>CM024580.1:47575766-48775766 GCA_014182395.1 Eucalyptus sp. ANBG9806169
TTTTGGCTGTTTGTATTAATACTTTGAAGATGAACATTAAAAGAAAGCGCACATGTAGATTATTTAAACTTGTTATATTTCTGTTACCAAATAACGTGATTGTTTTATTATGCTTCCGAGTTTTTGAAAGAAAATAAATAATTGAAGAAAGATTTTGTGTCTCACTTGACACTGTGGGGTGTCGAGGCACTCACTGGATTGCTTGAATGAGGTGGCGCCCCGCCTGCTTTGCCCACAAGCCGTCAACCCTTACTTGAGCATCGGCAAGGAAGGGCTGGCGGCCCCGCTATAGGCGAGGGCTATGTGCCCTCAAATATCATCTCTAAATTTTACCCAAATGAAGCTGCTTTAACATGAACATCCTCCCTTTATTCTCTATCTAGTTTTTTAACCTTAATGCCATCATTGTTTTTAACATTGGTTAATCGTTCTCATCCCTTTGTAATGTATAAACCCATCACAATTTCTTCATGTTTGAAAAAAAACTTAGTTTGATTTACTTATAGATATCAACGTTTATCTAATTTTCCAATTTACCAACCATTCCAATAATTGACTACAATTAATTGAGTTGGTTACTCAGCTTAATGCAACACTCGATCATTCTAAACATGAGTTTGGGAATGCCATTATCAAAGGTACCCTACTTATTTTATACTTAGCTACTTACTACCAGCGTTGCCAAAATTCACAGTCGCGTCAAGTGGATCTTGATCTGGAAACTTGAACTTAACAAACCAAAGGATTTGCCATGGGTTCTCTTTTCTTTGGACCGCCGTCAGAACTCATAAAGTTGCTGATTATAATAAAAATTGCACCATGCATCGAAAAGCAAGATGTTAAAGTGCTCCCACCGGACTACTTTGCTTTCTGGAGCTTGACGTTTGCAAATGCACCTGGACCTGTACTATACGATATGGCAATCCCCCTGAATGTGAGTTTATAGAGAGTCATTTTCAATTATTAAGATTCTTTTCTTGATTACGGGCTCTCTTCCTCGCTTGACCAGACATTCGATACTCAGCTCATATATCCATAGTTAGCGATGTTAGAATATTTACTTGATTTTCCATATCTCTCGTGATTATGTATATATCTTCTCTTAATGAGATATCCTTGATTGATTATAATTGATATTATATTTATCTTATTATCTTATAATCAACCAATAACTCATATAAACTTTATCAATACATAGAAATACATAGAAATCCCATATTTTTCTCTTCCGTATATATGCTTAACTTGGAATCGAAGATGTGAAAAAAAAAAGGTAGCTGAATCCTATCTATTGTTAACAAAAGCCACACTCAAACACATGACAAAAGAACAAATTTTTGTGACAGCGACATAGCAATGGTAATTGCAATAAATTGCTGCTTTATTTTTTAAGAATCCGGGCAACGTGATCGGTCCTCCAAAGAACAGAAGGAATCTGAAAATCTCTCACGTCGCCAATGCCTTCATTAGGTCTAATACACCGAGACAACTAAAAACTGATAATCTTTTATTAAAAATTCATCAAGTGGAGCGAGAGATGTCGAGATTTGAAACGGAGAGGGGGTACATGCAGGTCGTGGAGTACTTGAACGAGAGAACCTGACCGGGGGGGAAGGGCTGTCCCGTTATTCACCAAGCAGTCGTCATAGTCGAGCCGCTTGAAGATTTTTGGTCTTATCAGATTGTCGTAGCTGAATTCGCCACAGTGGAAGCAGACGTTTGCGATGGTGCACGCCGACGAGCATTCATTCATAACTTCAACCAAGAAAATGGGAATCGCCGAAGGTTTCCTGCCTAATAAGACTTGGTTTATTGTAATGTCTTTCTTCGAACACCTTTCAGAATGTTGAAGGCTGCACTCCACCAAACCTGGATGGGAATGAGAGTACCTAATTGATGAGTCCTAGTCTTTGTAGAAGCAAAACAACAGAAAGAAATTGCACAATGATTAATAGTATCTACAGCACACAATTTGACCATCTGTTATGGAAAGCTCGCATGGTTAACTTTCATCTGATCAAATTAGATTGAATTGCTAACAACATGAATTAAAACAATCACCAAAAGGGAACACAAAACGAGATGCAGAAATGGAGTCATATAACTAAATGATGTTAACTTGAGAATCACTTAAACAACTGATTATAGCAATGAGACGGATGTTTGAAGGTGAGGAACCCTGTCAAAAAGCAGAATGATATCATGTAACTTGACATTATTAGTTAACTGAGAGATCAATCATGTCCCTTTGACAATGTAAAAAGCAATGACTATGGTCATTTGATAAATTTTGAAAGAGTTGATTATCTATTATAAGAGTTGGTATCTTTAACCAATTGGTAAACACCCAAATATATGTTTGTAAAATTATTGAAGCAGTTGGTACTTTTGAAACAATCGAATAAACTTTGTTAGGTAGACTTGGATAAGATTTGGTAATTTTTGTATTAAAATTAGTAGCTTAGCAAGTTAGTAAGTTGCAAAATAAATTTTGACAAAAGTGATAAGTGCAACCAAAGTCCTAAAACTTCCGATAAAAGTACCATCACATTCTAAAATTTTCAATTTGTACAATCATATATCAATACTTAACCGAAGAGTGCAATCAAGTACCCTATTAACTTCATCCTATTTGAGCGATTTAATATGATATTTTTAAAATCTTTCACGGCCGTGTGATGCTTTTTGGCGCTAAGTGGGGTATTCGTCTCTATCCTTTTCCTTTTTGTTATTTTTATTTTTCTACTCTTAATTTTGATTTTTTTTTTCATGTGACATGTACGTGGCAACAACTTAGTGGCTAGATGGCCTAGAAAAATATTTTAGAAAAGCCACGACAGTGGTTTCCATTGCTCAAATTAGACAAAGCTAACGGATATACTGGATTGCACTTTTTAGCCATTACATATTAATTGTGTTTTCGTTTGAAGTTTTAGATCTTTGATTGCACTTTATCCCTTTTGATACGTCATGAAAACAATTGGTAAATGGTAATTCACAAACCATCAAATACTTAATGGTTACTAAGAGCTACCGATTTCATATAAGAATTGGCAACTTAAATTCACCAAAAAAAAAAAATGTTGGTAAATGAAAAGAAAATTGTGCAAAAATCCTAAATCTATTGCACTTTTATTAAGTTTAGTCCTGAACCTTTCAATTTTGTCAATCTAAATATTTTTACGTTTTACTAATTGAATCCATCTAATCAATTTTGATCAAAAATAGCTGACGTGGGTGTCAATTGTCCTTAGTGGCATGAATAACGTTGACATGAACAATTTTTAATAATATTTTAGATTTTTTCCAGATTTGTTTATTAGTTATTTTCTTCTTCTTTTTCTCTTCTTTTCTTTCTTTTTCCCTTTTTCCTTTTGTCAGCCACCATTGGGTAAGCAACAATTGTCCTTGGGTGAGGGATTCCAAGGCCTAGGCTAATGAGGGTCACACTAGCCTAAGCGAGCATGGGAAACCCTCTCCCTTGCTAGCCCCTAGCCTAGGCTAGGCATCCCTTGCTCTAGGCTAGCAAGGGCGACCACTTGAGGCCAATGACCTCTGCTCGCTATTGACAAGGCCCGATAGCGATAGTAGCCGGTAAAGGGAAAAATGGGAAAGAGGGAAAAAGGGCAAAAAAATAATAAAAAAAAAAAACAGAAAAGGGGAAAAAAAGAAAAGAAGGAGACGAGAAGAAAATAAAAAAGGAAAATAAAAAAAAATTCGAATATGCCACGAAAGAAAGTGTGTGTCTATTTCAAGTCAAAATTGACTGGATGAACTCTATAACAAATTATAAAAATCAAAAATCAAAAATCAATTAATAAAACCGACGAAAGTATAATAGGTTAAAATTTTTTTGAATAATTTTCTTGTAAATTATAAAAATGGTCAATAGTATTCAAAATTTGTTTATAATTTCTTGTAATAGTTGTTGACTTTTAACCCATTTGTCAGGATAGTAGGTACTTTTGAAACAATGAAACAAAAGTTGATAAATGGAGTTGGATAAGAGTTAGCATGTTTAACATGCCCGTAAGTTGCATATATAAAAATGGGAAAATTCCAAATAAAAGTCCTAACTACCCTTTTTTTTTCAAATAAAAAACTGAGTAAAGTTTGTTTCAAATAAAGACTTGACATGGCCATATCAATATTAAGGAAGGGCCTAAAATGACTAGCTAGTTAAGGACAATTTTTTCTTTTAAATTTTTGAATTTTTGAATTTTTATTTCTTTTTTGGTTTTTCCTTTTCATAAAAAACTAAAATTAATAATGATAATGATAATAATGATAATCATGATAATCATGATAATGATGATCATGAAATAATAATAATAATAATAATAATAATAATTAATTATTATTATTATTATTATTATTATTGCAATAAAATTGTGGCTTTATTTTTGAAAATCGGTCCTCCAAAGAATAGAAGGAATCTGAAAATCTCTTATGACGCGGATACTTCTATAGGTCTAATACACCCAGACAACTGAAAATTGATAGTCTTAGACTAAAAAGTTCATCAAGGGGAGCAGGAGATGTCGAGGTTTGAATCAGAGAGGGGCTACATGCGAGTGGTGGAGTGCCAAGCTGTCGTTCTGGTTGAGCCTCTTGAAGATTTCTGGTTTTATCAGATTGTCGGAGCTGAATTCGCCGCAGTGGAAGTGGACGTTGGTGATTGGGCACGCGGACAGTTATTCGATCTTAATTTCAACCAAGAAAATTGGAATCCCCGAAGGTTCCGCGCCTACTGAAACTTAAAATATCGTAATGTCTTTCTTCGAAAACTTTTAAAAATGTTGGAGGCTGCACTCCATCAAACCTGGACGGGAATGGGAGTAGTTGATTGATGAGTCCTAGTCTTTGTAGAAGCAAAACAACATAAAGAAATTGCACGATAATTGATAGTATCCACAGCGCGCAATTCGACCATCTGTAGTGAAAACCTGGCATGGTTAATTGATCAAATTAATAACAACACGAATTAAAACAAACGATGAAAACCTCCCAGGCGATCTGGGTTCCTCCCTACCGAGTGGTGGTTCTTCTGCGCATTGTAGCAACGCTCTTTCCATGAACACCCACCCTCATCAAATTCCCAACTGAACTCTTTCTCTTCGCAATGTCCGTTCTCGACCGTGTTACCCTGTTTCCTCCTCGGTGACCGAAGGGACAGAAATCCCTTTCGCCCTTAAACCCTCACTAATCGGCAAAAAACCCTAATCCCCTCTTTGAAATTTGATCGAGCCTCATCGATTATTAGTGGTTCCAATTTCACATCAACCCCACAAACCTAAGCATGGACATTCCGAATAATTGACTTGCCCTCGGAAGTATTTATTTCTTTCCTCTTCTTAAATCTTGTCCTCTCGTCATTTGTAGCCCCCTGCATGTCTTTTCTTTACCGATTGCTTCTTATCTGCGGGGTCGGGCTGTCTACTTTCTCTCTTCATCAAGGGAGACGGCTTGTGTCTTTGCGTCGGAGGAGACTCAACAGTCCCGCTAATATTCATCTTGCGCGAAGGCCTTGCTGAAATCTTGTATGGTTACAGCACCTATCCATTTCTTTAGTATTGTGGTAGCTCAATTTTATCTTTATTGGGTTAGCTAGTAGCGCCGAACTATGACTGATCAAATATCTTATGATAGTAGAGTAGAGGCTTTGTGTAAAAGTTTGGGAAATCTATGGTCCGAAGATGACGTAATTGATGTCAAGCAAGGAATTTCTGAAGAAAAATTAGCGAGAATGCCGGTTAACTCTGTTTGGCAAACCTTACTCTCGACCAAATGTGAATTTTCAGGCATTTCTCAACACAATGAAAAGAGCATGGCGAACGGAAAATATATCATGTACCTTACTAGAACCGGGCTTATTCTCCTTTTCCTTTAAATCTGAAGCTGAAAAACAGAAAGTATTAGACTCCGGGCCGTGGTCCTTTGCAAGCAACCTCCTTGTCCTTCAAAGCAATGCGATCCCGATATTCTAGAAATCTGCTATGATTTTGATCATTGTCCCTTCTAGATTACCCTTTATGGACTCCCATTTGGCCGAGTGACGAAGGAAGTAGTCAACGACATAGCCTCTAAGCTTGGTGAAGTTCTAGAGGTGAAGTTGGAATCCAAAGGAATTAAAACAATCACCAAAAGTCACACAAAGAAAGATGCAGAAATGGAGTGCTATAACTAAATGATGTTAACTTGAGCTAAAATCACTTAACCAACTGATTATAGCGATGAGAAGGTTGTTTGAAGGTAAGGAACCCTGCCAAAAAGCAGAATGACATCATGTAACTCAAGATTATTAGTAAACTAAGCGATCAATCATGTCCGTTTGATAATGTAAAAAGCAATGATGATGGTCAATTGATCATATTGGATCAAGGCCAAACTTGCTCAGGCAAGAACATTACCATGTCCGAGCAAATCTTTTGCCATCAATGCGACGAACATAGGTTAGCATAAACTTATTACATGGATGATAAAGTGCATAAACTATTTCCATGCAGAAAATATATTGGAATACGTGGTTTTGTCTAAATTTCTTTGACCTTGCAATTCTCTCGATCTCGAAAGGTAGCTTTTCGAGACGAATCTCTCTACATTTCTCAACATGGTGAGAAAGGCCAATTTTTAGTGTTTATTAATGGAAAATTAGAGGATGAGAATAAAGTTGCTGGCAAAGCCGTAAGTTTTCCTGTAATCTTTATTTCACTCGGTGGGCCTACCAAGTGGGAATTTTTCAACTAGAAGCAATAATAACAAATCAATCAAAATAAAAAGCATCGTGCTATTTCCACCCCAATTTGGGCTTTACACTCCCAAAAATAGTGTCTTTTTACGATATTGCCCCTTTGTCTTGCATGCTTCGATCAAATTTTCCTCCCTCGTTATTTGGTTTTTCCATTTCTCTTCTTGTGAGTTCCATAGTCGTCCCAAGAAAATATTGAGTGGGCTTGTCTTGTTAGTGAACCTTGCGTCACTGCACTCATTGATTCAATTACCGATGTGTTAAGTTGGTATTTTCGTGTAACAGTAAAAAATGGCTTCATATGTTGGTAGATTATAAGAACAATTCACAATTACAAAACAATCAAATAATGCTTGTAATCGACTAAAATTAAGGCAATAATTTCATACAAAAGTTGAAAACGATTTCGTATAAATGTTGATAAATTTTGAAAGAGTTGATTATCTGCTATAAGAGTTGGTATCTTTAACCAATTGGTAAGCTCCCAAATAAATGTTTGTAAAATTATTGAAGCAGTTGGTAATTTTGAAACAATGAAATAAACTTTGGTCAGTAGACTTGGATAAGATTCGGTAATTTTTGTATTAAAATTAGTATCTTAGCAAGTTGGTAAGTTGCAAAATAAATTTTGGTAAAAGGGATGAGTGCAATCAAAGTCTTAAAACTTTCAATAAAAGTGCCATCACATTTGAAAATTTTCAATTGGTACAACCACCTCTTAAAACTTTACCGAAAAGTGCAATCAAGTACCTTGTTAACTTCGTCCTATTTAAGTGAATGAATATGATATTTTTAAATATCTTTCACGGCCATGTGATGCTGGTTTTTCTCTATTTTTTCAATTTTGATTTTTTTTTCTTGTGACATCTACGTGGCACCAAATTAGTGCCCACATGGTCTCGAAAAATATTTTAAAAAAAGCCACGACAGTGGTTTCCATTACTCAAATAAGACAAAACTAATGGATATACTAAACTTCGCTTTTTGGCCTTTACATACGAAAGTTTTCGGGTTTAATTGTATTTTTGTCAGATCTTTGATTGCACTTTACCCCTTTTGGTATATCATAGAAACAATTGGTAAATGATAATTCATAAGCCATCAAATAATTAATGGTTGTTAACTCAAATAAGAGCTAGCGATTTCATATAAGAATTGGCAACTTAAATGCACAAAAAAAATGTTGGTAAATTATAAGGAAAATTGTACAAAAATCCTAAATCTATTATACTTTATCAATTTAGTCATAAACAATTCAATTTATCAATGGAGTTCTAAACATCGGTCAATTTTGATCAAAAATCGTTGACATGAACACCGATTGTCCTTAATGGCATGAGCAGCGCCAACATGAATAATTTTAAATAATATTTTAAAATATTTTAAAATTTATTATCGACACCTAAATTTTGGCGTTTCGGTCATTCATATATTGCATAAAAATTATTAATTAATTTTTAACCCCTAAACAAAAATTAGAATTAAATTGCATAGCATAAGTTTTATGAGCATTTTTTATTATTGTGTTTGCATGGGACTGTTAACGGATGGATTTGAATTGATGGTTCGAGCTTTAATATGATAAGTTTGACTAAGCCCACGGAGAGAGAGAATTGGCGCAAGCCCATTATTCTCCGATAACCGAAAATTGACTTATGAGGAATGGTGATTTGATATTTCCGAAAAGAGTTCGTATTATTCTTCTAATATTCGATAAATCTTTTATATGTTCATGCGATATATGATATATTTCGCAGTAGATTGGAAGATTTCGGATGAAATATCGAACTTATAAGAGGTAATATCATGCATGGAAGCATATTTGATCTTGAGCAATATATCTTGCATATCCTTACCGTATATTTGGTCAGTGAGAGGGCAAAACATTGCCTATTCTCTAACCAATCCATGAAAAAGGAATTGAGTATTGTGCCCTTGATCGTCGGTGAACATGAACAGAACTGGAAATCTAGCATTATTTCGTGATATTTTGGTGCCCACTTATAATGCGTTTAGAAACAAAACAGGAAAGAGAGAAGGGACGATATTTTCTTACTGGTTCTGTGGTGCAAAAGGGGCACTATAAAAGCACAAGAATATGATGGTGTCTCTTGCACATCTGGACGTGTTGCAGCTTCCCATTAATGATAATGCCACCTCAAGCAACACACATACAACTCTTTCAATTGTCTTTGGTTTTTCCAAGGCCACATGCAACGAGCACAAAGCCTGAATTCGAGAGTTGCTTCTAGGCCTTACAGCTCCTAAATCAAAGGAAAATTGCCAATACTTTGCGGTAAATTGCTGAGAGAGAGAGAGTCTCACACATTTCTCCATGTAACTGGAAAAGCGCAAATTGTCAAATGAGCCACCAAACCCTAATTGTAGAGAAAACAATCTGACTTATCACGGTCCATTGCTAAAAGAGGGCACCATGAGCTGATTTTTGTCAAATTATTGACAATTTCAGAGTTACAATTCAGACGGTAAACAACATTCTTCATAACTAAAGCCTTCTAAAACTAGAACAAATCTTGGACCATGGTATAATATTTACAAAAGGGGCTTGATAGAGCTCACTTCAACTTATTAATCGGAATTTAGTAAGAGGGTTTTGCACTAAGAAATAGATTCGAAAAGCTAAAAAAGGGTATCCTGAGCAATTGCAATAATCGGGTTCATTGATATTCCTGGTATAGTAAATGCTATCACACATACAATCATACTCAATTTTTTTTTTCAATCTTTTCGACCTTGGTTCCATAAGATTGAGAAATAGAACCATCTGATTTGATTCGTTCTCAATAGCCATGAGATGATCATCTTAGGGTGATCTTTTTGTCAACAGATGCTCCTATTACACTCGTAATCTTTGAAGGATGAGAACCAACTATGTAGCATCTTCGATAGATCGCTTAGCCCCGTTCATCTTCGGCATAAGAGCGCTCAATCAGTGAGCTATTACGCAATGTTTCAATTCTTCGATCTTAACATATGAAAGATAATTCAACCACTATAGAACGAGACAGCCAAGAAAAATTGTAAGAGGATGGATGGTAACAGGTTAAGGGGCACATCTACTTATAAAATAAAAAACGAAAAAAAAAATAAAAAATGAAGAAGTAGTCAAATAGGCGAAAGGGCTGAACTGGAAAAAGCTGAGAGAAAAAAAAAAAAACAAAAAAACAAAAGAGGGCATTTTAGTCTTTTTAGCCAGATCAGCACTTCCGGATCGGATTAAACTGCTTTATATTTCTCAACGAGTTTTCAAAATTCCGAACTAAACGTACCCTCACAACCCTAGGGTTTTCTCCCTTAGAATTGTGGTTCCGTTTGCATCGCGGAGATCTGAAGCACAGAGAAGCAGATGGATCGGCCAGAAGGAGAGAGGACGACGATGGATCGAGATTGTACAGCGGAGGGCAACCAAGTCCTGGAGGACCACTTCAGGACGTTGACGATGGATCGAGATTGGACAGCGGAGGGCAAGCAATTCCTGGAGGACTACTTCAGGACGTTCGAGGGGAACCCGGCGGATTTGGTGAACCTGTACCGGGAAGACGCGGTGCTGACCTTCCTCGATGAGGATTTCCAGGGCAAGGAGGCTATCCTCGCCAAACTCACCTCCCTTCAGCAGTGGCGGCTCCAAGCCCTCGACATGAGCTGCCTGCCCGCCAGCCGCACCGACCTCAGCAGCGGCTTTTACGGCATGGTCTGCGGCTACCTCTGGCTGGAGGGCAACAAGGTTCCCCGCTTTTTCTCCCAGGCCTGTCTCTCTCTCTCTCTCTCTCTCTCTCTCTCTCTCTCTCTCTCTCTCGGTTGAAGGATCCCTTTATATTTTATCTATTTCTTTCTTAGCGTCCAAGTGTGGTTTGGATGAGATGCCATTTTTGTTGATTGAATATCACCTTGGGCGATCCCTTCATTCATTATTAGTAGCGGAGTATCTGTTTATAAGATTCATAGCGAACCGAATTGTTGCTCCGATCAAGTTTCAGATAAAAGAAAGGAATTTACTTTTTAGGTTGTTATTTATTGTGAATTCTTTGCAATTTCTCTATCGAATCGCACTCCTCGTCCTCAATCAATAAATCAATCATATTGCATTTCGATATTCAAGTTTGTCTAACGCTCTGCTTTTGTTCTGCCCTCCCTCAGACGTTCTCTTTGCACCCAACACCAGAAGGGAGCTTTGCCATATCGAACAGCATTTTCATACATATTGGCATGGAATCCTGTGGGGTGGGACCGCCTTGGGTTCATTGACGAGGCCTTTTCCCTAGCTGGGTCCGTTTTATTTTGGTTTTTCAGTCATGGGTACGTATTTAGGTTTGTTCTCTTGTGGACAATGGTGAAATTTCATTCACCTTACTGATGAATGGACTTTAAAGCATTTCGAATTAGAATATTCTTTGCGTTTGCTTTATATATCACAGCCTGAACTCTGATTTAATTTAGTTTTGTCTCAGCTAAGTTCACGAATTGGAAATAAGCGGACTCATCATTATTTCTTTTTGGCTGTTTGTATTAATACTTTGAAGATGAACATTAAAAAGAAAGCGCACATGTAGATTATTTAAACTTGTTATATTTCTGTTACCAAATAACGTGATTGTTTTATTATGCTTCCGAGTTTTTTTGAAAGAAAAATAAATAATTGAAGAAAGATTTTGTGTCTCACTTGACACTGTGGGGGTGTCGCAGGCACTCACCTGGATTGCTTGAATGAGGTGGCGCCCCCGCCTGCTTTGCCCACAAGCCGTCAACCCTTACTTGAGCATCGGCAAGGAAGGGCTGGCGGCCGCTAGCTGTAGGCGAGGGGCTATGTGCCCTCAAATATCATCTCTAAATTTTACCCAAATGAAGCTGCTTTAACATGAACATCCTCCCTTTATTCTCTATCTAGTTTTTTAACCTTAATGCCATCATTGTTTTTAACATTGGTTAATCGTTCTCATCCCTTTGTAATGTATAAACCCATCACAATTTCTTCATGTTTCGAAAAAAAACTTAGTTTGATTTACTTATAGATATCAACGTTTATCTAATTTTTCCAATTTACCAACCATTCCAATAATTGACTACAATTAATTGAGTTGGTTACTCAGCTTAATGCAACACTCGATCATTCTAAACATGAGTTTGGGAATGCCATTATCAAGGTACCCTACTTATTTTATACTTAGCTACTTACTACCAGCGTTGCCAAAATTCACAGTCGCGTCAAGTGGATCTTGATCTGGAAACTTGAACTTAACAAACCAAAGGATTTGCCATGGGTTCTCTTTTCTTTGGACCGCCGTCAGAACTCATAAAGTTGCTGATTATAATAAAATTGCACCATGCATCGAAAAGCAAGATGTTAAAGTGCTCCCACCGGACTACTTTGCTTTCTGGAGCTTGACGTTTGCAAATGCACCTGGACCTGTACTATACGATATGGCAATCCCCCTGAATGTGAGTTTATAGAGAGTCATTTTCAATTATTAAGATTCTTTTCTTGATTACGGGCTCTCTTCCCTCGCTTGACAGACATTCGATACTCAGCTCATATATCCATAGTTAGCGATGTTAGAATATTTACTTGATTTTCCATATCTCTCGTGATTATGTATATATCTTCTCTTAATGAGATATCCTTGATTGATTATAATTGATATTATATTTATCTTATTATCTTATAATCAACCAATAACTCATATAAACTTTATCAATACATAGAAATACATAGAAATCCCATATTTTTCTCTTCCGTATATATGCTTAACTTGGAATCGAAGATGTGAAAAAAAGGTAGCTGAATGCTATCTATCGTTAACAAAAGCCACACTCAAACACATGACAAAAGAACAAATTTTTGTGACAGCGACATAGCAATGGTAATTGCAATAAATTGCTGCTTTATTTTTTAAGAATCCGGGCAACGTGATCGGTCCTCCAAAGAACAGAAGGAATCTGAAAATCTCTCACGTCGCCAATGCCTTCATTAGGTCTAATACACCGAGACAACTAAAAACTGATAATCTTTTATTAAAAATTCATCAAGTGGAGCGAGAGATGTCGAGATTTGAAACGGAGAGGGGGTACATGCAGGTCGTGGAGTACTTGAACGAGAGAACCTGACCGGGGGAAGGGCTGTCCGTTATTCACCAAGCAGTCGTCATAGTCGAGCCGCTTGAAGATTTTTGGTCTTATCAGATTGTCGTAGCTGAATTCGCCACAGTGGAAGCAGACGTTTGCGATGGTGCACGCCGACGAGCATTCATTCATAACTTCAACCAAGAAAATGGGAATCGCCGAAGGTTTCCTGCCTAATAAGACTTGGTTTATTGTAATGTCTTTCTTCGAACACCTTTCAGAATGTTGAAGGCTGCACTCCACCAAACCTGGATGGGAATGAGAGTACCTAATTGATGAGTCCTAGTCTTTGTAGAAGCAAAACAACAGAAAGAAATTGCACAATGATTAATAGTATCTACAGCACACAATTTGACCATCTGTTATGGAAAGCTCGCATGGTTAACTTTCATCTGATCAAATTAGATTGAATTGCTAACAACATGAATTAAAACAATCACCAAAAGGGAACACAAAACGAGATGCAGAAATGGAGTCATATAACTAAATGATGTTAACTTGAGAATCACTTAAACAACTGATTATAGCAATGAGACGGATGTTTGAAGGTGAGGAACCCTGTCAAAAAGCAGAATGATATCATGTAACTTGACATTATTAGTTAACTGAGAGATCAATCATGTCCCTTTGACAATGTAAAAAGCAATGACTATGGTCATTTGATAAATTTTGAAAGAGTTGATTATCTATTATAAGAGTTGGTATCTTTAACCAATTGGTAAACACCCAAATATATGTTTGTAAAATTATTGAAGCAGTTGGTACTTTTGAAACAATCGAATAAACTTTGTTAGGTAGACTTGGATAAGATTTGGTAATTTTTGTATTAAAATTAGTAGCTTAGCAAGTTAGTAAGTTGCAAAATAAATTTTGACAAAAGTGATAAGTGCAACCAAAGTCCTAAAACTTCCGATAAAAGTACCATCACATTCTAAAATTTTCAATTTGTACAATCATATATCAATACTTAACCGAAGAGTGCAATCAAGTACCCTATTAACTTCATCCTATTTGAGCGATTTAATATGATATTTTTAAAATCTTTCACGGCCGTGTGATGCTTTTTGGCGCTAAGTGGGGTATTCGTCTCTATCCTTTTCCTTTTTGTTATTTTTATTTTTTTCTACTCTTAATTTTGATTTTTTTTTCATGTGACATGTACGTGGCAACAACTTAGTGGCTAGATGGCCTAGAAAAATATTTTAGAAAAGCCACGACAGTGGTTTCCATTGCTCAAATTAGACAAAGCTAACGGATATACTGGATTGCACTTTTTAGCCATTACATATTAATTGTGTTTTCGTTTGAAGTTTTAGATCTTTGATTGCACTTTATCCCTTTTGATACGTCATGAAAACAATTGGTAAATGGTAATTCACAAACCATCAAATACTTAATGGTTACTAAGAGCTACCGATTTCATATAAGAATTGGCAACTTAAATTCACCAAAAAAAAAATGTTGGTAAATGAAAAAGAAAATTGTGCAAAAAAATCCTAAATCTATTGCACTTTTATTAAGTTTAGTCCTGAACCTTTCAATTTTGTCAATCTAAATATTTTTACGTTTTACTAATTGAATCCATCTAATCAATTTTGATCAAAAATAGCTGACGTGGGTGTCAATTGTCCTTAGTGGCATGAATAACGTTGACATGAACAATTTTTAATAATATTTTAGATTTTTTCCAGATTTGTTTATTAGTTATTTTCTTCTTCTTTTTTTCTCTTCTTTTCTTTCTTTTTCCCTTTTTCCTTTTGTCAGCCACCATTGGGTAAGCAACAATTGTCCTTGGGTGAGGGATTCCAAGGCCTAGGCTAATGAGGGTCACACTAGCCTAAGCGAGCATGGGAAACCCTCTCCCTTGCTAGCCCCTAGCCTAGGCTAGGCATCCCTTGCTCTAGGCTAGCAAGGGCGACCACTTGAGGCCAATGACCTCTGCTCGCTATTGACAAGGCCACGATAGGCGATAGTAGCCGGTAAAGGGAAAAATGGGAAAGAGGGAAAAAGGGCAAAAAAAAAAAATAAAAAAAAAAAAACAGAAAAGGGGAAAAAAGAAAAGAAGGAGACGAGAAGAAAATAAAAAAGGAAAAAAAAAAAATTCGAATATGCCACGAAAGAAAGTGTGTGTCTATTTCAAGTCAAAATTGACTGGATGAACTCTATAACAAATTATAAAAATCAAAAATCAAAAATCAATTAATAAAACCGACGAAAGTATAATAGGTTAAAATTTTTTTGAATAATTTTCTTGTAAATTATAAAAATGGTCAATAGTATTCAAAATTTGTTTATAATTTCTTGTAATAGTTGTTGACTTTTAACCCATTTGTCAGGATAGTAGGTACTTTTGAAACAATGAAACAAAAGTTGATAAATGGAGTTGGATAAGAGTTAGCATGTTTAACATGCCCGTAAGTTGCATATATAAAAATGGGAAAATTCCAAATAAAAGTCCTAACTACCCTTATTTTTTTCAAATAAAAAACTGAGTAAAGTTTGTTTCAAATAAAGACTTGACATGGCCATATCAATATTAAGGAAGGGCCTAAAATGACTAGCTAGTTAAGGACAATTTTTTTCTTTTAAATTTTTGAATTTTTGAATTTTTTATTTCTTTTTTGGTTTTTCCTTTTCATAAAAAACTAAAATTAATAATGATAATGATAATAATGATAATCATGATAATCATGATAATGATGATCATGAAATAATAATAATAATAATAATAATAATAATAATAATAATAATAATTATTATTATTATTATTATTATTGCAATAAAATTGTGGCTTTATTTTTGAAAATCGGTCCTCCAAAGAATAGAAGGAATCTGAAAATCTCTTATGACGCGGATACTTCTATAGGTCTAATACACCCAGACAACTGAAAATTGATAGTCTTAGACTAAAAGTTCATCAAGGGGAGCAGGAGATGTCGAGGTTTGAATCAGAGAGGGGCTACATGCGAGTGGTGGAGTGCCAAGCTGTCGTTCTGGTTGAGCCTCTTGAAGATTTCTGGTTTTATCAGATTGTCGGAGCTGAATTCGCCGCAGTGGAAGTGGACGTTGGTGATTGGGCACGCGGACAGTTATTCGATCTTAATTTCAACCAAGAAAATTGGAATCCCCGAAGGTTCCGCGCCTACTGAAACTTAAAATATCGTAATGTCTTTCTTCGAAAACTTTTAAAAATGTTGGAGGCTGCACTCCATCAAACCTGGACAGGAATGGGAGTAGTTGATTGATGAGTCCTAGTCTTTGTAGAAGCAAAACAACATAAAGAAATTGCACGATAATTGATAGTATCCACAGCGCGCAATTCGACCATCCGTAGTGAAAACCTGGCATGGTTAATTGATCAAATTAATAACAACACGAATTAAAACAAACGATGAAAACCTCCCGGGCGATCTGGGTTCCTCCCTACCGAGTGGTGGTTCTTCTGCGTCTTTGTAGCAACGCTCTTTCCATGAACACCCACCCTCATCAAATTCCCAATTCTGAACTCTTTCTCTTCGCAATGTCCGTTCTCTGACCGTGTTACCCTGTTTCCTCCTCTGGTGACCGAAGGGACAGAAATCCCTTTCGCCCTTAAACCCTCACTAATCGGCAAAAAACCCTAATCCCCTCTTTGAAATTTGATCTGAGCCTCATCGATTATTAGTGGTTCCAATTTCACATCAACCCCACAAACCTAAGCATGGACATTCCGAATAATTGACTTGCCCTCTGGAAGTATTTATTTCTTTCCTCTTCTTAAATCTTGTCCTCTGTCGCTGTAGCCCCCTGCATGTCTTTTCTTTACCGACTGCTTCTTATCTGCGGGGTCGGGCTGTCTACTTTCTCTCTTCATCAAGGGGAGACGGCTTGTGTCTTTGCGTCGGAGGAGACTCAACAGTCCCGCTAATATTCATCTTGCGCGAAGGCCTTGCTGAAATCTTGTATGGTTACAGCACCTATCCATTTCTTTAGTATTGTGGTAGCTCAATTTTATCTTTATTGGGTTAGCTAGTAGCGCCAGAACTATGACTGATCAAATATCTTATGATAGTAGAGTAGAGGCTTTGTGTAAAAGTTTGGGAAATCTATGGTCCGAAGATGACGTAATTGATGTCAAGCAAGGAATTTCTGAAGAAAAATTAGCAGAATGCCGGTTAACTCTGTTTGGCAAACCTTACTCTCGACCAAATGTGAATTTTCAGGCATTTCTCAACACAATGAAAAGAGCATGGCGAACGGAAAATATATCATGTACCTTACTAGAACCGGGCTTATTCTCCTTTTCCTTTAAATCTGAAGCTGAAAAACAGAAAGTATTAGACTCCGGGCCGTGGTCCTTTGCAAGCAACCTCCTTGTCCTTCAGCAATGCGATCCGATATTCTAGAAATCTGCTATGATTTTGATCATTGTCCCTTCTAGATTACCCTTTATGGACTCCCATTTGGCCGAGTGACGAAGGAAGTAGTCAACGACATAGCCTCTAAGCTTGGTGAAGTTCTAGAGGTGAAGTTGGAATCCAAAGGAATTAAAACAATCACCAAAAGTCACACAAAGAAAGATGCAGAAATGGAGTGCTATAACTAAATGATGTTAACTTGAGCTAAAATCACTTAACCAACTGATTATAGCGATGAGAAGGTTGTTTGAAGGTAAGGAACCCTGCCAAAAAGCAGAATGACATCATGTAACTCAAGATTATTAGTAAACTAAGCGATCAATCATGTCCGTTTGATAATGTAAAAAGCAATGATGATGGTCAATTGATCATATTGGATCAAGGCCAAACTTGCTCAGGCAAGAACATTACCATGTCCGAGCAAATCTTTTGCCATCAATGCGACGAACATAGGTTAGCATAAACTTATTACATGGATGATAAAGTGCATAAACTATTTCCATGCAGAAAATATATTGGAATACGTGGTTTTGTCTAAATTTCTTTGACCTTGCAATTCTCTCGATCTCGAAGGTAGCTTTTCGAGACGAATCTCTCTACATTTCTCAACATGGTGAGAAAGGCCAATTTTAGTGTTTATTAATGGAAAATTAGAGGATGAGAATAAAGTTGCTGGCAAAGCCGTAAGTTTTCCTGTAATCTTTATTTCACTCGGTGGGCCTACCAAGTGGGAATTTTTCAACTAGAAGCAATAATAACAAATCAATCAAAATAAAAAGCATCGTGCTATTTCCACCCCAATTTGGGCTTTACACTCCCAAAAATAGTGTCTTTTACGATATTGCCCCTTTGTCTTGCATGCTTCGATCAAATTTTCCTCCCTCGTTATTTGGTTTTTCCATTTCTCTTCTTGTGAGTTCCATAGTCGTCCCAAGAAAATATTGAGTGGGCTTGTCTTGTTAGTGAACCTTGCGTCACTGCACTCATTGATTCAATTACCGATGTGTTAAGTTGGTATTTTCGTGTAACAGTAAAAAATGGCTTCATATGTTGGTAGATTATAAGAACAATTCACAATTACAAAACAATCAAATAATGCTTGTAATCGACTAAAATTAAGGCAATAATTTCATACAAAAGTTGAAAACGATTTCGTATAAATGTTGATAAATTTTGAAAGAGTTGATTATCTGCTATAAGAGTTGGTATCTTTAACCAATTGGTAAGCTCCCAAATAAATGTTTGTAAAATTATTGAAGCAGTTGGTAATTTTGAAACAATGAAATAAACTTTGGTCAGTAGACTTGGATAAGATTCGGTAATTTTTGTATTAAAATTAGTATCTTAGCAAGTTGGTAAGTTGCAAAATAAATTTTGGTAAAAGGGATGAGTGCAATCAAAGTCTTAAAACTTTCAATAAAAGTGCCATCACATTTGAAAATTTTCAATTGGTACAACCACCTCTTAAAACTTTACCGAAAAGTGCAATCAAGTACCTTGTTAACTTCGTCCTATTTAAGTGAATGAATATGATATTTTTAAATATCTTTCACGGCCATGTGATGCTGGTTTTTCTCTATTTTTCAATTTTGATTTTTTTTTTTCTTGTGACATCTACGTGGCACCAAATTAGTGCCCACATGGTCTCGAAAAATATTTTAAAAAAGCCACGACAGTGGTTTCCATTACTCAAATAAGACAAAACTAATGGATATACTAAACTTCGCTTTTGGCCTTTACATACGAAAGTTTTCGGGTTTAATTGTATTTTTGTCAGATCTTTGATTGCACTTTACCCCTTTTGGTATATCATAGAAACAATTGGTAAATGATAATTCATAAGCCATCAAATAATTAATGGTTGTTAACTCAAATAAGAGCTAGCGATTTCATATAAGAATTGGCAACTTAAATGCACAAAAAAAAAAATGTTGGTAAATTATAAGGAAAATTGTACAAAAAATCCTAAATCTATTATACTTTATCAATTTAGTCATAAACAATTCAATTTATCAATGGAGTTCTAAACATCGGTCAATTTTGATCAAAAATCGTTGACATGAACACCGATTGTCCTTAATGGCATGAGCAGCGCCAACATGAATAATTTTAAATAATATTTTAAAATATTTTAAAATTTATTATCGACACCTAAATTTTGGCGTTTCGGTCATTCATATATTGCATAAAAATTATTAATTAATTTTTAACCCCTAAACAAAAATTAGAATTAAATTGCATAGCATAAGTTTTATGAGCATTTTTATTATTGTGTTTGCATGGGACTGTTAACGGATGGATTTGAATTGATGGTTCGAGCTTTAATATGATAAGTTTGACTAAGCCCACGGGAGAGAGAGAATTGGCGCAAGCCCATTATTCTCCGATAACCGAAAATTGACTTATGAGGAATGGTGATTTGATATTTCCGAAAAGAGTTCGTATTATTCTTCTAATATTCGATAAATCTTTTATATGTTCATGCGATATATGATATATTTCGCAGTAGATTGGAAGATTTCGGATGAAATATCGAACTTATAAGAGGTAATATCATGCATGGAAGCATATTTGATCTTGAGCAATATATCTTGCATATCCTTACCGTATATTTGGTCAGTGAGAGGGCAAAACATTGCCTATTCTCTAACCAATCCATGAAAAAGGAATTGAGTATTGTGCCCTTGATCGTCGGTGAACATGAACAGAACTGGAAATCTAGCATTATTTCGTGATATTTTGGTGCCCACTTATAATGCGTTTAGAAACAAAACAGGAAAGAGAGAAGGGACGATATTTTCTTACTGGTTCTGTGGTGCAAAAGGGGCACTATAAAAGCACAAGAATATGATGGTGTCTCTTGCACATCTGGACGTGTTGCAGCTTCCCATTAATGATAATGCCACCTCAAGCAACACACATACAACTCTTTCAATTGTCTTTGGTTTTTTCCAAGGCCACATGCAACGAGCACAAAGCCTGAATTCGAGAGTTGCTTCTAGGCCTTACAGCTCCTAAATCAAAGGAAAATTGCCAATACTTTGCGGTAAATTGCTGAGAGAGAGAGTCTCACACATTTCTCCATGTAACTGGAAAAGCGCAAATTGTCAAATGAGCCACCAAACCCTAATTGTAGAGAAAACAATCTGACTTATCACGGTCCATTGCTAAAAGAGGGCACCATGAGCTGATTTTTGTCAAATTATTGACAATTTCAGAGTTACAATTCAGACGGTAAACAACATTCTTCATAACTAAAGCCTTCTAAAACTAGAACAAATCTTGGACCATGGTATAATATTTACAAAAGGGGCTTGATAGAGCTCACTTCAACTTATTAATCGGAATTTAGTAAGAGGGTTTTGCACTAAGAAATAGATTCGAAAAGCTAAAAAAGGGTATCTGAGCAATTGCAATAATCGGGTTCATTGATATTCCTGGTATAGTAAATGCTATCACACATACAATCATACTCAATTTTTTTTTTCAATCTTTTCGACCTTGGTTCCATAAGATTGAGAAATAGAACCATCTGATTTGATTCGTTCTCAATAGCCATGAGATGATCATCTTAGGGTGATCTTTTTGTCAACAGATGCTCCTATTACACTCGTAATCTTTGAAGGATGAGAACCAACTATGTAGCATCTTCGATAGATCGCTTAGCCCCGTTCATCTTCGGCATAAGAGCGCTCAATCAGTGAGCTATTACGCAATGTTTCAATTCTTCGATCTTAACATATGAAAGATAATTCAACCACTATAGAACGAGACAGCCAAGAAAAATTGTAAGAGGATGGATGGTAACAGGTTAAGGGGCACATCTACTTATAAAATAAAAAACGAAAAAAAAAAAAAAATGAAGAAGTAGTCAAATAGGCGAAAGGGCTGAACTGGAAAAAGCTGAGAGAAAAAAAAAAAAAACAAAAAAACAAAAGAGGGCATTTTAGTCTTTTTAGCCAGATCAGCACTTCCGGATCGGATTAAACTGCTTTATATTTCTCAACGAGTTTTCAAAATTCCGAACTAAACGTACCCTCACAACCCTAGGGTTTTCTCCCTTAGAATTGTGGTTCCGTTTGCATCGCGGAGATCTGAAGCACAGAGAAGCAGATGGATCGGCCAGAAGGAGAGAGGACGACGATGGATCGAGATTGTACAGCGGAGGGCAACCAAGTCCTGGAGGACCACTTCAGGACGTTGACGATGGATCGAGATTGGACAGCGGAGGGCAAGCAATTCCTGGAGGACTACTTCAGGACGTTCGAGGGGAACCCGGCGGATTTGGTGAACCTGTACCGGGAAGACGCGGTGCTGACCTTCCTCGATGAGGATTTCCAGGGCAAGGAGGCTATCCTCGCCAAACTCACCTCCCTTCAGCAGTGGCGGCTCCAAGCCCTCGACATGAGCTGCCTGCCCGCCAGCCGCACCGACCTCAGCAGCGGCTTTACGGCATGGTCTGCGGCTACCTCTGGCTGGAGGGCAACAAGGTTCCCCGCTTTTCTCCCAGGCCTGTCTCTCTCTCTCTCTCTCTCTCTCTCTCTCTCTCTCTCTCTCTCTCTCTCGGTTGAAGGATCCCTTTATATTTTATCTATTTCTTTCTTAGCGTCCAAGTGTGGTTTGGATGAGATGCCATTTTTGTTGATTGAATATCACCTTGGGCGATCCCTTCATTCATTATTAGTAGCGGAGTATCTGTTTATAAGATTCATAGCGAACCGAATTGTTGCTCCGATCAAGTTTCAGATAAAAGAAAGGAATTTACTTTTTTAGGTTGTTATTTATTGTGAATTCTTTGCAATTTCTCTATCGAATCGCACTCCTCGTCCTCAATCAATAAATCAATCATATTGCATTTCGATATTCAAGTTTGTCTAACGCTCTGCTTTTGTTCTGCCCTCCCTCAGACGTTCTCTTTGCACCCAACACCAGAAGGAGCTTTGCCATATCGAACAGCATTTTCATACATATTGGCATGGAATCCTGTGGGGTGGGACCGCCTTGGGTTCATTGACGAGGCCTTTTCCCTAGCTGGGTCCGTTTTATTTTGGTTTTTCAGTCATGGGTACGTATTTAGGTTTGTTCTCTTGTGGACAATGGTGAAATTTCATTCACCTTACTGATGAATGGACTTTAAAGCATTTCGAATTAGAATATTCTTTGCGTTTGCTTTATATATCACAGCCTGAACTCTGATTTAATTTAGTTTTGTCTCAGCTAAGTTCACGAATTGGAAATAAGCGGACTCATCATTATTTCTTTTTGGCTGTTTGTATTAATACTTTGAAGATGAACATTAAAAGAAAGCGCACATGTAGATTATTTAAACTTGTTATATTTCTGTTACCAAATAACGTGATTGTTTTATTATGCTTCCGAGTTTTTTTGAAAGAAAAATAAATAATTGAAGAAAGATTTTGTGTCTCACTTGACACTGTGGGGGTGTCGCAGGCACTCACTGGATTGCTTGAATGAGGTGGCGCCCCCGCCCTGCTTTGCCCACAAGCCGTCAACCCTTACTTGAGCATCGGCAAGGAAGGGCTGGCGGCCGCTAGCTGTAGGCGAGGGGCTATGTGCCCTCAAATATCATCTCTAAATTTTACCCAAATGAAGCTGCTTTAACATGAACATCCTCCCTTTATTCTCTATCTAGTTTTTTAACCTTAATGCCATCATTGTTTTTAACATTGGTTAATCGTTCTCATCCCTTTGTAATGTATAAACCCATCACAATTTCTTCATGTTTCGAAAAAAAACTTAGTTTGATTTACTTATAGATATCAACGTTTATCTAATTTTTCCAATTTACCAACCATTCCAATAATTGACTACAATTAATTGAGTTGGTTACTCAGCTTAATGCAACACTCGATCATTCTAAACATGAGTTTGGGAATGCCATTATCAAGGTACCCTACTTATTTTATACTTAGCTACTTACTACCAGCGTTGCCAAAATTCACAGTCGCGTCAAGTGGATCTTGATCTGGAAACTTGAACTTAACAAACCAAAGGATTTGCCATGGGTTCTCTTTTCTTTGGACCGCCGTCAGAACTCATAAAGTTGCTGATTATAATAAAATTGCACCATGCATCGAAAAGCAAGATGTTAAAGTGCTCCCACCGGACTACTTTGCTTTCTGGAGCTTGACGTTTGCAAATGCACCTGGACCTGTACTATACGATATGGCAATCCCCCTGAATGTGAGTTTATAGAGAGTCATTTTCAATTATTAAGATTCTTTTCTTGATTACGGGCTCTCTTCCCTCGCTTGACAGACATTCGATACTCAGCTCATATATCCATAGTTAGCGATGTTAGAATATTTACTTGATTTTCCATATCTCTCGTGATTATGTATATATCTTCTCTTAATGAGATATCCTTGATTGATTATAATTGATATTATATTTATCTTATTATCTTATAATCAACCAATAACTCATATAAACTTTATCAATACATAGAAATACATAGAAATCCCATATTTTTCTCTTCCGTATATATGCTTAACTTGGAATCGAAGATGTGAAAAAAAAAGGTAGCTGAATGCTATCTATCGTTAACAAAAGCCACACTCAAACACATGACAAAAGAACAAATTTTTGTGACAGCGACATAGCAATGGTAATTGCAATAAATTGCTGCTTTATTTTTTTAAGAATCCGGGCAACGTGATCGGTCCTCCAAAGAACAGAAGGAATCTGAAAATCTCTCACGTCGCCAATGCCTTCATTAGGTCTAATACACCGAGACAACTAAAAACTGATAATCTTTTATTAAAAATTCATCAAGTGGAGCGAGAGATGTCGAGATTTGAAACGGAGAGGGGGTACATGCAGGTCGTGGAGTACTTGAACGAGAGAACCTGACCGGGGGGGAAGGGCTGTCCCGTTATTCACCAAGCAGTCGTCATAGTCGAGCCGCTTGAAGATTTTGGTCTTATCAGATTGTCGTAGCTGAATTCGCCACAGTGGAAGCAGACGTTTGCGATGGTGCACGCCGACGAGCATTCATTCATAACTTCAACCAAGAAAATGGGAATCGCCGAAGGTTTCCTGCCTAATAAGACTTGGTTTATTGTAATGTCTTTCTTCGAACACCTTTCAGAATGTTGAAGGCTGCACTCCACCAAACCTGGATGGGAATGAGAGTACCTAATTGATGAGTCCTAGTCTTTGTAGAAGCAAAACAACAGAAAGAAATTGCACAATGATTAATAGTATCTACAGCACACAATTTGACCATCTGTTATGGAAAGCTCGCATGGTTAACTTTCATCTGATCAAATTAGATTGAATTGCTAACAACATGAATTAAAACAATCACCAAAAGGGAACACAAAACGAGATGCAGAAATGGAGTCATATAACTAAATGATGTTAACTTGAGAATCACTTAAACAACTGATTATAGCAATGAGACGGATGTTTGAAGGTGAGGAACCCTGTCAAAAAGCAGAATGATATCATGTAACTTGACATTATTAGTTAACTGAGAGATCAATCATGTCCCTTTGACAATGTAAAAAGCAATGACTATGGTCATTTGATAAATTTTGAAAGAGTTGATTATCTATTATAAGAGTTGGTATCTTTAACCAATTGGTAAACACCCAAATATATGTTTGTAAAATTATTGAAGCAGTTGGTACTTTTGAAACAATCGAATAAACTTTGTTAGGTAGACTTGGATAAGATTTGGTAATTTTTGTATTAAAATTAGTAGCTTAGCAAGTTAGTAAGTTGCAAAATAAATTTTGACAAAAGTGATAAGTGCAACCAAAGTCCTAAAACTTCCGATAAAAGTACCATCACATTCTAAAATTTTCAATTTGTACAATCATATATCAATACTTAACCGAAGAGTGCAATCAAGTACCCTATTAACTTCATCCTATTTGAGCGATTTAATATGATATTTTTAAAATCTTTCACGGCCGTGTGATGCTTTTTGGCGCTAAGTGGGGTATTCGTCTCTATCCTTTTCCTTTTTGTTATTTTTATTTTTTCTACTCTTAATTTTGATTTTTTTCATGTGACATGTACGTGGCAACAACTTAGTGGCTAGATGGCCTAGAAAAATATTTTAGAAAAGCCACGACAGTGGTTTCCATTGCTCAAATTAGACAAAGCTAACGGATATACTTTGGATTGCACTTTTTAGCCATTACATATTAATTGTGTTTTCGTTTGAAGTTTTAGATCTTTGATTGCACTTTATCCCTTTTGATACGTCATGAAAACAATTGGTAAATGGTAATTCACAAACCATCAAATACTTAATGGTTACTAAGAGCTACCGATTTCATATAAGAATTGGCAACTTAAATTCACCAAAAAAAAAATGTTGGTAAATGAAAAAGAAAATTGTGCAAAAAATCCTAAATCTATTGCACTTTTATCAAGTTTAGTCCTGAACCTTTCAATTTTGTCAATCTAAATATTTTTACGTTTTACTAATTGAATCCATCTAATCAATTTTGATCAAAAATAGCTGACGTGGGTGTCAATTGTCCTTAGTGGCATGAATAACGTTGACATGAACAATTTTTAATAATATTTTAGATTTTTTTCCAGATTTGTTTATTAGTTATTTTCTTCTTCTTTTTTCTCTTCTTTTCTTTCTTTTTCCCTTTTTCCTTTTGTCAGCCACCATTGGGTAAGCAACAATTGTCCTTGGGTGAGGGATTCCAAGGCCTAGGCTAATGAGGGTCACACTAGCCTAAGCGAGCATGGGGAAACCCTCTCCCTTGCTAGCCCCTAGCCTAGGCTAGGCATCCCTTGCTCTAGGCTAGCAAGGGCGACCACTTGAGGCCAATGACCTCTGCTCGCTATTGACAAGGCCGATAGGTGATAGTAGCCGGTAAAGGGAAAAATGGGAAAGAGGGAAAAAGGGCAAAAAAAAATAATAAAAAAAAAAAACAGAAAAGGGGAAAAAAGAAAAGAAGGAGACGAGAAGAAAATAAAAAAGGAAAATAAAAAAAAAAATTCGAATATGCCACGAAAGAAAGTGTGTGTCTATTTCAAGTCAAAATTATTTGGATGAACTCTATAACAAATTATAAAAATCAAAAATCAAAAATCAATTAATAAAACCGGCGAAAGTATAATAGGTTAAAATTTTTTTGAATAATTTTCTTGTAAATTATAAAAATGGTCAATAGTATTCAAAATTTGTTTATAATTTCTTGTAATAGTTGTTGACTTTTAACCCATTTGTCAGGATAGTAGGTACTTTTGAAACAATGAAACAAAAGTTGATAAATGGAGTTGGATAAGAGTTAGCATGTTTAACATGCCCGTAAGTTGCATATATAAAAATGGGAAAATTCCAAATAAAAGTCCTAACTACCCTTATTTTTTTTTCAAATAAAAAACTGAGTAAAGTTTGTTTCAAATAAAGACTTGACATGGCCATATCAATATTAAGGAAGGGCCTAAAATGACTAGCTAGTTAAGGACAATTTTTTTCTTTTAAATTTTTGAATTTTTGAATTTTTATTTTTTTTTGGTTTTTCCTTTTCATAAAAAACTAAAATTAATAATGATAATGATAATAATGATAATCATGATAATCATGATAATGATGATCATGAAATAATAATAATAATAATAATAATAATAATAATAATAATAATAATAATTTATTATTGCAATAAAATTGCGGCTTTATTTTTGAAAATCGGTCCTCCAAAGAACAGAAGGAATCTGAAAATCTCTTATGACGCGGATACTTCTATAGGTCTAATACACCCAGACAACTGAAAATTGATAGTCTTAGACTAAAAGTTCATCAAGGGGAGCAGGAGATGTCGAGGTTTGAATCAGAGAGGGGCTACATGCGAGTGGTGGAGTGCCAAGCTGTCGTTCTGGTTGAGCCTCTTGAAGATTTCTGGTTTTATCAGATTGTCGGAGCTGAATTCGCCGCAGTGGAAGTGGACGTTGGTGATTGGGCACGCGGACAGTTATTCGATCTTAATTTCAACCAAGAAAATTGGAATCCCCGAAGGTTCCGCGCCTACTGAAACTTAAAATATCGTAATGTCTTTCTTCGAAAACTTTTAAAAATGTTGGAGGCTGCACTCCATCAAACCTGGACGGGAATGGGAGTAGTTGATTGATGAGTCCTAGTCTTTGTAGAAGCAAAACAACATAAAGAAATTGCACGATAATTGATAGTATCCACAGCGCGCAATTCGACCATCTGTAGTGAAAACCTGGCATGGTTAATTGATCAAATTAATAACAACACGAATTAAAACAAACGATGAAAACCTCCCGGGCGATCGGGTTCCTCCCTACCGAGTGGTGGTTCTTCGCGTACTGTAGCAACGCTCTTTCCATGAACACCCACCCTCATCAAATTCCCAATTCTGAACTCTTTCTCTTCGCAATGTCCGTTCTCGGCCGTATTTACCACTGTTTCCTCCTCCGAGTGACCGAAGGGACGAGAAATCCCTTCGCCCTTAAACCCTCACTAATCGGCAAAAAACCCTAATCCCCTCTTTGAAATTTGATCTGAGCCTCATCGATTATTAGTGGTTCCAATTTCACATCAACCCCCTAAACCCTAAGCATGGACATTAGAATAATTGACTTGCCCTACGGAAGTATTTATTTCTTTCCTCTTCTTAAATCTTGTCCTCTGTCCATTGTAGCCCCCTGCATGTCTTTTCTTTGTTGCTTCTGCTCTGCGGGGGTCGGGCTGTCTACTCTCTCTTCATCAAGGGAGACGGCTTGTGTCTTTGCGTCGGAGGAGACTCAACGATCCCGCTAATATTCATCTTGCGCGAAGGCCTTGCTGAAATCTTGTATGGTTACAGCACCTATCCATTTCTTTAGTATTGTGGTAGCTCAATTTTATCTTTATTGGGTTAGCTAGTAGCGCCAGAACTATGACTGATCAAATATCTTATGATAGTAGAGTAGAGGCTTTGTGTAAAAGTTTGGGAAATCTATGGTCGAAGATAGCGTAATTGATGTCAAGCAAGGAATTTCTGAAGAAAAATTAGTAGAATGCAGGTTAACACTGTTTGGGAAACTTTATTCTAAACCAAATGTGAATTTTTAGGCATTTCTCAACACAATGAAAAGAGCATGGCGAACGGAAAATATATCATGTACCTTACTAGAACCGGGCTTATTCTCCTTTTCCTTTAAATCTGAAGCTGAAAAACGAAAGTATTAGACTCCGGGCCGTGGTCCTTTGCAAGCAACCTCCTTGTCCTTGAGCAATGCGATCTGATATTCTAGAAATCTGCTATGATTTTGATCATTGTCCCTTCTAGATTACCCTTTATGGACTCCCATTTGGCCGAGTGACGAAGGAAGTAGTCAACGACATAGCCTCTAAGCTTGGTGAAGTTCTAGAGGTGAGTTGGAATCCAAAGGAATTAAAACAATCACCAAAAGTCACACAAAGAAAGATGCAGAAATGGAGTGCTATAACTAAATGATGTTAACTTGGCTAAAATCACTTAACCAGCTGATTATAGCGATGAGAAGGTTGTTTGAAGGTAAGGAACCCTTAAAAGCAGAATGACATCATGTAACTCAAGATTATTAGTAAACTAAGCGATCAATCATGTCCGTTTGATAATGTAAAAGCAATGATGATGGTCAATTGATCATATTGGATCAAGGCCAAACTTGCTCAGGCAAGAACATTACCATGTCGAGCAAATCTTTTAACAAACCAAAGGATTTGCCATGGGTTCTCTTTTCTTTGGACCGCCGTCAGAACTCATAAAGTTGCTGATTATAATAAAATTGCACCATGCATCGAAAAGCAAGATGTTAAAGTGCTCCCACCGGACTACTTTGCTTTCTGGAGCTTGACGTTTGCAAATGCACCTGGACCTGTTCTATACGATATGGCAATCCCCCTGAATGTGAGTTTATAGAGAGTCATTTTCAATTATTAAGATTCTTTTCTTGATTACGGGCTCTCTTCCTCGCTTGACAGACATTCGATACTCAGCTCATATATCCATAGTTAGCGATGTTAGAATATTTACTTGATTTTCCATATCTCTCGTGATTATGTATATATCTTCTCTTAATGAGATATCCTTGATTGATTATAATTGATATTATATTTATCTTATTATCTTATAATCAACCAATAACTCATATAAACTTTATCAATACATAGAAATACATAGAAATCCCATATTTTCTCTTCCGTATATATGCTTAACTTGGAATCGAAGATGTGAAAAAAAAGGTAGCTGAATGCTATCTATTGTTAACAAAAGCCACACTCAAACACATGACAAAAGAACAAATTTTTGTGACAGCGACATAGCAATGGTAATTGCAATAAATTGCTGCTTTATTTTTTAAGAATCCGGGCAACGTGATCGGTCCTCCAAAGAACAGAAGGAATCTGAAAATCTCTCACGTCGCCAATGCCTTCATTAGGTCTAATACACCGAGACAACTAAAAACTGATAATCTTTTATTAAAAATTCATCAAGTGGAGCGAGAGATGTCGAGATTTGAAACGGAGAGGGGGTACATGCAGGTCGTGGAGTACTTGAACGAGAGAACCTGACCGGGGGAAGGGCTGTCCGTTATTCACCAAGCAGTCGTCATAGTCGAGCCGCTTGAAGATTTTTGGTCTTATCAGATTGTCGTAGCTGAATTCGCCACAGTGGAAGCAGACGTTTGCGATGGTGCACGCCGACGAGCATTCATTCATAACTTCAACCAAGAAAATGGGAATCCCCGAAGGTTTCCTGCCTAATAAGACTTGGTTTATTGTAATGTCTTTCTTCGAACACCTTTCAGAATGTTGAAGGCTGCACTCCACCAAACCTGGATGGGAATGAGAGTACCTAATTGATGAGTCCTAGTCTTTGTAGATGCAAAACAACAGAAAGAAATTGCACAATGATTAATAGTATCTACAGCACACAATTTGACCATCTGTTATGGAAAGCTCGCACGGTTAACTTTCATCTGATCAAATTAGATTGAATTGCTAACAACATGAATTAAAACAATCACCAAAAGGGAACACAAAACGAGATGCAGAAATGGAGTCATATAACTAAATGATGTTAACTTGAGAATCACTTAAACAACTGATTATAGCAATGAGACGGATGTTTGAAGGTGAGGAACCCTGTCAAAAAGCAGAATGATATCATGTAACTTGACATTATTAGTTAACTGAGAGATCAATCATGTCCCTTTGACAATGTAAAAAGCAATGACTATGGTCATTTGATCAATTTGGATTAGGGCCAAACTTGCTTAGGCAAGAACATTATTGTGTCCAAGAAAGTCTCGTCATCAATATGATGAACATAGGTTAGCATAAACTTATCCCACAGACAATACGGTACGTAAAACTATTTCCATGCAGCAAATGTATCGGAACATGTGGTTTCTATGGACTTATATATCAACCTGTCAATAATCGCAAGATTCTTGAAAAGTTAATTATATAGGCATCCTAGATTCGTTAACCCATCATAGTAAAGATATGCCATGGTTAGACATAAGGATTATTAGGATAACCACGAACCAGCTGAGAACCTCCGATGATGTTTTCTTCATTGTTGCTGTCTCCAAACTTGAAAAAGCAAATACTAGTATTTCCTCACCAAACTGAGGATCTCTGTTTCTCCCACTTCATTATTTTATAATGAAAGAGACGACCAACGTCTAGGAAAATGAATAAAGACGCATCCATGTTAGGCTGTGTACTCTACAGAATTGAATGTCCTTCAAAATGGCAAGCAAAAGGAGGATTTTGTCTAAATTTCTTTGACCCTGCAATTCACTCGATCTCGAAAGACTAGCTTTTCGAGACGAAGCTCTCTGCATTTCTCAGCATGGTAAGAAAGGCCAATTTTTAGTGTTTCTTAATGGAAAATGAGAGGATGACAATAAAGTCGTTGGCAAAGCCCCAAGTTTTCCTGTAATCTTTATTTCCTTCCGTGGGCCTACCAAGTGGGAATATTTCAACTAGAAGCAATGATAACAAATCATTCCAAATACAAGGGATCATGCTATTTCCACTCATATTTGGGCTTTACACTCCCCAAAATAGTACTTTTGCCATTTTGCCCCTTTGCCTTGCATGATGGATCAATTTTTTCTCCCTTGTTATTTGGTTTTTCCTTTTCTTTTCTTGCAAGTTTCACATTCCTCCCTCTGAAAAAATATTGGGTGGGCTCGTTTTGTTAGTTGTGTCACTCCACTCATTGAGTCAGTTACCAATGTGTTAAACTTACTAGATAAAAGTTGATAATTTCATGTAAGAGTTAGAAACGGCTTCATATGTTGGTAGATTGTAAGAACAACTCCCAATTACAAAGCAATCAAATAAATGCTTGTAATTGATTAGAGTAAAGCCAATAATTTCATACAAAAGTTGAAAACGATTTCATATAAATGTTGATAAATTTTGAAAGAGTTGATTATCTATTATAAGAGTTGGTATCTTTAACCAATTGGTAAACTCCCAAATATATGTTTGTAAAATTATTGAAGCAGTTGGTACTTTTGAAACAATCGAATAAACTTTGTTAGGTAGACTTGGATAAGATTTGGTAATTTTTGTATTAAAATTAGTAGCTTAGCAAGTTAGTAAGTTGCAAAATAAATTTTGACAAAAGTGATAAGTGCAACCAAAGTCCTAAAACTTCCGATAAAAGTACCATCACATTCTAAAATTTTCAATTTGTACAATCATATATCAATACTTAACCGAAGAGTGCAATCAAGTACCCTGTTAACTTCATCCTATTTGAGCGATTTAATATGATATTTTTTAAAATCTTTCACGGCCGTGTGATGCTTTTTGGCGCTAAGTGGGGTATTCGTCTCTATCCTTCTCTTCTTGTGAGTTCCATAGTCGTCCCAAGAAAATATTGAGTGGGCTTGTCTTGTTAATGAACCTTGCGTCACTGCACTCATTGATTCAATTACCGGTGTGTTAAGTTGGTATTTTCGTGTAACAGTAAAAAATGGCTTCATATGTTGGTAGATTATAAGAACAATTCACAATTACAAAACAATCAAATAATGCTTGTAATCGACTAAAATTAAGGCAATAATTTCATACAAAAGTTGAAACGATTTCATATAAATGTTGATAAATTTTGAAAGAGTTGATTATCTGTTATAAGAGTTGGTATCTTTAACCAATTGGTAAACTCCCAAATAAATGTTTGTAAAATTATTGAAGCAGTTGGTACTTTTGAAACAATGAAATAAACTTTGGTCAGTAGACTTGGATAAGATTCGGTAATTTTTGTATTAAAATTAGTATCTTAGCAAGTTGGTAAGTTGCAAAATAAATTTTGGTAAAAGGGATGAGTGCAATTAAAGTCTTAAAACTTTTAATAAAAGTGCCATCACATTTGAAAATTTTCAATTTGTACAACCACCTCTTAAAACTTTACCGAAAAGTGCAATCAAGTACCTTGTTAACTTCGTCCTATTTAAGTGAATGAATATGATATTTTTAAATATCTTTCACGGCCATGTGATGCTGGTTTTTCTCTATTTTTTCAATTTTGATTTTTTTCTTGTGACATCTACGTGGCACCAAATTAGTGCCCAAATGGTCTCGAAAAATATTTAAAAAAGCCACGACAGTGGTTTCCATTACTCAAATAAGACAAAACTAATGGATATACTAAACTTCGCTTTTTGGCCTTTACATACGAAAGTTTTCGGGTTTAATTGTATTTTTGTCAGATCTTTGATTGCACTTTACCCCTTTTGGTATATCATAGAAACAATTGGTAAATGATAATTCATAAGCCATCAAATAATTAATGGTTGTTAACTCAAATAAGAGCTAGCGATTTCATATAAGAATTGGCAACTTAAATGCACAAAAAAAATGTTGGTAAATTATAAGGAAAATTGTACAAAAAAATCCTAAATCTATTATACTTTATCAATTTAGTCATAAACAATTCAATTTATCAATGGAGTTCTAAACATCGGTCAATTTTGATCAAAAATCGTTGACATGAACACCGATTGTCCTTAATGGCATGAGCAGCGCCAACATGAATAATTTTAAATAATATTTTAAAATATTTTAAAATTTATTATCGACGCCTAAATTTTGGCGTTTCGGTCATTCATATATTGCATAAAAATTATTAATTAATTTTTAACCCCTAAACAAAAATTAGAATTAAATTGCATAGCATAAGTTTTATGAGCATTTTTTATTATTGTGTTTGCATGGGACTGTTAACGGATGGATTTGAATTGATGGTTCTGAGCTTTAATATGATAAGTTTGACTAAGCCCATGGAGAGAGAGAGAATTGGCCCAAGCCCATTATTCTCCGATAACCGAAAATTGACTTATGAGGAATGGTGATTTGATATTTCCGAAAAGAGTTCGTATTATTCTTCTAATATTCGATAAATCTTTTATATGTTCATGCGATATATGATATATTTCGCAGTAGATTGGAAGATTTCGGATGAAATATCGAACTTATAAGAGGTAATATCATGCATGGAAGCATATTTGATCTTGGGCAATATATCTTGCATATCCTTACCGTATATTTGGTCAGTGAGAGGGCAAAAAATTGCCTATTCTCTAACCAATCCATGAAAAAGGAATTGAGTATTGTGCCCTTGATCGTCGGTGAACATGAACAGAACTGGAAATCTAGCATTATTTCGTGATATTTTGGTGCCCACTTATAATGCGTTTAGAAACAAAACAGGAAAGAGAGAAGGGACGATATTTTCTTACTGGTTCTGTGGTGCAAAAGGGGCACTATAAAAGCACAAGAATATGATGGTGTCTCTTGCACATCTGGACGTGTTGCAGCTTCCCATTAATGATAATGCCACCTCAAGCAACACACATACAACTCTTTCAATTGTCTTTGGTTTTTTCCAAGGCCACATGCAACGAGCACAAAGCCTGAATTCGAGAGTTGCTTCTAGGCCTTACAGCTCCTAAATCAAAGGAAAATTGCCAATACATTGCGTTAAATTGCTGAGAGAGAGAGAGTCTCACACATTTCTTCATGTAACTGGAAAAACGCAAATTGTCAAATGAGCCACCAAACCCTAATTGTAGAGAAAACAATCTGACTTATCACGGTCCATTGCTAAAAGAGGGCACTATGAGCTGATTTTTGTCAAATTATTGACAATTTCAGAGTTACAATTCAGACGGTAAACAACATTCTTCATAACTAAAGCCTTCTAAAACTAGAACAAATCTTGGACCATGGTATAATATTTACAAAAGGGGCTTGATAGAGCTCACTTCAACTTATTAATCGGAATTTAGTAAGAGGGTTTTGCACTAAGAAATAGATTCTAAAAGCTAAAAAAGGGTATCCTGAGCAATTGCAATAATCGGGTTCATTGATATTCCTGGTATAGTAAATGCTATCACACATATAATCATACTCAATTTTTTTTTCAATCTTTTCGACCTTGGTTCCATAGGAGCAAGTCAGAAAGATTGAGAAATAGAACCATCTTATTTGATTCGTTCTCAATAGCCATGAGATGATCATCTTAGGGTGATCTTTTTGTCAACAGATGCTCCTATTATACTCGTAATCTTTGAAGGATGAGAACCAACTATGTAGCATCTTCGATAGATCGCTTAGCCCCGTTCATCTTCGGCATAAGAGCGCTCAATCAGTGAGCTATTACGCAATGTTTCAATTCTTCGATCTTAACATATGAAAGATAATTCAACCACTATACCCCGAGACAGCCAAGAAAACGAAAAACAAAAATAAAAATGAAGAAGTAGTCAAATAGGCGAAAGGGCTGAACTGGAAAAAGCTGAGAGAAAAAAAAAAACAAAAAACAAAAACAAAAGAGGGCATTTTAGTCTTTTTAGCCAGATCAGCACTTCCGGATCGGATTAAACTGCTTTATATTTCTCAACGAGTTTTCAAAATTCCGAACTAAACGTACCCTCACAACCCTAGGGTTTTCTCCCTTAGAATTGTGGTTCCGTTTGCATCGCGGAGATCTGAAGCACAGAGAAGCAGATGGATCGGCCAGAAGGAGAGAGGACGACGATGGATCGAGATTGTACAGCGGAGGGCAACCAAGTCCTGGAGGACCACTTCAGGACGTTGACGATGGATCGAGATTGGACAGCGGAGGGCAAGCAATTCCTGGAGGACTACTTCAGGACGTTCGAGGGGAACCCGGCGGATTTGGTGAACCTGTACCGGGAAGACGCGGTGCTGACCTTCCTCGATGAGGATTTCCAGGGCAAGGAGGCTATCCTCGCCAAACTCACCTCCCTTCAGCAGTGGCGGCTCCAAGCCCTCGACATGAGCTGCCTGCCCGCCAGCCGCACCGACCTCAGCAGCGGCTTTTACGGCATGGTCTGCGGCTACCTCTGGCTGGAGGGCAACAAGGTTCCCGCTTTTTCTCCCAGGCCTCTCTCTCTCTCTCTCTCTCTCTCTCTCTCTCTCTCTCTCTCTCGGTTGAAGGATCCCTTTATATTTTATCTATTTCTTTCTTAGCGTCCAAGTGTGGTTTGGATGAGATGCCATTTTTGTTGATTGAATATCACCTTGGGCGATCCCTTCATTCATTATTAGTAACAGAGTATCTGTTTATAAGATCCGAATTGTTACTCCGATCAAGTTTCAGATAAAAGAAAGGAATTTACTTTTTTAGGTTGTTATTTATTGTGAATTCTTTGCAATTTCTCTATCAAATCGCACTCCTCGTCCTCAATCAATCAATCAATCATATTGCATTTCGATGCTCAAGTTTGTCTAACGCTCTGCTGTTGTTCTGCCCTGCCCTTAGACGTTCTCTTTGCACCCAACACCAGAAGGGAGCTTTGCTATATCGAACAGCATTTTCATGCATATTTTCATGGAACCCTGTGGGCCCAGGAACGTGGGTTCATCGACGAGGCCTTTTCCCTTGCCCTAGGAGGACACGTTTCGTGTTATTTTGGTTGCGGTACGTAATTCGGTTTCTTCCCTTGTGGACAATGGCGAAACTTCATCCACCTTAGTGATGAATGGACTTTAAAGTATTTCAGTTTAGAATATTCTTCGCGTTTGCTTTTATCATCACTGCCTGAACTATGATTTAATTTAGGCTCCGTTCATTTCGTGGGAAAATAATTTCCGGAAAAATGTTTTCCAGATTTTTCGGCGTTCGTTTCATGAAAAATGAATTTATTGGGGAAAATGTTTTCAATAAAAGGAAAAAAATCTTCTTAATTAGGGGAAAATATTTTCCACTTTTGAAAAGTGAAAAATATTTTCCTCACTTAATCTCTCTTGTCACATACCTTTATAAATCCTCACTTCCTCCTCCCGTTTCTTCTTATTCCTTTCTTTTTTATTTGAATTATTTTTCTTTTTAATTTGAATTATTTGAATTCCTTTTTCTTTTTTCTTTTTTTTTTTTTTTTCTTTTCTTTGTTTCCCATCTTCTTCTTTCTTGGCTAATCGTCAACTGCGTCGCAAGGCAAACCTCGAGCTCGTCGATTTGGTTAGCCTTGAGCTCGACACTCACGCTCGCCGGTGGCCGGTCATGGGCCATCGCTGTGGCTAGCAACCGCCCAAGAAAGAAGGAGATGGAAAACAAAAAAAAAAAAAAAAATTAATAATAGATTTTGAAAATTAAAAATAATCAAAAATCAAAATTTTAAAAATATAAAAAATCCATTTTAAAAAATAAAATAAATGAAAAAGAGTATATGAAGGAAAATATTTTCCTTACCGAACATCGAAAAATATTTTCCATTTCATCTAAATACCGAAAAATAATTACATTTTTCTAGAAAATGACTTCCTGACAAATGTTTTCCAGAAACACCATATTTTCCACGAAATGAACGGAGTCTTAATTTAAAAGGCAAATCAAGTTTCTAAGCAATGTGAGCTTAACTTAAATCTGAGTCTTGAGAGATGAAATCCTTGATTTCAAAGGGTGTCAAAAGCTTAAATGCAAATGGAATTAAATTTCAACTATATAGATGGCAAGCAGGACGCCCACCCTTTCGATCAGGCCTCTCTCTCTATTGGTTGAAGGATCCCTTTATACTTTATCTATTTCTTTTTTAGCGTCCAAGTATGGTTTGGATGAGATGTCATTTTTGTCGATTGAATATCACCTTGGGCGATCCCTTCATTCCTCGCTAGCAGCAGAGTATCTGTTTATAAGATTTCCGAATTGTTACTCCGATGAAGTTTTAGAAGAAAGAACGGATTTTACCTTTTTAAGTTATTATAATTTCTTGTGAATTCTCTGCAATTTCTCTATTGAATCGCACTCCTCGTCCGTGTACATCTCAAGTTTGTCTAACGCTCTGCTGTTATTCTGCCCTCAGATGTTCATTTTGCACCCAACACCAGAACGAAGCTTAAATATATTGCAGAGCATTATCCTTTATGTTGGACTCAAATCCTCTGCGAAGCCCATCTTCATCGACGAGCGCTTTTGTCTAGGATGTCGGGAGTTCCCGTCTGTTTAATTTTCAACGTTCATTTCTGTTGGTTTCATTGAGATGGTTGGTCAAGTGTCGTCCACCCTACTGATGTGAGTAGACTATAAATATTTCAATTTAGAATACTGTTTGTGTTTGCTTTATATATCACATGGCCTGAGCTCTGATTTGAACTTTATTGATTGATGACTTCGTGTATGAAGTTTCTTGTATGCCACGCTATCGCCAGCACGCAAGAGAGACTGGATCAATAGTGCCACATAAGCAAAATTTGTCCACATAAGAAAGAAAAAAGAAAAAAAATTGAAAAATTATTAAAATATTTTTCGTAATGTTACGTAAATCGGCTGGCCGATGTATAGGTTAGCAAAATCTGGCCAAAATTAGTTGAAAAGATTAAATTGACATTGAATTAAAAGGTTTAAAATTAAGTTGATATTGATTCAAAAGAGGTAGGACTAAATTGACATCATTAATAAGTTTAGAATTGAATTGACACTAATAGAACTAAATGGTATCATTAAAATATTTATGATTAAATTGGCATCAATATAATTGGTTAATGACTTTTTTTTTTTTTTTTTTACACTTTTCTCAATGGTTAGGTGCCTAAAAATATTTTCAAGTACGATCAATCTTAGTAATGGCTGCTGTGATGAGCCAAAAAGTACAAAAATCACTTGCCCTTTTAAAATGACTACTTCATTCCACTTCATCATACAAGCACTTCTAGAAAGGGGATTGAGAGTGGGCATGGAGCGACCGGTTTACAAGGGACGAGTCCATACATATATGGCACGAAAACACAGTTCAGCATACATCGGCCGTCTGCAAGACCATGGACTCCAACTGCATGATTATGGATTCACATGCGTTGAATGGGCATGTGGAATAGAAATTGCACGACCGGTGGCCATAAAAGATTCAGGGGTCACGCCATCAATGCAGAGAAGCCCAAAGAGATGTACAAGATCTCAAAAACTTTCCTGGTCAATCCGCTTGATTATCATGATCCCGGAAACCTGATGAACGGTTGGAAGGCCGATCATAGGTATTGATTTGCCGAGGTTTCACTACTTAAAAGCATGCCAGATCAGGACAGCGAATGCAATTCTAGAATGTGCAAAAGGTAAAGTATCTTTATCCATATTATCTAATGCTGTAAGATTCGAAATTCCATTTGGCGGGAATTGGACAAACTAACAGATTGGAAATTAATGCTACTTCTTTCGATAAATTTTCGGAAGATATGGGAATCTGGTGATAGTTCCCTTTAATCTATTCCTTCGAATGAACAACCTCTTTAATGAATCTGGCAAAGTCATCGTACGATGACCCTCCTTGACCGGTAGCTTCCGCAGCTCTCTCCTTCCACTTCTTGGCATTCTCCCTCATCTTCTTCCCACTGATCCCTTCCATCACTTCCCGAACAAGGGCTCCTATTTCCTCTCGCCTCGCATCTTGGTTCACTTCCATGCCGATCCCCTACTCCGTTCACGCGAACTGACGGTTTGTTTGTTGCTTGGCGAAGAACGGCCAACAAATGAGAGGAACGCCTCTGCAGATAGCTTCCAAGGTAGAATTCCACCCGCAGTGCGTTAGGAAGGTATCGATTGATCCATGACTTAGGACTTGATCCTGCGAACACCAAGTCGTCAAGAACCCTCTTTCTTTCACTTTCTCAAGGAATTCCAAGGTAGAATTTCAGAATCACCCTCCACAGCTCCAGGCCTGATCACCCACATAAATGGGCGCTTGCTATTTGCAAGTCCCCAAGCAAACTCCTTCAGGTTTTCCTTAGTCATGACAGTGACCCATAGTTCACGTACACAATCGACTTGGCTTCTCTCTGATCGAGCCATTCCAGGCAACTGCAGTCTTCCTTCCACAGATTCAACCGGAAAGACTTGATCGAGCTCGAGGGAATATCCTGAACGAGCAAGGAAAGGGGCCCGGTACAGTAAATTCAAGGGGAAATGTCTGCAATTTTCTCCAGTACTTTGTGTTCCAGCTCATTGAAGGTGTGAAACAAGATAGCAGATGATTTCGGGCAGTGCTGCACTTCTTCTCCTAAGAAGTCGAACGAGTGATGTTGTTCGGGTCCGTGGTCCGTGTGAAGCTCGGGATGTCCCAGAGTCGGATGTTTCTCATGCCATTGATCCAGTCGAACATGATACTTATTTTAACTATGAATACAACCTTTATTTGTTTAACAAAAAAATAAAAAGAAGAGTGCCAAATCACATGCAAAAGGTAGGCCGTTGTTCCACTTCCAAACTTGTTTGGTTCAGCTTTTGCAACCCAAAAAGTGTTTTGAAAATACAAGTCTACTATTAATCCGTCATTGTTCATTTTCTTCCTCGTTTATGACCGTTCGTCTTCCTTGATCCGCCACTTAAGATTGAGCTTCTCTGGCAACCGTCAACACCGCCTAGGGGTTGCGTATCCTTGGTGAACACCACCTGAGGTCACACCCCTAGGCGACGCCGCTTGGGTTCGCACGACCCAAGCGATGTCGCTTGAGGTTGCACCAGATTTGGCCATCCAACGGTGAGATCTAGCCAAACTCCAAGGCTAGATATGGCCGTTGGACGGCTAGATCTAGCCATCGTGACCTCATACTGCCTTGTCTAAGGTTCGCACGACCTACGGACGCCCAGACTAGATCAGGCCTCTGGATGGCCAAATTTGGCCGTCCGGCGGTTGTCCAACGACCGACCTCCATGGTTAGGGATGTTAGAATATTTACTCGATTCTCCATATCTTTCAGAATTATATATATTCTTCTCCGAGTGTGAAATTCTTGATTATATTACTTTTATCTTATTACCTTATAATTAACCAATGACTCAAGACACTTTATCAATACATCGAAATATATAGAAATCCTGCATTTTTCTCTTCCGCATATATGCTTAACTTGGAATCGAAAAAGTGAAAAAAGAGTTAGCTGGAAGCTATCTATTGTTAACAAAAGCCACACTCAAACACATGATAAAAGAACAAATTTGTGACAGCGACATAGCAATGGTAATTGCAGTAAATTGCTGCTTTATTTTTGAAGAATCCAGGCGACATGATCGGTCTTCCAAAGAAGAGAAGGAATCTGAAAATCTCTCATGTCGCCGATGCCTCCATTAGGTTAGGTCTAATACACCGAGACAACTAAAAACTGATAGTCTTATATTAAAAAGTTCATCAGGTGGAGCAAGAGATGTCAAGATTTGAAACGGAGAGGGGGTACATGCAGGTGGTGGAGTACTTGAACGAGAGGACCTGACCGGGGGTGAGGGCTGTCCCGTTATTCACCAAGCAGTCGTCATAGTCGAGCCGCTTGAAGATTTTTGGTCTTATCAGATTGTCGTAGCTGAATTCGCCACAGTGGAAGCAGACGTTTGCGATGGTGCACGCCGACGAGCATTCATTCATAACTTCAACCAAGAAAATGGGAATCCCCGAAGGTTTCCTGCCTAATAAGACTTGGTTTATTGTAATGTCTTTCTTCGAACACCTTTCAGAATGTTGAAGGCTGCACTCCACCAAACCTGGATGGGAATGAGAGTACCTAATTGATGATTCCTAGTCTTTGTAGAAGCAAAACAACAGAAAGAAATTGCACAATAATTAATAATATCCACAGCACGCGATTCGACCATCTGTAGTGAAAATCCGGCATAATTAACTTTCATCTGATTGAATTAACTCCTTCAAATGATCGAATTGCTAACAACATAAATTAAAACAATTACCAAAAGGCACACAGAACATTATCATGTCTGAGCAAATCTTTTTCCATGGATGCAATGAACATAGGCTAGCATAAGCTTATCACACGGACAATACAGCGCATAAAACTAATTCCATGCAGAAAATACATCGCAAAGCATGGTTTCCATGGACGTATATATCAAACCCATCGATGATCGCGAGATTCTTGAAAAGATAATTGTATGGACATCCTATTTTTTTAAAGCCATCATAGTAAAGATATACCATGGTAGATACAAGGAGGGAAAAGTACCTAAAAAGTCATAAACATATTGCATTTGTACCAATTCAGTTCTAAACTTTTCAATTGGACCAATTTAGTCATAAACCTTTTAATATTGGTACCAATTTAGTCCATCCGGTCAATTTTGGCTGGCCGGCACCGACGTAGCAATTTTTATGATTTTTTCAAATTTTTTCTTTTTTATATTAATTTTTTTCTTTTTTTTTTTCCCTTTTTCCTTTTCTTTTTCGGTAGTGGCCGGCGAGCCTCCGTGAAGCTTGTCGGCCACTGGGCGAGGGCTGCCGTCAGCGAGGGTCGCGGCCCTCGCTCGGCCTCTCCCAGGGCCACTAATGAGGCCATGGTGGCCATCGCCTCACCAACCGTGGGCGAGGCCACCTTCGCCCGCGGCAAGGCCAAGGCGAGGCTAGCCTCGCCTAGATCCAGGCAAAGCCATCTCGCCGGCTGCTGGCGAGGCCATGGCAGCCATCATCAAGGCGGAGGCGAGGGCCACGGAGCCCTTGCCAGCCGCCAACAAGGGTCGCGACCCTCACTTGGCCTTGCCCGTGGCCCTAAGCGAGACCGAGTGAGGGCTTAACCCTCGCTGATGATAGGCGAGGACTTCACGGCCCTCACCAGTTGCCCGGAAAAAGAAAAGAAAATAAAAATAAAAATAGAAGTTCGAAAAAATCATAAAAAAAATTATAAAAATTGCCAAGTTAGCGTCTGGTCACCAACCGACGTCCACGTCAACGCCGGCTGGTCAAAATTAGCTGGATAGATTGAATTTGTACTAATATTAAAAGGTTTATGATTAAATTGGTACAATTGAAAAGTTTGGGACTAAATTGGTACCAATGCAATAGGTTTATGACTTTTTTGGTACTTTTCCCAATACAAGGATCATTAGGACAACCACGAGCCAACAGAGAATCTCCGGTGACATTTTCTTCATTGTTGTCGTCTCCAAACTTGAAAAAGCAATATCAGTATTTTCTCACCAAACTGAGAATCTCTGTTTCTCTCACTTGATTGTTTTATAACCAAAGAGACGACTAACGTTTAGGAAAATGAATAAAGACGCATCCGTGCTAGGCCGTGTAATCTACTTTATCGAATCTCCTTCAAAATAGCAAGCAAAAGGAGGAGGATTTTGTCTAAATTTCTTTGACCCTTCAATTCACTTGATCTCGAAAGATTGGCTTTTCGAGACGAATCTATTTGCATTTCTCAACATGGCAAGAAAGCCAATTTTTTAGTGTTTATTAATGGAAAATAAGAGGATGACAATAAAGTTGCAGGCAAAACAAGTCCACCCAATATTTTCTCAAAGAGGGGAAACGCTGTTGCCTTCACCCCAAGTTTTCATGTACTATTTTATTCCACTTGAGTGGGCTACCAAGAGGGAATTTTCCAGTTAGAAACATATAATAATAGATCAATCAAAATAAAAAGATTGTGTTATTTCCACCCCAATTTTGGCTTTACACTCCCAAAAATAGCTTCTTCTTTTTTTTACCATTTTGCCCCTTTGTCGTGCATGCTTTGATCAAAATTTCCTCCCTTTTTATTTGTTTTTTCCTTTTCTTTTCTTGCGGGTTCCACGTTCCTCCTCCTTCTAAGAAAATATTAAGTGAACTTGTTTTGCCAGTTAGCCCTATGTCACTCCACTTATTGAGTTGCTTACTAATGTGTTAAACATACTAGATAAAAGTTGATAATTCCGTGTAACAATGGCCTCATATGTTGGTAAATTATAAAAACACTTCACAATTACGAAACAATCAAATAATTTTGTATAAAAGTTGAAAACAATTCCATATAAATGTTAATAAATTTTGAAAGAGTTGATTATCTATTATAAGAGTTGGTATCTTTGACCAACTGGTAAACTCCTAGATATTGGTTTGTAAAATTATTGAATATCGAACGTACTTCCACTGTTTGGGGTAAAGAAGAGCTACAAGAGTTAATTCCTCATCGCTCTATTGCTTGGTATGCTGACATTAATGGCGAGATAGCAAAACCATTGAGAGGATACGATGGTCCACATAGTCATGACAATGGTGGTCACGTGATGATGCCAAAGGTCATTAATACTTGACTTGAACAACGGCTTAGATAACGTACAGGCTTGTTTTTGGGTTAATATGGGTGTAATGGCGCCAGTTGATCCGACTTTCTTCTAAGGACTAATTGGATGCTATCATATAGCATTGTCTTAGCTAAGTTCACGAATTGGAGATGGGTGTTTATATTAATACTTTGAAGATGAACATTGAAAAGAAAGTGCACAGGTAGATTATTTAAACTTGTTATATTTCTGTTACCAATAATGTGATTGTTTTATTATGCTTCCGAGTTTTTTTTTAAAGAAAAATAAATAATTGAAGAAAGATTTTGTGTCTCACTTGACACTGGGGTGGCGCCCCCGCCCTGCTTTGCCCACAAGCCGTCAACCCTTACTTGAGCATCGGCAAGGGAGGGCTGGCAGCCGCTAGCTGTAGGCGAGGGGCTATGCGCCCTCAAATATCATCTCTAAATTTTACCCAAATGAAGCTGTTTTAACATGAACATCCTCCCTTTATTCTCTATCTAGTTTTTTAACCTTAATGCCATCATTGTTTTTAACATTGGTTAATCGTTCTCATCCCTTTGTAATGTATAAACCCATCACAATTTCTTCAAGTTTCGAAAAAAAAACTTAGTTTGATTTACTTATAGATATCAACGTTTATCTAATTTTTCCAATTTACCAACTATTCCAATAGTTGACTACAATTAATTGAGTTGGTTACTCAGCTTACTGTAACCCTCGATCATCCTAAAAATGAGTTTGGGAATGCCATTATCAAGGTACCCTACTTATTTTCTCCTTAGCTACATACTACCAGCATTGCCAAAATTCACAGTCGCGTCAAGTGGATCTTGATCTGGAAACTTGAACTTAACAAACCAAAGAATTTGCCATGGGTTCTCTTTTCTTTGGACCGCCTTCAGAACTCATAAAGTTGCTGATTATAATAAAATTGCACCATGCATCGAAAAGCAAGATGTTAAAGTGCACCTGGACCTGTACTATACGATATGGCAATCCCCCTGAATGTGAGTTTATAGAGTCACTTTCCATTATTAACATTCTTTTCTTGATTACGGGCTTTCTTCCCCAGCTTGACAGAGATTCGATACTCAGCTTATATATCCATGGTTAGCGATGTTAGAATATTTACTTGATTTTCCATATCTCTAGTGATTATGCATATATCTTCTCTTAATGTGATATCCTTGATTGATTATAATTGATATTATATTTATCTCATTACCTTATAATCAAACAATAACTCATATACACTTTATCAATACAGCGAAATATATAGAAATCCCATATTTTTCTCTTCCGTATATATGCTTGATGTTTTTTATTAATATGATGTTTTTTATTAATATGAAGAGTTGTAACTTTTGGGGGGAATGTCCTTTACGCGAAGGGACACGTCCTTTTGGAGAGGACGTATTTAAGGAAATAAGAGAGAGAGGAACGCACATTTCGCCCAAGCGCATGCAACGCACCTTCTCCTTCCAAAAGAAGTACAGTAAAACACTCTCTTCTCTTCAAAGTGAATTGACATCATCAGAACGAAAGGAATCAGTTTTTTCTTCCCCAAAATCAACGTTGGTGTTTAGTTTGTGGATACAAGGTACGCTCGTCTATGTGATGTGCCTTAGGATCAATGATTCATGTTTAGTTTCTGGGCTCGCTTCCGCTTCGTCTTTTTTTAGGGGTTTGATTTAGTGTTGAATCCGTTTTCGGGGATTCGTTAATCCCAACATTGGTATCGAGCCCGTCCTTGCGACCCTTTCTTATTGCATTTGATTAATTTTTGGTGAAAAATTCAAGAAAAACAATTTTGGTCGATCGGGGACGGAAAAACCCAACACCCGCCGCGTTATTTGTATTTCGTGATTTTGTGCAAGTCAAAATTCGTTTTTGATAGTGCAGCGATGAAGCTCTCATCGATACGAGAAAAACGAGTCGCGGATCGCTGCTGGACGCGCCGCCACGCGCGGCCGGAACGCACGGGGGTCATCGGCGCGTGCAATGCACACGCCGACTCGGATCCCCCGCGCGAAACGCACCATTTCGCCCAAGCGCGTGCAACGCACGCGCACGCGAAACGGCGCACCGTTTTGGCCCCTGGCGCGTGCCACGCACGTGCCAGCTGACGTCATCGTGACGTCAGCCACGCACATGCCAGTTGACGTCATCGTGACGTCAGCCACGCATGTGCATGGCATGTGCCGGTCCGACCGTTGACGGCTCGACCGACCGTTGACCGACCGTTGACCACGACCGCTGACCGTTGACCGAAAAAAAAAATGTGTTTCTTTTTCAATTAAGTTTATGTGGATTATATGTAATCCCTTATTTGTTATGCATTTATTGTAGGAACAATGCCTCCCCTTCAGTTGCGTATGCCTATTCGCGTAGTTACCGATAAACAAAAGAAAATGCTTTCTAAGTTGATAGCTGAGCTGACTGATTATTGATGGGAGAGTGGTGACTTAATTGATCATGTTCTTGAAGTCAACGAGAAGATACAAAAGGTCATATGGAATGGTCGTCCCATGCCATAGTCAAAGATGGTGTGATTTTTCATTAACACTCTTCCACCTGAATGGCAAGATGTGTTGAATCGCATATGGGATGTCAACGGTGCTGCTTCATATAAGAAAATTGTGATAGATTTTGTAAAAGAATATTACTGCATTGTTACAAGGGAAAAGATCAATAAATTGAACAAAAGAGGATCTTTCCCAGTTCGTGTGATGGTTTTGTATTAGATGTATTAGTTGTTTTTGTTAAGTGTGCTTAGTAGACATCTTATGTAATGTTAACTACCTGATTGCTGTTGTTGTAGCAACCTATATGTTAGTTGTATTATCTGAAAGCATTATTATATTATTGTATGTCAATTATCGTTGCTTTTCGTTATTGCTGGTTTCTTGTGGGTAGTTAGCTATGGGTAGTTATAGAAGTTTTGGTAGCTTCATAGAATTAATTTTGCATATGACAATCATATTAATGATAATTTTAAGTTAGGATTTTTGGAGGATGATTGGAAACGTAGTGACCTTTTGATTCTAAAACCTTACTTGAAATTATTCATTAATATGATGGGTCTATGCAAAAGGGATGCATAAATGATAGGCATTAATAACTCGTGCATATATGTCTGATGTGTTCAGATCAATGGCTTCAGCCACAAAGAGCATAGTTGCCGAGCTGAACAAAGGTGAAAAGCTCAATGGTGACAACTATGAAATTTGGCAAATGAAAATCCAGTATGTCTTTGGAAGAGCAAGAAGCACTTGAGGCTCTTAACCGACCATGGTAGAACTCGAAGAAGGAAACACCGCACTGACACAAGAGAGACAAGGATGCTTTTGCTGCGTGGAAAAGAAAGAACTCTCTTGCTCGCATCACGTTGCTGAGAAGCATGGAAAATGACGTCATGCGAGAGTTTAGGCATTTTGAAAATGCCAAAGATATGTGGGAAGCATTGGCGGCAAGATTTGGTCATACTTCGGTGACCAGACTGAGGCAGCTCACTATTAGGTTTGACTCTTATAAGAAGCCTCATGGTCAGACCATGAAGCAACATCTTAGAAAGATGTCAAATATGATAAATGAGCTGAAAGATGCTGGTCATGTCCTGACAGATGAGCAGCAAGTGCAAGCAGTGGTTCGTTCCTTGCCTCAGAGTTGGGAGCATATGAAGGTGCACCTGACTCATAATGAAAATATCAAAACCTTCGAGGATGCAATGCGTCATCTTGAGCTGGAAGAGGACCGCCTGTTGGCGGCTAAGCCGGATGCTGAACTCTATCATGCTAGTTCTAGCTCAAATGGAACTTCGAACTCCAAGCGCAAGCACCCTAACTGGTTTAATAAAGGGAAATGCAAGGAAGTAGGTCCTTCAGGGAAGAAACCCAAGTTTAACCAACATGAAAGAGGAAAGCGTCCTCGCATGAAAAAGCTTACAAGGGTGAAATGCTACAATTGTGACAAGAAGGGTCACTATGCTCGTGACTGTCGTGAGCCAAAGAAGGTATGCACCCCTTGTATTTTTCAGAACTTTGCTTTTGTGTCGAGTTCTATATTCTTAACTGAGTCTAATCTTTTGTGGACTGTGGATTCAGGAGCGACAGACCATGTAGCGAAGGATAGAGGATCCTTCGTGGAATTCCAACGAGTACCAACTGGAACTAAGTGGATCTTTGTGGGAAACAACTCCAGAGCTGAAGTGAAAGGAATCGGCACATGCCAACTGAATATGCGTGGTGGACGCACTTTGTTCCTATATGATGTGTTGTATGCTCCGGAGATTCGTCGGAATTTAGTGTATGTTTTAGTGTTGGTTAAATTAGGTTTTAATATGAACTTCTATGATAGAGGTGTTGATTTGTTTTTGAATTCAAAATACTATAGTTGTGGTTATTTTCTGGATGGTTTCATTGTATTGGATATTGATTATGTTAATGCAAATGTTAGTTATTCCCTTCTCACGTCTCCCAATACATATGATAATGATGTGAATGTATGGCATGCTAGACTTGGTCACATTGACCAACAACGTATGAATAGACTAGCCAAAGAGGGCTTGTTGGGCAACATTGAAAAAGTCGATTTGCCCATATGTAAGCATTGCCTAGAAGGGAAAACGACAAGGAAACCATTTGGAAAAGGTAAAAGAGCTGAATTTCCTCTGCATTTAATCCATTCGATGTCCGTGGTCCAATGAATGTGAGAAGAAGGCATGGGGCTGTTTATTTCATCACTTTTATAGATGATTATACTCGATTCGGATATGTCTATTTGATTTCTCACAAATCTGAAGCAATAAGTTGTTTCAAAAGGTTTATGAACCTGGTAGAGAATCAATTAGACAAGAAAATAAAAGCATCGAGATCCGATCGAGGTCGAGAATATTTATCTGATGAGTTTAGAAAATTATGTGATGAAAAAGGAATAGAAAGACAATTGTATATTCCATATACTCCTCAACAAAATGGTGTTGCGGAGAGAAGAAACAGAACCCTACTGAAAATGGTTAGGTCCATGATGGCGCATGCTAACTTACCTATCACCTTTTGGAGTGATGCGTTGTTAACTGTTGCCTATATACTTAACCAAGTGCCTTCCAAATCAGTTACTTCCACTTCATATGAGTTATGGACAGGTAGAAAACCGGACTTAAGTTTTCTTAAGCCATGGGGTTGATCTTCCAAAAGGAAGATGCCTATATATTTCGATCTTCAAGTGGGAGTAATATGAGAAAAAGATTCTCAATTGCAACCACATAATAAGACGACATCATCATTATCTAATCCAAGTGGGAGCTTAAGAATGATGTGGGAACAAGTAGGTTCTCGTTTTGAAAATAAAGCACAAGATGAGGATGAGCCTAGATGGCTCGATAAAGAAAAAGGCATGGAAGAGGAAATGGAATCTCAAACCGCCTTGATCTTGGCGCAAAGCTATTGGGAACAAGTGGGTTCTCAAAATAACCAACATGAAGGAATTGATTATGAATATACGTTTTCTCTAGTAGTAAGATTTACCTCGATTCGCATTATTCTGGCAATAGTAGCTAGTATGGATCTTGAGTTACATCATATGAATGTAAAGACTACTTTCCTCAATGGAGAATTAGAGGAAGAAATATACATGGAACAACCTGATAGTTTCATAGTGAAAGGCCAAGAAGAAAATGTATGTCGACTTTTGAGATCGATATACGGCCTTAAGCGATCATCGAGACAATGGTATATACGTTTTCATAATGCCATAATGGCATATGATTTTACAATGATTGATGAGGATCATTGCATATACATCAAAAGATCCAAGGATCAATTTGTGATCATATCATTATATGTTGATGATATACTGATTACCGGAAGCAATATGGAGTTTGTTCATACTGTCAAGAGTTGGTTGTCTTCCAACTTTGAGATGAAGGATATGGGTGAGGCAGCATACATTCTTGGAGTTAAGATTTCAAGAGATCGTTCGAAGAGATCGTTGTCTCTTTCGCAAGAAATATATATAAATAAAGTTCTTGAACGATTTCGTATGCAAGATTGTAAACCCATAGACACTCCTATTGCAAAAGGTGAAGGATTGAGCCATAGATCGTGTCCGAGGACTCCACAAGAAAAGGAACAAATGAAACATGTTCCTTATGCTAGTGCTGTTGGGAGCTTGATGTACGCTATGATGTGTACAAGACCCGACATATGTTTTGCAGTTGAAATGGTGAGTAGATACCAATCCAATCCAGGTCCAGCACATTGGAAAGCCGTTAAAAGAATACCGAGGTATCCGAAGGGAACTGCTGATTTCAAGTTGAATTACCAAGGAAAGGATCGTGACTTGAAGGCTATTCGAGATGTTGATTGGGGAGGAGATTTAGATGAAAGAAAATCCACATCGGGATTTGCTTTCTTCGAACAATGGCGCCATATCATGGAGCAAGAAGAAGCAAACGTGTATAGCCTTGTCCACGATGGAAGCTGAGTTCGTGGCATTATCGGCAGCGGTACAAGAAGAAGTTTGGCTTAAGAGATTTTTGGATCATTTAGGTGTTATTGAGAAAGCTGCACATCCATTATTGGTTAACTGTGATAGCCAAGCAGCTATAGTGTACAGTAAAGATCCAAAATATCATTGCAAGACCAAACATATAGATACCAAGTATAACTTTGTGAAAGATATGGTTGCACAAAAGGATGTGAACTTACAGTACATATCTACGCATAGAATGGTAGCAGATCCTATGACAAAGCCAATACCTAGAGATGTGTTTTGTGGTCATGTAAAATCTCTAGGATTGCGTAGAGTCCGATGTCTTGGATTGTAATTTCCCGAGTTGTTCACATGTATGAACTAGTGTTGTTTCAATATTAATGCCTATGAATCTTTGTTTGATCTTTATGCATCTTAATGCTCAGTGTATTATATTATATTGAGAAAGTATGTCAGACAGATAAGAGATTAGCCCACTCACACGGGTAATCACCTCTATTTACTATGTGATAAATAGAGATGAGACGGTTTTTAAGCTTATTATCTAGGTGATAATCGAGAGCTCAAGCTTAAAATAAATATGTCGCCTTAACTGAGTGTTAAGATGATGACATAATACTTATGATGTTCGAAAGTAAAATAACCCACATATTTTACTTTATCTGTCTAAGATGCCAGATGTGAGTTCTGATGAATTTTGTAAATAAGTAGATACGTGAACTCAAGTTAGACATTAGGTATGTCTGAATTATCATCTGTACGGTATTGAAAAATATAGACATACGCTCCATGGGAAAGGAGTTAATACCGTAATACGTATTTTCATACTACGTATGCATGAGATGACCAATAAGAGTGGCAAAAGTTTTGATATCAACTTTCATGCCTTATGAGACTTTTGAAGAAAAGAGTTCCTCAATTTTAGTGCCCTCATGACTCTTACTTATTCTCAAGATTTCTATTTAGTGTTTGCTATCTTAGAATGTTACCAATGGTCATGAGTTGATTCGATCTAATGGGACATTTTTAGAAAAGCAAGTTGAACTAAAATTGAGAGTTTGAAGGAAAGAGGAAGATCGGATTTGGTGAATCACATTGTGGTTTTGTATTCACTGGTCGACCAATTATGATTGTCTTTGGGATAATCATAATTGTGAATACAATATATATATCATTGTTTAAATGAGATTAAGAGAGATATAAATGTGATCGATCGATCTAGGGTACTGCATACTAAATTTACTCGAAAAGTGATGCCCATTATGAGCTGCTATATATTCCTAACAGATGTATAGCAACGAGCTCTCAAAGTATGCTGGTCGCGCGGACTATTCACCAGTATGAATGTTGTAGTGAGGAAAAGAGGATTCTGTTCGACTCACCATGTAAAGTGGGCGTTAATGTTTTTTCAATTGATGGGCCTCAGTAGGGCCTGTCTGCCCATGTTGGTTGAGCCCACCATGTGCAAGTGGGAGATGGTGTTTTTTATTAATATGAAGAGTTGTAACTTTTGGGGGAACGTCCTTTACGCGAAGGGACATGTCCTTTTGGAGAGGACGTATTTAAGGAAATAAAGAGAGAGAGGAACGCACCTTTTGGCATAACGTACGTTCCCCTCTCTCTCTCCTTCCAAAAGAAGTACAGTAAAACACTCTCTTCTCTTCAAAGTGAATTGACATCATCAGAACGAAAGGAATCAGTTTTTTCTTCCCCAAAATCAGCGTTGGTGTTTAGTTTGTGGATACAAGGTACGTTCGTCTATGTGATGTGCCTTAGGATCGGTGATTCATGTTTAGTTTATGGGCTCGCTTCCGCTTCGTCTTTTTTAGGGGTTCGATTTAGTGTTGAATCTGTTTTCAGGGATCCGTTAATCCCAACAATGCTTAACTTGGAATCGAAGATGTGAAAAAAGAGGTAGCTGAGTGCTATCTATTGTTAACAAAAGCCACACTCAAACACATGACAAAAGAACAAATTTTGTGACAGCGACATAGCAATGGTAATTGCAATAAATTGCTGCTTTATTTTTGAAGAATCCGGGCAACATGATCGGTCCTCCAAAGAACACAAGGTTAATATAGACAGAAGGGACGATATTTTCTTACTAGTTCTGTGGTGCAAAAGGGGCACTATAAAAGCACAAGAATATAGACAGAAAGTGGGGGAAAAAGCTCTCGGACAAAATTGAGAGATACACGAGAAAGAGAGAGAGAGAGAGAGAGCCGTGAATGTCTAGAGACGGAGAGACGTGAAGATTCCATCATTCTCGCCTGCTGCGGTGAGTCCCTACAGCTGAGATCGGGCCTCCTTGTTCCGGGGTTCGTTGCTTCAAATTAGCGAACCACGCACTAGGACGGCGCCGTTGCCATTTCCTTTCGAGTCCCTCCAACGACGACGTTCTCCGAATTTCCTGCCCTGACGGCGATCCGTTTCTTCTTCCCGAGCCTCACACCAACGACGATGATTCCTAGTTAAACCCCCTTGTTCCTCCTGGCGTGCTACGTCCTTGGTGTTGTCCTTGGTGTCTCTTGCACATCTGGACGTGTTGCAGCTTCCCATTAATGATGATGCCACCTCAAGCGACACACATATTTTCCAAGGCCACATGCAATGAGCACAAAGCCTGAATTCGAGAGTTGCTTCTAGGCCTTGCAGCTCCTAAATCAAGGAAATTTGCCAATACTTTGTGGTAAATTGCAGAGAGAGAGAGAGAGTCACACATTTATCCATGTAACTGGAAAAACGCAAATTGTCAGATGAGCCACCAAACTCTAATTGTAGACAAAACAATCTGACTTATCACGGTCCATTGCTAAAAGAGGGCACTATGAGCTGATTTTTGTCAAATTATTGACAATTTCAGAGTTACAATTCAGACGATAAACAACATTCTTCAAAACTAAAGCCTTCTAAAACTAGAACAAATCTTCGACCATGGTATAATATTTACAAAAGGGCATGATAGAGCTCATTTCAACTCATTAGTCGGAATCACCAAAAAGCCATGGTAACAAGTATCTGGTAACAAGTACAAAAATTATCACGTTTTGTTGTGCCAATAAAAGAAACAACTAAATATTTTTCCAAAAGAAAGAAGTGATCTTTTAGATGGTTGAGAAAAAAAAATGGAGCAATTCCATCGTCATAAAAGAAAGGAACTTCTTCGATTTTAACATATGAAAGATAACCCAGCCACCATACCCCGAGACAGCCAAGAAAATTTGGAAGAGGATTGATGGTAACAGGTTAAGGGTTACAGCTACTTATAAAATAAAAAACGAAAAATAAAATAAAATGAAGAAGTAGTCGAATAGGCGAAAGGGCTGAACTGGAAAAAGCTGAGGAAAAAAAAACAAAAGAGGGCATTTTAGTCTTTTTAGCCGTACTAGAACTTCCGGATCGGATTAAGGGTCCATTCGTTTCGTAGAAGATGGGCCATTTCCAGAAAATATTTTCCTAGAAGTCATTTTCTAGGAAAATGACTATTTTCTGGTGTTCGGTTAAAACCTGAAAATGTTTCAAAAAATATTTTTCGGTGTTCGGTAATGAAAATATTTTCTAAGATTTCACCACTTAGGCATGCGTCACTTATCGATTTATAAATCCATCAAATATGAACTTGCCTTTAAATTTGGGCAAACTTGCTTCATATCATTGTTCTCTCGTTATCACCAAACGTTCATCTACTCTAAAAAATGTTCATATGGATTTTAAAAAGAAGCAAAGGAGAAAAGAAGCAAAACATGTACAACCTTAATGAGAATTTTTCAGTTGAGTGGCCTGTGCTCCCCTAAGTTTTTTGTGTTCCAATAAACAAAAGAAAAAAGAAACAAAGCATGTAGAGTCATTTGCTTAAGCAATGTACAACTGTAGGGTAGAGTAAATAAAGAAAAGGATAAGCAAGAGTGTAGAGCGCGAGCTTGAGATTGACGAGCTTGAGGTTCGCTTGACAACGGCCGACGACTAGCCAAGAAAGAAGAAAATGGGAAACAAAGAAAAGAAAAATGAAAAAAAAAAAGAAGAAGAAAGAAATTAAAAAGAAAAAGGAAATTAAAAATAATTCGAATTAAAAAAAGAAAAAGAAAATTAAAAAATAATTCGAATAAGAAAAGAAAAGAATAAGAAGAAAGGGGAGAAGGAAATGAGGATTTGTAGAGGTGTGAGATAAGAAAGATAATGAAGATTTGTAGAGGTGTGAGATAAGAAAGATCAAGAGGGAAAATGTTTTCCACTTTTCAAAAGTAGAAAATATTTTCTCCTAATTTAGAAGATTTTTTTCCTTTTATGGAAAACATTTTCCCCAAGAATTCATTTTCCATAAAAGGAACGCCGAAAAATCCGAAAAACATTTTTCCGGAAATTATTTTCTGTGAAACGAAGGAAGCCTCCTTTGCTTTATATTTCTCAATGAGTTTTCAAAATGCTGAACTAAACGCACCCTCAGAACCCAGGGTTTTCTCCCTTAGAATTGTGGTTCCGTTTGCATCGCGTAGATCTGAAGCACAGAGAAGCAGAAGGATAGGCCAGAAGGAGAGAGGACGACGATGGATCGAGATTGGACAGCGGAGGGCAAGCAATTCTGGAGGACTACTTCGGGACGTTCGAGGGGAACCCGGCGGATTTGGTGAACCCTGTACCGGGAAGACGCGGTGCTGACCTTCCTCGACGAGAAGTTCCAGGGCAAGGAGGCTATCCTCGCCAAACTCACGTCCCTTCAGCAGTGGCGGTTCCAAGTCCTCAACATCAGCTGCCTGCGCCTCAGCCCCACCGACCTCAACGACTTTCTCGGCGTGATCTCCGGCAACCTCTGGGTGGAGGGCAACCAGGATGCCCGCCCTTTCACCCAGGCCTCTCTCTCTCTCTCTCTCGGTTGTTGATTGAATATCACCTTGGGCGATCCCTTCATTCATTATTAGTAGCAGAGTATCTGTTTATAAGATTCATAGCGAACCGAATTGTTGCTCTGATAAAAGAAAGGAATTTACCCTTTTAGGTTATTATTTCTTGTGAATTCTTTGCAATTTCGATGCTCAAGTTTGTCTAACGCTCTGCTGTTGTTCTGCGCTGCCCTCAAGTGTTTTTTTTGCACCCAACACCAGAAGGGAGCTTTGCTATATGGCACACCTTTTTCCATCGTGTTGACTGGGAACCCTTGGAGGCCAGGACCGTGATGGGTTCATGGGGGCCGCCTTGTCCCTTTCACTAGGAGGCCAGGGTTCGTGTTATTTTGGTTGCGGTACGTATTTCGGTTTCTTCCCTTGTGGACAATGGTGAAACTTCATCCACCTTACTGATGAATGGACTTTAAAGTATTCCGGTTTAGAATATTCTTTGCGTTTGCTCCGATCAAGTTTCAGAAGAAAGAAAGGATTTTATCTTTTTAAGTTGTTATTCCTTGTGAATTCTTTGCAATTTCTCTATCTAATCGCACTCCTCCTCGTCCTCAATCAATCAAAATGCATTTCGATGCCCGTGTACATCTCAAGTTTGTCTAACGCTCTGCCGTTATTCTGCCCTCAGACGTTCATTTTGCGTGGGTATATGGACAGAGCGGCCGTAATACCATGGAATTGGAAACCTGGAGAACGAGGCTGGGCTATCAGATTCAGTCTCTTTTTATTTCCGATGTTAAGTTGCAGTTTCTTCTCTTTTGAACAATGGTTGATGTGAATACTGTTTGTGTTTATATCAATGGCCTGAGCTGAGCTCAGCTCTGATTTGAACTTCATTGATTGATACCTTCGTGTATGAAGTTTCTTGTATGCCATGCTATTGCCAGCACGCAAGAGAGATTGGATCGGCGGTGCCACGTAAGCAAAATTTGTCCACATAAGAAAGAAAAAAGAAAAAAAAATCAGAAAAATTTTAAAAAAAATTTGAAAAATTAATAAAATATCATCAAAATATTTTTGGTAGGTTAGTAAAATCCGGCCAAAATTAGCTGAAAATATTAAATTGATAATGAATTAAAAGGTTTAGAATTAAGTTGATATTGATTTAAAAGATTTAGGGCTAAATTGACATCATTAATAAGTTTAAGACTGAATTGACATCAATAGGATTAAATTTGTATCATTAAAAGATTTATGACCGATTTGGCATCATTTTAATGATTAAATTGGCATCAATATTGTTGATTTAAGACTTTTTTTTTACACTTTTTCCAATGGTTAGGTGTCTAGAAATGTTTCCAAGCATGACAAATGAAATTATCAATGTTAGTAATGGCCGCTGTGATGAGCCAAAAAGTACAAAAATCACTTGCCCTTTTAAAATGACTACTTCATTCCACTTCATCATACGAGCACTTCTAGAAAGGGGATCGAGAGTGGTCGTGGAGCGACAGGTTTACAAGGGACGAGTCCATACATATATGGCACGAAAACACAGTTCAGCATACATCGGCCGTCTGCAAGACCATGGACTCCAACCGCATGATTATGGATTCACATGCGTTGAACGGGCATGTGGAACAGAAATTGCACGGGTGGTCATAAAAGATTCAGGGGGTACGCCATCGCTGCAGAGAAGCCCAAAGAGATGTACGAGATCTCAAAAACTTTCCTCGTCGATCTGTCGATCTGCTTGATTACCATGAGCCCGGAAACCAGATGAACGGTCGGAAGGCCAATCATAGGTATTGATTTGCCGAGGTTTCACTACTTAAAAGCATGCCAGATCAGGACAGCGAATGCAATTGTAGAATTTACAAAAGGGAAAGATTTTTCAATGCTATTTAATGTTGCAATTTACCAAATCGAATATCATTTTAAAAAATCCTTTACCCCAAAGGTATTTGCATTTTTTTAAAGTCATTTCCCTAAAGCTAAACCAAATGGACCGAAGTCCGAATTTATCATAGTCCAAAATCCCCGGTAATAGAAGGAGGCAACGATGTACATATGCTATGAGACTACTGTCAATCATTCAAAATATTTAAAATTATTAGATTAATGTATTTTTACTCATCCGAAAAATGGCAATGCCATTACTTACGTGAGATGCAGCATTCTTCTCGCCTATCAATCGGGAACAATATTATTATATCTATAATTTTTCGAGCACCTTACGTGATTGAAACTCTTTTCGAAAGAAAATCAATAACTTGACTGAAAAAGGAACCTCAGTAACCTAACTAAATGCTAACCGATTATTCAAAGGATAACGAGTTCAACTGGTTAGGAAAGAAGCTATTTGGTTAAAAAGGCTGGCGATGCTGACCGAGAGAGATATTATGAGGTGATTAGATTAGATTGGAGCGGCCCGGTAATATCTTTACTGCTCCATTGCTTTGCCGAGCAAGACAAACGGAGCTTCCCTCGAAAACTCCACTTCAACCATCGCATTGCTCATCGCCTTTGTTTTCATCCCCACTCTTTTGCTCCAGCCAAACCGTCTCGCTGTTTATACTTCGTCATCGGATCACTTTATGTGCAAAAGGAAAAATGGATAATCATACTAGAAGTACTAAAACTTGTCATAAAAGTGCGATTGAGTTTTAAAATCTTCAAAAAGTGCATTCAAATTTTAAAACCTGTTACAGAAATACAATTGAATCCTGAAACTTTTAAAGCATGAAAGGAGTTTGCTTCCTGAAGTAATTGTGAGCATAACAGAGTCCTGCTAGGCTGAGGATATTATATCACCAATAAATTAGTTTCCACATTTTATAAATGCTTCATTTTGTTCTTAGCTTTCAGTCCTGTTTGTTAACAGGTACATCTGCTATTCTTGGATTTTTTTTTGGTGCGCAGAGAGAACCAGAAACATCAGAGGATGGCAAACAAGTTGCCAATCGAGAAGATACACTACTACTGGTAGAAGTAGCAACTTCAAGCCAGGAAAAGCATTTTGCGGCTGAAGCAAGTGAACATGGAAAAGCCAGCAACTATGCTCAAGGTTTACTTTTTCTCACATTTCTTAAGAAAAGTCTAACCTCATACCTGGAAGCTATCCACTATCTTCGACTGTTAATTTTCATCGACAGGTCTCCAACATGTGAGAGAGTTGCACAGCAAGGAAAACACAAGTTTGCCGGAACCAATAGCTTGAAAGCTCCATGAGAGAATTCCTGATGAAAGCAATGGGATTAGAGAGAGTTCTCGAGAAGAAAGCGAAGGTGATGTTATTGGAAGCTTTTCCAATGGTTCATCGTCTAATGCTTCAAATTCCAAGGGGGATATTGACACAGAGCTTGTAAGAAGCACCCTCTTTCGAGATCATGAAAACTATTGGAGTTCAAATAAAGATGGACCAGGTTCAAGAGAGGAAGGTAAAAGTGGAAGTTCTGGTGAAAATTACCATAAGAACAGCAACCGGGTGGATCTACGATTGGATCCTCAATGCATGACCAGGATGTGAGACACGCTGGATTTCAAACTGCTGAGCTTTCACCTGCTAGAGTCAGTCCTCTCGGCCTTACCCCACCCCTACAAATGATGTTAGGTTTTTTAACAGTAAAAGATGAGAATGAACAGCAAGAAAATGGCCTAGTGGAACAAACACTCAAAAAAAAAAAAAATTTTTTTGGGATGTAGCTTCAGGTTTTCTAAAGCGTGACACCAGAAAACAGGTTGTTTTCTTGAGAGATGTTGCAGATTTTCTTTTCTTTTTGGGCAGTAGAGATGCTGCAGATGAGATGGGTGATTTTGCTGATGGCAATGAACTAAAACATGAAAATGATGTGAACCTGTTATCTAATCCATCTGATTACTTTAAACTGCTTGTTAAGAGCGCAGTTGCAAAAGAGCCGAAACGGATACACTCCGCACAGAGGTGATGAAAAAAGTGCTACTTTTTCTGCGACAGATGATTAGAAGAAATTGGCAAACTTTTCTACCAACAAAGCCAAGTTGGAAAACAGAATTGCTACGCTTGACGAAGAGTTGAGGGAAGCTGCTGCTACTGTGGCCGAGCATGGAAGCTCCTCAAACAAGGTCCATTCTCCAGCTCAGTGACTTTCTAGATTCTACTTCCACGTTTGTAAATCAAGTTCTCCATCTAAGAGGGGGAGTGCAGCCAGAGCTGTTGTTTCAGGACTAGTTTTGGTCCCTAAGGCATGCAGAAATGATGTGCCGAGGTCCTTTTGAAGCTCAAATAGTAAAAGTAATGCAGAAACAATTTGACTCTGCAGATGTTGGCAGATATTCTTGCCACGCGATTGCGAATTCAACTATTGTCAGTTAAAAGGAATATAAATGAACCATTGGAGCATGACTTCTTATTATCAACAGTCGATAAATCTTGTGATATTCATGTCAAGTGAATAGTTCAGCAGAAGTTATTGCAGAATCCCCTGTTATTTCCTGCAAAGGAAAATGAATTGCTAAGAGAAAACTACAAAGCTTGGCACACGAAATCAAAACTAATGTAATAATCAAATAAAATAGGAGAAGAAGGTAAGACTTGCGACACCAAATGCCTCTTCAATCTCCCAAAAGAAACCTCTGTTGGAAGTAGCATAAAATTCACAATGCTATAAGATCACAAATAAGAGAATGGCATTGCTCAAAGTTTGAAGAAGAACATTACCAGGTAAAATTTACAACATTCTGGGTAATGATGAAGTATATTCTTGGTTTTTTTCTAGGGCCGCATGCAATGAGCACAAAGCTTGAATTCAAGAGTTGCTTCTAGGCCTTGCGGCTTCTAATTCGGGGAAAAATCGTCAATACTTCGTAGTAAATTGTAGACAGAGTCCTACACATTTCTCCATGTAACTAGAAAAACGCAATTAGCCAGATGAGCCACCAAACTCTAATACAAAATAATCCGACTTATCACAGAGAGGGCACAATGAGCTGATTTTTGTCAAATTATTGATAATTTCAGAATTACAATTCAAACAATATGGATGTTTTTGGTAACCATTCTATTCTCGGAAATAATTTCTACTCAAAAATGATTCTTCCTTTTTTATTCTATTCCCTAGACGAAATTTTGAGTATTTGAAGGCATTTAGTAACTACCCAAAATTTCTATTCTCGGAATAGAAATGCGTTTGGTATGACTCTTGAATTTTTTTGTTTCTTTTCACTTTTTATACTTTTATTATATTTTTCTTTTTCTTTTTATTTTCATTTTTCCTCTCCTCTTACTCTTCCTCCTGCTTTGTGGCCAGCGACCAGCGGGGCAAGGTCCAACTAGCCGATTGCCGACAAGCTCACTAGAGGCTTGCCTGACCATCACGAGGTCGGCCTTGCCCTAGCCTAGCGAGGCCCTGGCCTAGTAAGGCCGGGCCGCGCCAGTGGCCAGGCGAGCTTCCAGTGATTTCCCCCATTGCTAGTAGTGGTAGCGATTGCCGGTGACTGGCTAGGAGGGAAAACAAGAGAGAAGGAAAAATAAAAAAAAAAGGGAAAAAAGAAAAATGGGTTGGCATGATTCTAGAGTTATTCCCAAGAACAAAGAATTAACTTTTTTTCTATTTCTTGATTTTGCTCTAAATCGATTCGCGGGAATAAAAAATTTATCAAACAAATTTGTACTCTTTTTTTGTTCTCGGGGAAATGCAAATATTTTTGGTCTCAAGGGCTGTGGGGAAATGCAAATTGTGTTTGGTAAAAAAAAATTTGCAAAAGCTATTTTGGTGTAAAGAGTATTTGGCAATTTTTTTTTTATAAATGGCTCTTGGATTTCTTTTTTCTTTTTAATTAAAAAATATTAAACTCTTTGTCGACTCTAGTGAAGGTAAGGATAATTTTGGGATAATGAGAGGTAAAATTGAAAAACTAAAAAATTTATGATAGTAGTTTTGAAAAAGAAAAAAAAAAGTAATTTCGACATTTGGTCAAATGCTAAAAACCCAAAGTTGGTCTCTATTAGCATTGGGCTTTTAGCTTTCCCGAGGTTAGCATTCGACTGAAAGCCCTTTGAACAAGCTTGCCAAACACCTCGGAATTTCCCCATGGGGCTTTGGAGGCTAAAAGGCTCTTGGGAAAGTTGAACCAAACGCACCCTCAAACCTTGTGGCACAATATATTGAGTCCCAATAATAGTGACCACATCTGCTGGCATGTGATGTTTGGACATAGAAGGGAGTCTTTGTGAATGGGTAGAGCTAGGTGCTCTTCTTATTTTGGGACAGTAGGGGGATGATTGCTTTTATTACTGACAATCAAATAGAAATTCCCGAGGGAGCCATATTCTAGGATCCAAACTATGTGATTGAATAAATCCTCGACCTATTGGGGCCCAGCATGTTACAAATGAATCCATTGAATCCCCCGTCGTCACCAAGAATGGCTTTTTGAAAACCTTTTCCCTCTCCACTCATGGTAGTACTACCTATAGAAAAGATCATGAAGAGGCGATCAGAATGGTATGCATGTAAGGGTTTTGCAAACGAGTCAGCAAGTCGTCGAATGGTTTTAGGATAATATGTCAGCAAGTTGTCCACTTTTTTAACGTAGCTATGGTAATAAGTCCTTGCTGAAGCTTTTCTCGCTCAAAAAACAGTCGACCATAGTAGGCTTAGGACACTCGTCAGACACAAAATTAGGTGCAATATGAAAAGCGGGCTGCTTGTCACTCCGCTACTTCATGGGCGCAATCTCCTTGAGTTCAAGCTCCATAAGAATATGTCAAGTGCACATTAAGTCACGTTGCATGTAGCCTGGGCATAGGCAAGACTTTGGACTGTTTCCTTTTCTCCACGAGAGAAGACTGCCTCCAACAGATGTGGAATAGTAGGTAGTAAACTTTCTCTCTGAGTAGATCCTTCCAGTTATCAGGCAAAAGACCTCCTTCCCTGAAAATTTTTATATATAAAGTGATATTGGTAGTAGTTGGATATCAGAATTGTTGAGGAGCTCAAGGAGATGACTTGGAATGAATTACTGCAGATTGCAAAGGCAGTGTTGGGTCTAGCGCAACAAGATAGTTCAGCTTCCCAACTACCCTTATGTATCTGTTTGAACGCTCAGAAAAGTCCCTGTCATCAGCTACCAACATTCACATTGGAATTAATAGGAAATTCTATTTGGTGGTGTAAACCCTAACATGCTGGTCCTGGCCGATAGATCCAGTGCATACTTCACTGAGACTATTGTATACCCTGCTTGGATCTTGCCACCTTGAAACCAAGAAATTGTTTACAACTTTTTAAGAGGTTTGTCTAAAACCTTGCCACGTCAACTTTCCCTTCTTCCAGAAGAGTAATGCATGTATATCTCTCATATTGCATAAATCTCTGTAGACCTCTATGCTATTCATATTCTACTGGGTAGATCCTGTCCTTTGAATGCTCCCAACAAGCTTAACTCTTGTTCCAATTAACGTTGCTTTCATTATAAAAGAAATTATTTTTATTTGTGGTTTAGTGGAACACCAAATTAGTGATGGCACAATTCTCTAGCGTAATGGTTAATTTCTACAAGGTAGTACCATAATATCCTATTACAGCAGAATTGCTAATTTGGTTGCTTTAACCCTGTACAAGCAATGTACCTTTCGATAATCACTTCTCTTGTTGCTACAATAGTCTAGACTAATTGAGCTTCTGAATCATTAGAATCAACGAACAAGTTCCTACACTGTAAATGCAATTGTATCTAATATCTTTTCTCTTGCTATATGATGCTCACACTGTTATGGGCATGTTTTTCTCAGGGCAACAGGATGAACATCCATCGAATCAAAGATACTGAAGAGACAATATCCTTGTCCCATGAAACTGAAGCTAACCATGAGACAAATAGTTCTGTGTCTTCTATTTCTCGCCAAAATAACTATCAAATTCCTTCTCAAACAATGGATAGCTCTAGTCCTCAGGCATCGGAGTATGAGTATGCTGAATCAGGTTCCTTTCTGTGTTATAGGCGTCTCCCATTTCATTTGCTTAATAACCGTCCCAGAATCATTCGTAGAGTGTTATGTGGTTGGAAGGGCTTTGTAGAGTGATTGTTCGTTTTTAAGTTAACTATCTCTTCTTGATTGTTTTTATACTGCGAACAGCATATAGTAACCAGGCAAATTCCGGAAATCACTTTATTGTTGACTTTCAAGAGGCTGGAATGCAAAATATTGACACTGGACACTCTGATCCTTATTATCCGGCTTCAGATTCAAGTAATCAGTGCATTCTTTTTCTTTGTGTAATTTTCCCCCCTTGATTTGGAGAGCATTCATACGCAATTGCTTCTAGGCTTCTTGAGCTTCTTATCTTTTCATTTGTTATCTTATAACTTATCGTCACCAATCTTATGTTAGTATTCTCAACTTCCAGCAGATGATTATCAACAAAACCTGTCTCTTAAACCCGGAATGGATTTTCTCTCTCTTTCTCCAGCTGATATTACTAGAGAGTGTAATGTCGCTGGTTTAGCATTAGAGCCTCAAAAGAATCTTGATTTTTCATCTTGGGAACCGGAATTAGAAAGTTGTACTTCTGGTGGGCAATCCACTCTTATTCAGGTGTCAGGTTCTTCTGCACAACCTGTTAACCCTGAAATCATGCCTAAACATGCTCATGATACACTAGAGCAGCTTTTCATGGATGGTATCAGTACAAAGCAGGAGATTGGGATCCAATCACAGGACCAAGAAGAATTACAGGTACTTGAAGATAGCTATGTGGATTTGATTTTTCTTTTTTTAGAAAAATTTATGCTCTGAGCATAGTGTTAATATCTATGCAATCCACATGCTCCAATTTTGTTGGTCAGATGATATCTACAGAAGAAAATGAATGGTGAAATAGTTAAATTAGGTAGCAAATTCCTTTTTAAAGCTTTAGTTGTCTTGCTATTATGAGGTATATAACCTTATTCATGAGATATCGGGGAATATCCTTGTTAGATTAATGGTACCTGGATCATCTTTATCTGCTCTTGAATGGTTCTTATATTCTACTGATGGATTTTTATTTTTTTTTTAAATTATGTAGCAGAGCTTAGAGTTTGCTTAATATTTGCATTAATTGAGCATTTTAACAAGATTCTGAAGTCGATTTGAACCTTGTCTAAGTGGCCTGGGGATTCGAAGTTACATGCAGACATAGCCTGTAATCTTGCTTGTAGTTACATGGAGAAAGTAATGCTGCTGATTTGCTAGTGTATTTTGGTGCCTTGTCAGGTACATCTGACCAATAAAATTGCCGAGTGTAAGCACAGAAAATGGACATCATTCAAACTCATTCTTAGATGGCAATGTTGCATTAGAAGTGAAAAGCCATTTGCCAATATCCTAGCAGAAGAAGGTTTGAAGAAGATTGACAGCTTCAACCGGTGGATGAGTAAACAACTAGGGGATGTGAATGCGTTACTTGGTCAGTCCAGTACTGGAGCCTACTGGAGTGCAATTGTCAGTGAGGATGGTATTGATTCAAGCGACTCTCAGGAGCATGATAATAACTTTATGCTCACTCCCTCTCTTTCCCAGGAACAGCTATTTAGCATCATAGATTTTTCACCAAGTTGGACATACGCTGGTTTAGAAATCAAGGTACTCTGATAAATTTCCACATTGTCCACTGCTAGCATCGTCATAGCTTTAGTACTTATCAGAAGTATTGAATGGAGCGATACTTGCTTTGTTTCATACTCAAGTAATGCCACTTCCTCTTTGTTTTGCTATGCGGTACAGGTGCTGATCACTGGAAGGTTCTTGAGAAGTCAACAAGATGCAGAACTATGCAAATGGTCTTGCATGTTTGGTGAAGTAGAAGTTCCAGCAGAGGTTATGGCAGATGGTGTTCTGCGTTGCCATGCTCCAGTGCACAAGGCTGGGAGGGTTCCCTTTTACGTTACATGTTCCAATAGGGTGGCATGTAGTGAACTTCGTGAGTTTGAATTCCGTGTGAACAACTCTCAAGATGTGATTTCTGCAGATACTAAAGATGGCAGTATAAATGAGACTCTTTATGTGCGTTTTGCAAAGTTGCTGTGTTCAAACACTCCGCGTCTCAGCAACAGCAATATTGGGGAAAACTCGCAGTTGAGAAGTAAGATCTGCTCATTGCTGAGAGACGATGATGCTCGTTGGGATCATGTGATGGAAAGTACTTCAGATGAGTTCTCAACAGAGGGAGTAAAAGAACAGTTATTCCAAAAGCTACTCAAGGAGAAGCTATGCGAATGGCTCATAGAAAAGGCAGCTGAGGGCGGAAAAGGTGCCAGCGTATTGGATGAGGGCGGCCAAGGTGTGCTACATTTTGCATCTGCTCTTGGCTATGATTGGGCCCTGCAACCAACAAGTATTGCCGGTGTAAGTGTAAATTTTCGGGATGCAAAAGGATGGACTGCACTTCACTGGGCAGCATCTTTGGCAGCAGGTATGCGCTTTTGGAATTTGTACCTGGTTATCTAAAATGCTGTTTTCACCTCTGGAGCTTATGGCAACATACTTTAGGTTACCTCTGGTTCTATAGACTGTCCTATTTCTACTTTCCTATGTCCGGGAAATGTTGTTTATACATTGCTTTCACTTTTTTGTATTTTCCATTTTCTTCACGATGTAATTTATTTTTGAATCAAAATCATCAACACTCAAATTTATCATGAAATTTTATTTTATTTTTGTCTGTGATTTCGGTTGGTTAGAAGAGTTACTCTTTTTTGGTAGTTTTGCATACTCAAAAAAAAAAAAAAAAAAAAAAAAAATCCCAGGGAAAGCAAAGTTGCGTGGACAAGGTTACAACATATGATTTTCCTCACTGATTTTATTGTTTTAGGGAGACGGAATACTAGATGCTTCTTTCACTAAATGGGCCCTCAGATCTTTAATTTTTCTTCTAAGTTGCCAATAACCAAGTGTGGACTGAGATGTTGTCCCCCTCAGTTGTAAACATTCAATAGATTCTGATTTTAATTACTCCGGATGGAATTGGTCGACTACCAGTGGTTCACCACGTTATTGATTGTTTTAAGCTGCATAGGGAGCACCTGAAGTTCTATTCGTGAAGAACTTAATCATTTGAAAAGTTATATCCTGTTATAAGCACTTGAATGTCTCTGTATCTTGTAATGATCTGGTAGAATGTTTTACGATGCCTACATTTTTTCTTGAAATATATACCATTTGATCATTGTGGTGTTAATGATATCAGAGAGCGGATGGTTGCTTCCCTCATCTCTCTTGGTGCAGCACCTGGAGCATTAACTGATCCAACTCCCAAGTATACAACGGGCAGAACACCTGCAGATTTAGCTTCTGCCAATGGACACAAAGGAATTGCAGGCTATCTTGCTGAATCTGCTTTGAGTGCTCACCTTTCGACGTCGCTTAATCTGGACACTGCTGGAGGTGATGCCTATCATGGTTCTGGAGGAAAAGCAGTACAAACAATTTCAGAGAGAAGTCCCACTCCAATCAGAGAAGGAGTGTCACACCCCGATTCACAAGAAAAAGGGGCATGACATGGCCGTCCTTTTACCAAAGGACGCAGCCTCAACATAACTAAAATTCAATCCAAAAACAATATATATACATCCATATATATATAACAAAAAGGGCATTTGGTTACAATATCAGAGTATATCTATAATCCACAAAAGATCAAAACATAAACCTTTTAACTATGCACAAGTCATACCCAAAAATTTCACCACAAAAGTCCTCCCCGAACGAACGCTCACGCCTACTCGCGACTCGCTGAAGAACCTGAAAAGCAAGTAGATGAGAGGAGTGAGTTACCACGGCTCAGTGAGTAACACATTTCTTCTAAGTGGATCGAGAAATCACTATGCACATTTTAAAACACAAACACAACTCAAATACCGAAAGTACCAATGGTCGAGTCCATTAGTCAATCTCGTACAACATGTATCAATGGTCTATTCCATTGATTAATCTCATCAAATCATTGGTCCATTCCATCGACTAAACTCAAATCAGACGTTAATGGTCTACTCCATTGACCAATTCATGCTCAAATGTCTAACCATGGTCACGCGTAACGCCCGTGACGAGACGACCAAGATTTCCCCCCTTGACAAGGTCTCCACCTATTATTAGCCGGTGGCTCGGCCCACAAGGATATGCTAGATTAAGTATGCGCATACCCACACCCCTCAGGGTCCACAGAGACATTGAGCACCAACCACCAATCACAATATCCAGTAATCCAACATCAGAAAGGAAGTCATGTCACAACTTGAAATTTGATAAATAAATATCAAAGCATTCTTCGATTCTTTCATAAAGAATTTCACAAACTATTTTCAAACAACCATTCCAATTGAAATCGAAATATAACTCCTTTCAAACAACCAAGATGGCAGTAATAGCTCGATCATGTTTTATGCAACAAGATATGCTTTTTATCAACTCATGGATTATATAATCCACTATGTTTCTCAAAATATGAGTTTAAAATACAAAGGAGAAATAGTGTCACTCACCAGGAAAAAGCCAAAAATCAAATACGACGCTCACTCGAACCACGCACTCGGATCCCTAACAATTAACGGAAAAACAATATCAAAAGGCCGAGTAAAAAGAAATATTCTTACAACGATTCGCCTAAACTAGGCCTATTAGTCAATAAAATGACACCTACGCGCCACAAAAGCACACAAAAAGCAGAAACCTAACAATTTCAGCTAGGCGCGGTCCATGCGCCAACTTCGTCACGCCATAACTCCCTCAACAAATTTCCGTTTCAAGCCATCTTGCAGTCTTTAGAAAGCTCTTTTAACGTACAACAACAACCCCAACTCAGCTGCCTCAAAACAGAACCGAAAACGACAAAAAAAAAAAAGGCTCGAAGCTACTGCCACTACAGTACCAGATTGCGTCCCCAACTTCAAAATTCCGTTCCGGACAAACCACAAGCTCAAATCACGATCCGTAAGATGCTATAGCTTCACAACGTCCCAAAGTACCATTTCTATAAAAATATACAGCTTAACAACTCAAAAATCGGGCTTCGCCACACAAATCTCCAATAAATCCGAATTTTGAGCCCTAATTGCGGCGATTACTTGAAGTAGGTGATTGAAAGCTTCGATTTCTTACCGGCGTTGCAAATCACACTTGAGTCGGCTTGATGAGGCGTTCGGATCACGAGCACGCCAAAAATTTTCCCCTTTTCCTTTTTTCTTTTCTTTCTCTCTTCTCCCCTTTGCGTTTTCCCCTGCTTTTCGTTTCTGCCGTGCTCTTCTCTCTCTCCCTCTTTCTCTCTTTTTAAAACCCACGAAGGTTCCACAGTTCTCTTCACTTCTCTTTTTGACTTTTCAAACTCTTTCTTTTCCTTTTCTTTTATTTTCATTTCTTAGTTAAAGCCCATATATTACAAGGAGACTTGCCAAGCGGCGTTTCACTTAAAGATTCATTGGCTGCTGTTTGTAATGCCACTCAAGCTGCTGCACGTATTCACCAAGTTTTTAGAGTGCAGTCTTTCCAAAGAAAGCAATTGAGAGAGTTTGGTGATGATAATCATGGAATTTCAGATGAACATGCTCTTACACTGGTTGCATCAAAGGTATACAAACCAGGACAAGTTGATGAACCTTTGCATGCTGCGGCAATTTGGATACAGAACAAATTTCGTGGATGGAAAGGTCGGAAAGAATTTTTAATCACCCGGCAGCGAATTGTCAAAATTCAGGTACATTGCATACCTCCCTTTTTGCTCATCACATTTTTTTTGAAATCTCTAAACCCTTTTTCCTTTAAAGTTTCTGAAGTCCTCTTTGTTTTCAAAAGAAAAGTATTAATATTTTTGTTTTTTCATGGCATATTATTTCAGTTTTCTTCGGAAGTTTCTTAACCTTTGAAATGATGACTTTTCATCTTTTGATTAAAGGCCCATTTCAGAGGTCACCAGGTGCGGAAAAATCGCAAAAATATTCTTTGGTCCGTGGGAATTGTAGAGAAAGTTATTTTGCGTTGGAGAAGAAAGGGAAGTGGCCTACGAGGTTTTAAACGAGAAGAACTTACTGACACCTCCAGCATGCAAGATGCATCCTCAAATGAGGATGAGTATGATTTTTTGAAAGAAGGACGAAAGCAGACTGAAGAAAGGTTGGAAAAAGCTCTTGCTAGGGTGAAGTCCACGGTGCAATACCCTGAGGCCAGGGATCAATATAGGAGATTGCTAAACGTTGTTTCTGAGATACAAGAAGCCCAGGTAATTCCAGTGTTGCTAAAAATATGTTCAGTACTCAAAGGATTGCACTAACTGGCAAAACGTCCCCCTCTCTCTCTTTTTCTTGGGGGTGTGCTCGCTCTCGTGTCTGCACACCACGATCGTGCCTTCACATCACTTGACACAGCATGCACACTCTTGCTGGTACATATATTCAAAGAAGAAGAAATAACCTCTCATGCATAATGCACTGGGGGATATGATCGAGGCAATCTTATAAGAAATTGTCCATCCTTTTTTGTCTGTTGTATCACATGCTCGCATTCTCTGCATTATGTGCTTTCGTAAGTTTTATTTTGAAATTGTGACAGGCATGAGGGCTTTTGAATGCTTCTTCTTGAAGGCAAAATGACTAGAAAATTTATCTATGATGCAGTTATAAAGAAACAGTAAACTATTCCTTGCAATTCCTTTCCTTCTTCAATGTGATCTAACGATAGTTATCATTCTGGTCCATGATTACAGGTTGAATACGAAATGACACCCGACCATAATGGAGAAGCAACAGATTTTGATGATGATCTGACTGATCTTGAACAACTATTGGACGACGACACTTTCATGCATTTGGGACCCTGACCCCACGATCTCTCTTCCCGTCAGTAGGGTTTACAAATTAACTGGCAGACTGAACCGGCAAAGACTGTATAATGACTGCATTTAGTGTACAGATGTAATCTAGCAATTAATTCAATTAGCTGCTTCTATCTACCCATCTGTAGAATATGCAAATTAACTGGTAAACTGAACCGGCAAAAATTGTATTATGACTACATTTAGCGTGCAGATGTACCTAACGATTAATTCAACTAGTTGCTTTTTCACCAAAATGATGGAATTTCCAGATCGATGAGCATGAAGGTTATGTGTTCTCCATTCAGAGGGGGCTGGAATTAAAGTTACGAGGCTTACTTGGGGAAGTTACTGGCAAATTTTAGACCCAAAATTGTAGATATGAACTTAAGAAAATTCCAAATAAATTAAACAGCTCGTGTATTATGCGACCTCTCATGATGAATCCTTGCATTCATGAAAGACTTATCCGAAACCCTATTGTGCTCAGGTATTGTTGATCTCAACGCTTTGATGCCCCGTCCACTTTGTTTTGGATCTTTGTGGGCCACTCTTTTAAGTATGAAGCTAAGCTGATTATCATAAACTACGGAAAACACAATGAGACTCCTATGCACCCGTTTGAATGCTCAAGAGAATTATGTACTGGTCTTTGACATAACTAAAGTTCTGATTGTCCGCAACCATGTCGAGTAAGACAAGTATCAGCCCCTTCATCTGCTCATCATCCAACACAAATAAAATGGAGGAATCGTTAAACGATGCAGAAGGAACTTTGTATGTATTGCTTCACATAGCTCATGCAGTTTATAACATCATTAATTTCTTTCTCGATCTTGTCCATGACATGCAATCCTATAATAAGCATTCTCAGTGAATTGTCCAAAATCTTCTTTTACATGCTTGGAGTGACCACAATACACAACTTCCTAGGCTTCACGAGTTCTTTTACATCCTAGGCTTTCTCCTTTAATGAAGCCTACTCTCCCGTATGTACGCACTGTGGTTTGCTTTCATTTTAAGCTGGCCCAAAAAAATAAATAAATTAATCCTCTCAGAACGAAACAAAATTGGCTCAATGTCAGCTTAAAATCCCGGCAAAGCTGACAGATCAGCAATGCCTCTTGGAAGGTCAGAGATTTCTTTAAGCAGCCTAAGCCTGTTGTTTCGGATTCTGTCATCCTCCTGCACAAAGAAAGCAAAAAGCCATGACCAGTGTAAATAATCAGTTGCGCACATATATAGACATATGATCGAAGTGTCACTGTGAAGTGATATCCTGAGGATTCTCCAAGTCAAGCTAGAGACCACTCCATCCAATAAAGTCAGAAGTTTCAAAGTCGATGCTGACGTCTCAAATCCGAGGGTCTTATGTCATTTGATGCTTACGTATTCATTCGTAACTCATGAGTATAAAGCATCTACCTTTCATCCAGCTACACACACCAAGGGCAACATGCTAACCAACCTAAGAGATGTTCAATGAAGCTATACGAACATTCCGGAAGTTCTTTGCAATGAGTGGTCAAATCTTACATCACCTTGAAGCCAGATTACATAAATGTACCATGAATTGAGGAAAAACATACCACCATAACAAAAATGTTATTGAAGAAGTCCTCCAATGGCTGTACAAGCTTTGCAGATACTTCAACAAAAGTATCAACCTCGATGGCTACAGGAATGCAAAACTTAAATCAGGGCGGAATCAAGTTCAACTTTTTCCATTATCAGTAATTAAAGACAAAATTAAAGGGGACTACAGAACATATTAGATGATGGGGCACAACGGCTCAAAACAGTTACAAATGGATCGGAAAGAACAGCACACTTCTTTTTTTTTTTTTTTTGGTAAGGGTAAATGATATTATAGCTTTAAACAAATATACAAGAAGAAGAACCGGCTCCAAATACACTATCAGAGCAAAGCAGAGAGAGTAGAAGGGAGCCGAATCAAGAGGAAAACAGAAGATACAAACAACAAAAGGGACCAAAGGTCAGCGAAAGCACAAGGTGCCAAACCAAAAGAAGACCCTCAAACACCAAGATGACGGCCAAAGTTGACAGAACTACGCCAGACTGGAGCAAAGCAGGATCTGGATAGGGAGATTAAGTAGTTTCCTCTCGATCCCCGAAGATTGCTGGATCGAAGCCCCAATTTCTCTGCAGTCTTCTATTCCTTGGGATATCCGGGATAGAGGAGAATGTTGCAGCTTTGTCCTTAACGTTCTTGATGATGTGATTTTTCAATGCAGCAAGGACCACCGAGTCTCCTCGAAATATAATTGCATTCATGTTCTTCCAAATGACATAGCACAAGGCAGCAAAGGAGTGCCGAGTGATAGTATGATAAAAGTCTTTTCCTTTCAGGAAGAAAATAGCCCACAAGAGGGTATCTTTCCAAGGTCTGGGTCGCCACGGCAGGTTGCAACGACTCGCCCAAAAATATGCGATAGAAGCCGTCACATGGCAATCAAAAAATAAGTGGTCGATGGAGTCAGGGACTTCATTGCAAAAAGCACAAGTGGCAAAGTCGATCCTACCATAAGAGATAAGAAATTGCTGGGTAGGCAAATGGTTTTTAGCAATTAGCCAGAGATTGAATTGGAACCTGGGGGTAATGTCGCTGGCCCAGATGAGCGAAGCCCAAGGAACGCGAGGTCTTTTGCTTCTCAATCGGTCCCATGCTGAGCCAACTGAGAAGCATTCCGAGGAGTGCCAACGCCAGGTGAAGCGGTCAGGATCGAGGTTGAGTGCTGGGATAGACAAACCCCATCTTCCCATCAAGTTGCGCATAGAGAGTCCCATAGGCGAGATGAGATCAGCAACCACCGCCGACTCAGGGAGGCCGGACCGCTGGATGATGGGAGGCGGTAGGATCATATCAAGGGGGCCTTTTGGATGCCAATGATCAAACCATAGTGAAGTTGAGAGCCCATTCCCAAGCTTCCGGATAAAAGAAAGGCGAGAATCCCTCCTTAATTGTAAGATCTTTTTCCAAGCCCATGAACAAGTCGTGGGAGAGGAAACGATCCAAAAATTCTGGCTCTTCAAGAATTTTGAGTGGATCCATCGGCATCAAAGAGACTCTTTGTCTGTGAAGAGGATCCAGATGTACTTCATCATAGCTGCTAAGTTGCAGTCTTTCAATTTACGGATGCCTAGACCTCCCTCCATTTTCGGCTGGCATATGTCATCCCATGATACCTTTGCCCCACCTCTACCTAGGTCGGCGCCTTTCCATAAGAATTGTCGGAGGATTTGTTCTATACTGTTGAGGACCGAGACCGGCAATGTAAACACACTTGCCCAGAATACTTGAATTGAATGCAGAACTGACCTGATTAATTGAAGCCTTCCGACAAATGAGAGTAACCGATGAGCCCAGGACTTGGCTCTAGCAGTAATCCGCTCTATCAAGGCGATGCACTCTGCTTTCCCAAGCCTAGAAGAGATGATAGGCACTCCAAGCTAACGTACCGGGAGTGAACCTTCTGAGAAGCCAAAGGCTAATAATATGTAGTTGCGAAGAGCCTGAGACCCGCCCGATAAGAATACTTCGCTTTATAATAAGTAGATCAATACCAGGATTTATTTGGTTTTTCACTGACAAGAAGGAATCCCACAAAGCCCTCTCTTCACTTGTGCCAAATGCAGCTTCATCCACCTTAATAGATAATAGCAGAAAAAGGTGTTTCCAATAGCATTATTGTACATCACTATCCAGGAGTTCAGAAACGACTGAATTGACTTCAAAGAGAACATAAGATTGACCTCTCGTAGTTGGGTAGATAACTGACTCTCATCTTACACCGTTTTGACAAGAGAACTATCGCATACTGTTTCAGAAGTTAAGGTTGGAAGAATAGTTACCTAGCTCACGATAACAATGATCGTGGTGCAACAAAGGGAATTAATAAGGACATTCACTGGAATTGTGGAATGTGGACATTATGAAGGGTAAGCCAGTTCTGGTTCGCTAACGTCAATCAATATACACTTTCAAGAACTCATAGGCTCATTTACCATTTTTATGGGGGAATGAAAAAATCTACAGAAAGTGCACCTTTGACAACAAGATGGGACTAATAGCACCTCTTTCCTAGTTAATTTCCAAAAATTCTAAAGCTTACATTATGCCTAAGATTTCTTAATATTTATCTTCTAGCATATGCTACATAAACATTAAAATTGTTCTGATATTTCAATTGAATATACGATGTCCTCTTCTAGTCAGAATTACCTCCATGGTGCCAACATCCTTTCCACGGGTTATTCTTGTGGGGCGAGAATACGCCTCAACAACCTTTGGGAAAAGTTCTCCTTTTGATAGAGCTTCCATCTGTGAGAAATGTTGACATACAAGTAGAAGTTGATGAACATCCATGGATAAAGAGGCAAAGCAGATGAATGAATTTTTGTCTCCTTAAGTATTGACTAAGAAATTATTTTTAAGAATTTAATATCGCTAGTGTAAGATAACCTTGAAGAGAGTTTACATAGGTCAATAGAAAAATTAAAAAAAATCATATAGGCTCTGCATGTAAACATCATCCAATTGCTTTCTCTCAAAGGACATCCCTCCCTTTTTCCAACTTCAGTAATGAGAGCACTGCACTGTCTTATCAGCTACAGATATCTACATCCTCTCTGGACTCATGTTGATCTATCAGAAACATCTTTTCAACTCTAAAGCTAGTTAAAGCCTTTTAAACGGCTGTTGTCATCTGGCTGAAGCATGAATTAAAGATGAGGTCCAAGTTTCTGGCCAAAACTGGCAACACGACACTTACTTTGAATGCAGACTTTGCTGCGAGGCAAGGCACGTTTGCCCGTTCCAGAAGGACAGACCGAACTATTTCAGGACTAATACCCTTATCAACCTGAAATATGATATACCCAGTATTAAGTCAAAAGCTGGCTGCACATCGTATCTCTTGCCAGAAACTATAATAATGATGGGAGAAACAATCTAAGTACCGGTTCCAGAAAAATAATCAGTAGTAGCAACAAAGGGAGCTGAAACATGAGGTTAAATTTTGATTATGGTTTCCAGTCTTGTATCTTTTGGAGGCATAAGTTGGATGGTATAATGTGATACTAGAATACCATGTTATTGGTATATTAGATTAACCATTTACTTTCATTTACTTAGACTAGTTTAGATATCACCAATATATATCCACATGAATATTATAATAACTCAGATTTATATTCTTTTTCATTCACTTTTCTAATGGAGCTCTATCTTTAGAGTGGCGTTGCAGCGAGGGAGATGTACATACCCAAATGCTGGAATAAAGGACAACGCCTTTCTTGATATCAAATAGAGAATGAAATCAAGTAAACCACTGCTTATTATGGCTTAATTTCGCAAAACAATCAGAAATTGACCTGAAACACCTCACTAAAATATTAATTTAAGTAAGAAGTCCCATCCAGAGAGTACACATACCAAAAATTGCTCCAATCTCCGAGTGACAAATTGATGCACCTAAAGGAAAATAAAATTATCAATACTTGAAGTAACACTATGAATTGTATTAATGCAAGACTGAACTCAATCAGGAGGTCACTTTACTGAATTACTGGTACGGCGCTCGTTTTAGTGACAAACCTTTTTGCCGGATCACTTAATCTCCAAATTGGAAAAAAAAAAAAAACCATCACTTAAGTGCTCCAGTGACATATTCTGGCCAGAAGTCCTACGTGGCTTTTAAAAAAGAAATTGAAGTCCGACATGACAAATATTTCGTCCAACTTGGCAAAGTGAACAAAATGACATAGCTTTCTATGGGGAAAACTCTCTGTGGAGCTGAAGGAGCAAAGCTCTGTTTTCATGATGGAGACAGAGAGCTCTGTTTTTGCTTGTGGTACGCCTTCATAATGCTACAATTCTCGTTCACCACAGCTCGAGATGAGAAAATCTGAAGCATGGGTGAAGATGGGACCTATTCTTCTAGTTTGGAGGAGGAAGAGGAGACCTTACAATGAGGATGAGACCATGAGGAGGATTGAAGACAAGGCTATGCAGTGAAGATGAAGACAAAGCCCACTAGACACATTGGTTGAGTCCACAATCCTTGCGGAACCTCGAGGAGATCTTGCAGACCATGACGTAACCTATGGATGAGATACATGCCCAACGACCTCATTCATTAAAAATCATGAGAAACTTTAAATAATGCCTCCACTTGCTTTGCTTCAAGAATCACCTTGGAAAAAACCCCAAGCAGCCAATTCTTTAATGACCTCGAATTTGCTTTATTGGGGCTTTCACTCACTCTCTTGCAGATAAACATTGTAATTTTACAAGTAATTTCAATGGATAGGGTTAGGGTTTGCTTCTTTGCCCTAATATAGCCCCAATTTGTCAATTTGGGGAAAAAAAAAACAAGGGGTGGCAAATGACGTCGTTTTTTTGCTGAAGGAAATTCTCTGACGAGGCCACATAGCCAATTCATAATAAACTAATGCCATCTCAGATTCTCGGCATCCCAAATTAGAGTTGGCACTTAATCAATCGTTTATTTACCGGAGTAGCACTTAAATGATCCGTCAAAAAATTTTGCGACTTAAGTGAGCATTGTACGAAAGTTATAGCATTTGTAGTATCCTTTTCCCATATTTTTTTTAATCCACTTTGGATCACGTAAATTCATGGTGCAGGGCACATAAAGTCAGCCGCGCAGCCTGCCTGGAGGTTGCCATGTTTAGGGACTGGATGCTGCTGTAGCATATCAACACGGTAATGGGAAAATGCACAGCCATTCAATCTTAACGCACAGTCAATTGTCAAGGATCTTACATCAATTAATGTCCTCTCCTCAACTTCAATGTGTTGGACATCAGCTGCAATTCCTAATGCATGTTTCAGATTGAGATTCTTGTCCTTCTCCACCAGCACTTGGACCTAACAATACAGCAACGTATTCAAATAATAATTTGACCTTTTAAGTGCATCACCATTGTAGAAGCAGCAAGAAAGGACACAGATAACTCACAAGTCCATAAGAAATTCTCCTCAACCCAAAAGGATCATTGATTGAGCTAGGCTGACAGCCAGCTGCAAATAGGCCAACAAGGCTATCTAGTCTCCACAATGATATCATTGGAAAATTATCCAATTAAGTTCAGGAAGCAATTTTCAGCAGACTATGCAGATTGCTGTTCTATTTGTGTTAAAATGATGAATTCATAACCAATGTAGTATGATGATACCAAAACCATCCAGTCTACAATGTAATAATTTAATAATAGGAACCCTTCTACTATATTATTCTTGAGGATATGAGCAGATTGGAAATGAAATACAAAAGACATGAACCTATGTGCTCTTTAACAACAAATGACGGCATAATCTCCCATGACATGGATCATCAGGTGAAATTATGAGTGCTCGTGAGCGGGCTACTTATATAAACTCAATAGATTTTTCACCTTTCAGCAATTGACAAAACTATCCCCACATCAGTCTGGGGAAGGATATCTCCAGAAAATCTAGGAAGTGTAATCTCAAACAAGGCCTCTGCAATCTGCCAAAGCCATAAGCATCAGGATGAAGCACACGTATTGCCATGGAGAACATACCTGGCACTAAACTGCGCCACCATAAGCAAGTACCACAAGTAGATAACACACAACAAAAATCAAGACCGGTTCCATCAGACCTCAAACAAAGAAAAGAAGAAGAAAAATCCTTCTGGCAAAGAGAAGTCCTTGCAGAAACTGTAAATGAAGTTAACCTGCTCAGGATAGCCATCTCGAAGAGCATAATGACGGCCCATTATTCCAGCAAGGGAAGTAAATTCTGTGACAACTGAGGTAGCAAGATCAGAGATAGCAAGTGATGCAGCTTCTTGGACAATTTGTAGCTTATCTTCATTAACACCCATAGCCAAACTTAGTTTGGTTACTGTGCTCTGCAAACGCGAGATCTTATCCAACATTGTTCCAAGCCTCTCCTATTTAATCATTCATACCAGCAAAAAAAAGGCAACCTCATGAATAATTCCAGGTACTGGTTAAACCATTAAAAAATCAGTTTGCCAAAAGTAGTCTATACTGCATTGAAGAGTTAAAGTCTAACACAAAAATTACTGTAGAAAAAGGAAAAAAACAATCTTTCTTGTTTAAAATAGGATAACCAAACCGAAGCTCAGATCAAGCATGTAGGGTTTTCATTTGAACTTATGATGATTTCATCTTATCCATTAAGAAAGTAGAACATGTAGTTCTGTGCCTAGAAGTTTTTGACCAGGAAATGAGGCTAAGCCAAAAATCATAGCTGATGACCATAGATCTTGCTAAGAACAACTATTACTGGAGATGAAGTTCCCTGACTATTAAAATTTCATGTACATGCTGTTGTTGCTGCATGTCTGAGAAATACCAATTGTCGCCCAATTTTCCTCATCATTTCTTTTCAGACCTCTAGAGTGTCGTATCTCATCTAAGATCTGTAAAACACACTAGAGAGAGAGAGAGAGAGAGAGAGAGAGGGAGAGAGAGAGACATCAAAGAAGAAGAAAAAAACAGTGGATTAATTGTTCACTCCCTCAACTTAAAATTCACTAGACTTGCATCCTTTTAGGATGAAATTAGCTTCAGAAATATGCTTAACTATTTGAAGAGGAGAGTCCTAAGTTATGCCAATTCAAGTACTTGATCCTAAACTGATTCTAATGAGACCTCGGTTTATGTATACCCAACATTATGGCATGCTAATGATTTCTAAAAGCTAATATTTGGCATGTATAAGAAGGAAAGAATTAGTGCTTGAAGAACTATTTAGTCGTACAACCGCACACCCGGGTGCATATTGAAATATTACTCTGAGATGGTGCAATTATACCCACTAGCTGTAGGTCATCTACAACTGGTCACTATGTGAGATTGAGAAGCCAGATCCCATGTATCATAAAACAGATCTTACATATATAGACTGCTCTTTCCTTAGATCATGCACACAGTTTAAGTACTCACATGAAAAAGTATCCCTTTTAATTGACTTTGAAATTCTGAAAATCTTTTACGTGTATCCATCTCATAAAAGAACTTTGCGTCTTCGTAGCGAGCTCTGAAAAATAGACAAAAACTGCTCAAAACTACTAATTGGAAGTTCAAAGAACAAATTTGTGCAAAATACTTTGTTCACTTGCTATCAGAATGATTAAATGAATAAATTTGACAGTACTTCACAAGAATTAAGGACCTGCCATAAGCGCGGTATTTTCACGCTAGTCATTTTGCAAAGTTATGGTATGCCAAACAGAATTGAAGACCTTCAAAATTAGATCGATTCATTCTCTTCTAGAAGCATCATCAGGTGTTCAAAGGGAGATAGATGTAAACCTGAGAACGGCTTCATTTCCTTTCTTGACTACTGTCCTGTCAATTGTCCCATTTGCCACCTAAAAGGAAATTCCCAGGCCGGACTATCATATAAACAATACTAATGTATATTACAACCGAAATAAATTGCAATATTTCAAAGAACTTCTCACAGCAATAAAATATGGCAACAGCCTCCCACTGTGATCAGCTATGGAAAAATATTTTTGGTGCTTCTGCATAACCTGCACATGGGAGCATAAACAACCTCAACAAAACAGGAAAATAACAGCTACAAAGCAAATTACTTGTATACAGTAGACATTTTAACCACAAACTCCCAATGGCATGATAGAATATCAATTGGTTTTACAGGCACCATTCTATTACATAACTTCCATCATTGCAGGTGTTAAATGTGCACGTTCTACCTGTCATCGAAGTTCCATGCTTGAAGTAATCCTAGATTAAGTCATATAGTGTTAGTCTGGCTCTAATCTGGCTGCTTCTTATTTCACTATTGCTAGATGGCTTAATTGACTAAAAGAATGGGAAAGCGAAACCAGAAAACCAAATATATGACCATAGTCAAAAATTAGTTTGCAAGCCAATCCAAACACTACTTTGCATTTTCGCAAGGTAACATTCCCAAAAAACTAGAAAAAGAAGCCAACTCAAATACTTGTTTGCACTTCCTGAGATAATGAGACTTACCATAGTTAAAAGGTCTTTGGGAAGCTCTAAGAAGGATTCATTAAATTCCCCAAGAATCGGAACAGGTGCCTCAACAATATTGACAACCTGATACAAGTTGAATTGGTACTTAGCAGCAAACTCGACAACCAAATTTAAATGTATTACTTAAGGATTGTTACCTCATTAAGTAATCTGTCATTGACAACAATCTGACCTTTGGCACTTTCTGCAAGTGCAGCTGATTGCCTGAATATCTGATTTCTCCGTTCCTGCATACAAAAGAATCTGAAAGATCAGTATTCATCAACCTTACTATCTATGGCAGGTTTTCAACAAAATAATACTTTTCCAAAAAGGATTATCAACTTAAAAAAAAAAAAAACTGCAAATCATTTCATTATATCATACCTCAATATCAATTTCAATTCCAGCTTTTCCCATTAAAGCTGCATAGGATTCTGCACTTTCCACCTACAGAGGATTTTGGAAATTAAAATAAACGCCTGTCCATAGGTTTTAAATAACTTCTTAGAAGAATGGAGAAGCACAGTAGTAGCAAAAATGCAAAGAGAAAACTCATACCGAGAAGAGTACAAACGGAAACCACAACATTATTTTACTTCCACTCATGTACAATCAGAAAAAAAAATGTTAATGCTCATCTCCTGGAAGGAGCTTAGAATTATCTTTTTTGCATGTGACCTTGTTGACTAGTAATTATCTAATAACATAATTTTTTCTGAAGCCCTTGTATCGTTAAACACATACTGGCCAACATACTTGGTGGAGTTATTCTAATAATATGAGAACTGATCTCTTATTTAACACAAATAGCTTGCGTGCCAATGCAATGATGCTATCTTTTTCACATGTTTTGTATATTCTGATTTTATAGCCTTTTCTTTTCCTTGTCAATATTTCTGTTTGTTCTTTGAAGAGAAACAAACACATTTCTGATACTTTCGAATATCGCTTATTGGAATATCCAACTTCATCTTCCTCTGTGACATTCATAGAATTCATATTTGAATAGTATTTCCTTTCAAGATTCATTGCGGTACACTACAAAACTGCACTCTGTCATCTTCAACATCCAAAGAAGGCCATGCTCTTTGATCGCCATCATCCTCCTCCAAACACACATACAGCTAGGTTCTTTTAACAGCCATATATGGCATTGTGTTTATTGTTATCTTCATTAATTTTGTTAATATCAATTTCCTTTGTGAAAAGCTATGTCATGCTAGATATTATAAAATGGACTACGCCATGCTGCATTAGACGGAGAGAAATGAACACCAGAAGAATGAACCAGAATAACTAGTTCTAAAGGAGGGTACCAGAGACTGAAAAGGTGCAAAAATTTAACCAAGAAAGGAATAGAATAAAAAGGGCAAGGCATACTGGAGTTGCACAATAGATTGAGGAAAAGGCTAGATGACAGAGTACCGATAAATGAGTTCTCATAGAGCTTTTCCAAGTAACAAAAGACATAAAGTATATCCATGCCCTTGAAAATATTACAACCACGAGAAAATTTGGATACTTACTGGGAAGGTGGCTGATGGAGTATTACGAAGACCATAAGATAAATTTCCACTGCAAGAGCATGGGACATGCATACAAGTTGTCAGTGCTCAATGTCCAAATAAACTTGAAAAAAAGGGCAAACATGGACATGCATTGGCCAATGTGAAGACAATGCATAAGCAGGTACCATGGCCTAAAGTTCAATTGATGAATAAGGAGATTTCCCCAAAAACTAAGATCTATCTCCACCCAATCGAATGCACTTCCAAAGACACAGAAACATAATGGAATAGTAGAAAGCAAAAGCAAGTTATTTAACATTCTGGGGTCCAAATAAGCATAATACAAGTAATTATCTATCACGTGCCACTTGGCACAAAGGTCAGAGCAGATCCCATAAAATAAGGAAACCAAGGCAAAACACTTGTGTTTCTGGATAAAATGATATTTTTGAGTTATGGCTTACACACTTTTTAAACAAAAAGGAAAACAAGAAAATCTTGAGAGAGAGAGAGAGAGTCTTATTCAGTGTATTCCATTAGTATACTAGCTACTTTTAAGAGAATGTCAAGTAATCATAGAACTGATCCAATGCGCAAGAGTGGCAAAATATGATGCTTGATCAGCTTAGAAATTTGGAAAACATAAGAATTATATATATATATATATATATGTAACCGGTCAGAGATGGAAAGGAAATTAGGAATTAGTGGAAAACTAGAGCTAAGCAAAAGTTTATGTGTAGAGAAGAAGAATTAACCTAGAATATATTCAACTTCTCTTACCATCAGGTTTTGTATATAATGAATCCAGGCCAACAGAGTATCTACGGCAAAAACCTTCGGCAGCCTGATAAAGAAAACATTGAGGAGCAAATCAGTTTCCAGTGATACACCAAATTAAGATTATCACTCGATTCAAAAGAAGAAAAGGATCTCATATACCACCTCCTCCCCTCCCCCCAAAAGAAAAAAAAACACCCAAAAAGCAGGTGGGGGGGAACCCCTAAAAATTCGAGATACTATAATCATATCCAGGCTTTAATACATCTTGAAGTTGAGTGTAAACCGTCTTCTCTAAAATCTTAATTTGGTAGAGAAAAGGTAAGAAGATTTTAACAATCCCCTTCAAGAGAAAGTTGATTTGATGACGAACCTTAAGCATGCAAACCCTGTAAGGGTGGGTGGAAGAGTCATCACACATAAATGGGTGAAAAAAGAGTTCAATGCAAACTTCTAGCTTCTAATATTAAAGTTAACTGAGTAGGCCATCCTCTTTTATATCTTAACAAAATGACATAAAATGTCAATCCCTTGTCATGCATTGAAGTCATAAGGGATTCCACAAACTTTCAACAAGTTAAATGACACACGAGATCCATTATGTCAATCAATGTATTAATAAATGATCATTGCAAATACAAATCCTCTGGTAAAATGCAATAATGAACACAAACATCAAATTGAAGAGAAATCAACCTTAGTGGGTTTTCCTTGATCATCAAAGGCTTTTGAAGTAGGAGGACCTCGCACTTCAACCTCATTGTCTGTTTGCTTGGCATCAAGACTCTCCACACAGATCTGGAAATTAAGCATATGCTAAGACTTAAAATCAAGCAAATGAAAACATATAAAAATGAAAAGCCACGAATGTGATGTTTATGAGTAGTTATCTCAATTATACACACTCATAGCAAGAAAAGTTTTGCGTCTTGAGTGAAAGGAATTTGGTCATTCTTCCTTTAAGAAACTAAGCCATTTATTCCAAAAGTGCAACATAAGTTCCTTACATCTCTGACTGCAAGTGAACTCATCATTAATGGGAAATGCATCCTTCATATGATATGCAAAAGAAGGAACGAAAAGTCCAGGTAGGGCATATTTCGCTGATGGTCTAGCATGCTTCCAAGGTTTTCCTTTTATTCACCACTCATCCAATTTTAACCATCCTTGCTGACATCTCAATCATTCTAAGTTACTATACTTCTCCCTTTTCATAGATGGGAAAGGTGACTATATTCTGAGAATACCAAATAGGCTGATGCTGCTGTAACAAGTTACAAGACGAAAAGCTCCACATAATGAGAGCTGAAATAGATGCGACGTGCATTAACCCTCTATGAAGCATAAAAAAAGTCACTGAGAGTATGCAAAGGACGATATTAACAAAAGCAAGCAAATTGAAGCAGTACCACTAGTCTGCGAGGAGTGCCAAATGCTTGAACTGGACCATGGTTTAATCTCTTGGTTTGCAGCAACTCTATCACTAGATCTTTAAGCTGTAACAGAGAAGCATGGTCATTGAAGAACCCATGGAGTACTCAGCAGAGTTGGAAGAGAGATTGTTCAGGAAGAGAAGAGAATACTTGTTGGCTTGCATTAACTACATCCTGAGGTGGCATCTCTTCAGTTCCAATTTCAAGTACTAAAAACCTCGGTACATCTTGAACCTGTGAACAATACAATGGAAAAAAGGGAAATAATAATGACCAATCATTTTAGCTGAAAATATATAGTCAAAACAACCACCGAAACTGGAAACCAATCACAATACTTTAAAAAGAACTATTGCACTATGTAAAGGTATACATCCCCAAAATTGAGTAAGACCTTGATTTTTGGCCAAGAAGTTAGACTTTGATTTGCCACAACATCTTATTTATTGGTTAAGGAGAGTGATGATACGATCATGATGGAAAACGGTAAATAGTTTCATAAAAGTTTATAATCAACTAAACCATGTCAGAAGAATGGTTAAAATCCAAATGCAGCATCCCAAACTCTGCCTCAATCAGCTCTAATTCAACTTTGAGAAGGTTTATGTCTAAAAAATCAAGGGCATTAATAAAAAAAAAGAAAATAGAAAATAGCTGTCTTTCCGAGAGAATATGCAAAGAAAGGGTAATGTTGCACATCCAACATTTCCTAGAAACTGCCTAACAGCATACAAAATGGAAAAAGTAATCCAGATTGATTTGTGTATTTACCTTGTTTGAAGCTGCATCAACAACCTCCTGGGGACAAGCTAGATGAACAGTTTCACTAACAACACCAAGTGGATGCCCTAGTGACTCCCTGGTCTTCAACCATAATTGCGCACATTGTCGAGCTAAACTGATCAGAAACAGGAATTAATATGAGTGGCCGGGGGATTACTCTTAAACTAGCCATTTCTTTTTATCATCCACCAACATAATATTAGGGGAATATATTGAGTTCAACCTACATAATATTAGTTGAATAAATTGAGTCAATTTATCTCCTCCAAATTCTGAAAGGAAAGGATCTCAAACTCGTGATATTTATGTAAGATGAAGACCATCTCGTTGACTCGCTTACCCCAAAGCTGTAAGGGCAGTTCAACTGCCAAAGTCTTCAAAGTGGCAAGTTCGCATTCCATACATCACATGGACTGGCTTTCTTCTCCTTAAAAAGAACGACTAAGAGCTTTTTCTACCCCAACTTAGGAAACACAAGTATTTTGTAAGCTCATCTTCACCTTTTGCTTGCTATGCAAGATAATGACCTAGTGGCTCCCAGAGGAGTCCATTCTCCCAATACAAATGAAGCCCAAGATTTGGCCCTTTACCTCCTCTCGGCTAATCAGGACTTGTTATTATAGTAACTTTGCCATGATTTTAGTTACCTACGCACACTATGTCTCACAGTCTGAGCACTCGAACAATATAGACCAATAGAGACATGAAAATGGGATGAAAAAAGAGATTAGGGCTCTTCTACATAATTGGAACTTCTTCATCAGGTGTCTCATCTTATCACTTCTTTCACCAGGAAAACTTGTCCAAACAGAAATTTGGTAGTCCAAACAGTAATTTGCTAATCATCTATTCAAGGAGCACAATGACTGCCTTTTTATCCTCTTGGAACAAATGTTGCAATCCCCACACACTTTAGGTTGTGGGTGGCAAAATTACAAGTTTGGGGAAAAATTTGTAACTCTTCTCATACTTAATGGGACAAAGTGTGAAAACTAATAGTTCGAGATACACATTACAACTCCCTTTATAGTGTTTAGGGTGTGGTGCAGAATCGGAGGAGGGGGCAAGGATAAGAGCAAACTGGCCATGAAATGGAGTCATTCTAGGAGTTTTCGATGCACAACTCAAATGCTAAGCAAAATTACTTGTACATAAAACAACAATTAGGTAACGGCATGGACCTTTGTGGCACCAGTTAAAAAATTGAAACCCCAAAAATTATTTTTACCTTACTGCTGGCTCCGAAAGGGTAAATCAGAACAGTTATCATAGAACTTTTTTTATACACAATAAATATTGAGATCCTCCAAAGCAGATTTGGAAAAGAAAATCCCCAATTCGACAATTTTGACATCATGCTGTATTCAACAAGAAAACCCTGAGCTCGCTAGAGTGGCATCTTATGCAGCAGTATAAAAACTTTTTTCAAGGGGTTAGCAGAGACCATACCTCCTCATGCGACCAAAATATCTAGCACGTTCTGTCACCCCAACAAAGCCCCTTGAGTCTAAAATGTTAAAAGCATGAGACGTCTTCAAAAGCTGATCATACCTAGCATGTTGCAGAGCAAGTGATCACTAGAACAAAGAGACCTGAAGTTCTGTAAAAATCTCAAAAAACAAAACATACGCAGGGATTGCCAGGCCTAATCCAAGCAAGGAATGAGCTTCTTCCTCAAAAAAGTCAAAGTGCTTTTGGAGATGATTAACACTTGCATGCTCAAGATAATAAGAGCTCATTTCTTTCCTGAAATACAATGACAAAATATAACAGTCATCATCTGCAGCTTAAAAGTAAAGCAAATCAAAGCAGGGTGATTATGCAACAGCAAATTGATGAGAAAAAGGGAGACAGTCACCCCAAGTCATAACTATAGAAGGAAAGTGATCTCAACATGTTTACATTAACATGTATCATTTTATCCTTTTTGTATCCTTTTGCAACATGAGCTCAACTTTTACATTCATCACAATCTCTTTTCAAATCTTTTGCCCCTGAAGCTCATCAAGCTTCTCGATAGGTTGGCAGTAAATATACTTTAACTGATCAAAATGCGAGTGAAAATATAGAAGAGTATAAACTAATCAACAAGAGGAACTCAACGATTGTGAAAGTAAGAAAAACATATTGGTGTGAGTATTGTTAGTATAATTTCGCAATCAAACTTCTGAGCTCACTAGCCACTTTCAATTTGTACATGTGCATTTGCATGGTCATTAAATGAATTAGGAGCAAAGTACATAGGCCGAGCAATAGTCCGCAGTATCAGGAGAGGCCGGAGCCTGTCTTTTAAAGACCTTGAAAAGATGAGAGCGCCAAAAAAAAATAAAAAATCCAGAGTTTGGGAATCTACTGCATATTTAGCTGAATATCAAGATAATAAACGTGCCAGCATTGGGCTTTAGTTGCTAGTATCACTATTTCTTTCTGAAGAATTTAGAGAAAAGAATTGTGATAATTCTCTAATAAAATGTACCAGGATTACAAAGCTCTTTATAGGACTTCTACAAGTACTAACTAGGAAAAACAGATCTGAATAATATAGCTATAATCCCACAAATCAAGGGATACTAATAAATCATATCCTAACTAATTATTTACAGCTATTTCCTAATAATTAGAATCCAGAAAATCAGGATTGAATATTCCTAATAATCAGCTCCTAAGAATCAGGATAATTCAACACTCCCCCTCAAGCTGAGGAATAGATGTCTTCCATTCCCAGCTTGGAGATAATATCATGAAAGATCCCACCATTAAGTCCTTTGGTTAGCACATCAGCTAGTTGATCTTTGGAAGGTATGTAGGACATGCAAATTAACCCCTCTTCTATCTTTTCTTTGATAAAATGCCTGTCAATTTCAATATGCTTCGTCCTATCATGCTGTACAGGATTATGAGCAATATTAATTGCTGATTTATTGTCACAATACAGCTTCATAGGACCCTCCCACTTGATTTTCAAGTCTTCTAGGATGATTTTAAGCCATAATAGCTCACATATTCCTTGGGCCATTGCTCGAAATTCTGATTCAGCACTTGATCTTGCAACTACATTCTGTTTTTTACTCCGCCAAGTCACTAAATTTCCGCCAAGAAATGTGCAATAACCAGATGTTGACCTTCTATCCACCATAGATCCCGCATAGTCAGCATCGTATAAGCTTCCAGCACCATTTTTTGATTTCTCCTGAATAGGACTCCTTTTCCGGGACTTCCTTTTAAATAATGTAGCACTCGATGGACGGCTTGTAAGTGTGATTCTCTTGGGTCATGCATAAATTGACTAATCACACTTACTGAATAGGCAATATCAGGTCTAGTATGAGCCAAATAGATGAGTTTCCCGACCAATTTTTGATACATTTCTCGGTCTACAGCAGGTTCTTCCTTTGCATCCCCAAGCTTTTTATTAGGCTCAATAGGTGTAGCTACCTTTTGGTTTACAACCAAGTTTTCCAGTTTCCTTCAAGAGATCAGTCACATACTTTTGTTGTGAGACAAAAATTCCTTGTCTAGAGTAAGAAACTTCAATACCAAGAAAGTATTTGAGTCTTCCTAGCTCTTTTATTTCAAACTCTTTAATCAAACACTGCTTCAGCTGCTGTTTCTCCTCATCATCGTCACCTGTGACAATAATAACATCGACATACACTAGAAGTGCCGTCACTCTCCCTCTTGTCGAATGCTTAATGAAGAGAGTATGATCACCTTGGCTTTGTTTGTAGCCTGAAGCTTTCATAACTCTGGAAAATCTCCCAAACCAGGCTCTACGTGATTGCTTGAGCCCATATAGTGCTTTCCGTAATCTACATGCTTTGTTTGCTGTCTTTTCTCCTTCAAATCCAGGTGGAATACTCATGTAGATCTCCTCTTCTAGGTCTCCATGTAAGAATGCATTCTTCACATCATATTGTTGAAGTTGCCAATTAAAGTGAGCCGCCAAAGAGAGTAGAATTCTCACGGTGTTCATCTTTGCCACCGGAGCGAATGTCTCCTGATAATCTACTCCATAGGTCTGAGTATAACCCTTTGCCAGTAATCGTGCTTTATATCTCTCAAGAGAACCATCAGCTTTGTATTTCAAGGTAAAAACCCATTTGCAGCCCACAAGATTCTTTCCCTTAGGTTTTTCAACAATCTCCCAAGTCTGGTTTTTTTCTAGTGCATCCATTTCTTCTCTCATTGCACTCCTCCATTCTTCTTTAGACAATGCCTCGAGATAAAGTATTTGGAATAGAAATGGTGTTCGAGACTCACAATGAAATTTTTATGAGATGGTGATAGGCGGTCAAGTGACACATAATGAGATAGTGGATATAAGGGTCGCTTTGTGCACTCCCTAGTACCTTTTCTAACAGCAATGGGAAGATCCGAGTCATTTTCGGCATATCAAGTGACTGTTTATGCAAAGGAGAGTCGGAACTTACCGGAAATTCATTTGCAAAACTCGGATGGGAATCTTGAACTTGTGTTTGGTCTGGAACAGTTGTCTTTCTTGAGTATACCTGAGGAAATCTCATAGAGTCATAAATATGGGGAGATACGGGAGTGGATTCTTGTTCCGGAATAGGTTCAATCGTAGAGAGTGAGTCTGGAATTGAAGTAGCACGAACTGATTCATCATAAACTGATTTGTGAGGAGCCTGTTGATCAGAATTGGAGGCTGATTGGTCAAGAGTTGATTGATCAATGATTAGTTGATCAGAAGTAGGAGCTCGGATTGGAAGATTATTAGGAGATAAGTCAAGATTAAGATTGTCAAAGTCTTTATCTTCAACTAATGACTTCTCCCCCGAAGATAAGACTTGTGAAAAATAAGATTTGTTTTCTACAAATGTAACATCGATTGATATATAAGTTCTTCGAGAAGGAGGATGATAACATTTATACCCCTTTTGTGTAGAGGACTAACCAAGAAAGACACACTTGATTGCTCTAGGATCTAGTTTTCCCCTTTGATGATTATGAACATGTACAAATGAGGTGCAACCGAAGACTCTAGGTGTGAGATTATTTGTTGCCCTAAAACGGGGATAAAAGCTAGAAAGAATTGCCATAGGAGTTTTGAAATCTAATACTCTTAATGGTAATCTATTAATCATGTATGTAGATGTAAGGACAGCTTCCCCCCCAATAAGACTTAGGGACATTTCCATGAAACAACAATGCTCGAGTAGTGTTGAGCAAATGACCATTTTTTCTTTCAGCCACCCCATTTTGTTGTGGTGTGTTTACACAAGATGACTCATGGATGATCCCTTCCTTTTGGAAATAATTTGACAAAATCTGATTAAAGTAGTCTCTAGCATTATCTTATCTAAAGCTCTTAATTTTAACTCCAAATTGATTTTGAACCATAGAATTAAAATTAGGAACAATACTACTTACATCAGATTTGTGTTTGAGTAAGAATATCCATGTGACCTTAGTGCAATCATCGATTAGAGAAACAACCATCGAGCCCCTGAGATATTTGGAATTGTGGAAGGTCCCCAAATGTCACTGTGAATCAAATCAAAAGGATGAGAACTTCTTTTGTTGTTTATAGGAAAAAGATACACGGGTGTGCTTAGCAAATTCACAAGTATCACATTGGAATTGACTCATATCTAGTCCTTTAAACAAAGAAGGAAACATGATATTTAAGACACGAAAAGATGGATGACCAAAACGAAAATGGTAAAGCCAAATGACATCCTTATTTGAAGCACTAAGAAATGACAAGGGAGAATTGTTTATGACTTTCTTCGAAATCCTCGGTGTCTCAAGATAGTACAACCCATTCTTTTCCTTAGCAAGTCCAATCTTCCTCTCCGAATCCCGTTTCTGAAAAACACAGTAGGTAGGGTAAAAAATTGCATAGCATTTGAGGTCATTGGTGAGCCTTTGTATGGAGACTGGGTTGGCTGATAGTTTTGGCACATGGAGGACATCTTTTAGAGTAAGAACATCTGTAATATAGATGTCACCAACTCTTGCAACAGTGGCCAAAGAATCATCTGCCACCACTATTTTCCTATTGCTTGGACATGGGGTGTAGGTACTAAAAAAATGTGAAGCGTGAGTCATGTGATCAGTGGCACTTGAGTCTATTATCCAAGCTTCACATGAAATTTTTTCTGAGGCATTTAGACAGAAGAATGGAGACTTACCTGAGAGTGCTAAGGAACATGCACCAGAGGGTTTACCAAGAGACCCTAGAAGCCCTTTAATTCTTTCTATTTCCTCACTGCTGAAGAATTCTTTCACCTGTCCTTCACTGATTTGCTGGCTGGTCTGTTCAATTAGATGAGCTTGAGGCCTTGGCTGTCCTCCTTTGTTTCCCCACTCTCGGCTTGAGGTTGCTGGTTTGCCATTCAGCTTCCAACATCGTTCATTTGTATGTCTTGGCTTCTTACAGTAGGTACACCATAAATTGTCTCGATTATCCCTCCATGTAGGCCTTAAAGCATCCGACTTTCCTCTTTCTTGTGTTGACGCATTGCGAGTTACTAATGCTGAACCTTCCACAGCTTGAGGCTCTAGCATTATTCCTCTTCGACTTTCTTCTGCCCGGATGAGAGAGATCGTCTCTTCCAAAGAAGGAATTTCTTCCTTTCAAGTATCTCGAATTCGACTTAGTCAAATTCAGAATTAAGACCGCCAGAAATCATAGACTCGATCCTTTTCAATGAAGGTTTTTAGAGTTGCAGCATCATCTACACACTTCATCTCAAATACTCGATAATGATCGAGTTCTTGCCATAGATTTTGAAGGGAATTGGCATATTCCGTCACCGTTTTGCTCCCTTGTTTTGTTGCACTTGTCTTTACCTTGATTTCGTATACTTGTGCTGCATCTCGAGCCTTTGAATAAGTCCTGCGAATAGAATCCCAAATCTCCTTTGCAGTTTTGAGAAACATACATGTATCACTTATGGCTGGATTCATTGAATCCCAAAGCCATGACATGATCATTGAATCTTCCTCATCCCATGCGTTGAACGTGAGATCTTCTGGTGTTGGACCTGTTCCGAGAAGATGGCTAAGTCTTCCTTTACCCTTCAAATAGGTCTTGACGAATTGTGACCATTTGAGATAATTCTTTTCATTCAGCCTATAAGTTGCTCTCACATTTTGTAGATCTCCGGTCATATGGTTGGTGTTGGCCTCCTCATTTTGACCCGAAGAATTTCCAAACAGTTTTGTCTCAGACATGGATAATTCCAAGCACAAAGAAAGTACTTGGAAAGGAAGAGCAAAAAACAGATGTAGTAAAGGTTGTAAGTGAATGAGGTTTTAGGGCAAAAATTGGGACAAGTTTAGAAGCGAAGAGAGAAAAATATAGCTAAAGGGATCACAATAATGAGAGTTGCGACCAGATTGTTAGGGACAAAGACAAACCCAGCAATGAAGGCTGTAATTAGAAGATTATTGCATCAATGAAGGATGCTTTGCAACACTATCCAGAAGAATGAGCCTTCAGCTCGATACCATGAAGAATTTAGAGAAAAGAATTGTGATAATTCTCTAATAAAATGTACCAGGATTACAAAGCTCTTTATAGGACTTCTACAAGTACTAACTAGGAAAAACATATCTGAATAATATAGCTATAATCCCACAAATCAAGGGATACTAATAAATCATATCCTAACTAATTATTTACAGCTATTTCCTAATAATTAGAATCCAGAAAATCAGGATTGAATATTCCTAATAATCAGCTCCTAAGAATCAGGATAATTCAACACTTTCATCTTCCTAAGCCAAGGCCAGCCTCGAAGAGAAATTGGAGGCTGGTACCAAAATAATTCCCAATCTCTGTTCCACATCAAGTACACAAAATAGATTGAAACTCTCCTCACAACAATTGAATTTCTTATTTTTGCCCAACTAATAAATGATTGTTGCAATCAAAGATTGACCTAGCATGTTAACAGAAGACTGGATCTGACTTGGTATGCCATGCTTGTCTCTTACCATACTACTAGTGAAAAGTTATGATATCCAAGCAAAGGAAAAATTCTCCAGTGCATCTGCATGCCATTTGTCAAATGAAACCGGTGAACATAAACTTTCTATAGCAGCCTTTCCAAGGCCAAAAAATTTCGGTATATGGCATTTCCCCCAACAGATATAAGTAAAGAATTCTTTTGCTCCCATGACAAGTAAAATAAAGAGGGGAGGATGGCAAAGGAATAAAAAAACCTCTTAGATCTCGGTATGTGCCATTCCTAGGGTAAATCCTTGTTCACAGAATCTGATCAGGACTCTTAGCCAGTTCCTTGCACTTATATGCTGCAACCGCTACAATTTAGCCCTTTTAAATAAAAGATAAAACATTCCACAAATTCCTGCCTCCCTTAGTTTTTTATTTTTTATTTTTTATTTTTTTCCCATTTCTTTTGGTTCTGTTTGCCCAAAACTAAAGCCTTTCTTTGGTTGAGTAGGTACACAACCCTAACGGAAAGTGATAAATAAAAACTTAGATGCTTCTCTATGCTTAAAGAGAACCAAAAATCTCTAGAGTATGATTATATTTATTATATTTCGTTAGACCATATTTAGAATTTTTTTTGAATGATACATAAGATTTCTTTAAGAACTTACCAAGGGGGTACCGCCCCTATACAAAATGGCTTCACGTATGCGCGCGCGCGCCCGCACGCACGCACACACACATGCACACACATATACATATACATATACATATACATATACATATGTCTATGTAACTTTGACAGAGGGATATAACAGTAAATTTGTCATGTAATGAAATATTAATGATGATGGTAGAATATTGATTGCTTATTGAACCTACTTGATGAATAACTAAACAAGACATGTACCTCAATCATCAGATGAACTTATGATGATTCCAGAGACAAGAATCTCGTTGAACCCAACTGATGAATATTTAAACAAGATATTTATCACAATTAGGAGACGAACTTATGAGGGTTCCACTTTACCCAAAAAAAAAAAAACTTATGAGGGTTCCAAAGACAAGAACAATGAGCTCACAGGCGTCAAAGGGAGCTCTTACAATAATTAAATAGTAGCACAGCATTAACATTACTGCTTTTAAAAGAGAGACAGAGAGAGACCGAGAGAATGTTAACATGAGACAAATAAGGCAAGTGTTAGCTTACTCATTCTCCAAGAACAGCTCCCCATATGTGACTCATCCGCATATTTAATTTTTTTGAAATGATCAACTCCCGAGAAGAAATCCACAGTTAAGTTTAGGCAAACTGACAGAAGTATCCAAACGAAGGATATACAAGAATTACCAGACCTGAAGCAACATAAGGATACGCTCAAGACCATACGTGATTTCAACAGATATTGGCATCAACTGAAGACTGCCAGCCTGAAGAATAAGAATAGAAGAACTGAAAACATTAGCACAAAACCTGAGACTTAACAAAATCACCACTTTAGTGGCCTGAACTAGAAAAGAGAAGGATTCTTAGAAGAGTATATCATGCCCATGAAAACCATGCTGCATGCATGCGATAAACCTGATTAAATTATACGGAAGAAAACCTGCTGGAAATAGGTGAATTGTGTTATTTCCATCCCATCCATCCAGACTTCCCAGCCCAACCCTCAAGCACCCAGAACCTGTGAGTAAACCACATCAAGGTTAGTCCAGTTAAGTTACTTTAATTAAGTTTCCTTTATTATCAAAGTTTTATTTCCTTTTTTACTTACATAAGGATATTATTGTCATATACAATTTATATTCAATATAAATACAATGGGTGTAGGGTTTCTGTCACTACAGAAAACTACAACCCTTTCTTTGTTTCTTTTACGTTCTCCTTCTCCTCCTTCTCTCTATTCCTTCTCTCTTCTTTCTTTCTCTCTTTCTACTTGCTGGGGGTTCTCTAATCAGCTTTGTGACATGGTATCAGAGCAGATCTAACTACCTGATTACTTGATCCTATTGCTGGTTTGAGAGTCCCCTAGTAACTTAACAAGTCCCCAGTGTGCAACATCAAAGAAATGGAAATAATCCAGTTACATTTTTGTGGATCCCATCAACATAACAAGTTGAAGAATGCAAAGTCAGCATGTACCATATGGACTTGATTGTCACAGAAAAAACTTACCGGACTTTCCCAGTTGTCTTCCACAAACCTTATATCGTGTGCATTAACATCAATACCTGTCAATTAGAGAAGAATCTAATGCTGAATATAATGTGCAGGAAAGGACGAACATCATCGAGAATAACTATTCTGCTATTGCACTCAAAAGACAACTCACAAAATTAAATTACTTAGATATGGTTACTTTTAATGTTTCATTTCTAAAACTGATGAGCATTAACTAAGAAATTTTACTTCAATTCCTTCACAGCGTAAAATGAAGTTTACACCACTCGCTATTGGAAAAGTGTCATGTGTGCAACAATTTCTAAAGTACACATGTAACTCACAGAATGGTGGTTGTGTAAAAAACTTGTTTACACTAAAGGAGGAACTCATGAAAATCCTCACATTGAAATAAATATCCATGCCGATTTTCCACTGAAAAAAAAAGGTGCTTTTTACTTGCTTATAAAGTAAGAAGTCCATGAGCTCACTAAGAGAATCTAAACTACAGTTGATCCATGATCAGATGATCAAATTTAGATTAAAAATCTGAGTAACATTTGCACTTAACTCCGTGCATGTTAGATTAAAGAAAAAAAAATATGTATGAACCTCCAATCTATACAAAAGATGGACCACTATTGCTGTTAAATGAGCTAACTTCAAAGTTATGCCCTCCAAAAGCCAACATACTTCTAGATTAGTATTGGAGAAAACTCGTAATGGAAAATCACGTTGGACTATACGCCCACCGAGAAAAAAGGAAAAAACTTGGGTGCCAAAAAAATGAAGGTTAATAATTAACATGTGAAGTAAGCTAGCACTCATTCACAGACAAGGCGTAAGAATGTAATGAAATCAACAAGCATCTATTTTAGGCGTGCTAATGAAGTTGCGGTCACTACCTAGTGCTGCCAGGCTACGTATAAATAGATCTTGTGAATTTCCGGGATCAGGCTTTAGTATTACCTGAGACCAGTAAGTATAAAAGACATCCAAAACAATTAAAAGTGCAAACAAACAGCATCAAGGACCATACCATCCCATAATGATCAACAAGCCCAATTTAGTTAACCTGAAACTGAGTGTGTCGCTGAAGCCTGTTAGGATTTTCTCCATAACGACTATCATCAGGCCGGACACTGGGCTCCACATACCTAATATGAGAAACATCAAATCATCAGCTCTTTACGTCAACATCTGGAAAAATGCGATTGAAAGACAAGCCACTATTTTTTACTTTAATAGAAAATATTGACATGATTATCTTGTGTACAATTGAAATGTCAGAAAACCTAGGACTTCCTGAAAATAACCGTATCAAATGCAACAACATTTCCCTTCATCAATGGGTAACTGCTATAACTGCAAAAGGACTCATCTCACTCTCTAAAAATTATGCAGATATCTGCAAATTTGGCCCACATTCAAACAAGACTTGTTTGTCCGTGACAAGCTGCCACATCATGAAACTAGCATTTCTCCCACATTGCAACGATTATCTAAGGATAACTCTAAATAATATGAGAGTCTAAAATAAAAACTAATCTCTTAACTTACAGGAGCAATTTTAATCTCATTTGATGAACCATGATAGAAAATGCAATATCTCTCGTGCAATACTAATCTTGTTCTACGACCAATATAGCTCTGAAATTTCCCAAAATATATTTCAGACTCGCAATGCAAATGATTGCCACTCAAGGATATAAATATAGGAAAAGCACACAAGTTCTTTTGAAACTAGCTTTAAAAAGAGTACTTACGCGACATTCCATGGTTCTGGACCAAGAACCCGTAAATATGTCCGGGGATTCATAGTTCCTGCTCCTACCTGGTTAATGCAGATGAAGGAAGAATGAGACATGTCATCAATTCACAACGGTACATACAGCTCCTAACTTGTGTGCACGGACAAAAGCATGACGAAGCAAAAATATATGGATGTTTGAACCATGTCTAAGCTTGACCAGAAACTCTTTCTTGGCCATAATTAAGTGGACAAGAGACCTTCACAATCTCACAGCAGAATTTCCCGCCTATACTCAAAGTGGACATGTGACTCCCCACGCAGTACATTAAAAAAAATGAAAAATGAAAAAAGAAAGTGTTGTAAATCGGCGTCGCAGCGGAAGCGGATCGTGTATTTTGCAATTATGTCGGGAGCTATAGAAATCGATCGAAATAAAAACGAGGAACAATAAAACAAGGACACCAGAAATTTACGTGGTTCGGTCCGAATGTCGGAACCTACGTCCACGGGGAGAGCCAGCAAATCAATCCACTATAAATCGGAGAATTACAGGATTACAATCACACATGCACTCAAGTGTTTCCCAGCCCTACTGTACACCCAATACCCACGGTGTTTAACAACTCAACTCACTGGACTCAAATCCGCACAAACCTCTCTGAGCTCACTCCTCTCACTCTCTCTCGAGCTCCTTTCTCTCGCTCGGTTATTTGCATCTCCCGACGTCTTCTCCTTTTATTGAGTCGTGCAGAATAACCGGACAAAAATGAAAGTAAATGGCCTCATTAAATGCAGCGCAGGCGCCCACAAGACAAGTCCACAGTCGGCACCGAACGCCCACCATATTTGTAGGCATGCATGCGGATTGTGCATGTGCATGGGCACGCATTTAATGAGGCGGAAGAGATGAGGGATAATAGTCAAGAAACGTGTGCCTTTGATCCGCGAAAACAGGTGGGCTGCAGTCTTCAAATTTCTTGTTCCCGGTGGAAGATAACGTAAAGAAGTCTTCTTCATGATCTTCTTCATTAATAATATTTTAATGAGAGCCCACATTCTTTGAATAAAGAAAGGGAGAGAGATTCGGCGCTGCATTGCTTCTGCCTTCCTTCTTTCTATCATTAAAATAATAGAACCCCATTCTCTATTAAAATAATGGAGAAGCCTTCATGCATCTTTCTTTGGCTTCTTCCTTCTACGAATGGAGATAGGAACAATCATTTGAAGACATTACAAAGTCTCCCTTGAACTTTGTTTAATCGGCTAGACTTATGGGTATTAATCTAACGGGCTCAAACTTGAGACACAATATAACAATTCTCCACCTTGGCTCGACGTTTGAGGCCAAGTTATAGTATTTCCATGCTCGACTCTCCCAACGCCCCGATGGGCGCTCATACTCTACGAGACGCCAATCGAGCTCATACAGAGCTCGAGCTTTGCTGAAGGAACAGGCTTCGTCATCATATCTGCTGGGTTCTCCGCTGTTGCTATTTTCTTCACAACAATTTTACCCTTTGCTATGACATCTCGAATGAAATGGTACCTGATGTCGATATGTTTCGTTCGCTCGTGATATATTGGATTATAAGCCAAATATATCGCACCTTGATTGTCACGGTGTATGGTGACACTTTTCTGCTCCAGTCCAAGGTCCGAGAGCAAACCCCTTAGCCATATCGACTCCTTTGCAACAAAGGTTAGTGCCATGTACTCCGCCTCAGTTGAAGACAATGCAACATCGTCTTGTAAAGACGCTTTCCAACTTATTGCACCACCTGCTAGCGTAAACACATACCCTGCTAGCGATCTGCGATCATCCAAGTTACCGGCATGATCCGAGTCCACGTACCCTGTGGTCTCGTTGCCATTGATGTTCCTCCGATACATAATGCCAACGTCTGCTGTCCCCTTTAGATATCTGAGGATCCATTTCACGGCTTCCCAATGAGCCTTACCGGGTGCTTCATGTAACGGTGACAACACTTACAGCCTGTGAAATGTCGGGTCTAGTACATACCATGGCATACATAATACTACCAACTGCACTAGAATAAGGAATACGGGACATATGTTCCTCCTCCTCCTCGGTTGCGGTGATAACTTGTCGAAAGTTTAAAATGTGCGGCTAAAGGAGTACTTACAGATTTTGCTGACTGCATATTAAAACGTGCCACAATTTTCTCAATATATTTCTTTTGAGACAAACACAACGTTCTGCAGTCTGTCACGCAAAATCTCCATACCCAATATTTTCTTAGCAGCACCTAATTCTTTCATTTCAAACTCAGCACTCAACCTGCCGTTTCAACACATCAATATCGGACATATGTTTAGCTGCTATCAACATATCATCAACATATAATAGCAGATAAATCAAAGACCCATCCTCCAATCTCCTAAAATAAACACAACTATCAAACTGACTTTTCGAATAATCTTGACTAGTCATGAAAGCATCAAAACGCTTATACCACTGTCTAGGAGATTGTTTCAGTCCATACAAAGATTTCTTCAATAAGCAAACGTGGTCTTCCTTGCCTGGAATAGCATATCCCTCAGGCTGCTTCATGTAAATTTGTTCCTCCAATTCACCATGAAGAAATGCCGTTTTCACATCTAGTTGCTCCAGCTCAAGATCCTATGCAACAACTAAGGCAAGTAATACACGAATAGAGGTATGCCTTACCACAGGAGAGAACACTTCATTATAGTCGATGCCCTCTCGTTGAGTATACCCCCTCGCAACAAGTCTTGCTTTGAACCGGCTGCCTCTACACCGGGAATGCCCTCTTTCCGTTTGTAGACCCATTTGCATCCGACAATTTTCTGACTTTTGGGTACTTTGACCAACTCCCATGTCGATTCCGATAGAGTGATTCTATTTCTTCACTCATAGCCTCTAGCCACTGTGATGACTCAGCACTAGCCATCGCCTCAGAATAGGATGAAGGCTCATCCATCTCCACCTCATCACTTACAGTTAATGCATAGGCAATATCAGAATAACCATAACGTACCGGTGGTTTAATTTGCCTTCTTTTGTCCGCCCGTGGCTATGTTGTGTTGTGGCTCGCTAGTTGTTCAATATCACCGTCTTCGAAATTGTGGCCTCATCCGCAATCTCTTCCTCTCGTTACCTCGAGGTCTTTGGAGACTCCGCCTGAATCTCCACCTCACTTCGACACCATGATCCGTTCGCTCGCTGGTTGAGTCTCAAGACTACTCTTTTGAAGCATTGCGGTCTCATCGAAGATCACGTCTCTCGCGATTAGAAAACCGGGTGATCGGGATCGGTGCACCACGCCCGGTAGCCTTTCACCCCTTGTGCATAACCCAGAAATATGCACTTCTTCGCCCTCGGCTCAAGCTTACCATCTCTCGCATGAGCATACGCAGGACATCCGAATATTCGTAATCCGGAGTAATCAACAGGTTTCCCCGACCATACTTCCTCAGGAGTCTTCCACTCGATAGCAGAAGATGGAGATCGATTAACCAGGTAACATGCCATATTTATTGCTTCGGCCCAAAATTCCTTGCCCAATCCTGCATGCGAAAGCATGCACCGAGCTCGCTCAAGTAGAGTTCTGTTCTTCCGTTCTGCTACGCCATTCTGCTGTGGTGTCCCGGGAACTGTGCGGTGTCTCACAATCCCTTCCTTTTGGCAGAACTCGGTAAAGTCCTTACCACAGAACTCCATGCCATTATCAGTTCTTAGGCACTTGATTTGTTTACTTGACTGCTTCTCAATCAATGCCTTAAAATTCTTGAACCGATCAAATACCTCAGATTTGTGCTTCAGGAAGTACACCCATACCTTCCTTGAGTAATCGTCGATGAATGTTAGCATATATCGGGCACCTCCTTTCGATGGAACTGGAGACGGTCCCCAAACATCTGAATGAATGTATTCGGCGGTTGCTTGGTCGAATGTAGAGCTGTACCAAATTTAACACGACGCTGCTTCCCGAAGATGCAGTGCTCACACAGGTCCAGCTTTCCTGTCTTCTGACCTTTCAGCAACCCCTTCTCACTCAGCATTGTCATACCTGCCTCACTCATGTGTCCCAATCGCATGTGCCATAACTGAGTCAAATTTGAGTCTGACTCACCTGATGAAACTGCAGCAACTCCGGTCACGGTTTCTCCTAGTAAATGATAGAGAGAATTCACCTTCTTCCCTTTCATCACTGTCAGGGCACCTCGAGAGATCTTCAACACTCCACCTTCAGCTGTGTATTTGCACCCGAGGTCATCGAGTGTACCCAAAGAAATAAGGCTCTTCTTGTGCTTCGGTACGTGCCTTACGTCTGTCAACGTCCGTTCTACGCCATCGTGCATTCGGATCCGAACTGTTCCTATCCCCACAACCTTGCAGGCTGCATTATTCCCCAAAAGAACTCTACCACCATCTGCAGTCTGGTAGGTAGTGAACCAGTTCTTGTGAGGAGTCATATGATAGGAACATCCAGAATCTAGCACCCATTCATCTCCCGATGAACTCGTAGATACACATAGGACAGCTTCGGCATCACTGGTACTCTCCTCGGCAACATTCGCCCACTTTGCTTGTGGCATTTTGCCAAACGCCTTTATTTCTTAGCTTTGGACAATTTCTCCTTATGTGCCCCTCCTCGTGACATTCGAAGCACTTCACGCGACCTTTTGATTTTCTATGTCGCGACTTCGACCTGCTTTTGCTTTGGCTTCTTGTTCTTTGGGCCTCCGATGTTGGTCTCTACCTCGAATCACCAGTCCACGCGCTACATCTTGCGCTAGACTGTCATCACGCAACTTTCTCTGCCACTCCTTTGAAAACAGGGCAGATTTTACCTCCTCTGAGGTAATCGTAGTACGCCCTTGTAACAAGGAGTCGGTAAAGTGCTCCCATGACTCCGGTAGAGACGCCAACAACATCATGCCTTGTTCTTCATCATCTAAAATCTTGCCAACATTCTTCAAGTCCATCATGAGTTTATTAAACTCATCTAGGTGGGATCTAATGGACGTACCTTCAGTATATCGGAACTGGAACATTCTCTTCAACATATATAAGCGATTGTTCAAACCCTTCGTTACATAGAGGGCCTGAAGTTTAGCCCATAACGCTGCGGCATCCTCCTCTTCGGCCACCTCTATCAGCACTTCATCCGATAAGTTCAACAGGATGATACTCATGGCCTTCTCCATTAGCTCGTCCTTTTCAGCATCTCGCATTGTTTCGGGCAACCTAGCTTTGCCCTCCAATGCCTTGGCTAATCCTTGAGTTGTTAATAGCGCCTTCATCTTGACGCTCCATAACCCGAAGTTGTTCCTGCCGTTAAATTTCTCAATTTCTACTCTTGCTCCAGACATAATTGCAAAGTCTTAGCTCTGATACCAATTGTTGTAAATCGGCGTCGCAGCGGAAGCGGATCGTGTATTTTGCAATTATGTCGGGAGCTATAGAAATCGATCGAAATAAAAAACGAGGAACAATAAAACAAGGACACCAGAAATTTACGTGGTTCGGTCCGAATGTCGGAACCTACGTCCACGGGGAGAGCCAGCAAATCAATCCACTATAAATCGGAGAATTACAGGATTACAATCACACATGCACTCAAGTGTTTCCCAGCCCTACTGTACACCCAATACCCACGGTGTTTAACAACTCAACTCACCGGACTCAAATCCGCACAAACCTCTCTCGAGCTCACTCCTCTCACTCTCTCTCGAGCTCCTTTCTCTCGCTCGGTTATTTGCATCTCCCGACGTCTTCTCCTTTTATTGAGTCGTGCAGAATAACCAGACAAAAATGAAAGTAAATGGCCTCATTAAATGCAGCGCAGGTGCCCACAAGACAAGTCCACAGTCGGCACCGAACGCCCACCATATTTGTAGGCATGCATGCGGATCGTGCATGTGCATGGGCACGCATTTAATGAGGCGGAAGAGATGAGGGATAATAGTCAAGAAACGTGTGCCTTTGATCCGCGAAAACAGGTGGGCTGCAGTCTTCAAATTTCTTGTTCCCGGTGGAAGATAACGTAAAGAAGTCTTCTTCATGATCTTCTTCATTAATAATATTTTAATGAGAGCCCACATTCTTTGAATAAAGAAAGGGAGAGAGATTCGGCGCCGCATTGCTTCTGCCTTCCTTCTTTCTATCATTAAAATAATAGAACCCCATTCTCTATTAAAATAATGGAGAAGCCTTCATGCATCTTTCTTTGGCTTCTTCCTTCTACGAATGGAGATAGGAACAATCATTTGAAGACATTACAAAGTCTCCCTTGAACTTTGTTTAATCGGCTAGACTTATGGGTATTAATCTAACGGGCTCAAACTTGAGACACAATATAACAGAAAGAAATTCACGTGACTTCTCTAGCTATTGCTACCTCAATTTCATGAACAAAAGATGATAATCAACGAAAGTGTAAACACTAGTATGATCTCTAACCTACACTGACAAATCAATAAAACGTCACCAAAATCCATTAAGTCAGAGAGAAACCCGAATAAGTCAGTACTGCACGTTACCTCTGTGTTGCTGCACTGCATTATCGCACATCCAACTGAAGCCCAATACTGCCACGCAGTTGCCACTAGTATGATCTCTAACCTACACTGCCACGCAGTTGCCACAGAACAGCATGCAGTCACACCCTGAACAAACTCAAGCTGAATATCAATTAAGTGTAACAGAACATTGATGCATAAACAGGCTGAAAACCCCATTTCACCAGCTAAATCTCTAAGATCATTGATGCTGGACCCCACAATTTTAAGGAATGATTATTCCAATGGACCACATGACAGTATCAAGATCTTACTTAGGCTGTTCCATTATGAACATGAAGAATTTTCTATGGGTTTCATACCTAAATTACCAATTGAAGAAAAGAATCTATCTTCTTATTTTTCATAGAGTGATTACAATGTGTATAAATACATGAACAGAGAACCTAAATTAGGTAAGAAACCTATTTAGGTAAAGATCCTAATTAGCCTCTAATATCTATCAATATCTAATTTACACCTAACAAAATCAAATCAAATCACATAATATCAAGTAATATAATCAGGTAATATAATCACGTAATATAATCAGGGAGAAATTATAGAAAATTTTCCAATACATTCCAACATCAATGCACTTAGTTACTCCACGAAAAATACTTTTACCACAGCTACTTAATCATAACCTTTCACCAACGAATGAAGTCCATTTCACAAGCCCACATCAAATTGTAATGGATTTTTTAATGCCCAGCTGTGTTGTAATGAAAGAGCTTAAGCTTATTTTCTCAGGTAGTTCCACTTACAGCATGTACGATTTCATTCCCATTTGTTCACGGGTTTTATCCCAAAAATTCTTGCTGACCAATGTTTTGAGATGCTTTTACTCCAAAAACAGTAGTTTCAACTACACTACGAAATCAGTGAGAGTACTGCTGTCTCTCTCTCCAAATTAATTTGTATATCGTGTTTTTTAATTTAAGCAGCCAGAAGAAAGCTACCTCAACCAGAATCCTACCTTTATGCTCTTTGAGCAATAACTGTTTACCAGTTAAAACTAAATAAATGAAATAGGCTTATAACCAAGGAGACAATCTGGATCTTATGCTGAGAAAGGAACCCAGAAAAAAAAAAAAAAAAAAAAAAAAAAAAAAACATTTCCTTTTAGACACTTACCACAGTCAGTGGAGTCCAACCGTAAAAAAATCCATGTTTCCTGATGGCTTCTCCATCTGGAGACTTAAGAGTACTAGCAAGCAGACACAGGCATCCCACAACAGACATATCTACTGTCATTAAGTACCATTGAGTGCTTCTTGATCTGCAAAATGGGAAATGTGAAGCACGAAAGTAATAGTCATTGTGCAAAATCTTCAATGCAACTCATGACAAGTTACTGAATTTGTTTCCTATTACCTGAGAAGCCCATTGACACAGAGAAGAAGCCAGACCTGATAGCACAGAAGCCACTAGAACAGGAATAATCCCATAAAAGAAAGTCTGGTCAGGATTTCCACCACTAGATCCTCTGTTAGAACCTTCACCAATGCTTAAAAGAATGACTGCGATTATCAATAACAAGAGGGCTCCTATCTGCTGGATTGATTGCTTTTGCCTACAAATATGGCACCAAATATTGCTTTAGAAGAGTGGTCATAATAATTCAGGAATTCTAAATTTTTTAACAAGTTCTTTTGTAACATTACTTGCTCCATCACTTTGATTATATGTGCATGTCCAAAGGTGTGTGTGTGTGTGTGTGTGTGTGTGTGTGTGTGTGTACAGAGAGAGAGAGAGAGACGGATTTGTTCTTCTGCAAAAATTAGGAGCACCAGGAAGATAGTACAATCATACACAAGAAATTTATCCAAAAACGAAAGATAAAGAGACGTTAAGGAACAAACCTTAAGATGATATACATAAAGAAAGCAGTAAAAAATATTTTGGTCTGGTTCAGCATTGAGAATGTTAGCGAATCGAGATTTTTGTAGGAAATCTGAAGTAAGCTATTCTGCAGTGCGTAAATAGCAGCAGGAAGTCCTGATGCTATCAGAGAATCGACCAAAGTCCACTGCTGGGATAGTTTTGTCCCGCTTGTATTTTATGTCATCTGCATGGATTCTCCCTCGTCCTTTCATAGTCTCGAAGAAAAAGTATCCACAATTGGTCAGTTTTCTTTTTCTTATTAAATCCCATAAGCTAGTTGGCTTGCCTTATGATGTAGGTGTAGGCTTGTGCGTGATATGGATTTGCTTTCTGAATAAATGAATGTTATAATTTCTTTTGGATGCTTTTATTATCTTCTTTTGAAGTGGCAAAAGGTTGAGGTGTGATAAAAAGTATCTGCTGTGCATTTAGAGTTGTAGTCTATTGCTTTTGTTTGTGGGGCAGAATCCATGCATAATTTTAGCTGCCAGGGAATGTAATGCAGCAATTAAGTCGTGAATAGTGAGATGCCATTTTGTCAACTTGGTAACTTGCAGAAGTCGAAATGCTAGGTCTTTTCTATCTTTTCTTTTCTGTTATGATTTTCTTGGATGTGTTTGTACTTGGGATAGCTTCATATTGTTGGCTTGAGAAATAGTGTGAACCTAGCATTCTTAGGTGGTCCCTTTCTGTCAGTGTGCTGTGTTTCTGTTGGTGCACATCTGCATTGTACAAATAGCACTGAAGCTCCAGTAGTTACTGAAGTACCTAACTGACTGGTGAATTCATAGGGGAACTTATAAAAATATTGTTTGAGTTTTGAAGATTTGAGAGTCCCACTGCCTTCTGATTCTGTGGTTGCACTTTTCATATATTCAGATTCTTAGGCGAGAAAGTGGCCCTTTTCAGTTTATATCCATGTACAGGCTTCTTAGGTGCCTTTGCCTAATAGATAATTTACTGGCTCCACTTCTCTTTACGTAGATTTGATCTATCCATAAGAGGGACCTTTCTTTCATTCCACATATGGTTCGGACTTTATAAATTGCTTATATAGATGGTTGTTTGCCTTATACTACGTTAATTGAAAATAGAAGGGTTTTTGGCTATAATGAGATGTTTAATTGGTTACAATGGTATTTCATATAGAGTTATAGCCTCATGGTTAACTATTTTCTCGAGTTGGTCTGGTGACTGAGAATTGTAGAGATTGCACACGTGTCCTTGTTGATCAACTCGTGCAAGTCGAGGATATTTTGCTCGATGCAGTTGTGGCCAAGAAACACTTTGTGCTTAGTAGCTGGCTTGAGGTAAAATTAAATTAAACATCTCCCAGGGCTACTTTCTGCTTGTCACTTGGCAATCTAGTTAGACATTATAACTGATGATTTTTCATTTTCTTTATGGATTTAATTTGACAAACCTACTGGGCATTCTCTTCAAAATAGTTCCACTAATTCTGATCTGTCTCATGTATGTGTTCACATATTTCTCATGGTCTATAGTTTTCCTATCATTATCTGTTATTGGTAAGATAAATCCATCTCTAGTTCTTTGGTTTACGTAGCTAGCTGTTTGGTGGCTAGTGTTTTGAAAGGTGGAAGGTTTTAGGTGTTGATTCAAGGTACAAAATTGCAGTGCTCTGTGGGATTGGTGGAGCAGATTCTGCCTTTTAAGGGAACTTCTTCTTTTTCAAAGTCAATTTTTGTTCTGTTAATTATTATTAAAGTTTCTTCCCTCCCTCTCCTTCTTTCTTTTATGTGCTTTCTGGATTGATTTTAAAGGTTATTTGCATGGCTGTTAGGGAACTAGTTGAGTTTTGTAGAGTGGTGTAATACGTTTTTGGGAGGGAAATAAGGCTTCACCGTGTCTGGATTATTGAAGCACATATATAATGTCACTGAGTGCTGAAGGCTTTCAGATATCACTTTTCATCCTGACCCAGGACTGCTTTTTTTCTTTTCTTCTTTTTTTGTTTTCCAATCCCACAGTGCTGTGAAATATGAGTATGGTCATTAATTACATACGATTTTCTTTGGGAAAACGAAGGCTTTAATTTCCGTCCGACTTTTCTTGCTTAAGTGCATTTTCTGTCTTTTGGCATATAGCATCGCTGTATTTGAATAATACAAAATCTGTTGTTGAGACGTTGGCAGTCAGATGTAAACCAGATTCGAAAACTGGTCTGCATTTATTAAATTACACAAGTGCCATTGGAATAGGATATGGGCTAGATAATCTTTATCAATACTCAACATGTCTTAGATGAATTGCCGATCAGAATTGTTTCTATAGTTATCTGATTGATGCTTTATTCTAGTATCTTGCAGGAAAAAATGTCTTGAATGAGATACCTAGCCACACTTTGTAAGTTTATTCCATTTTAGCTTTGACTGGATCTGGTTTTCCTCAACAAAATACTCTATATATGCATCTCATTTGACTAGCCGCAATGTCCATTTTCAATCAACCACCCTCCAACAATAGCTGCTGAAGGAGTATCAGTCAAAGTTGCCAAACCTAAAACTCGTGATACTTGTTTGGGGGGATATACTTTCTTATTGAAAGCAATGCAGATGGTACTCCACTATCCTTTAATCAGTTAAAAACACTTTTAGGTCTTAATCACAATTTATTTGTCCGTTCAACTTTGTTGCTTGCTATTGATAATAAATTTGCTGCAGTTAGGAATAATTAACATCATTATGTTATAACACCCACTGTCGAGACGGTTGAGTCGGCATTGAGTTTAGAAGGTTGTATCAGCAGAAGGGTTCGTGATGTAGATGTAGATGCCCTGGACAGTAAACTAATATCTGCTGGAAGATACTGGTATCCAGAGTATTCAGCCTTGGCGTATTTTGGCACCGAGGAAATCCACTTCTTACCTCCCAAGAGATTTCATTCCTTTGTTAAAGCCCAAACCTTCAAGGGGACAATAAACGTGCGTTTGGTTTAGCTTGGCAAATGAAATGAATATTGAGTGTAACGTAAATGCTGAAAGCCAAAACTATTTGGGACAATGCAAATTGTGTTTGTTAAAAATTCTTTACCAATGGACTTTGAGTTCAAGTTGTGTTTGGGAAAACACTTTTGCAATGAGCTTTGGATTTTTTTTTTTTTTAAAGGGACAAGACCCTTTGCCGGACTGGTGAAGGACTATGACCGCCGGTGAGCCAGATCTAGCATTGGTGGTCATTGGTGTTGCGCTACCCTCACGAGACCTAGGCGAGGGCCGCCTAAGGTCGTGAGACCCAAGCAGTGGTTGCCTACTCACTTGGGTTGCATGCTGCCTGGGTCACATGACCCTCGCCACCTTGGGCGACCTCAATCGACGACTGCTGGTGCTAGATTCGGTTCATCGGTGGCTATAGCCCTTCGCCGGTCTAGCGAAGGGTTTTGTCCCCTTTCTTTAAAAAAAAAGTAACAAAGGGACGAAATTGAAAATTTGAAGAATTGGTAGGGGTAATTTTGGAAAAAAAATAATTTCAGCATTTGACCAAGCTGAAAACATTAGTTCTTAGTAGGATGACAAAGTTGGCTTTCATTTGAAAATTCATTCAAAATAGTTGGGCTTTGGAGGCCAAAAGACTACTGGAAAAGTTTAATCAAATGTACCGTAAGGATGGTGGTTCAGGGGTTGAAACCTTTATGGTCAAGGAATGTTGGGAAGATGAGGTGCTTCGCAAAACTCGGGAGTTTAATAGGATGACAAAGTTGGCTAGAATTTGCAGCAAGTAGGCAGTCACAGAAAGGTGCTCTCTTGCAAACTCTAGAAAAGAAGATTGGTCTACTGGAGAAAGCAGCTGACCTTAACCTAGATAACGAAGAACTGTTACTTCGTCTCCTCAAAGCTTATCAGAGTAGAGGTAGCAGCGATGTGCTCCTTGGAAGATGGTAGAAGATACTTGTACGGCATTCAAGTAGTGCCAATTTGTGGAGAGAGTTTTTTACGTACTCTTAAGGGAGAATTTTCCAGGTTCAAGGTTTCTGACATGAGAAAGATGTATTCCCATGCCATCCAGGCACTATCTTCAGCACGCAGCAAGCAGCTTAGGCAGCTCCTCTTTTCGTTACATATAGATCGCTAGTTATATGTGCATGTGAAACTTTGTCATCATATGGAAGAGACAGAGAGAGGGATGGGAGAGATCGAAGCGGCCGGTCTGCACTTTATAGTTTCATAAAATCCTTTAAAAGGGTCCCTCAATATCTGCTCGGATCCATCAAAAGTTTAGCAAACAGATGTTTCCCATATTTTCTTTAACATTCCCAATGATACAGAAATAGAAAAAGAACCCAATGCACGATTTTAGTGGGCATACCTTAAGTGGTCCAAAGGCGACACCTTTCTTCTAGGCTTTATTTCACAGGAGTTTCTTTCTTCCCTGAAGGAGCTCGTCCAGAGAAAAGAGAAAAGGTTTTGGTTTTGCTGCTGCGGAAGTTGAAATGCTCATAAGTCCCACCGAAACGTTTTGCTTTGGTCTCCCTCGCCCCCTTTTTCCAAGAGGGGTAATGCGCCAACAATGATCATGAGACTTCGAAACTAGCTGGGATTCGCCTGCCTCAAAGCCCAATCAGATGTTATCCATCTTTTTGAAATAATGATATGCCAAAAGCAGAGGAAAAATCAAAAGGGCGAGCACACGAGACCCGAAATCGCCGCCAACGTTGAGATCGAGCCTGGCAATCATCGCCTTGCATCCGTCGAGGATCTGGGACTGGCCGAGCCAGCTCAGCATCCTGTTAAGGGCTCTTGGGCGTGATGCCCCCCCAACCGCCGTCCACCTCGTACATCCGGAACGCCTCCTTCACGTCGCATCCACCTACGCCAGCGAGATGTCCCTGCCGACGCCGACAGTGGCCACGTGTTGCCGCAGCTCCGTGGGGCATATCTTGCCGTCCTTGTCCCCGTCGAAGTGGCTGAACACGCGCTCGTACCGCTCGCGCTTATCCGTGATGTCCCGTGATGTTTTAATATTTAGCTACAAAGGGCTGAACTTTAGGACGATTTCTACGTGGACGACCTTGTAAATTTAAGAGATGGTTTTTTTGGAAGAAGAGGGGGTGTTTTATATAGGTGGAGAGGACGCGTGTCGTGCATTGACCCCCCGAAGTTATATAACTTGAAGGAATGGGGGATTCCACTTTGCCTTTCGGGAAACGCAAGAAAGTTGGCGTTGTTGATGTTCTTCGTTCGTTTGAAAATTAGGAAAATAAAGTCAAAAGAACTCGACTCTCAGTATCACCAAAAGGCCTTCCAAAACTAGAACAAATCTTACAAAACAGGCGCATAGGAACAACATAAACAGCTAAATATTTTTCCGAAAGAAAGAAATGGTCGTTTAGATGGTTGAGAAAAAAATGAAGCAATTCCATCGTCATAAAAGAAATGAACTTTTTCGATTCTAGCATACAAAAGATAACACAACTACTAAATTCCGAGACAACTAAGAAAATTTGTAAGATGATCGATGGTAATGGATTATAGGTAGGGCTGTCGAAATAGGTGAGAGACCTATATTTTAACTCACATTGATGAAAGTGGGTCATATATGACTCATCTTAAAATAGATATATAGATCACATATGGATTTAAAAAAGAAAATTCCAAATAAAAGGGGTTTTATTTAGGTCAAATATCGGTCACTGATGTCAATCCTCTCTTTTCTTTCTTCTCCCCTACCTAAAGGAACTCCTCCTTCACAATACTGCTTACGACATCAACCTCTTCACTCCGACCACCACTTCTACCGTCTCCACCTAGCTCCACCGCCATCCGTCCCTCTCCCAGTTTTCTAAGCTTGCCCTCGGACGCTCGGGTGCTCGAGTGCACGGTGGAGGAGATAGCGATGGGGAGGCTGGCGATGGCCATAGGTTAGCTCTTCCTTGCTAGGATCGAGTGAGCAACGAGCTCGCCTGCCCCAAAGGAGCTGGAACTCGCCTGGATCTGGGAAGCCGTGAGCTTGCCAACTGCGATGGAGCCTCGGGCTGGTGAGCTCGGGCTAATCCCCATCGGCGGAGGAACAAGGGGGAAGAAGAAAGAAAAGAGAAAAATAAAGAAAAGAGAAGAAATATAATGAAAAAAAAAAAAAAAAAAAGCAGAGAAAATAAATAATAAAAAAATCAAATTTAAAAAAATATATTTTTGGTATATAGATACCCATATACATACCGGAGAAGTACTTTTAGAGGAAGCTCAATATTGTTTAGATCGAAATTCAATCAATATTAAAATAGAAATTCTAAATATCATAATGTAATTTTTAATTTGGTAAATCACAATTAAGAAATTACGTGTTCTCACGTCCAAGAAGATTTATTATAAGTAAATATTATTTTCATATCAATCATTACCTAATCAAACTTTTCCTTATCAAGAACTTTTCAAAAATATTTTAGTTTAAGGTTTTTCACATTTTTTTTAATTTTATTTACTAATTTTTTATTATTTAATTTACTTTTTTTTTTAATTTAATGTATATATATATGAAAAACTTAAGGTGGATTAAATGGTGTGGGAGTGGGTTTTTCTTAATTGAGCTAAATATTAATGTGTTTCGAGGGTTTGTCACAACCTCTCTTTTTCCATCCGTTGAAAAGGAAGAAAGGTTTAGGGGTATTTGCCTAAAGCGGCGGACCAACGGCCCTAAATTAGGCGCGGGCTCTCCCAAGCTCATACCTCGCGCGACGTTGGATTTTGTTTTTTTAAGGTCTTAACAACCTATGTAATTCTAGGAGTCGTCACTAGCTTATTGGGGTCGGCTAGAAACCAATCGAGACGCGGGAGTGTTGTCTCGATTTCTACGCAACCAGAGATTCTTAGGAACGGGGACTTATTTACGCCAATGTTTCTATTAGCGCCCTTGCGGTACCACTAACTCGAAAGGTTGTTTATCTAAATGGCCATACAATCTTGATTACCAATTACAATCCTTATAAAACTACTAAGTGTCCATGCAAATATTTTTGTAGTTTTTTTTTTTTTAATTCTAGACTAATCCTAACATAATTTAGAAGGTAAATTCACACTCAAATTAATGAAAAGTGATATGGTAAGTAAACATCCAAGAAATTAAAATGACTTGAAAATAATTGCGGAAAAGGAAAACCCGATACAAGTCGGGCAAATAATATTACATGGCCTTGTTATCATGCCCCGGGACAGGACCCCCGTGAGCAAAATGGGAATTTAAATATGCATGATATTACTTTAAATGCATGAAACTACTCTAAATAATTTTAATCTACCGAAAATAGATCACTTACAAAAATGATTATAAAATACCAAAATAACATTAAATTAGGAAAATGACCTTTTAAAATTGGGAAAATTTCATGGATGTCATTTTTACCTTAATTTGATACCATCTATCACTTTTATATTTTTTTTTGAAAATTTTTGGATTTTTTTGGAAATTTTGTTTGGAAATTTTTTTAATTTTTTTTTTAAAGAATAATTCTCTAAACCGATATATGCTAACATTAAACTCACAGCACATGAACATCGCAATAATTGAGCTCAAATCAACCCTTTCAAAATCGAAGCTTGGTTCCAATATTTTATCAAATACTTAGCTTGCATCAAATTGCCCCAAAGCGGCTTCCTCGGGCCGTGTTCGTGGCCTTCAATCTCGACTCATAGGCAATCTCATGTGAAAGCGAAGTATCAAGGACATTCTATTACATGCAAAGAACAGGTTTAACAAGAAATCATAGCCTAGAACATGCAATAACCAATTGAAAACGGCCTCCAATATGCGGGTTGGAGCCGTTTCGCAAATCTGGTGTTGAACCCAGGTCAAACAGCCATGTCATATACCCAGATTTGAAGCCCCGACAACCATCACATGCAACATCTATACGAAACATTACTCCATCTGGATGAAAATAGGTAACATATCATTTCAAATGCAACAAACATCACCGAAAACAATCAACCAGACGCATCAAAACGAATGTCCCAAGAAGTATACATGCATGATCTACTCTGGCCCAACATGTCTCAATGTGGGTTGGCTTGGTTTTTGGCTCATGTTATAGGCGGTTTTATGGTTCACAAGGAGATTTAAAAACTAAACCGGGTTGTCCTATGCATTATTCATACTCTCATATAACATTCATCAAAGTCACAACAACAACAAAAAAAAAAAACGCATGCAAAGGGGAGTAACAAGTCAAGCATGCAGGGGTATTGAAGAGGTTTTAAACACTTAGAAAAATTTCAGCCTTGAAAATCAGTTCTCCAGACTAGTTTTCCTCTTGATTTTCGTGATCAAAACATGTTTGAACTCAAATAAAAATACATCTAGGATGCTTACCTTGCTTCCTAATTTCGTTTTCAAGTGAGTCTGGTCGAGGAAAAGTGAAATTATCCTCTGGGGGGCACGTGGAAAATGGCTCCTTCAAACTGAAAGTGAGATCTGCAGAAGAAAAGGGTGACAACGAAGGTTTTGGTTGACCTCCGAAATTAGGCTTCAGAACCTCTTTTGTTGGCAAATTAGAACTAACCCAACTTATAAATATTCTAGTTTGGCTTGTAGCTCATGGATTTCCTCATTTGTCTCTCCATTTTCGCAAAAAGACTCGTTTTTCCTTGCTCGTGACCAACCGGGCTCAACACTTAAAAAATATTTTAGGACTTTCTTGACCCGCCAGGAGGGTGATTTTCGGGGGGATTTAGGAGACCTTCCCAAACTCCATTTTGGACGTGCGACCTATGAATGGAAATATCTTTGAGTGAAGTTTCACTCTCTAGTTGAAGGTTTTGGCTAATTTTGGCTGCAAGTTTATGAAAATTTCACTTTTCTCTCTGAAGGTTGATTTGGAATTTTCTGGGTTCTCTCTTTTGAGTTGCTTCTGGAGGTGTTTTTGGAGGACGACCGTGAGTTCTCCCTCGTGCCTCTTGTCTTCTACCTCTTATTCCCAAAAAGAGAACACTTCATAGATCTTATCCACGGAATTCATCAATCTTTTGGTCGGCTTTTTGTCCCTCTACCAAAAATCCATAGTGTGTCCCATGGCGCATTTCTCATGATCTGTCTCAACAAAGGTGACAGCAGTAACCATTACTGAGATTCCATCTACTTATGTGGACAACCCATAAATCATTGTCCGTGTTGGCGACACTTACCACTAATTCTTGTCCTCAAAATACACGAGACTGATCCATACCATCTTCCATGGAACAACATGTTCCATTTGTCTGAATGTTGACATGATTATTCTACCCTTGCCCACTGGATGGAATAAAATACTCTTTCCTCAACATTAGTCTTTTCCCTGACTGAATTTCAAATCTGCCTACACTGAATCTTGACTCAGATATCGAAATCTATTCCCTGATCATCCTTCCAGGTTGAATCTCGGCAAATGTAGCAACAACAACAACTTGATCCTGATCTTATTAGCTCATCCAGATCCCAAGGAACACTTGCATCAGAACGATCCTATCGGACTTAGGATCATTCGACGCTGCTACACTAGTACCAACTTACGGTGGTACTCTTACGCTCGAACTGGCCAGAGTCAACACTCTGCCACAACCACCTCGGGTACCGACCTTTGTCGATGCTTTACCCCGAGTCACAGAGGACACTGTCCTCTTACTAGAAGTTCTCAACTCCCACTCGCTCATGGTTCAGTCTTTTACTGACACCTGCTTCCGAATCCACACTGGATTAGAAGATGAGCGATTCACACAACAAACAATTTTAACACTCAGCTAACACAGACATGCACCAGCATGAATTTAAAGGCCATCCTACTACTATCCCATGAACCATCGCTCCTTATCACTCCAATCTTGAACTTCGCTCTGATACCACTTAAACGGGATGTCACGCCCCGATCCTCGAACACGTGCCCATCCCTCACCTGGTCGATTAATAGCGACGTCCCAGGACGCATCGCCGACCCTGTTCATTTTATATGCGCAAGCGGAAGTATAAAGAAAATCCCCAGACAATAAAACAATGGGATAGAAGAGTAGGGCCATACTTTCATATTGAAGCTTATAACCAAACTTCTATACAAAATACAAACCATAGTACTTCACAACTATTCACAACCCTTTACTCTAGTTCTATTCACATCAAAAGAGTTCACAAAAGAAGATGGGATCTCAGTCCATCCGGATCGTACTCAAGATCCCTCTCTATGCTATCTTCTTCTTCCAAAAATCCTTCTCCATATCAGTTTCCTCCTCCTCAGCTCCTCATCGGGGTCCTGAAATATTATCCCACAACCGGGATGAGACTACGTCTCAGCGAGTTCTACCCCACTAAGACTCAATTAGGGAGCCAATACACTACTCAGTTGCCTAAGCACAGCACGAGTCAGAGGACTTACCTTGGCCTCAGTCTCAACCTGCAAGTTAGCACAGATCACATAGGCATCCAAGTGATCACATCACTGATCGAAGCATCGATCAAATCGACCTAGTCGATTTCACACCCACAAGACCACTCACGGTCAATCTCATTCAATCAATCAATTTACAACATCAGACTCAAGCAAAGTTAATCACATTAAATCACATTCAGATCGGATCATCGATCAATCGGACTATCTCTCGGTCATTCCTTCCATCCCATATAACTTCCAATAGTACACTTAGTCACAGAGCTCCATCATTTCTCTCGGGCGTTATTCTCGCCAAGGTGACATAAGTAACAGACGGTCTACGTGCGTTCTTTAAGGCGTCGTTTTCGCACAGTGATCTTCCCCATCACCGAACCACGCCCGTCACGATTCATAGGCAGTCTACGTGCGTTCTTTAAGGCGTCGTTTTCGCACAGTGATATTCCTCCATCACCGAACCACGCCTGCCACAAATCATAGATCACAGACAGTCCACGTGCGTTCTTTAAGGCATCGTTTTCGCATAGTGATATTCATCCATCACCGAACCACGCATGTCTCTATTCATAGGCTGTCTACGTGCGTTCTTTAAGGCGTCGTTTCCGCACAGTGATATTCCTCCATCACCGAACCACGCCTGCCACAAAGCCATAGACAGTCTACGTGTGTTCTTTAAGGCGCCGTTTTCGCACAGTGATCTTCCCCATCACCGAACCACGCCTGTCTATGCTTCGTACTTGATCTGTCTCAGCCAAAGTACTTCCGACTCACTCTCACCATTCCACATACTTTACAACTCAACAAAGCATAAGAATGCTAAATAAACAAGCTTGGCCAATTTCCAAACAACCATTCAATCCCAATCAATTCCAGTCAATTTAGGGTAAATCCCTAAAATACCACAATTCAATTAATTCCAAACAACGTAGAACTCAAATAAATAAACGGGCTGCGCCACGACAATCAGCACGAGATTTCGGTCGTCGGCCATCTCAGCCTTAATTTCCGAAAAATAATTAATTTAGAAAATTAAATAATAAATATTAGAACTTCAATTTAGCTCAAAATAAAGCCCGATTAAATAAACGGACTTAACCACTGTCCTCAGCGTAATATTCCGGTCGCTGGCCATCACACTTGAATTTTCAAGAAATAAATAATTAAATAATTAATTTCGAGCATTAAATATATAATTACCATAAAATTCAATTCAGTGCAATATAAAGTTCAATTAAATAAACGGGCTGCACCACGATCACCAACATAATATTCCGGTCGCTGGCCATCCAAGTTGAATTTTCGGAAAATAAATAATTATTTAATTTAATTCCGAAAAATAATATTTAAATGCCAAAAATTCCACTTAGGCCCGAAATATCAAATTGAAGCCCGATAAAGGGTCGGAAAATTCCCGGGCTACCCTCAATAAATAGTAGACCATGTCTACTTGCTAAATAAGCATTCAATTTAACTAATTTGCATCAAAATCAACTAATCAACCCTAATCAAAATACTCAAGCTTAATTAAACACACTAAACAACCAATTAAGCATAATTAACCCACTAAGCAAGCGTTAGTGAGGTTACCCACCGGAATCGCGCGCAACCGGTACCAAAACGACGGGCTCGGCGCGGGGGACAACAAACTCCAAAGCACGGCACGACCCCGAGGCCCGGAAACGGCCCAAAGGCGGGCCTAAAGCCACTGCAATACCCACTCGTGGAGGCTGCGTTTTCTGCAAAAGAACTCACAAAACAGCCATAAAACACATCCACAAGGGCGGCAAGGCACGGGGGAAGGTCGGTGGAGGTCCGGCGAGCTCAACCGGTGGTCGGAGGTGGCCGGACGAGGGCTGAACGCGGAGGAGGATGCCCGGAGCGCAAGGAGGGCGGTGGCGGAGCGCGCGGTGCACGCGGGTGTGCGGGCGGCGGTGCGAGGGCGGCGGAACGACGGCGACGGGCGGTGCGCGGTGTGGGCGCGGCCGTCCGGCGAGCTCTTTCTTCTTCTCGTTTTTCTTGGTTCCAAAAGAAGAAGAAAGCAAAAGGGGGGGAGGGGCTTCGGTCACGTGGGAAATGGGGGAAAGAAGAAAGAGAAGAAAGAAAAGGAAAAAAGAAGAGATAAGGAGGGGGAAGCTTTTTGACTAGTCAAAAGGATAAGTGAAAGAGAGAGAGAGACCAAATTCAATTTGGTTTGGGGGAGGGCTCGTACGAGGGAGGGGGCAACCGCACAAGGGGGAAAGGGAGAGGAGAGAGAGAGAAGAGAAAAAGAAAAAGAAAAAGAGAAAAGCGAGAGAGAGAAAGCAATTTAAACAATCATTCTTTTCTCTTTCCCTTTCTATTTTCTTTTGGTCTCCGATTTTCCTTCCGATAATTTCTTTCTCGAAATCTCGGACTCGTCAATAAATTGACGGACGATGAGACAAAGTCCTAAAAATAAGAATTATGACACGCTTAAAATTCGATTCCCGAAATTGACTTCAATTCATGGTTAAAATCGACCGAACACGATTTTAGTCCGATCCGACCTATCGAGTAGCTTTTAGGGATTTTACCGCGGTTATATCCTTTAACGGCTTCACTCAATAGATGGGTTAACTCATGAGTGATCAGCTCAGAGAAAAAGGACCATCGGCGCGTCGACGAAATGCCCATTTCAAATATTCGGGACGGGTCGAAAATTCGGGATGTCACAACTATATATGGTCTTCCATCACGTGCAAATATCGGGTTGGTTGGGCAGCTGAAGAGGATATGGTGGGGCCACCAAGTTGCTTACTCAGCAACTCCGAATTGAGACCAACTCGCGGACTGACTCTTGGCTGCTGATTTGAATGCTTTAATCCATCAATTTGGCTGCGATTTTTTATCAATTAGTAAGCTCATGTATAGTAGTTTATGATCTTGACCATTTTTCGCAATTGTCTCTACCCAATTTTGCAAGAGAGTCCCTCAAAGTTGGTCATTCTCTTACCCGAAAATGCCCAATTCAATGTAAGTTTGGTCGTTCAATTTCAACTTAATTTAGGGCCAAGATGATGATTTAAGGGCTCGGGTGAAATTTTGCGAAATTTGCGAATTGGTCCCTCCACTTTTAGAAATTGCATTTTAGCCTCAACTGGCCATTTGAATTCCAATATGACCTTCTGGGCTTGGCTAGTCACATTTAGATCATTGGACCCAACTTGCTCTCTCTCTCTCTCTCTCTCTCTCTCTCTCTCTCTCTTTTAAATATATTTTTAATTAATTAATTAATTAATTTTTTAAATAATTTTTAAAAAAGGAAAAACATCTTCCATTAAAAAAATATATACTAAACAACTAGGTAATCTATATGCAATAATTTGACATGAAATATTTTTATAGAAAAACAAGTTTCCATTTTTTGAAATGATTTTTGGGCAAAAATTTAGGTGTCAACAGGGTTGAGTCGAGTATGGATCGGGTCGGGTATGTATCATCAAATTTATATCATACGAAAATGTTAAAACAGATTAAATTGGTCAATAGGAGTAGGACTGTTTTCAATCCTGCCCGATCTATCCATTGGACGGCCAAGTTATAGGGGCATAGCTACTTATACAATAAAAAACGAAAATAAATAACAAAAAAAATGAAGAAGTAGTCGAAAAGGCGCAAGGGGCTGAACTGGAAAAAGATTAAAAAAAAAAAAAAGAGAGGAAAAAGAGGGCATTTTAGTATTTTTATCCGGACCGGACCGGAACTTCGGGGTCGGATTAAGTCCAAATAAAAAGAAAGCCCTCAGAGCCCTAAGGTTTATTCTTTAGTCTTGAGGCATCGTCTTTGCATCGCGTAGGTCTGAAGCACAAGAGAAGAGAACCAGAAGGGGAGAAGACGACCATCGATCGAGAAACCATGGATCCATCCCAAGGAGAGAAGACGAAAGATCTTATACCCAAGGCAAAGGGGTTCTTGAAGAACCACTTCTCGGTATTGAAGAGGTTTTAAACACTTAGAAAAATTTCAGCCTTGAAAATCAGTTCTCCAGACTAGTTTTCCTCTTGATTTTCGTGATCAAAACATGTTTGAACTCAAATAGAAATACATCTAGGATGCTTACCTTGCTTCCTAATTTCGTTTTCAAGTGAGTCTGGTCGAGGAAAAGAGAAATTATCCTCTGGGGGCACGTGGAAAATGGCTCCTTCAAACGAAAGTGAGATCTGCGGAAGAAAAGGGTGACAACGAAGGTTTTGGTTGACCTCCGAAATTAGGCTTCAGAACCTCTTTTGTTGGCAAATTAGAACTAACCCAACTTATAAATATTCTAGTTTGGCTTGTAGCTCATGGATTTCCTCATTTGTCTCTCCATTTTCGCAAAAAGACTCGTTTTTCCTTGCTCGTGACCAACCGGGCTCAACACTTAAAAAATATTTTAGGACTCTCTTGACCCGCCAGGAGGGTGATTTTCGGGGGGATTTAGGAGACCTTCCCAAACTCCATTTTGGACGTGCGACCTATGAATGGAAATATCTTTGAGTGAAGTTTCAGTCTCTAGTTGAAGGTTTTGGCTAATTTTGGCTGCAAGTTTATGAAAATTTCACTTTTCTCTCTCGAAGCTTGATTTGGAATTTTCTAGGTTCTCTCTTTTCGTTGCTTCGGAGGTGTTTTTGGAGGACGACCGTGAGTTCTCCCTCGTGCCTCTTGTCTTCTACCTCTTATTCCCAAAAAGAGAACACTTCATGGATCTTATCCACGGAATTCATCAATCTTTTGGTCGGCTTTTTGTCCCTCTACCAAGCCTGCCAACTGAGCTAGTCCACCCACTCTCTGACTCAGCCAATTTTTTCAACTTCTGCAACTATTGAGTGTGCGGATTTTGTTGCGATTTTCCGGTGCTTTCAGCAGCTTATCCCTGGCCATTTTTCGTCCACTTGCACTACTATATATGGTCTTCCATCACGTGCAAATATCGGGTTGGTTGGGCAGCTGAGGAGGATATGGTGGGGCCACCAAGTTGCTTACTCAAGAACTCCGAATTGAGACCAACTCGTGGACTGACTCTTGGCTGCTGATTTGAATGTTTTAATCCATCAATTTGGCTGCGATTTTTAATCAATTAGTAAGCTCATGTATAGTAGTTTATGATCTTGACCATTTTTCGCAATTGTCTCTACCCAATTTTGCAAGAGAGTCCCACAAAGTTGGTCATTCTCTTACCCGAAAATGCCCAATTCAATGTAAGTTTGGTCGTTCCATTTCAACTTAATTTAGGGCCAAGATGATGATTTAAGGGCTCGGGTGAAATTTTGCGAAATTTGCGAATTGGTCCCTCAACTTTTAGAAATTGCATTTTGGCCTCAACTTGCCATTTGAATTCCAATATGACCTTCTCGGGCTTGGCTAGTCACATTTAGATCATTGGCCCCAACTTGCTCTCTCTCTCTCTCTCTCTCTCTCTCTCTCTCTCTCTCTCTCTCTTTTAAATATATTTTTAAATAATTTTTTAAATAATTTTTTAAAAAAAGGAAAAACATCTTCCATTAAAAAAACAAAATACTAAACAACTAGGTAATCTATATGCAATAATTTGACATGAAATATTTTTATAGAAAAACAAGTTTCCATTTTTTGAAATGATTTTTTGGGCAAAAATTTAGGTGTCAACAGGGTTGAGTCGAGTATGGATCGGGTCGGGTATGTATCATCAAATTTATATCATACGAAAATGTTAAAACAGATTAAATTGGTCAATAGGAGTAGGACTGTTTTCAATCCTGCCCGATCTATCCATTGGACGGCCAAGTTACGGGGGCATAGCTACTTATAAAATAAAAAACGAAAATAAATAACAAAAAAAATGAAGAAGTAGTCGAAAAGGCGCAAGGGGCTGAACTGGAAAAAGATTTTAAAAAAAAAAAAAAAAAAAAAAAAAGTGGAAAAAGAGGGCATTTTAGTATTTTTATCCGGACCGGACCGGAACTTCCGGGTCGGATTAAGTCCAAATGAAAAGAAAGCCCTCGAGCCCTAAGGTTTATTCTTTAGTCTTGAGGCGTCGTCTTTGCATCGCGTAGGTCCGAAGCACGAGAAGAGAACCGGAAGGGGAGAAGACGACCATCGATCGAGAAACCATGGATCCATCCCAAGGAGAGAAGACGAAAGATCTTATACCCAAGGCAAAGGGGTTCTTGAAGAACCACTTCTCGGTATTGAAGAGGTTTTAAACACTTAGAAAAATTTCAGCCTTGAAAATCAGTTCTCCGAGACTAGTTTTCCTCTTGATTTTCGTGATCAAAACATGTTTGAACTCATATAAAAATACATCTAGGATGCTTACCTTGCTTCCTAATTTCGTTTTCAAGTGAGTCTGGTCGAGGAAAAGAGAAATTATCCTCTCGGGGGGCACGTGGAAAATGGCTCCTTCAAACCGAAAGTGAGATCTGCAGAAGAAAAGGGTGACAACGAAGGTTTTGGTTGACCTCCGAAATTAGGCTTTGAGAACCTCTTTTGTTGGCAAATTAGAACTAACCCAACTTATAAATATTCTAGTTTGGCTTGTAGCTCATGGATTTCCTCATTTGTCTCTCCATTTTCGCAAAAACACTCGTTTTTCCTTGCTCGTGACCAACCGGGCTCAACACTTAAAAATATTTTAGGACTCTCTTGACCCGCCGGGAGGGTGATTTTGGGGGATTTAGGAGACCTTCCCAAACTCCATTTTGGACGTGCGACCTATGAATGGAAATATCTTTGAGTGAAGTTTCAGTCTCTAGTTGAAGGTTTTGGCTAATTTTGGCTGCAAGTTTATGAAAATTTCACTTTTCTCTCGAAGCTTGATTTGGAATTTTCTAGGTTCTCTCTTTTCGGTTTTTCGGAGGTGTTTTTGGAGGACGACCGTGAGTTCTCCCTCGTGCCTCTTGTCTTCTACCTCTTATTCCCAAAAAGAGAACACTTCATAGATCTTATCCACGGAATTCATCAATCTTTTGGTCGGCTTTTTGTCCCTCTACCAAGCACGCTAACCGAGCTAGTCCACCCACTCTCGACTCAGCCAATTTTTCAACTTCGCAACTGTTGAGTGTGCGGATTTTGTTGCGATTTTCCGGTGCTTTCAGCAGCTTATCCCTGGCCATTTTTCGTCCACTTGCACTACTATATATGGTCTTCCATCACGTGCAAATATCGGGTTGGTTGGGCAGCTGAGGAGGATATGGTGGGGCCACCAAGTTGCTTACTCAGCAACTCCGAATTGAGACCAACTCGTGGACTGACTCTTGGCTGCTGATTTGAATGTTTTAATCCATCAATTTGGCTGCGATTTTTAATCAATTAGTAAGCTCATGTATAGTAGTTTATGATCTTGACCATTTTTCGCAATTGTCTCTACCCAATTTTGCAAGAGAGTCCCTCAAAGTTGGTCATTCTCTTACCCGAAAATGCCCAATTCAATGTAAGTTTGGTCGTTCAATTTCAACTTAATTTAGGGCCAAGATGATGATTTAAGGGCTCGGGTGAAATTTTGCGAAATTTGCGAATTGGTCCCTCAACTTTTAGAAATTGCATTTTGGCCTCAACTTGCCATTTGAATTCCAATATGACCTTCTGGGCTTGGCTAGTCACATTTAGATCATTGGCCCCAACTTGCTCTCTCTCTCTCTCTCTCTCTCTCTCTCTCTCTCTCTCTTTTAAATATATTTTTAATTAATTTTTTAAATAATTTTTTAAATAATTTTTTAAAAAAAGGAAAAACATCTTCCATTAAAAAAACAAAATACTAAACAACTAGGTAATCTATATGCAATAATTTGACATGAAATATTTTTATAGAAAAACAAGTTTCCATTTTTTGAAATGATTTTTGGGCAAAAATTTAGGTGTCAACAGGGTTGAGTCGAGTATGGATCGGGTCGGGTATGTATCATCAAATTTATATCATACGAAAATGTTAAAACAGATTAAATTGGTCAATAGGAGTAGGATGTTTTCAATCCTGCCCGATCTATCCATTGGACGGCCAAGTTACGGGGGCATAGCTACTTATAAAATAAAAAACGAAAATAAATAACAAAAAAAATGAAGAAGTAGTCGAAAAGGCGCAAGGGGCTGAACTGGAAAAAGATTTAAAAAAAAAAAAAAAAAAAAAAAGTGGAAAAAGAGGGCATTTTAGTATTTTTATCCGGACCGGACCGGAACTTCCGGGTCGGATTAAGTCCAAATGAAAAGAAAGCCCTCAGAGCCCTAAGGTTTATTCTTTAGTCTTGAGGCGTCGTCTTTGCATCGCGTAGGTCCGAAGCACGAGAAGAGAACCGGAAGGGGAGAAGACGACCATCGATCGAGAAACCATGGATCCATCCCAAGGAGAGAAGACGAAAGATCTTATACCCAAGGCAAAGGGGTTCTTGAAGAACCACTTCTCGGTATTGAAGAGGTTTTAAACACTTAGAAAAATTTCAGCCTTGAAAATCAGTTCTCCAGACTAGTTTTCCTCTTGATTTTCGTGATCAAAACATGTTTGAACTCATATAAAAATACATCTAGGATGCTTACCTTGCTTCCTAATTTCGTTTTCAAGTGAGTCTGGTCGAGGAAAAGAGAAATTATCCTCTGGGGGGCACGTGGAAAATGGCTCCTTCAAACGAAAGTGAGATCTGCGAAGAAGAAAAGGGTGACAACGAAGGTTTTGGTTGACCTCCGAAATTAGGCTCGTAACCTCTTTTGTTGGCAAATTAGAACTAACCCAACTTATAAATATTCTAGTTTGGCTTGTAGCTCATGGATTTCCTCATTTGTCTCTCCATTTTCGCAAAAACACTCGTTTTTCCTTGCTCGTGACCAACCGGGCTCAACACTTAAAAAATATTTTAGGACTCTCTTGACCCGCCGGGGGAGGGTGATTTTCGGGGGATTTAGGAGACCTTCCCAAACTCCATTTTGGACGTGCGACCTATGAATGGAAATATCTTTGAGTGAAGTTTCAGTCTCTAGTTGAAGGTTTTGGCTAATTTTGGCTGCAAGTTTATGAAAATTTCACTTTTCTCTACGAAGCTTGATTTGGAATTTTCTAGGTTCTCTCTTTTCGTTGCTTCGGAGGTGTTTTTGGAGGACGACCGTGAGTTCTCCCTCGTGCCTCTTGTCTTCTACCTCTTATTCCCAAAAAGAGAACACTTCATAGATCTTATCCACGGAATTCATCAATCTTTTGGTCGGCTTTTTGTCCCTCTACCAAGCCTCGCTAACCGAGCTAGTCCACCCACTCTCGACTCTCGGCCAATTTTTTCAACTTCGCAAGCTGTTGAGTGTGCGGATTTTGTTGCGATTTTCCGGTGCTTTCAGCAGCTTATCCCTGGCCATTTTTCGTCCACTTGCACTACTATATATGGTCTTCCATCACGTGCAAATATCGGGTTGGTTGGGCGGCTGAGGAGGATATGGTGGGGCCACCAAGTTGCTTACTCGGCAACTCCGGGTGAGACCAACTCGTGGACTGACTCTTGGCTGCTGATTTGAATGTTTTAATCCATCAATTTGGCTGCGATTTTTAATCAATTAGTAAGCTCATGTATAGTAGTTTATGATCTTGACCATTTTTCGCAATTGTCTCTACCCAATTTTGCAAGAGAGTCCCTCAAAGTTGGTCATTCTCTTACCCGAAAATGCCCAATTCAATGTAAGTTTGGTCGTTCAATTTCAACTTAATTTAGGGCCAAGATGATGATTTAAGGGCTCGGGTGAAATTTTGCGAAATTTGCGAATTGGTCCCTCAACTTTTAGAAATTGCATTTTGGCCTCAACTTGCCATTTGAATTCCAATATGACCTTCTGGGCTTGGCTAGTCACATTTAGATCATTGGCCCCAACTTGCTCTCTCTCTCTCTCTCTCTCTCTCTCTTTTAAATATATTTTTAATTAATTTTTTAAATAATTTTTTAAATAATTTTTTAAAAAAAGGAAAAACATCTTCCATTAAAAAAACAAAATACTAAACAACTAGGTAATCTATATGCAATAATTTGACATGAAATATTTTTATAGAAAAACAAGTTTCCATTTTTTGAAATGATTTTTGGGCAAAAATTTAGGTGTCAACGGGGTTGAGTCGAGTATGGATCGGGTCGGGTATGTATCATCAAATTTATATCATACGAAAATGTTAAAACAGATTAAATTGGTCAATAGGAGTAGGATGTTTTCAATCCTGCCCGATCTATCCATTGGACGGCCAAGTTACGGGGGCATAGCTACTTATAAAATAAAAAACGAAAATAAATAACAAAAAAAATGAAGAAGTAGTCGAAAAGGCGCAAGGGGCTGAACTGGAAAAGATTTAAAAAAAAAAAAAAAAAAAAAAAAAGTGGAAAAAGAGGGCATTTTAGTATTTTTATCCGGACCGGACCGGAACTTCCGGGTCGGATTAAGTCCAAATGAAAAGAAAGCCCTCAGAGCCCTAAGGTTTATTCTTTAGTCTTGAGGCGTCGTCTTTGCATCGCGTAGGTCTGAAGCACGAGAGAAGAGAACCGAAGGGGAGAAGACGACCATCGATCGAGAAACCATGGATCCATCCCAAGGAGAGAAGACGAAAGATCTTATACCCAAGGCAAAGGGGTTCTTGAAGAACCACTTCTCGGTATTGAAGAGGTTTTAAACACTTAGAAAAATTTCAGCCTTGAAAATCAGTTCTCCAGACTAGTTTTCCTCTTGATTTTCGTGATCAAAACATGTTTGAACTCATATAAAAATACATCTAGGATGCTTACCTTGCTTCCTAATTTCGTTTTCAAGTGAGTCTGGTCGAGGAAAAGAGAAATTATCCTCTTGGGGGCACGTGGAAAATGGCTCCTTCAAACTGAAAGTGAGATCTGCAGAAGAAAAGGGTGACAACGAAGGTTTTGGTTGACCTCCGAAATTAGGCTTCAGAACCTCTTTTGTTGGCAAATTAGAACTAACCCAACTTATAAATATTCTAGTTTGGCTTGTAGCTCATGGATTTCCTCATTTGTCTCTCCATTTTCGCAAAAACACTCGTTTTTCCTTGCTCGTGACCAACCGGGCTCAACACTTAAAAAATATTTTAGGACTCTCTTGACCCGCCAGGGGTGATTTTCGGGGGGATTTAGGAGACCTTCCCAAACTCCATTTTGGACGTGCGACCTATGAATGGAAATATCTTTGAGTGAAGTTTCAGTCTCTAGTTGAAGGTTTTGGCTAATTTTGGCTGCAAGTTTATGAAAATTTCACTTTTCTCTCTGAAGCTTGATTTGGAATTTTCTAGGTTCTCTCTTTTCAGTTGCTTCTGGAGGTGTTTTTGGAGGACGACCGTGAGTTCTCCCTCGTGCCTCTTGTCTTCTACCTCTTATTCCCAAAAAGAGAACACTTCATAGATCTTATCCACGGAATTCATCAATCTTTTGGTCGGCTTTTTGTCCCTCTACCAAGCCTGCCAACTGAGCTAGTCCACCCACTCTCTGACTCAGCCAATTTTTTCAACTTCTGCAACTGTTGAGTGTGCGGATTTTGTTGCGATTTTCCGGTGCTTTCAGCAGCTTATCCCTGGCCATTTTTCGTCCACTTGCACTACTATATATGGTCTTCCATCACGTGCAAATATCGGGTTGGTTGGGCAGCTGAGGAGGATATGGTGGGGCCACCAAGTTGCTTACTCAAGCAACTCCGAATTGAGACCAACTCGTGGACTGACTCTTGACTGCTGATTTGAATGTTTTAATCCATCAATTTGGCTGCGATTTTTAATCAATTAGTAAGCTCATGTATAGTAGTTTATGATCTTGACCATTTTTCGCAATTGTCTCTACCCAATTTTGCAAGAGAGTCCCTCAAAGTTGGTCATTCTCTTACCCGAAAATGCCCAATTCAATGTAAGTTTGGTCGTTCAATTTCAACTTAATTTAGGGCCAAGATGATGATTTAAGGGCTCGGGTGAAATTTTGCGAAATTTGCGAATTGGTCCCTCAACTTTTAGAAATTGCATTTTGGCCTCAACTTGCCATTTGAATTCCAATATGACCTTCGGGCTTGGCTAGTCACATTTAGATCATTGGCCCCAACTTGCTCTCTCTCTCTCTCTCTCTCTCTCTCTCTCTCTCTCTCTTTTAAATATATTTTTAATTAATTTTTTAAATAATTTTTTAAATAATTTTTAAAAAAAGGAAAAACATCTTCCATTAAAAAAACAAAATACTAAACAACTAGGTAATCTATATGCAATAATTTGACATGAAATATTTTTATAGAAAAACAAGTTTCCATTTTTGAAATGATTTTTGGGCAAAAATTTAGGTGTCAACGGGGTTGAGTCGAGTATGGATCGGGTCGGGTATGTATCATCAAATTTATATCATACGAAAATGTTAAAACAGATTAAATTGGTCAATAGGAGTAGGACTGTTTTCAATCTGCCCGATCTATCCATTGGACGGCCAAGTTACGGGGCATAGCTACTTATAAAATAAAAAACGAAAATAAATAACAAAAAAAATGAAGAAGTAGTCGAAAAGGCGCAAGGGGCTGAACTGGAAAAAGATTTAAAAAAAAAAAAAAAAAAGTGGAAAAAGAGGGCATTTTAGTATTTTTATCCGGACCGGACCGGAACTTCCGGGTCGGATTAAGTCCAAATGAAAAGAAAGCCCTCAGAGCCCTAAGGTTTATTCTTTAGTCTTGAGGCGTCGTCTTTGCATCGCGTAGGTCTGAAGCACAGAGAAGAGAACCAGAAGGGGAGAAGACGACCATCGATCGAGAAACCATGGATCCATCCCAAGGAGAGAAGACGAAAGATCTTATACCCAAGGCAAAGGGGTTCTTGAAGAACCACTTCTCGGTATTGAAGAGGTTTTAAACACTTAGAAAAATTTCAGCCTTGAAAATCAGTTCTCCGAGACTAGTTTTCCTCTTGATTTTCGTGATCAAAACATGTTTGAACTCATATAAAAATACATCTAGGATGCTTACCTTGCTTCCTAATTTCGTTTTCAAGTGAGTCTGGTCGAGGAAAAGAGAAATTATCCTCTGGGGGCACGTGGAAAATGGCTCCTTCAAACGAAAGTGAGATGCGAGAAGAAAAGGGTGACAACGAAGGTTTTGGTTGACCTCCGAAATTAGGCTTGAGAACCTCTTTTGTTGGCAAATTAGAACTAACCCAACTTATAAATATTCTAGTTTGGCTTGTAGCTCATGGATTTCCTCATTTGTCTCTCCATTTTCGCAAAAACACTCGTTTTTCCTTGCTCGTGACCAACCGGGCTCAACACTTAAAAAATATTTTAGGACTCTCTTGACCCGCCGGGAGAGGGTGATTTTCAGGGGGGGATTTAGGAGACCTTCCCAAACTCCATTTTGGACGTGCGACCTATGAATGGAAATATCTTTGAGTGAAGTTTCAGTCTCTAGTTGAAGGTTTTGGCTAATTTTGGCTGCAAGTTTATGAAAATTTCACTTTTCTCTCTGAAGCTTGATTTGGAATTTTCTAGGTTCTCTCTTTTCGGTTTTCCGGAGGTGTTTTTGGAGGACGACCGTGAGTTCTCCCTCGTGCCTCTTGTCTTCTACCTCTTATTCCCAAAAAGAGAACACTTCATAGATCTTATCCACGGAATTCATCAATCTTTTGGTCGGCTTTTTGTCCCTCTACCAAGCCACAACCGAGCTAGTCCACCCACTCTCGACTCAGCCAATTTTTCAACTTCGCAACTGTTGAGTGTGCGGATTTTGTTGCGATTTTCCGGTGCTTTCAGCAGCTTATCCCTGGCCATTTTTCGTCCACTTGCACTACTATATATGGTCTTCCATCACGTGCAAATATCGGGTTGGTTGGGCAGCTGAGGAGGATATGGTGGGGCCACCAAGTTGCTTACTCAGCAACTCCGAATTGAGACCAACTCGTGGACTGACTCTTGGCTGTTGATTTGAATGTTTTAATCCATCAATCTGGCTGCGATTTTTAATCAATTAGTAAGCTCATGTATAGTAGTTTATGATCTTGACCATTTTTTGCAATTGTCTCTACCCAATTTTGCAAGAGAGTCCCTCAAAGTTGGTCATTCTCTTACCCAAAAATGCCCAATTCAATGTAAGTTTGGTCGTTCAATTTCAACTTAATTTAGGGCCAAGATGATGATTTAAGGGCTCGGGTGAAATTTTGCGAAATTTGCGAATTGGTCCCTCAACTTTTAGAAATTGTATTTTGGCCTCAACTTGCCATTTGAATTCCAATATGACCTTCTGGGCTTGGCTAGTCACATTTAGATCATTGGCCCCAACTTGCTCTCTCTCTCTCTCTCTCTCTCTCTCTCTCTCTCTCTCTCTCTCTCTCTCTTTTAAATATATTTTTAATTAATTTTTTAAATAATTTTTTAAATAATTTTTAAAAAAGGAAAAACATCTTCCATTAAAAAAATATACTAAACAACTAGGTAATCTATATGCAATAATTTGACATGAAATATTTTTATAGAAAAACAAGTTTCCATTTTTGAAATGATTTTTTTGGCAAAAATTTAGGTGTCAACAGGGTTGAGTCGAGTATGGATCGAGTCGGGTGTGTATCATCAAATTTATATCATACGAAAATGTTAAAACAGATTAAATTGGTCAATAGGAGTAGGATTTGTTTTCAATCGCCCGATCTATCCATTGGACGGCCAAGTTACGGGGCATAGCTACTTATAAAATAAAATACGAAAATAAATAACAAAAAAAATGAAGAAGTAGTCGAAAAGGCGCAAGGGGCTGAACTGGAAAAAGATTAAAAAAAAAAAAAAAAAAAAAAAAAAAAAAAAAAAAAAAAAAAAAAAGGAGGAAAAAGGGCATTTTAGTATTTTTATCCGGACCGGACCGGAACTTCCAGGTCGGATTAAGTCCAAATAAAAAGAAAGCCCTCAGAGCCCTAAGGTTTATTCTTTAGTCTTGAGGCGTCGTCTTTGCATCGCGTAGGTCTGAAGCACAGAGAAGAGAACCAGAAGGGGAGAAGACGACCATCGATCGAGAAACCATGGATCCATCCCAAGGAGAGAAGACGAAAGATCTTATACCCAAGGCAAAGGGTTTCCTGTAGAACCACTTCTCGATATTAGAGGAGTTGGTGGAGTTGCGGGCGGAGTGAGCGGAGAAGGAGTTGGCGGAGTTGGCAGTGGAGGAGTCGGCGGAGAAGAAGTTGGCGAACCTGTACTGGGAAGACGCGATGATGACCTTCAACGGCGAGAATATTCAGGGCAAGGAGGCTATTTGCGCCAAATTCTCCTCCCTTAAGCTGTCGAGGATTCAAGTCCTCAACATCGAATGCCCGCCGATCAGCGGCGCCGACCTCTTCTACGGCATGGGCTGCGGCTACATCGGCTAGACGACAAGCAGGACGCTCGCCTTTTCTCCCAGGCCTGTCTCTCTCTCGGTTAAAGGACCCCTTTATATTTTATCTGTTCGTTTTTTAGTGTCCAAGGATGTTTTGGATGAGATGGCATCTTTGTTGATTGAATATCACCTTGGCCGATCCCTTCATTCATTCATTGTTAGTAGCAGAATATCTGTTTATAAGATTCATAGCGAACCGAATTGTTGCTCCGATCAAGTTTCGCAAAAAAAGAAAGGAATTTGCCTTTTTAAAGTTATTACTTCTTGTGAATTCTTTGCAATTTCTCCATCGAATCGCACTCCTCGTCCTCAATCAATAAATCAATCATATTGCACTTCGATATTCAAGTTTGTCTAACGCTCTGCTTTTGTTCTGCCCTCCCTCAGACGTTCTCTTTGCACCCAACACCAGAAGGGAGCTTTGTCATATCGAGCAGCATTTTCATACATATTGGCATGGAATCCTGTGGGGCTGGTTCATTGACGAGGCCTTTTCCCTAGCTGGGTCCGTTTTATTTTGGTTTTTCAGTCATGGGTACGTATTTAGGTTTGTTCTCTTGTGGACAATGGTGAAATTTCATTCACCTTACTGATGAATGGACTTTAAAGCATTTCGAATTAGAATATTCTTTGCGTTTGCTTTATATATCACAGCCTGAACTCTGATTTAATTTAGTTTAAAAGGTAAATCAAGTTTCTAATCAACTTAGTTTAAAAGGTAAATCAAGTTTCTAATCAACGTGAGCTTAACTTAAATCTAAATCCTCAGAGATGAAATCCTTGATTTCAAAGGGTGTCAAAAGCTTAAATGCAAATGGAATTAAATTTCAATTATATAGATGGCAAGCGGGGACGCTTTGCCCTTTCGGCCAGGCCTCTCTCTCTCGGTTGAAGGATCCGTTTATATTTTATCTATTTCTTTTTTAGCGTCCAAGTATGGTTTGGATGAGACGGCACTTTTGTTGATTGAATGTCGCCTTGGGCGATGCCTTCATTCATTGTTAGCAGCAGATTATCTTTTTATAAGATTTCCGAATTGTTGCTCCGATCAAGTTTCAGAAGAAAGAAAGGATTTTACCTTTCTAAGTTATTATTTCTTGTGAATTCTTTGCAATTTCTCTATCTAATCGCACTCCTCATCCTCAATCAATCAAATTGCATTTCAATGCCCTTGTACATCTCAAGTTTGTCTAACGCTCTGCTGTTATTCTGCCCCCAGATGTTCTTTACGCATGTCCAGTGTGGACAGAGGCCCTGAAGGAGAGGATTCCTTTGGCAGCTTGCATGGGATATCAGACAATTCAAGTCTGTTTTATTTTCAATGTTCAGTCGCAGTTTCTTCTCTTGTGAACAATGTATAGCAAACTAAATTCTTGGTACTGTTTCTTAAGACTATTGATTCTGACATTGTCCGTAAGACTCTAGGTTTTGAAATATGTGAATGGACCTTAAATATTGATATGTATTTGCTTTATATAACACATAGCCTGAACTCTTATTTAATTTAGTTTACAGTAATAAAAAGGTTAGTCAATTGTCTGAGCAACGTGAGCTCGACTTAAATCTGAGTCCCAAGAGATGAAATCCTTGATTTCAAAGGGTTTCAAAAAACCAAATGCAAATGGAATTAAATTTAATGTCGAATCTATCTAGTATGTGGATCTGTGGTTCTCCTCGAATCTTTTGGAGGTGTTTGATTCTCTAGAATATGCCATATGATTTTGTCAGGTCACCGGGAGAAACAAAATTACTGGAAGTTTAGCTGCTAAAAGCTATTCACGCAAGCATTAAGCATCATCTTCTATTTCTACACCTTCTATTTGTGCATGTCTGTAACTTCATAGTAGCAACCTTTTTATTGGATTGCACTCTTCAGTTAATCTCGGCTCTCTGTTGTGGAAATGCATTTTGAGAAGAGTTCTGCTTTTTGTCTAAGGATGAGTGAATGTTTGAATATGCCTTTCCAAAACAGTCTGCTTACTGTCCAACGTCTATTGGATTCATCGATATAACTTTTATGTAGTGCTTTGAACTTTATTGATGTGATGGGTCGTGCATGAAATCTCTCTCGTGTGTGCATGAGTTCACACGCGTCCTCTGATGCTGTTCTTTGGTCGGAGCTTTCTAAAATCCCTTTGTCGAAGTATTTGAAGCAGTTATTTTGCATTATGAACATGTGACTGTAGTTATTGAGCTCAACAGTTCTTCGCGAAACGGGCTTTTTGAATAAACATGAGATAGTGTTTAACGCGACATATTGGAGGATCGAATTCGGACGTTCCTTAAATTTCAGATATTCAAGGTACATATTTATGTTCTCTTCTTGATCAAATGGAGTAATGGTTCGCAGTGGTTGATGGTTTTATAGTTCCCATAAGAGTAGCTGCATTTTAGATGCTTTTATTTCTGGTTGGTCTTCTTGTCTATCTTTGGGAGAATTAATTGATGAGCCGACTGATAAAATTCCTTGCTTTATTAACAGCCCTAAGAGGCTTGTCGATGAAGTATGGATTGTTCTCATTTTTCGGTTCTATTTCTTAAGAATATTGGTTTCTCTTATATGGACAATGGTGAAATTTCATCCAACCTTGTGAATGATGTGCATGGACGTTAAAGTACTGATTTGTGTTTGCTTTATTTATCACATAGCCTGAACTCTGATTTAATTTAGTTTACAGTGATAAAAGGTAAATCAATCGTCTGAGCAACATGAGCTCGACTTAAATCTGAGGTCCATGAGATGAAATCCTTGATTTCAAAGGGTTTCAAAAAACTAAATGCAAATGGAATTGAATTTAATGTCGAATCTATCTAGTATGTGGACCTATGGTTCTCCTCAAATCTTTTGGAGGTGGTTGATTCCCTACAATATGCCGTATGATTAAATTGGCATTAATATAATTGATTTAAGATTTTTTTTTGACACTTTTTCCAATGGTTAGGTGCCTAGAAATGTTTCCGAGTATGACAAACGAAATTATCAATCTTAGTAATGGCTGCTGTGATGAGCCAAAAAGTACAAAAATCACTTGCCCCTTTAAAATGACTACTTCATTCCACTTAATCATACGAGCACTTCTAGAAAGGGGATCGAGAGTGGGCGTGGAGCGACTGGTTTACAAGGGACGAGTCCATACATATATGGCACGAAAACACAGTTCAGCATACATCGGCCGTCTGCAAGACCATGGACTCCAACCGCATGATTATGGATTCACATGCGTTGAACAGGCATGTGGAACAAAAATTGCACGACCGGTGGCCATAAAAGATTCAGGGGTCACGCCATCAATGCAGAGAAGCCCAAAGAGATGTACAAGATCTCAAAAATTTTCCTCATCAATCCGCTTGATTACCATGATCCCGGAAACCCGATGAACGGTGGGAAGGCCGATCATAGGTATTGATTTGCCGAGGTTTCACTACTTAAAAGCATGCCAGATCAGGACAGCGAATGCAATTGTAGAATGTACGAAAGGTCAAGTATCTTTATTCATATTGTCTAATGCCGTAAGATTCGAAATACCATTTGGAAGGAACTGGACAAACTAACAGATTGGAAATTAATGCTACTTCTTTCGATATATTTTCGGAATATATGGGAATCTGGTGATAGTTTCTTTAATCTATTCCTTCGAATGAACAACCTCTTTAATGAATCTGTCAAAGTCATCGTACGATGACCCTCCTTGACCGGCAGCTTCCACAGCTCTCTCCTCCTACTTCTTGGCATTCTCCCTCATCTTCTTCCCATCGACCCCTTCCATCACTTCCCGAACAAGGGCTCCTATTTCCTCTCGCCTCGCATCTTGGTTCACTTCCATGCTGATCCCCTACTCCGTTCACGCGATCCAATGGTTTGTTTGTTGCTTGGCGAAGAATGGCCAACAAATGAGAGGAACGCCTCTGCAGATAGCTTCCAAGGTAGAATTCCACCCGCAGTGCGTTAGGAAGGTGTCGATCGATCCATGACTTAGGACTTCATCCTGCGTACACCAAGTCGTCAGGAACCCTCTTTCTTTCACTTCCTTAAGGAATTCTGAGGTAGAATTTCAGAATCGCCCTCCACAGCACCAGGCCTGATCACCCACATAAATGGGCGCTTGCTATTTGCAAGCCCCCAAGCAAACTCCTTCAGGTTCTCCTTAGTCATGACAGTGACCCATGGTTCACGTTCTCAATCGACTCGGCTTCTCTCTGATCGAGCCATTCGAGGCAACTGTAGTCTTCCTTCCACAGATTCAACCTGAAAGACTTGATCGAGCTCGAGGGAATATCCTGAACGAGCAAGGAAAGGGGCCCGGTACAGTAAATTCAAGGGGAAATGTCTGCAATTTTCTCCAGTACTTTGTGTTCCAGCTCATTGAAAGTGTGAAACCAGATAGCAGATGATTTCGGGCAGTGCTGCACTTGTTCTCCTAAGAAGTCGAACGTGATGTCGTTCGGGTCCATGGTCCGTATGAAGCTTGGGATGTCCCAGAGTCGGATATTTCTCATGCCAGGGATCCAGTCGAACATGATTCTTATTTTAACTATGAATACAACCTTTATTTGTTTAACAAAAAAATAAAAAGAAGAGTGCCATATCACATGCAAAAGGTAGGCCGTTGTTCCACTTCCAAACTTGTTTGGTTCAGCTTTTGCAACCCAAATCCAGTGTTTTTGACACTTCCTTAATCAAATGTTAACATTCCAAATGCTGAAGTCTAATGCAAGTGGGGACCTGCTTTGGGCTTTCAGTAGTTTGGAAATATAAGTCTACTATTTATCTGTCATTGTTCATTTTCTCCTATACAAAGTGGAAAGTGATATGCCATGCCTCCATGTACTGCAAAGTATGAGACACAAATTTAAGAGCGCTTCTTCAATAAGATGAAGTGAGATGCCGGTTATAGAAAAGATGCAAAACTGCAGCAAATATGACTGTACCTGTACAGCAACAACCATTTTCTCCCCTGAACGAGTGCAGGAAGTGATGTATAAAGTACACTACGTGTTTTCTCCGAAAGCAGCAATGAAGGTTCTGACAAATCTGGATCATCAGTGAGAGCCACAGGCTCTGTCTCATTCTGCAAATGCCTCATCTCAACTCCGGGAAGCATAACTTCATCTACATTGCTAGATTTCATGTCACTATCGCCTTTCTGTTCTTGATTCCGGTACCCAGCAATCTTTGCTGCTTGGTTAAAAGCTCTACCCACTGACTGCTTCCCTCTAGGGAACAAGCTTTTCTTGCCACCACTTTCCTTCCTAGGCACGTCGGATGCTTCTTTTGATGCAGCAACCACTTCAGTGTTCACTTGCTCATTATCATTTTTCCCTTCAACATTGGGATCGTCTCCGGGCTCAGATGATGTCAAGAGAGAGTAAAGAAATGCTGTGAAAGACGATGTATCGGGACCATTGACTAAATCTTCTGAACCCTCTTCTCTGATTGAATCTAGTTGGCTCTTTGTAGAGTCACTTGCATCGTCCTATAAAAGTAGGCAACTATGAGCAGCTGCTGTTATGTAATCTTCAAACAGCAAAAACCACCATAAACACCAGAAGTAAACGAAAACTGCGTGTGAATGTATATGTTGCCTCTACCGTCTCAAACTGATGCCTTAAATACACAAGGCCAGAAGCTTGGAGATTTATGAAGAGAAATACTTAAATATCTTTCAAGTTTGTTAGGTATGCTTCTAATGGCAACTTGTAAGAGTCACAGAAATGTGAAAGTCTTGTGCTTTTCTATGCTATTCTGTTTGGCTGTGTACAACCTCATAGTTTCCTAGAGCTTGACTTTGTTGTTTGGAGCTCAACAAAGCATGCTTATTGCTCACGCATACACTGCAGCTGCTTGTTCCTCTGGCAAGCACCTTTCGGTATGAGGGGCCTGAGGTGAACATGACATTGGCGAGATCAGAGGCTAAGAAACTTCATGAGAAGATTCACGAGAAGGCTTACAATCATGATGAGCTCATCAGAATTGTTACTACAAGAAGTAAAGCTCAGCTTAATGCAACCCTCAATTACTACAACAATGAGTTTGGGAATGCCATCAACAAGGTATCCTACTCATTTTCTGCATAGCTACATACTATAGTATTGCCAAATTTATAATGGTGTCAAGTGGATCTTGATCTGGAACTTGAACTTAACTAAGCAAAGGATTCGCCTTGGACTCTCTGTTCTTTGGATTACCTTCAGAATTTGTGAAGTTGCAGTTTATAATGCAATTGCACATGCGTCTAAAAGCAAGATGTTGAAGTGCTCCCACAATAATCCTTTACTTCTCTGGATGTTTGGCATTGCAAATGTATCTAGAGATCTACTCTGCTATAATGAGATTGTTGAAAGTGACCTTTTGGAGAGTGAAATGCCACGATTAAGATTTTACTTGATACAGGCACCTTCCCCCCACATTTTCCTGTACTGATAAATGAGGACAGATGAAAGATCCTTTTCATCTGATACCTAGATCAGTATCCATCATTATCATGAGACCAAACTTGAAAATCCATATTCTTTAGACTCTAATGTAACAAGCTTGATGTTTTAATAGTAATGAATTGTCCTCAGATAATTTTTATTATAAAAGAGAAGCCGAAACCGCCCTACATAAAGACTAACTTGGGCTGATGTCACTTTGATCTGCAAGTTGCCTAGTTGATTTCTCCTGATATATAAGTGTTTACGACCACTCTAATGGTCTCGCTAGATATTTTTCATTTATATATGTTCCTATTCTGTATGTCAGGTGTCAGCTGTTGAATTTCTTTCAATTTCTTAGTAGAGATTTTTATGTTCATTTTAAGACACAGCTTACTCTGGGAGATTGCTTTGGTGCTGTAATCATGTGGAAACCTCTGTAATGCAGGATCTGAAGGCTGATCCAAATGATGAATTTCTGAAACTGCTGAGATCAGCAATTAAGTGCTTGACTTATCCAGAGAAGTACTTTGAGAAGGTACTGCGTCTGGCCATCAACAAGCTGGGAACAGATGAATGGGCTCTTACCAGAGTAGTCACCACTCATGCGGAAGTTGACATGCTGCGGATCAAAGAACAGTACCACAAAAGGAACAGTGTTCCTCTAGATCGGGCTAATGACACATCTGGGGACTACAAGAAGATGCTTCTCGCTTTGGTTAGACATGAGGATGCTTGAGTGAGACTTGTGTCTCAGTGTTCAACGCCAGGTAGATTTAACTGGCTGCGAGATGTATTGTTATGGTTGGAGTTGAGTTGAGACCGTCTTGTTTAAGGTTTCGTGTGCGCTCATGATTTATGTTTGGGGAACTTTTTGCTGGTTTGCTATGGTTTTAGGATACCCATGGAAAGGTGCATTTAGCATCAGTATGGTCATGGTAAGCTGGTGGTTTCGCACATTTATGGCGTGGAATCCAACTAATAACTGGTAAAAACAGGACTGAGAAGTGATTGTCGAGGAGGTTATGTTTATCAATCTTAATCAACTTGCTTGCTTATTCTCAACTTTGAAGTCGTAAAACATAATTGTCATCGTCACTTATGCGAGGGGTTGTCTTTTGAGAAATGACGCAAGATGTGACAGATAGCTTAATACTATCCCTTGAAAGCCACACTCAAGCTTATGATAAAAGAGCAGAGTTGTAACAGAAACATGGTATTATTGATTATTGCTATATATTGCTCTTTATTTCTCTAGAATCCCAGCAAAATGATCCTCGAAAGATGTAAAGGAATCTGAAAAACTCTCCTGACACTGATACCTTCTCTACCACGTCCAGACAGCTGAAAATTGATAGCCTTAGATTACTTGCAAAAGATCCCGATATGCTTGAAGGCGAAGATTTACATGGAGGAGGCGGAGTACTCGAAAAAGATGATACCACCAGAGGGGAGAGCTCTGCCTCCCTTCGCTAAGTAGTCGGCCTCAGCATTGCCAAACCGCTCGAATATTTCCAGGTCAATGGGAATGTCGAAGCTAAATGAGTCACAGTTGAGGTGGACGCTACAGACTGAGCAATGGACGGACACAGGTTCTTTATTTCAACCAAGAAAACCGGAATTCCTACCTCTTCTTGGATAAACAAAGTAACAAAGCGTGACCAAGAATACCAACGCAGCATAAATTATCCAAGAATACCACCACCACCAGCCGCCACGAGATACACCCACTCCCCGTAAAAAGCAAGAACGCCCAAGAAACTTCAAAAGCGAAAGTGGGACGATTCCTTCTTGACTCCTCTCCTCCTCCTCCTCCTCCTCCTCCTCCTCCTCCTACCTCAGCTCTCTCTCTCTCTCTCCTCTTGACTCCTACTGACCTTCAAAGGAAAAAAAGAACGATCTTTTCCCTCGGACACTTCTAAGCTTCAATGTTGCGAACCCGGGTTTGAGCTGATCGGTTCGGACTTCATTGTCAATGCGTTTTCTTCAAGGAGGGTGCGAGTGGATTGGGACGCACGCAAGGCGTTCGGTAAAAGGCCACGAAGCTCCTCCTCTCCTACCTCTTCTTGGATAAACAAAGTGACAAAGCATGACCCGATACAGGCCCACTCTAACCGGGCCGGATTGATTTATGGGCCCCACGTCGGGTCGGCCCGACCCAGCACCAGGCTTAAGGGCTACTTTGGAGAGCACGCTGGCGATGAAAATGCAAGGAAAAGGGCCCAAAAGTTGGTGTTCGTTTGACTTAAAAGAATTTATTACTCCGGACTTTATTTTTTGAGAACTGGACTTTCAAGTGTTTGGTTTACTGAACAAAAGAATTTATAGTCCTCACTGATCGTCATTCGTCACTACAGTCCTTGGACGGCACATTGACAATCACGACCTAGGGGTTGGTTTTGAAGTTGCCAGTGTCGTCACCTCCTCCAATTACTCACCACTAGTGGTTGTCCAGGCTTTAGGGTCATCAATCGTTGAGATAACATTTGGGATGAGTGTGGTTTTTTTTCTTTTTTGATTTGAAGTCAAGCAATTGCCACATTAGTTCCGTGACAAAATAACATTTGGGATGGGACATCGTTTTTTAATCTTAAGCCAAGTAATTGCCATATTAGCTCCATTTGTCACCATTGTCCTGTGAATTTAAATTCAAGCCCGTCAATATACTTAGTTAGACCATTTTTATAAAAAAAAATTTAAGTCAATGAGTTATTGATCAATTAAGATATATTAATTATTTATTAGCATATCAATTCTCCTACATGAGACTCTAGTCATATTGAATCCCTCACATTATAAAATACGAACATGATAAAATGTCTTCTTTGGGATGCGAGGAAAGGGAGAGCGTGATCCAAAGTCAAATAGAAAAATAATTAATTCAGACGGATAGAAAAATAATTAATTCAGAAAAATACAAGTGAAAGTTTCTTCTTTTGAGGGGGCATATGGGCATGAAAATGATGCCTCCAAACGGAAAAGCACCAAGAGAGGAGTCATAATTTATACCATTAGAATTAATTAAATAATAAATAAAAATATGTTGACGATGCAAGCAAAAGTAGGTGTGTACGTGGGAACATGCATTCATATCCATATTTACAGGTGATCGGGTCCAGGGTGGGTAGGATTTAGACTTGGACCCTGCACTCGATCTTGTTTGTGTTGGACCCTACATCCAATCCATCCTATTTTTCCGATCCGGTTCTAGGGTCAACCCTATTTCCACTGAACTTGTTTTGCAATCTCCCAATATCCTATACGCCTTTAAATTTTATATTAATACGCGAGAAAATAACGTAATCCTCCTAATTTGTATTGAAACATTAAGCACTTGTAATAAATAAATACATTAGATTTTTTATTAAACAAAAAATTAAGGATTCACAAGGCTAATTATGATAAATAAAATTATAAGGCAAAGAATTAGCAACAAACATGGGTCTGATAATAGTCTTATTCCCATATCTGTTACATGAAGCTACTCATTTATGCAAGCATAACTCCTCCTACAAAAGAGAAATTAGGTGAGCCAATCTATGTGATACACAATAATTTGGTAGCAACGAACGTTGTCCATCCGTCAGACGGTGCGAGAGGGAGCCGGTGAGGGAGGGAAGCAAGTGAGTAAGAGGAATGACAAAGGAGGAGTATCGTGTGTGTTTAAGAGAGCTAAGAGGAAAAACGTCGTGTGATTGCGGGAGTAAGCAGATAAATTGGGAGAAAAAAAGAGTTTTGGACCTCTACTTACAAAACTGGTCTCAGAACCAGTTCCAAAATCGGTCCAGGAAGGGTAATCATTCGGAAGCTATTCCCGAACCGGTTTAAACCGGTTCTGAATTTTGGGAATCGGTTCCCGGACCGGTTTCAACGGGAACCGGTTCCTGACCCTGTTTTCCATGTGGGCCGGTCTGAGAACTGAGTATATCCGGTCCGATTGCATACCCCTAATTGGGAGAATGCAAATACCTTTGAAGTAAAGGGATTTTTCAAAATGTTATACCGTTTGGTAAATTGTAGCATTGAAATGTTACTTAGCACAAATACCATTTTGCAAAACTTACATCTGTTATGGGCTTTTGCTTTTTCTTCTTTTTTTTTTTAATTTGAAAGTTAAATTTGGCGGCCGGCTAACCATCGGCCACCTGAGGTTGCGACCTCAGGTGACGCACGTCGTCGTCTACGGTCATAGAGGCTATATCTGGCGGCTTGAGGCCTAATTCGCGCAAGCCGAAGGAGTTGGAGCACGGAAGCAAGGAGTTGATGCGGTGCTGCTTGCGCTCGTTGAAGGGGATGGATCTGCCGCAGAAGAGGAAGGCGTCGATGGTGGAGGCGGAGGCGAAGGTGGTGGCAGGGCCGACAGAGAACTCGAAGTCGAGGGCGTCCCAGAACGGTGAGGCGGGAGGGCCGTCGGGTTGGTCGAGGGGGAGGGGGTCAAGGCCAAATTCGAATGGCCATATCTAGCCTCTGGATCGCCAGATTTGGCGGTCTGAGGCCTGGTTCACGCGAGCCGAAGGAGTTGGAGTGCAGAAGCAGAGAGTCGACGCGGTGCTGCTCGCACTCGTCGAAGGGGATGGATTTGTCGCAGAAGAGGAAGGCGTCGACGGCGAAGGCAGTGGCGGGGCTAGCGGGGAACTCGAAGTCATGGGGAAGAAGATGAACAGTAGTGACGCGTGAATAGTGGAACTTGCATTGGGAGAATGTCGAATGCTCAAAGCACCTCATGAGTTGCATTGGGCTTTCAGCATTAGGAATGTTAATATATGCCCAATGAGCTTTCACAAGTGACTCTCGAATATAAAAATTTTTCTCCAAGGGGCTTTAGGTCCCCAAAGCCACTTAGGGAAGCTGAACCAAACGGGCCTAAACTCCACCCACACTTGTCTCACTGTCCTAATAAAAGGAAAAAGAACAAAAGAAGTTTGGACCAAAATATTCTTGATTAGCCGGAATATTTCGCCAATCCACACGCCAACAAGCCTAGACCCTTATTTGAAATAGTCATAATTACTTTAAGTCATTCTTTGAGATTGATCGACCACTTCATTCATTTATTTGAAAAATAAGTTTAGTTTAGGTCATTATTTGAGAAAATAAGAGCCATTCAAGCTCTTATTTTGAATTTTTCCTATAAAAATTATTAAATTATTAAAACAGATGGTATTTTTTAAACGATTGAATAATTAGAATAGTATGTAGTGAAATAAGAGTTGATAATTTCAAAATATTTTCTGTAGTTTGATATGAAAAATATGATTAAATTTTCCCCCAAGCACTCCTTTAAATATTCTTTTCTTTTATAAAATCAAATTTATAATTATTTTCATTTTTAATAAAATCTAAATTTTTAATTATTTCTTCTCTTTTTCCTTTTCCTTCGGCCGCAGCTGGTAGTTTTAATATAAGAATGGGCCGGCCTTGATGACAACAACCGGTGATTTCTCGGCGCGGAGGGCGAGCCAAGCTTCGCCAAGTGTCGATATGTGAGCACTCCTTTAAATATTCTTTTCTTTTATAAAATCAAATTTATAATTATTTTCATTTTTAATAAAATCTAAATTTTTAATTATTTCTTCTCTTTTTCCTTTTCCTTCGCTCGCCTCGGCTTCACAGATTCGAGGCGAGCTCGAGCTTCGCCGACCTCTAGTGAGCTTGTCCCTTGCTTGGTTAGTCCCCGATCGTCACCGTGCCAGCCATCGGTTGAGGAAGATGGAAGAAGAAAGAAAAAGGAATGACAAAAGAAAAAAATGAAATATAAAAAGTAATTATAATTTCAATTTATATAAAATAAAACATTTTTATAAGGCTAAAGAGAGAAAGAGAGTGTGTGAGCCTTGAGTTGAAAATGGGTTCTAAGTCCAACCCATCTAGACCAATTTATTTTAGGCTTTTAATTTTTAAACTCATTTAAGTAGGCTCTTCAAGATTTAAGTGACCCATTTATGTTTTAAATGTGTCATATATGGGTTTAAGACCCATTTTGACAAGTCTAGTAATCCTTTAGCAAAAGCCTGATTTGTTCTACCACTTTGCACATTCTGCACAATTCCTCTTCTCCATTCAGCACTTCAAGAAAATGGTTATGTTTTTAAGAAATATTCACCTCAGGCAGTTCCGATGGAGAAAAAAATTCATTTCTCATCGTCTTCCTCCTCAGTGATACCACCCTCCGCCAAAGGAACCACTTTGACCCCCTTTGACTTGCAGGGAGCGACACTGTTCATTGATCTTGAATTTTGGGCTCAGACTCAGACATTGCCAACGTCCAATGATTAAAAGCAAGGGAGTCTTGAGGCCCCTCTAGGACAAGAACACCAACCCGCTCGCAACAAGTCCTTTCACACAGTAATTAGGAGTCAAACAAAGACGAGACCACTTCTGTTGTGTTTTAAGAAAGGTGTTGTGCCCATCACTGAACCATTTCTCAAATTGTAGATCCTTTCATTTGTCTATCCAGAAGAAATAACTATTGGATTATACATAAGTTGCAAGGATATTAGACACCTTAACACTTTCGGTGGAAGCGGCATCAGGCATGATTTCCCGATACTCGGCCTGAAGTTAAATAAGACTCGGCTTTGATAGCCGTCTTTCGAATGCTTGACCATTGGCCACGGTGCCTCCCTCGTCAAGGGAACCCTGAACGGTTGGTGAACTGGGAGTTGATCCCTACGAATCATTGTCGTCAGAGAATTCACTCCTGAATAACTTCAAATACTTTTGTATTAGATGTAAAACATAAACCACAATTGATTCCTTTCGCTTATCTTCCCCTGCTCTAGATGTTTCAATAAGTTTCTTTAGAGCTCCTCTTTGTAAGAGCCGCTCTGGAAGAGTCATGCCAAGTCGAGTAGCTGCTTGATAGAAAGATTAAAGTTCATTATTATCGTTAGAATCATTAAATTTTCTTCCTTGCCGGAGCAATGCAATTATTTCCTCGCGAGCTTGCTTCTCCTGCGGATCAAGTGAAGATCCAACAGCCTCCGATATCTGCAAAAATAGAATACAATGTCTGATTTAGCCTATTTCCGTTTAAGCAAGAGGGACTCATGGACCATTCAAATTAATTAGAATGAAAATGGAAAATTACAACATGCAAAGTAATAACATTCAATAAAATTGCCAAACCACATAGAAGGGTCACGAACTTGTAGAAACATATAAATAATTGCCACAAAGTATGTTACATTAAATCAGTAAAGAGTAAAAGAGTAGATCTCTCAATGCCCCTCATCAGAAGCTTTGGTTACTGAGTAGATAAACGAGCCGGTCATCCACGTATAGATCATCCGAGTCAATTTCCTCTCAATTTAGGAGAAATGTCTTCATAAAAATCAGCTTGATTTACCAAAAAAACAAAAAAAAAAACAAAAAAAAAAAACAAAACCATAAGAAAAGAAAAGAAAAGAAAAAGGGGAACTTGCCGCTGTATCGATAGTAGTCTAAACAAGTAAAAATTGCTTGACAACTAATAGACCACAAGACAATGTCTTCAACTCTCGTGAGGCTATCTACAAGGGCAGACCGAGCCTTTTCAAACTAAAGAAGAACATAATCCTCTGTAATTGCCTACAAAGGAAAATGGATTGTCGAGAGAAAACTACAAAGCTTGGCGCACGAAATCAAAACTAATGTAGTAATCAAATAAAATAAGAGAAGAAGATAATAATTATGATGCCGATGCCTCTTCAATCTCCCAAAAGAAACCTCCGTTGGAAGCCGCATAAAATTCACAATGCTATAAGATCACAAAGAAGAGAATGGCATTGCTCAAAGTTCAAAGAAGGAGGTAAAGTTTACTACAATGCTTAAGTATATTATTGGTTTTCTCTAGGGACGCATGCGACGAGCACAAAGCCGAATTCGAAAGTTGCTTCTAGGCCTTGTAGCTCCAAAAATAAGGGAAAATTGCCATATCTTACGGTAAATTGGAGAGAGGGAGCCTCACACATTTCTCCATGCAACTGGAGAAATGCAAATTGTCAGATGAGCCGCCAAACTCTAATTGCGGACAAACAATCGACTTATCACGGTCCATTGCTAAAAGAGGGCACTATGAGCTGATTTTTGTCAAATTATTGAGAATTTCAGAGTTACAATTCAGACGGTAAACAACATTCTTCATAACTAGAGCCTTCTAAAATTAGAGCAAATCTTCGACCATGGTATAATATTTACAAAAGGGGCACGGTAGAGCTCACTTCAACTTATTAATCGGTATCACCAAAAAGCCATGGTAACAGGTACAAAAGCTATCATGTTTTGTTGTGCCAGCAAAAGAAAAGACTAAATATAAGTGGTCTTTTAGATGGTGGAGGAAAAAAAAAAAAAATGGAGCAACTCCATCGTCAGAAAAGAAAGGAAGTTCTTCGATTTTAACATATGAAAGAGAAAATTTGCAAGAGGATTGATGGTAACAGGTTAAGGGGCACGGCTACTTATAAGATAAAAAATGAAGAGGGCATTTTAGTCTTTTTAGCCGGACCGGAACTTTCGGGTCGGGTTAATTCCAAATAAAAAGAAAGCTCTCAGAGCCCTAGGGTTTTCTCCCTTAGAATTGCGGTTCCGTTTGCATCGCGTAGATCTGAAGCACAGAGAAGCAGATGGATCGGCCAGAAGGAGAGAGGACGACGATGGATCGAGATTGGACAGCGGAGGGCAAGCAATTCCTGGAGGACTACTTCAGGACGTTCGAGGGGAACCCGGCGGATTTGGTGAACCTGTACCGGGAAGACGCGGTGCTGACCTTCGAGGGCGAGAAAATCCGGGGCAAGGAGGCTATCCTCGCCAAACTCACCTCCCCTCAGCAGTGGCGGCTCCAAGCCCTCGACATGAGCTGCCTGCCCGCCAGCCGCACCGAACTCAGCAGCGGCTTTTACGGCATGGTCTGCGGCTACCTCTGGCTGGAGGGCAACAAGGTTCCCCGCTCTTTCTCCCAGGCCTGTCTCTCTCTCTCTCTCTCTATCTCTCTCTCTCTCTCGGTTGAAGGATCCCTTTATATTTTATCTATTTCTTTCTTAGCGTCCAAGTGTGGTTTGGATGAGATGGCATTTTTGTTGATTGAACATCACCTTGGGCGATCCCTTCATTCATTATTAGTAGCAGAGTATCTGTTTATAAGATTCATAGCGATTTCAGCTAAAAGAAAGGGATTTACCTTTTTAGGTTATTATTTCTTGTGAATTCTTTGCAATTTCTCTATCGAATCAATCAATCAATGATATTGCATTTCGATGCTCAAGTTTGTCTAACGCTCTGCTGTTGTTCTGCCCTGCCCTCAGACTTTCTCTGTGCACCCAACACCAGAAGGGAGCTTTGCTATATCGAACACCATTTTCATGCATATTTTCATGGAACCCTGTGGGCCCAGGAACGTGGGTTCATGGACGAGGCCTTTTCCCTTGCCCTAGGAGGCCACGGTTCGTGTTATTTTGGTCGCGGTACGTATTTCGGTTTCTTCCCTTGTGGACAATGGTGAAACTTCATCCACCTTACTGATGAATGGACTTTAAAGTATTTCGGTTTAGAATATTCTTTGCGTTTGCTTTTATTATCACATCCTGAACTCTGATTTAATTTAGTTTACAGTGATGAAAGGTAAATCAAGTTTCTAAGCAACGTGAGCTTAACTTAAAATCTGAGTCCCCAGAGATGAAATCCTTGATTTCAAAGGGTGTCAGAAGCTTAAATGCAAATGGAATTAAATTTCAACTATGTAGACGGCAAGCAGGACGCCCACCCTTTCGATCAGGCCCCCTCTCTCTCTTGGTTGAAGGATCCCTTTATATTTTATCTATTTCTTTTTTAGCGTCCGAGTATGGTTTGGATGAGATGGGCTTTTTTGTCGATTGAATATCACCTTGGGCGATCGCTTCATTCATTGTTAGCAGCAGATTATCTGTTTATAAGATTTCTGAATTGTTGCTCCGATGAAGTTTCAGAAGAAAGAAAGGATTTTACCTTTTCGAGTTATTATTTCTTGTGAATTCTTTGCAATTTCTCTATCGAATCGCACTCCTCGTCCTCAATCAATCAAATTGCATTTCGCTACCCGTGTACATCTCAAGTTTGTCTAACGCTCTGCTGTTCTTCTGCCCTCAGATGTCCATTTTGCGTTGGCGGTATGGATCGAGGTTTTGTCCATACCCCGGAGGACAAACTTGGCGACGAGCGTTTTCGTGCCCGGGATACCGAGACGTTTCAGTCTGTTTTAGTTTCAATGTTCCATTGCAGTTTCTTCTTTTGTGAACAATGGTTGGTTCTCCCACCGTACTGATGTGAGTAGGCTGTAAATATTTCGAACTAGAATACTGTTTCTTTTCGCTTTATACATCACATGACCTGAGCTCTGATTTGAACTTTGTTGATTGACGACTTCGTGTATGAAGTCTCGTGTGCCACGCTATCGCCAGCACACGTTGGCAGTGCCACGTTGAAGTAAAAGAACTTTGGATCTTCGAAGTATCTCAATCACATTCTAGATGTGTGCTCAAAACTCGGGCATGGAGTTGAACGTTGAAATTGCTTGCACTCGATGAAGTGAGAATCAAGTTTCACAACAGTGCTTCCTAGTCTACACCAGTGTCGTTCTCTGATCCACCTATGCCCGTGATTTTTTATGTAATTCCTTTGTCCGGTCGTTAAGCACGAGAAGACATTTTCCATTGATCTCTTGAAAATGTGGAAGATCGTATTGTTATCTTCATTCAGTCTCACAGTCCCCGTTGTATTATCGGTGCAAACTGACAAAATACCGCCGGGCGATGGTCCTTGTTGCGTCCGAGACAACCAGGTCCATACATTGCCACAATCTAGCAATTCTATGGGATCAATAAATCCAGTGTGGGCGCGTTGCGTTGGTTGGGGCGTTTCCCCCATCTCGGTTGGGGGGAGGTTCGAGTCACCGCGTGCGCAATTGCGCGACTTAAGTGCGGCGCCGTGGGAGGTGGGTCCCTGCGCAAGATCGCCCGGGGTTTACGTCGCCGGCATGTACGGCGGTTCCGGGTCATAAAATAAAAATAAAAATAAAAATAAAAGTAAATCCGTCCTTGAAGAACTTGAGGGTAGAGACTGGTCAAAAGGACAAGGGGGTCACGTCTTTTCACTTATCGAGGGCAAGAGGGAGTATGAGAAAAGATGTGAAGGAAATTATAGCATCCACTAACGACCGAATACCCTATTGCTTTTGCCCCATGAAGTAATTGTCAAATTGCCCGAAAGAGTATTGAGACCCCTCGAAACGGCTATGGACTAAAAACCAAAACTGTCATTGTTGACAGGAAGGTTGATCGGAGTCATTGCTCCAACGTCATGAGCCCTTACATTCCTCTCGCGGACAGCCAACTCCGAAAGCGTAGTAAGGGCTTCAACAAAGCCACTGGCCCCGATGAACGTTCTAGCCTCCTCGTTTTCCTTAGATCGTTAAATGAGTAGATCGGATCGGGTTTGCATGGGGTCATATCCAAATCGGCCCATTTAACCCTGTTATGACCTATTATAATGCAAAATTCTTGACCTATACATGATCCGACCCATTTTTAACTCATACCCGATCCATTTAACTAAACCTGAAAAAGCTTATTTCTTGTGATTTTTTTTATAAAAATGATATTGCTAAAATACTTTCATGCAATACAAATCTAATGGGAAATATATATATATATTTAAATAATTCTCCATTTGTTTCTTCAAAAAGTATTTTCTTTCAAGAAAATTACAATATTTTATAGCTTTTACCTGAAATCTAAAAATAAGTTAGAAAATATTTTATGCAGTTTGATATGAAAAATATGATTAGATTTTCCCCCAAGCACTCCTTTTAATATTCTTTTCTTTTATAAAATCAAATTTATAATTATTTTCATTTTTAATAAAATCGAAATTTTTAATTATTTCTTTTCTCTTTTTCCTTTCCCTTCGGCCAGTTGCCGGCCTTGATGACTCGCTAGAGGGCGAGCCAAGCTTCGCCAAGTGTCAATGAGGCCTCAACCTCACCAGATTCGGCGAGCTCGAGCTTCCCCGACCTCTAGTGAGCTTGTCCCTCGCCTGGTTAGCCGCTGACCATCACTATGCTAGCCATCGGTTGAGGAAGATGGAAGAAGAAAGAAAAAGGAAGGAAAAAAGAGAAAAAAAATGAAATATAAAAGGTAATTATAATTTCAATTTATATAAAAAAAAAAAAAAAAAAAAAAAAAAAAAAAAAAAAACATTTTTATAAGGCCAAAGAGAGAAAGAGAGTGTGTGAGCCTTGAGTTAAAAATGGGTTCTAAGTCCATCCCATCTAGACCAATTTATTTTAGGCTCTTAATTTTTAAACTCATTTAAGTAGGCTCTTCAAGATTTAAGTGACCCATTTATGTTTTAAATGAGTCATATATGGGTTTAAGACCCATTTTGACAAGTCTAGTAATCCTTTAGCAAAAGCCTGATTTGTTCTACCACTTTGCACATTCTGCACAATTCCTCTTCTCCATTTAGCACTTCAAGAAAATGGTTATGTTTTCAAGAAATATTCACCTCAGGCAGTTCGGATGCAGAAAAAAAAAAAAAATTTCATTTCTCATCGTCTTCCTCCTCAGTGATACCACCCTCCGCCAAAGGAACCACTTTGACCCCCTTTGACTTGCCGGGAGTGACACTATTCATTGATCTTGAATTTTGGGCTCAAACTCAGACATTGCCAGCCTCCAATGATTCAAAGCAAGGGAGTCTTGAGGCCCCTCTAGGACAAGAACACCAACCAGCTCGCAACAAGTCCTTTCACACAGTAATTAGGAGTCAAACAAAGATGAGACCACTTCTGTTGAGTTTTAGGACAGGTGTTGTGCCCATCACGAAACCATTTCTCAAATTGTAGATCCTTTCATTTGTCTATCTAGATGAAATAACTTGGATTATACATAAGTTGCAAGGATATTAGACACCTTAACACTTTCTGTGGAAGTGGCATCTAGCCTGATTTCCTGATACTCGACCTGAAGATAAATAGAACTCAGCTTTGATAGCCGTCTTTCGAATGCTTGACCATTGGCCACGGTGCCTACCTCGTCAAGGGAACCCTAAACGGTTGGTGAACTGGGAGTTGATCCCTACGAATCATTGTCGTCGAGAATTCACTCTGAATAACTTCAAATACTTTTGTATTAGATGTAAAACATAAACCACAATTGATTCCTTTCGCTTATCTTCCCCTGCTCTAGATGTTTCAATAAGTTTCTTTAGAGCTCCTCTTTGTAAGAGCCGCTCTGGAAGAGTCATGCCAAGTCGGGTAGCTGCTTGATAGAGAGATTAAAGTTCATTATTATCGTTAGAAACAATGCGTCTACAAGGTACCATGTCATGAAAAACTGGCTGTGTGGTTCCCTGTATCCATTGCATGAATCGGTTCATTTCTTGTGTTTTAGCATTAATTTATTCAAGAATTAAAGAAAAGCTCCTCTTTGATTTTATTGCTGCGAGCATCTTCCCAATGTAGACAACTGCCTAAGGCTTTGTTCGGGGAAGAGAGCAGGGAAAGAAAATGAAGGTTTTTTTTTTTTTTTTTGGAGGACAGAATTTTAAGTTTTCCCTCTGATCTCTCTCACAAATATATTTAAATCATCGCGAGATTTCTACACCATCTTCTCATTTTCTCCCCCTCCCTTCTGTTCCAAACAAAGCCTGAAGGTGGCAATTTGTCTCTTAGACATTAAAATTTTGAGTTAGTTGTCCAGGATACTAACTGAAGCTTTTATTTCATGTTTCTTTTTCAGGTTTTCAACATGTCAAGCAGAAACATAGATGCTGACCAGAGGATAACCACTGATCTCGAAAAGTTAACTACTGATTTGTCAGGATTACTCACTGGAATGGTAAAGCCATCTGTTGACATTCTCTGGTGAGTTTGTCTCTGTAATTTCAACTTCACAATGATCCATAGATTTTGTCAATCTAGCCTCATTATGCAGGCATAGATCCTCTTTGGTTATTCACTGATTTCACAGGAACATTTTGTTGATGCTGCATTAAATGAGGTTCACCTGGCGAATGAATCTTTTGACGGGTGGGAGGGGTGTTGCCATATTGTATGCTTACATGTTACTAGGTTTGGGTTTCTTAAGGACTGTGACTCCTGACTTTGGCGACCTGACTAGTCAACAACAACAGCTAGAAGGAACCTTTAGGTAATAGAGTTTTGATTCCTCAGCATATTTGGCTCTAATTTACCTAATTTTAGCATCGATGTAATTTGCGGTCATGAATGAATTAGCTTCATGCATGAAAGGCTGCGCACACATGCTGAATCTGTAGCTTTCTTTGGTGGTGGTGCCCGAGAAAAAGCTGTAAGCTTATTCCCATTTCTTTTCCCATGCTATCAGTCTGAATGCTGCATGGTTGAAATTGGAAGTGTGTCACAGTGGAATCGCTTGTGTAGATGGTTATACATGAATAGCTCCTTGTTGCCTGCCTGTTTTTTGCCTTCATCTTCAGTACTTTGGATTCTAGACTGATGAGTTATATGGGACCTAAATCAGTTTTCATGCAAGATTCTAGCTCTGGAAGTTCACATTATTTGCTCTTGATGATGCTTCATTGGATCTTTTTCTCTTTTTATTTTTCCCCAACTTTTGTCCTGTTCTCAGAATTGATATTAGGATATTGCTGCCAAGCGTACACTTGACCATCTCCTCTCATTTGCATTGGTCAGTCAGTTCTTTTCTACCTGGGAAAAGGAAAATAGTTTAGACTACCTAACGGGTATACAATTAACAAAGATAGAAGCCAACACCCTCAGCCTGTCATATGAGTCCATCATGTCTTCCAACATCCAGTTTGCAATTGCCAGGCGACAATGGCTGCTCTTTAAATCCTTAATGCAAATGCTTGATACTTGTCAATTGTCACCTGATTTTGGGCATTGAGACCCTGGCTGCTATCTTCATTGGGAGATATTATTAGAGCTTTAATATTTGGGAAGTGTTTTTGTTTAGTTAGCAATTCTCTCAATGGAGTGAACAAACTTAAGAGACTCAAATTCCTGTTTATCTATTGTCTAGGGTATGCGCATGCAACTTCTACACTATGTATGGTCAAATTTTAATGAGGTGGATAGATGATTCAAGCATCATGCATATAAATTCATGGATGCATATATGTATGTAAATTGTTTTCCATGCGTGGTATCAAGATACTCCATGTCCTCAATCATTCTACTTACATGTTGAAATATCAAGCAGATGGTTGAGTCAAGATTTCATGATCTTCTACATCACTCTGAATTGCTGTTGAAGAAAAAATGGCTTTTTGGCATCCTGGATGATTTTATCATCAAGCAACTACCCCATAATGTTACATGGGGTCTGAGCTTGTTGTATGCTATAGAACACAGGGGAGACAGGAACTTGATTTCTACTCAAGGTGACTTTACTAATTAATCAAGACTCTGTTTCATTGAGAGTACTGTCTTTTTTCCTTCATAATTTGTTTGTACACGAGCAGGTGAGCTGGCGCATGCTTTGCTGTTCTTAGCATCTGTAGTGTCTCAGAGCTTTTTAGGATTTGGCGATATTCTTGAGTTGCACAGAAAATTCCTTGAGCTCTCCGGTGGTATTAATCGGATTTTTGAGCTTGAAGAGCTTCTAGATGCTGCTGCTCAGTCTGGTACATCTTTCTCTGGAAATGCATTGATGACTAAATATTTTCTTTGTCCATGCTTTTTGGCTTGAATGTGCTTCAGTATGATATTTAGTCTTAGTCAGCAGGTTTGGCATGAATATGCATGACTGTGCTTCTTTTTCTTTTTGTATTTTCCTTCTACTTTCAGACTAACACACTTCTGCTCCGTGTCAATGCTACCTGAACATATTTAGTGGTGTGCGAAGTGGTGTACTCTGTGTATTTTGTACTTAGGAGTCCAAATGTTTTGCTTACTACTGATGAAGTTGATGTTCAATCAGGGGTATCTGCATCTGATGCCATATTGCCATCAAAAAGCAGCAATCTTCATTCTGAAGACAGCATTTCATTCTATAAAGTGGACATCATTACCCCAGCACAGAAATTGCTTGCCAGGAAGTTTACATGTGATATTGTACCTGGAAAGAGCTTACTTGTTACTGGTTAGAGATCTTTCTTTTGGTTTCTTTGATAGTATGCTATACTGGAAACTGTACATTTAACAAATTCGGAGTTTTTAGGTCCCAACGGTAGCGGCAAGAGTTCTGTTTTTAGAGCTCTGCGAGGTCTTTGGCCCATCGTAAGTGGAAGACTCACAAAACCATCCCAATCAAAAAACGAAACTAGATCAGGTTGTGGGATTTTCTATGTTCCCCAACGGCCATATACATGCTTAGGAACTCTGAGGGATCAAATTATATATCCACTTTCACATGAGGAAGCAGAGCTCAGAATATCACAGTTTAATGGGAGAGGTAATTTATTTGTTTATTAGATGTAATCGTTGTTATTTTCTTTGTTTTTATCAAGAACTGGAAGAGAGAGCTCATTAATAAGATATGGAGGGAGATTAGAAAAGGGCTTTGTAGCTCTTCATTCTTTTGTGTGGCTGATTAAATGCTGTTAACGTGGATTGCAATGTGATTTCAGATCAGAGATCAGGTGATTCGACCCACCTAGACATGCGCCTGAAAACTATTCTTGAGAACGTCCGATTAAATTACCTTCTGGAGAGGGAGGGAGGTAGTTGGGATGCTAACAAAAATTGGGAAGATGTCCTTTCTCTGGGAGAACAACAGAGATTGGGCATGGTGAGTGAATTTCCATTTCACATTTCGTGCCAATAATTCTGCTGCCTAATCTACTTCTAACATTCTTACATTCCCCCCCCCCCGTAGGCACGATTATTTTTCCACAAGCCCCTGTTTGGCATTCTCGACGAGTGCACTAAGTATGTCAAATGTTCAAACATTTGTTTTTTTCTCATAACACTTACATGATGTCTCATTGTGTATTGTCTTACTTCCCCTTTCCCCTTCTTTTGACAACAGTGCCACGAGTGTTGATGTCGAGGAACACTTGTATAGGCTTGCGGCTGATATGGGTATAACTGTTGTCACTTCCTCACAAGTAAGTAGAACGTGTTTTTCATTGCTTTTTTGATATCTCTCTTAGGAATGATTGTTATTGATGACATTTCTTTCTCTGTTTTTTTTTTTTTTTTTTTTTTTTTGGGGGGGGGTGGGGTGGTTTGGGTTATGGTCCTAGTCCGTTTTAGTGGACTATAATGTGATGTTAGTTGTGTCCCAATGCTTCTGATAGTGCAGCTCGAGTTCCTTTTCTGCTTCTTGAAGTTACTAATGGACTCATATCGTTTTCTTTTTTCCAGCGTCCTGCTCTTATTCCATTCCATTCGTTGGAATTGCGGCTTATCGATGGTGAGGATAACTGGGAACTGCGTCTAATCAAGCAATGATTTATTTAAGGCGGCATGTGCTGTTTGAGGAGGTATCCCCGCATCCGTTAAAAATATTGAGGACCATAGTCTGTCTTCGGAGGAATAGCATAGTTTTGATGCATACTCGCGTTAGCTCGTCTGCACATGTCGCGCCGGATGGGAAAGTTGCTAGTAGCCTTGGCTTGAATGGATGGAGGTGGTATACATATCGCAAATAAGAGGAGTCAAAAACCTACTATGTACAGTATTTCTTTTTCCTTCTCTAACATTATCATAGCCATGGTTTATTCAGCTTAGTCCCTGTCCATTCAAGATCAGTTTTCTGATTGATGTTAGATGAACTCATTATTATATTTAAGTTAACTCCAATAAATAAGCTGTAAGCTGGCAGGGGAAATCTTTAATTCCCCTATCCTATATGCTTGATGTAGCTATTGAGATGTCTTTTTATTTATTTATTCCGGTCACTCGTTTCGGGATCGGCTGCAGTCAAGATTGAACGAGAAAATCCCTACTTAAGCTTTCAATGAATGTGATTATATGTAGTCTTTGCCGGATGAGTGATTGTCTTGCTAGAGAGATAGAGTTCAATTTAAAGTTGTCTTGCGAAACCTATGTATTTCGCAGAAAGATTTCGAAAGTATCGACATCTATTTGTATTTCTAAAATTACCAACTTTTTTGATAATCTACTCACATTTAATACTGTAATTTTACACGCATTTACCAACGCTTTTGAAAATTCGTTAATATTTTACAATGTACTCAATTTTTTATTTGCGGAGATCAAGTTATCCATTGTTATTTCAAAATTGACAGCTGCATTCACCGGGTTAAATGTCCAACTCTTAAATAAATATCAACATCCTTTCCAATGAGTCACCAATTTTCACTTGTGAAGTTCAAATTATCGATTGTAATATGAAAATATCGATCCTTATTTTGCTGCATACTATTCTAATTATTTCAAAATTGCCACCCGTTTTAATAATTTAACAATTTTTATAGGGGAAGCTTTAAATAAGGGCTCGAAACAAATCTCAATTTTCTTAAAGAAAGGCTTGAAGTGGTTTTGCCAGCTTCAAATAAGAACAATGCTAGGTTGATGGCACCGTTATTATCCATAAATAACGGTGACCACATATGACCTTTGAGGGGACATCGGCAACCGGGTAGCAAATTTAGAAAGCATCGACATTTTCCGAGAGCTTTTGTGTCGTGTCGAACACTTCGACGTTCGGTCAATACGTGTCGAAAAATCCGATATTTGGTCAATTCGCTCGATACTCTTTGACACATGAGTGGGCAATGAGCAATTGACTAAAAACCAAAACTGTCATTATTGACAGGAAGGTTGACCGGAGCCGTTGCTCCAACATCATGAGCCCTTACATTCCTCTCACGGACAGCCAACTCCAGAAACTGTAGTATGGGCCTCAAAAAAGCCACTGGCCCCGATGAACATTCTAGTCTCCTCGTTTTCCTTAGATATGTTAAATGAGTAGATCGGATCGGGTTTGGGTCGGGTCATACCCAAATCGGCCCATTTAACTCATTTATGACCTATTATAATGCAAAATTCTTGACCCATACATAATCTGACTCATTTTCAATTCATACCCAATCCATTTAACTAAACCTGAAAAAGCTTATTTCTTGTGATTTTTTTTTTTTTTTATAAAAAATGATATTGCAAAAATACTTTCATGCAATACAAATCTAATGGACAATTTATATATTATATTATATTATATATATTTAAATAAGCCTCCATTTGTTTCTTCAAAAAGTATTTTTTTCAAGAAAATTACAATATTTTATAGTTTTTACCCGGAATCTAAAAATAAGTTAGAAAATATTTTCTGTAGTTTGATATGAAAAATATGATTAAATTTTCCCCCAAGCACTCCTTTAAATATTCTTTTCTTTTATAAAATCAAATTTATAATTATTTTCATTTTTAATAAAATCTAAATTTTTAATTATTTCTTCTCTTTTTCCTTTTCCTTCGGCCAGTTGCCGGCCTTGATGACAACCGGTGACTGGCCAGAGGGCGAGCCAAGCTTCGCCAAGTGTCAGTGAGGCCTCAGCTTCACCAGATTCGGCGAGCTCGAGCTTCGCCGACCTCTAGTGAGCTTGTCCCTTGCTTGGTTAGTCCCTGATCGTCACTGTGCCAGCCATCGGTTGAGGAAGATGGAAGAAGAAAGAAAAAAGGAATGACAAAAGAAAAAAATGAAATATAAAAAGTAATTATAATTTCAATTTATATAAAATAAAACATTTTTATAAGGCTAAAGAGAGAAAGAGAGTGTGTGAGCCTTGAGTTGAAAATGGGTTCTAAGTCCAACCCATCTAGACCAATTTATTTTAGGCTTTTAATTTTTAAACTCATTTAAGTAGGCTCTTCAAGATTTAAGTGACCCATTTATGTTTTAAATGTGTCATATATGGGTTTAAGACCCATTTTGACAAGTCTAGTAATCCTTTAGCAAAAGCCTGATTTGTTCTACCACTTTGCACATTCTGCACAATTCCTCTTCTCCATTCAGCACTTCAAGAAAATGGTTATGTTTTTAAGAAATATTCACCTCAGGCAGTTCCGATGGAGAAAAAAATTCATTTCTCATCGTCTTCCTCCTCAGTGATACCACCCTCCGCCAAAGGAACCACTTTGACCCCCTTTGACTTGCGGGGAGCGACACTGTTCATTGATCTTGAATTTTGGGCTCGAGACTCGACATTGCCAACGTCCAATGATTAAAAGCAAGGGAGTCTTGAGGCCCCTCTAGGACAAGAACACCAACCCGCTCGCAACAAGTCCTTTCACACAGTAATTAGGAGTCAAACAAAGACGAGACCACTTCTGTTGTGTTTTAAGAAAGGTGTTGTGCCCATCATTGAACCATTTCTCAAATTGTAGATCCTTTCATTTGTCTATCCAGAAGAAATAACTATTGGATTATACATAAGTTGCAAGGATATTAGACACCTTAACACTTTCGGTGGAAGCGGCATCAGGCCTGATTTCCCGATACTCGGCCTGAAGTTAAATAAGACTCGGCTTTGATAGCCGTCTTTCGAATGCTTGACCATTGGCCACGGTGCCTCCCTCGTCAAGGGAACCCTGAACGGTTGGTGAACAGGGAGTTGATCCCTACGAATCATTGTCGTCAGAGAATTCACTCCTGAATAACTTCAAATACTTTTGTATTAGATGTAAAACATAAACCACAATTGATTCCTTTCGCTTATCTTCCCCTGCTCTAGATGTTTCAATAAGTTTCTTTAGAGCTCCTCTTTGTAAGAGCCGCTCTACGGAAGAGTCATGCCAAGTCGAGTAGCTGCTTGATAGAAAGATTAAAGTTCATTATTATCGTTAGAATCATTAAATTTTCTTCCTTGCCGGAGCAATGCAATTATTTCCTCGCGAGCTTGCTTCTCCTGCGGATCAAGTGAAGATCCAACAGCCTCCGATATCTCGCAAAAATAGAATACAATGTCTGATTTAGCCTATTTCCGTTTAAGCAAGAGGGACTCATGGACCATTCAAATTAATTAGAATGAAAATGGAAAATTACAACATGCAAAGTAATAACATTCAATAACATTGCCAAACCACATAAAAGGGTCACGAACTTGTAGAAACATATAAATAATTGCCACAAAGAATGTTACATTACATCAGTAAAGAGTAAAAGAGTAGATCTCTCAATGTCCCTCGTCAGAAGCTTTGGTTACTGAGTAGATAAACGAGCCGGTCATCCACGTATAGATCATCCTAGTCAATTTCCTCTCAATTTCGGAGAAATGTCTTCATAAAAATCAGCTTGATTTACCACAAAAAAAAAAAAAAAAAAAAAAAAAAAAAAAAAACAAAACCATAAGAAAAGAAAAGAAAAGAAAAAGGGGAACTTGCCGCTGTATCGATAGTAGTCTAAACAAGTAAAAATTGCTTGACAACTAATAGACCACAAGACAATGTCTTCAACTCTCGTGAGGCTATCTACAAGGGCAGACCGAGCCTTTTCAAACTAAAGAAGAACATAATCCTCTGTAATTGCCTACAAAGGAAAATGGATTGTCGAGAGAAAACTACAAAGCTTGGCGCACGAAATCAAAACTAATGTAGTAATCAAATAAAATAAGAGAAGAAGATAATAATTATGATGCCGATGCCTCTTCAATCTCCCAAAAGAAACCTCCGTTGGAAGCCGCATAAAATTCACAATGCTATAAGATCACAAAGAAGAGAATGGCATTGCTCAAAGTTCAAAGAAGGAGGTAAAGTTTACTACAATGCTTAAGTATATTATTGGTTTTCTCTAGGGACGCATGCGACGAGCACAAAGCCTGAATTCGAAAGTTGCTTCTAGGCCTTGTAGCTCCAAAAATAAGGGAAAATTGCCATATCTTACGGTAAATTGGAGAGAGGGAGCCTCACACATTTCTCCATGCAACTGGAGAAATGCAAATTGTCAGATGAGCCGCCAAACTCTAATTGCAGACAAACAATCTGACTTATCACGGTCCATTGCTAAAAGAGGGCACTATGAGCTGATTTTTGTCAAATTATTGAGAATTTCAGAGTTACAATTCAGACGGTAAACAACATTCTTCATAACTAGAGCCTTCTAAAATTAGAGCAAATCTTCGACCATGGTATAATATTTACAAAAGGGGCACGGTAGAGCTCACTTCAACTTATTAATCGGTATCACCAAAAAGCCATGGTAACAGGTACAAAAGCTATCATGTTTTGTTGTGCCAGCAAAAGAAAAGACTAAATATAAGTGGTCTTTTAGATGGTGGAGAAAAAAAAAAAAAAAAAAATGGAGCAACTCCATCGTCAGAAAAGAAAGGAAGTTCTTCGATTTTAACATATGAAAGAGAAAATTTGCAAGAGGATTGATGGTAACAGGTTAAGGGGCACGGCTACTTATAAGATAAAAAATGAAGAGGGCATTTTAGTCTTTTTAGCCGGACCGGAACTTTCGGGTCGGGTTAATTCCAAATAAAAAGAAAGCTCTCAGAGCCCTAGGGTTTTCTCCCTTAGAATTGCGGTTCCGTTTGCATCGCGTAGATCTGAAGCACAGAGAAGCAGATGGATCGGCCAGAAGGAGAGAGGACGACGATGGATCGAGATTGGACAGCGGAGGGCAAGCAATTCCTGGAGGACTACTTCAGGACGTTCGAGGGGAACCCGGCGGATTTGGTGAACCTGTACCGGGAAGACGCGGTGCTGACCTTCGAGGGCGAGAAAATCCGGGGCAAGGAGGCTATCCTCGCCAAACTCACCTCCCCTCAGCAGTGGCGGCTCCAAGCCCTCGACATGAGCTGCCTGCCCGCCAGCCGCACCGAACTCAGCAGCGGCTTTTACGGCATGGTCTGCGGCTACCTCTGGCTGGAGGGCAACAAGGTTCCCCGCTCTTTCTCCCAGGCCTGTCTCTCTCTCTCTCTCTCTATCTCTCTCTCTCTCTCTCGGTTGAAGGATCCCTTTATATTTTATCTATTTCTTTCTTAGCGTCCAAGTGTGGTTTGGATGAGATGGCATTTTTGTTGATTGAACATCACCTTGGGCGATCCCTTCATTCATTATTAGTAGCAGAGTATCTGTTTATAAGATTCATAGCGATTTCAGCTAAAAGAAAGGGATTTACCTTTTTAGGTTATTATTTCTTGTGAATTCTTTGCAATTTCTCTATCGAATCAATCAATCAATGATATTGCATTTCGATGCTCAAGTTTGTCTAACGCTCTGCTGTTGTTCTGCCCTGCCCTCAGACTTTCTCTGTGCACCCAACACCAGAAGGGAGCTTTGCTATATCGAACACCATTTTCATGCATATTTTCATGGAACCCTGTGGGCCCAGGAACGTGGGTTCATGGACGAGGCCTTTTCCCTTGCCCTAGGAGGCCACGGTTCGTGTTATTTTGGTCGCGGTACGTATTTCGGTTTCTTCCCTTGTGGACAATGGTGAAACTTCATCCACCTTACTGATGAATGGACTTTAAAGTATTTCGGTTTAGAATATTCTTTGCGTTTGCTTTTATTATCACATCCTGAACTCTGATTTAATTTAGTTTACAGTGATGAAAGGTAAATCAAGTTTCTAAGCAACGTGAGCTTAACTTAAAATCTGAGTCCCCAGAGATGAAATCCTTGATTTCAAAGGGTGTCAGAAGCTTAAATGCAAATGGAATTAAATTTCAACTATGTAGACGGCAAGCAGGACGCCCACCCTTTCGATCAGGCCCCTCTCTCTCTCTTGGTTGAAGGATCCCTTTATATTTTATCTATTTCTTTTTTAGCGTCCGAGTATGGTTTGGATGAGATGGGCTTTTTTGTCGATTGAATATCACCTTGGGCGATCGCTTCATTCATTGTTAGCAGCAGATTATCTGTTTATAAGATTTCTGAATTGTTGCTCCGATGAAGTTTCAGAAGAAAGAAAGGATTTTACCTTTTCGAGTTATTATTTCTTGTGAATTCTTTGCAATTTCTCTATCGAATCGCACTCCTCGTCCTCAATCAATCAAATTGCATTTCGCTACCCGTGTACATCTCAAGTTTGTCTAACGCTCTGCTGTTCTTCTGCCCTCAGATGTCCATTTTGCGTTGGCGGTATGGATCGAGGTTTTGTCCATACCCCGGAGGACAAACTTGGCGACGAGCGTTTTCGTGCCCGGGATACCGAGACGTTTCAGTCTGTTTTAGTTTCAATGTTCCATTGCAGTTTCTTCTTTTGTGAACAATGGTTGGTTCTCCCACCGTACTGATGTGAGTAGGCTGTAAATATTTCGAACTAGAATACTGTTTCTTTTCGCTTTATACATCACATGACCTGAGCTCTGATTTGAACTTTGTTGATTGACGACTTCGTGTATGAAGTCTCGTGTGCCACGCTATCGCCAGCACACGTTGGCAGTGCCACGTTGAAGTAAAAGAACTTTGGATCTTCGAAGTATCTCAATCACATTCTAGATGTGTGCTCAAAACTCGGGCATGGAGTTGAACGTTGAAATTGCTTGCACTCGATGAAGTGAGAATCAAGTTTCACAACAGTGCTTCCTAGTCTACACCAGTGTCGTTCTCTGATCCACCTATGCCCGTGATTTTTTTATGTAATTCCTTTGTCCGGTCGTTAAGCACGAGAAGACATTTTCCATTGATCTCTTGAAAATGTGGAAGATCGTATTGTTATCTTCATTCAGTCTCACAGTCCCCGTTGTATTATCGGTGCAAACTGACAAAATACCGCCGGGCGATGGTCCTTGTTGCGTCCGAGACAACCAGGTCCATACATTGCCACAATCTAGCAATTCTATGGGATCAATAAATCCAGTGTGGGCGCGTTGCGTTGGTTGGGGCGTTTCCCCCATCTCGGTTGGGGGGAGGTTCGAGTCACCGCGTGCGCAATTGCGCGACTTAAGTGCGGCGCCGTGGGAGGTGGGTCCCTGCGCTAGCATCGCCCCGGGTTTACGTCGCCGGCTGTACGGCGGTTCCCGGGTCATAAAATAAAAATAAAAATAAAAATAAAAGTAAATCCGTCCTTGAAGAACTTGAGGGTAGAGACTGGTCAAAAGGACAAGGGGGTCACGTCTTTTCACTTATCGAGGGCAAGAGGGAGTATGAGAAAAGATGTGAAGGAAATTATAGCATCCACTAACGACCGAATACCCTATTGCTTTTGCCCCATGAAGTAATTGTCAAATTGCCCGAAAGAGTATTGAGACCCCTCGAAACGGCTATGGACTAAAAACCAAAACTGTCATTGTTGACAGGAAGGTTGATCGGAGTCATTGCTCCAACGTCATGAGCCCTTACATTCCTCTCGCGGACAGCCAACTCCAGAAACTGTAGTAAGGGCTTCAACAAAGCCACTGGCCCCGATGAACGTTCTAGCCTCCTCGTTTTCCTTAGATCTGTTAAATGAGTAGATCGGATCGGGTTTGCATGGGGTCATATCCAAATCGGCCCATTTAACCCTGTTATGACCTATTATAATGCAAAATTCTTGACCTATACATGATCCGACCCATTTTTAACTCATACCCGATCCATTTAACTAAACCTGAAAAAGCTTATTTCTTGTGATTTTTTTTATAAAAATGATATTGCTAAAATACTTTCATGCAATACAAATCTAATGGGAAATATATATATATATTTAAATAATTCTCCATTTGTTTCTTCAAAAGTATTTTCTTTCAAGAAAATTACAATATTTTATAGCTTTTACCTGAAATCTAAAAATAAGTTAGAAAATATTTTATGCAGTTTGATATGAAAAATATGATTAGATTTTCCCCCAAGCACTCCTTTTAATATTCTTTTCTTTTATAAAATCAAATTTATAATTATTTTCATTTTTAATAAAATCGAAATTTTTAATTATTTCTTTTCTCTTTTTCCTTTCCCTTCGGCCGTTGCCGGCCTTGATGACTCGCTAGAGGGCGAGCCAAGCTTCGCCAAGTGTCAATGAGGCCTCAACCTCACCAGATTCGGCGAGCTCGAGCTTCCCCGACCTCTAGTGAGCTTGTCCCTCGCCTGGTTAGCCGCTGACCATCACTATGCTAGCCATCGGTTGAGGAAGATGGAAGAAGAAAGAAAAAGGAAGGAAAAAAAAAAAAAAAATGAAATATAAAAGGTAATTATAATTTCAATTTATATAAAAAAAAAAAAAAAAAAAAAAAAAAAAAAAAAAAAAACATTTTTATAAGGCCAAAGAGAGAAAGAGAGTGTGTGAGCCTTGAGTTAAAAATGGGTTCTAAGTCCATCCCATCTAGACCAATTTATTTTAGGCTCTTAATTTTTAAACTCATTTAAGTAGGCTCTTCAAGATTTAAGTGACCCATTTATGTTTTAAATGAGTCATATATGGGTTTAAGACCCATTTTGACAAGTCTAGTAATCCTTTAGCAAAAGCCTGATTTGTTCTACCACTTTGCACATTCTGCACAATTCCTCTTCTCCATTTAGCACTTCAAGAAAATGGTTATGTTTTCAAGAAATATTCACCTCAGGCAGTTCGGATGCAGAAAAAAAAAAAAATTTCATTTCTCATCGTCTTCCTCCTCAGTGATACCACCCTCCGCCAAAGGAACCACTTTGACCCCCTTTGACTTGCCGGGAGTGACACTATTCATTGATCTTGAATTTTGGGCTCAAACTCAGACATTGCCAGCCTCCAATGATTCAAAGCAAGGGAGTCTTGAGGCCCCTCTAGGACAAGAACACCAACCAGCTCGCAACAAGTCCTTTCACAGTAATTAGGAGTCAAACAAAGATGAGACCACTTCTGTTGAGTTTTAGGACAGGTGTTGTGCCCATCACCGAACCATTTCTCAAATTGTAGATCCTTTCATTTGTCTATCCAGAAGAAATAACTATTGGATTATACATAAGTTGCAAGGATATTAGACACCTTAACACTTTCGATGGAAGGGGCATCTGGCTTGATTTCCTGATACTCGGCCTGAAGTTAAATAGAACTCAGCTTTGATAGCCGTCTTTCGAATGCTTGACCATTGGCCACGGTGCCTACCTCGTCAAGGGAACCCTAAACGGTTGGTGAACTGGGAGTTGATCCCTACGAATCATTGTCGTCAGAGAATTCACTCCTGAATAACTTCAAATACTTTTGTATTAGATGTAAAACATAAACCACAATTGATTCCTTTCGCTTATCTTCCCCTGCTCTAGATGTTTCAATAAGTTTCTTTAGAGCTCCTCTTTGTAAGAGCCGCTCTGGAAGAGAGTCATGCCAAGTCGGGTAGCTGCTTGATAGAAAGATTAAAGTTCATTATTATCGTTAGAAAAATGAGTGAGCAGCAGCGGTTTCAACTCTGTAGCAACGGTCTTCAAGCTGACTACCGCTTTTGACCTTGAGCGGCACCGTTGGACTCTGGTAACCGGAGGAAAGACCAGCTGGCCGTGCGTGTCACGCCTAAGAGAGACCAGATGGCATTGGCTGAGTTGGTTGGATTTGAGAGGGAGAGAGAGGAGTTGCTGCCGTGCCTGTATAGTGCGGTCTCCTTCTTCGCACAGCTTCGGGGCAACAACGAAGTCATCCCCCGAGCCAGGTTTCATTGCGAGGGGCAGACACCTGGAGAGAGAGAGAAAGAGAGAGAGAGAGAGAGCGTGCACGAAGGTGAGGCGTGCTGAGGTGGCCGTGGGCGGGCCGACTGGGTGGCGAAGCGACGTTGCTTGTTAAATGTCCGAGGCTTACGATTTCGTAAGGCGAAAACCGGATGTCAGCCACAGTTGAGGCGGACGCTACTGATCGCAAGCGGACGGGCACGGGTTCTTTATTTCAACCGAGAAAACCGGAGTTGCCGAAGGTTGCTTGCCGGCTGAAGCTTGGTTTATCGTAATGTCATCGGACGAACAGCTTGCAAATAGTTGGATGCGGCACTTCATCAAACCTGGATGGCAATGGGAGTACATTGATCGATGAGTGCTAGTCTTTGTAGAAGCAAAAAAGTCGAAAGAACTCGCACAATGATTGATAATGTCGGCAGCACACAATTCGATAATCTGTTATGAAAACCCGGCTATGGGAAACTTCAATATGATCCACTTAAGTCTCTGTAAAACTCTTCATCAAAGCCAATCGAATTGTCACCTAGCTAAGATTATAGCGATGAGGTCATTGTTACAAGAACGGGTACTAGGAACCACGTCAGAATGCAAAAGCACAGTATGTCACTCAAGAGTCAAGACTATTAGTTAATCGAGTGATCAAGCATGTCGGTTTGACAAGTAAAAGCAATGACTGATCATTTGGTCCTTTGCATCTGGTTGTGTCCGAGCAAATCTTTTGTCTTCAAAGCAACAAATATAGCATAAACTTCTTATGTTGATGATGCGGTGCATAACTAATTTCCGTGTAGATAATGCATTGGAAATGTATATAACAAAGCCGTTGATGATTACAAGAGGCTCGAAAAGTTATTGTATGTATCTATCTGAGACCACCTCCTAGTCAAAAAAATAAAGCTAATTACTTACCACAAACTAGTTGAGGTTGGGACACCTGGAGTGTCAAAACTTGGCACAGAGGGACACTTAAGTGCCAAACTTCGAAAATATACCCTTAAGTGCCAGTTTCAGAGTAAAGTGGATCACTTAAGTGCCACTCCAGCCAAAATCCGGCCAAATTGCTGACGTGACAATTTTCCGACGAGTTAAGTGCAAAATGGCGTCGTTTTACTCGGCTGATGTGGCAAGAAAATACAAAAACGACATCGTTTTCGTCCGATGTGTATTTAATTAATATAAAAATTAATTAAATTAAATTTAAACTTAATTTTATTTAAAATATTCTAAAAAATAGAAAACTTAAAATTAGAAAACCTAAAATTAAAAAACCAAAAAAAGGGGGGGAGCCGAAGGGGGTGGCGAGGGCCGAGCCCTCGCCACCGCCGCCGCCTCGCCGCCATCGGGAAGGGCTGGCGACGAAGGAGGGAGGGTTGGTCGGGGTCGCCGGCCCCGGTCGACCCGGCGGCAAGGGCTTGCGAGACTTAGCCGAATCTAGGCGAGGGCCGTGACCCTCGCCTTAGATATGGGCAAGGGCTCGCGGGCCCTCGCCATCGGTCGGCCGAGGGCGCGGCCCCCGGCCCAGCCCGGCGACCCCGGTTGATGCTCCCCCCACCATTGTCGGCCCTTCCCGATGACGGCGGGGAGGCGGCGAGGGCTCATGGGCCCTTGCCACCGGTCGGCCGGCGTCACCGGCCCTTGGCCAAGGCCCGACGACCCCGGCCGATGCTCCCCTCATCGTCGCCGGCCTTTCTCGGCGACGGCGGGGAGGCGGTGAGGGCCCGCGAGCCCTCACCCACATCCGGGGCGAGGGTCCCTTGCCGCCGATCGGCCGGGGGTCGGCGACCCCGACGACCCTCTCCCCTCCGTCACCGGCCCTTCCCCGGCGGCGAGGGCTCACCCTTAGTCGCCCCCTTCGGCTCCCCCACCCCCTTTCCTTTTTTTTTTTTTTTTATTTATTTTAGGTTTTTTAATTTTAAGATTTTTATTTTTATAATATTTTAAATAAAATTAAGTTTAAATTTAATTTAATTAATTTTTATATTAATTATTTACACATCGACACAAAATGACGTCGTTTTTGCATTTTCTCGCCACGTCGCAAGCAAAACGATCTTTGTTTTGCACCCAACTCGTCGAAAATTTCCACGTCGCCAATTTGGCTGATTTTGGCCAGAGGGCACTTAAGTAATCCACTTTACTCCGAAACTGGCACTTAAGTGCACATTTTTAAAGTTTTGGCACTTAAGTGTCCCTCCGTGCTAAGTTTTGGCACTTGGGCTGTTCTTCTGCCCAAATTAGTTCGACCACATCACTCAAAAAATCACAAGTTTGCACATATATTTATTTGTCTACAACGTGTTGACAAATGAGTTTGTCCAAATTTTTTTCTTTAAATTTATGGATCAAGCCAATTGAAAATAACCCGATCTTTAAACTTTAAGCTAAGTGATCATAGACACAAAAAAAAAAAAAAAAGAGGAAAAAAAATGGAGGGATCACAGTAAAGATAGCACCATGGTCAGAAGTAAGGATTATTGGTAAAAGAACAACACAAGTGTCAAAACTTGACACAAAATAATATTTAAGTGTCAAAAGTTAGGAAAATGACACTTAAGCTCCGTTCGTTTCGTGGAAAATAATTTTCGGGAAAACATTTTTCAAATTTTCCGACGTTCATTTCACGGAAAATGAATTCATTTGGGAAAATGTTTTCTATGAAAGGAAAAAAATCTTCTAAATTAAGGGAAAATGTTCTCCACTTTTGAAAAGTTGAAAACACTTTCCTCACTTGATCTCTTTTATCTCACACCTCTACAAATCCTCACTTCCTCCTCCCCTTTCTTCTTGTTCTTTTCTTTCTTTATTCGAATTATTTTTTTAATTTTCTTTTTCTTTTTTAATTCGAGTTATTTTTAATTTCCTTTTTCTTTTCTATTTGTTTTCTTCTTCTTTTTTCTTCTTTTTTTTTCTTTTTCTTTTCTTTGTTTCCTATCTTCTTCTTTCTTGGCTAAGTGGTGAAGTCTTAGAAAATATTTTCCTTACCGAACACTGGAAAATATTTTCTGAAACATTTTCAGGTTTTAGCCGAATACCAGAAAATATAGTCATTTTCCTGGAAAATGACTTATGGGAAAATATTTTCCGGAAATAGCTCATTTTCCGCGAAACGAACGGACCCTTAAGTATCATTTTTTTTTTTAAAAATGGGACACTTGAGTGCCACGTCCGGCGAATCTTGTTGGAAATCTTATGTGGCAATTTTTTATTAATTTTGTTTGCTTACGTGACTCGTCGAAAGGATGACTCAGCAAAAAAACACAAAAATGATGTCATTTTGGCACAATTCGAATTTTAATATAAAAATAATTAATTAAAATTAAAACCAAATATATATAATAGGGAGGAAGAAGATGAATGGCAGCCGGTGGCAGAGGGCTTAGCCCTCGCCACCGCTGCCGTCATCGAGAAGGTGGGGGGAGGGTCGGTTGGGGTTGTGGAGCCTTGGCCGGGGTTGACGACTCCAGCCGATTGGTTGTGAGAGCCTGCGAGCCCTCGCCTAGATATTTGGGGGTGGGGGGGGGTGGTCACGGCACTTCCCCAGCATTCGTCCGGAGGGTCGTCGACCCTCGCCCGGTTGGGCCAAGGGCCATCGCTGGCTGGGCGATGACTCACTGGCTAAGGCTTAGCCACCCCAGTTGTCACGCCCCGATCCTCGGGTACGTGCCCATCCCTCACCTTGATTGATTTTAAAGTGCGATATCCCAGGACTATGTATCGCCGACCCTTTCAATTTATTATGCGCATGCAGAAGCAGTTATGAATCTCCAATCAATAAAATAATGGGATAGAAAAGCGGGCCATATTTTTCATATTGAAATTCACAACCACACTTTTATTAACAGCAAACAAGTCTCACACCTATCTACACTAAGACATGGTTCACAAAAGGGATGGGATTTCAATCCACATTCGGGTTGTACTCAAGATCCCTCTTTGGATCATCTTCTTCTTCAAAAATCTTTGCCCTCCTCACGATTCAAGTCAGTGCTCTTCTTCTCAGGTTCCTCCTCTTCAGAGCTTACTCAGGGTTCTGAAATGTTGTCCCACAACCGGGATGAGACTACATTTCAGCAAGTTCTACCCCCTAAGACTCGATTAGTAAGCCAATATACTATGGGCTGCCTAAATACGCATAGGTCAGAGGATTTACCTTGGCCTCAAATTCCACCTGCAAATCAGTACAATTCAAAATAGGCACCCAACTACTCATAACAAATTGAACCAGTCGATTACATGTCACCGAGCACACGTGCATTCTCTAAGGCACTAGTTCACCAAAGTGATGCATCAAATCACCGAGCCCACATGTCTCTCCCAAGATGCCTCACTTAATTCCCTGGGCCCACGTGCATTCTCTAAGGACTAGTTCATCAAAGTGATACATCAATTCACCGAACCCATGTGCCCTTTTTACGATGCCTAGCGACATGTGCATTCTCTAAGGTACTTGTTCACCAAAGTGATGCATCAAATCACCGAGCCCACGTACGCTTTTAGATGTCACACTGATTCACCACTCCACCATCGATACTGACAATCGGTACCCAAACATTTTCCCATTACATAATTGAAATCAACCACTTAGGAACATGTCCTAAAATTCACAATTTAAATCAATTCTATATAAATTGAAGCTCAATTAAATAAACGGACTGCACAACGACAATCAGCACGAAATTCCAGTCACCTGGCCATCCCGATTGAATTTCCAGAAAAATAATTAATTAATTAATTAATTTCGAAAATTAAATAAATAATTATTAAAAATCCAATTTAGGCCCGTAATGCCTGATTGGAAGCCAAGACGAGCCCGGAAAATTACCGAGACTCGTTCAATAAATAACATGGCATGCCTACTTGCTAATGTCTATTTCTAACCACCTAACATGCATCATTAAGTCTCTAATTTAATTTATCTAAATTAATCTAACCACCTAATTGCATTTAATTAAATCTAACCAACCCTAAGTATAATTAGCAGACTAAGAAAGCATTAGTGAGTAAAACTCACTTGGTAAAAGCGGGGACCGAATCACCGCGGCGGCGATGTGACGGCAACCGAAATCGGACTTTCGACGAACTTGGACCGGGCCTTAGACACGGGCCCAACAAATCTCAGCCCAACTGAGATTTGTTCTTGAATTTGGGCCGAAAACTGATGGGCTGAAGTCTTGGGCCGGGCTTGACTGAAAATCTGGGCTGATTTGTCAAAACCTTGGGCCAAAGATGGGCTTCAATTTGTTGGACTTGCTGCTGGGCTCCATGTTGAACTGAAGACTACTGGGTTGCCAAAGTGAATTTGCGGGCTTCAATGGGCTGGGTCTTGCGGCTGAAGGCTGCAATTTGGGCCGAAATTGCGGCCTCGTGGACGTGAGGTTTGGACGAGGCAGCTGCAGGGGAATTCGGCTTTGGTGAGTCTTCGGTGGACTGCTTCGTTGGAATTCTGGGGCTTCTTCAGACGGTGGTAGCTCGGAAAAATTGAAGACGCGTGGCCTTGGGTCTTCGCTGGGATGCTGGGCTCAACCGCTGCTGTGGCGTTGAAGACACGTGCGGCTTCGTGGATTGAAGAAGCTGAAGACGCGCGGAGGTGCGCACCAAGAGGAGTCAACTTTGCTGGGGGTTTTGCTCCTTTGGTTGACCGAGGGAGTTGAGGCGTGCGGCAGAGAAATCGGTGGACTGTGGTAGCAGGTTGGCCGATTGGTGGGGATGCGGCAGCGAGCTGGGGTTTCAGTTGCTTTATGAGGAAGAAAAAAAATGAAAGAGCAGAAGACTTTCGTGGAGATGGTGGTCTGTTCAGAGAAGAAAATGAAAGCTGAGCTTCGTCCCAAAATGAAAAGGAAATGAGAAGCAAAAGCAACGAAGAGAGGAGAGAGGAAATGGATGGGGGTTCGGCCAGCTTGCAAGAGGAGACAAGGGGAAGAAAGTCTACAAATATTATCCACCCACTTCAATGCATTGTCCCCCCAATGGGCCTTCAAGCTTATCCTCATGTCTCAATTACTTTCTTGAAATAAAAATCCACTTAAAAAAAAAACCAATTTGATACCAATGTTGCACACCCTCATCTTAAGATCCGATTTTAATTAAGTTCGAACTCAATTTCAATTCCAATCTCTCCAAATTGAGGTCCAATTTCTCTGAAGAAAAATCCAGTACAATCTTCTGCAAGTCCCTGACACTCAAAGGCTCAGCTTGGAAGTCCAAATTTCCTTTAATTTGGCCCGTCTGAATTTCCGTAAATTTTCCACGACGTCTGCAACGATTTTCGGTAAAAATCTTGAAACCTCCGAAAAATCTTTTAAGACTGAGTCGACACTCCCATAATTTATTGTGACATGGCCGAAACTTCAATTTCTAAAATCGGACTCGAATTGGCGGTTAATTTCTATTCGGCGCATTTTTAGCGTGACCTAGGCTACCGGGTAACTTTTAGATACTTTTAAGTGCAATTGACTCATGGTCGATTTTCTTCGAGTCACTATGAACCCACTCAACTCATTGGCGACTCTAAGTTGTCGTGAAAATCCCGAAAATCCAAATACGATACAGAGTACCAAAACAATAAGAAAATCAGTCTAGTGCTGGTTGACATGAATTTTCTAATTTAGTGGTGTCACTCATGATTAGCCACACATCACTATCGATCCAGTCTATCTCTGATTTCAAATCGATTTTTTTTAACTGTGCCGGGATGGCCTCTAAAGATGGACACGGTCGAGAAGCCGATTCCTGATCGAATTCTCAAGTCTATTGCCTTAAAATTTCTTAATGGTTTTAGGATAGTCTAGTTATCTCGAGAGTGATCGGCTTTGAGAATAACCCTATAGACACGTCAATGAAATGCCCGATTCATTCAGTAGAAGACAGGGTTGAAAATTTTGGGATGTCACACCAGTCGACCCTCCCCCCACCTTCTTGGCAATGGCGGTGGCAAAGAGGTCCGAGCTCTCAGCCACCAGTTGCTCATCTTCCTCCTCCCCCACCCCCCCCTTTTTTTTTTTTTTAAAAAAATGATTTTAAATTTAATTTAATTAATTTTTATATTAATTATTTATCTACATCAGCAGCAAAATGACATCATTTTGCATTTGACTCGCCGGAAAATCATCATGTTAGTGTTTGGCTGGATTTTCTAGCCATCGGAACTTAACTAATTCATTTTACTCCAATTTTGACACTTAAATGTTACTTTCCTAACTTTTGGTACTTAAGTGTCCCTTCATGTCAAGTTTTGATACTCTAAATGTCATTTTCTCAAGGATTATTAGTACAACCACAGCCAAGCTAAAAACCCTTGATAATGTCTTCTTCACTATTGCTGTCTCTAAGCTTGAAAAAGATTACAAGTATTTTTTCGCACCAAAATGATAATCTCTCTCTATATATAACGAAAGAGATGACCCATGGTTAGGAAAGTGGATAAAGATCCTTCCTTGGTAGACTGTGTGGACTCTAATGAATGACAAATCTACTTCCATGTAAGCAAGAGGAGGCTCTTGTCTTTCCCTTAAAAGGTAAACTTTTCAAATGACTTCTATCTTTCCGTTCCTCGACATGGCAAAAAATCCAAATCCTTACTATTAGGGCTTGACTAATATAATAGTCTTATAGTATATTAAAGACTCCCACCTAATTATTTATCTTAATATCAATCAATAGCATGAGGGTGCTCACTTTTTTCAACACATTTCCATGCCCCGCTTTCTGTTGATGGTAATTTACCTCGGTATTCTTTGGCAAGAGAGGTTTAAAGGAATGGATCGTCTTCTCATATCGATCATGTCCTATTGCAATTGTGTCAATTCGGTCTTAAACTTTTTTTTTTTTTTTTTGGCTAATTTAGTTCTAAACTTTTTATAATTGTGCCAATTTAGTCCATCCGGCCAAAATTGGCTGGCCGATGCTGACGTGGACACCGATCAAGGACAGCTGGTTGGCGAACGCTAATGTGGCAATTTTTTTTCGAATTATTAATTTTTTTAAATTTTTTTTGATTTTTTTTCTTTTGTTTCCCACCTTCTTCTTCTTCTGGCCAATCGATGGTGAGGGCCAGCGAGGTCAGCCTCACCGGCCACTGGCGAGGCTCACCCCTGCTGGCCACTGGCGAAGGCAAGCCTCGCCAGCCGCCAACGAGGACCGTCACCATATCCATGGCGAGGTTGAGCCTCGCCGTCTAGATTTGGTGACAGTAGCCTTGACGGCTGCTGGTGAGGACCATGGCCAGATCTGGTGACCTCTCGCACTTCTAGTTATCTGTGACCCGAGCCAGGGCCCTACTGCCCCCTTTGGACTTGTTCGCCACCTGCACCCTCTCCGGGGACGCCCTCAAGATCTAGCGACTCCTCGCTAGTGGTCGGCAAGGTTGCTATCACCAGATCTGGCGACAGCAGCCTTGCCATCGCTAGGTGAGGCTCGCCTTCGCCACTAGCCAGCGAAGTTGACCTCATCGGCCAGAGGAAGAAGAATGCGAGAAAAAAAAATTCAAAAATTCAAAAAAAATATTAAACAATATTTAAAAATTGCCACATTAGTGTTTGCTAGCCAGCTGTCCCCAGCTAGCATCCACGTCAACACCGGCCGGCTAATTTTGGCCGAATGGACTGAATTGGCACACTTGTAAAATGTTTAGGACTAAATTGGCTAAAAAAAAGTTTATGACTGAATTGGCACAATTACAATAGGTTTAAGACTTTTTTGGTAATTTTCCATAGCATAAGGGTGCTCACTTTTTTCAACACATTTCCATGCCCCGCTTTCTGTTGATGGTAATTTACCTCAGTATTCTTTGGCAAGAGAGGTTTAAAGGAATGGATCGTCTTCTCATATCGATCCTGTCATATTGCATAAGCTTTCAAGGAACGTTAGGCATGTCCGTAAATGAAAACTGCTAGCATTTCCCTCGAACGTTAGTTACTTTTATATTGACACTCTTAGAAAATTACTGATATTATTCGATTATTTTGAATTACCAAATATTCCGAACACATAACATCATTTATTTTCGTAGGTTACTAGTGTGTTAAAGTTATTATTTTGATTCAAAATTATGAATCTTAATTTGAGTCACTCGCCCATATCATTTTTTATTTAATTTTTCCAATTTACCAACTAATTTAATGGTTCACTAAATATATTTGAGTCTATTACCGATGTGTTAAACTTATCAAGTAAGAGTAGGTTATTTCGTGTAAGAGTTAGTGGCGGCTTCACATGTTGGTGGATTATAAGAACAGTTGGCAATTATCAAACAATCAAATAGAAAGCTGGTGTTTGACTAAATAAAGTTAATTCCATATATGCGTCTACAGCAATTACATATAACTGTTGATAAATTTTGAAGAGATTTGATAATCTATAATAAGAGTTGGCATCTTTAATGGACTAGTAAGTCCCAAATATATATTGGTAAATTACTGGAACAACTATATTTACAACAAAAAATAACATAACTTGTTTAAATGAATCAATAGTGAGTTTAATTAGTTAAGTGAGTTTGGTTGATCTTGATTGACATTGCTAATGGGGAAAAACTCCAAAATAAGGGTTTGAAATACTTTCATTTTGTTAAATAAGGGCATGAAATTGATATTATTTCCAATAAGAGCCGGAAGTGCCCTCATTTTAAAAATAAAAAATAAAATAAAAGCCTAAAGTAGATCTTATTTCAAATAAGGGTCTAAAGTGTTCATATTAGTCTTAAAAAAGGCTTAAACTCATCTACTCTGAAAGGAAATTTCATCTTTTAAGATTTTCAAATTTTTAATATTTTCTTTCTTTTCATAAAAAAACAAAAAGGAAAAAAGGAAAAACATGAGCAAGAGGGAGTAGGGGTGTGCATGGTCGGGCGGGCGGTTCTCGATCTAGAACCGAGAACCGCCCGCTAAGGACCGGTTCCAAAAAATTGGAACCGGGATCCACCAGTTTGTTGCATGGATCCACCCGGGAACTGGACCGCTGGTCCGGTCCGGTTCCCAAGTGGATCCATGGAACCGATCTTGACGCGAAACAATGTTGGTTTTCAACATAGAACGGTCGGGTTTATGAGTTGGGAAGGAGGGGAGGAGGTCTATGGTCGGGTTTTCAACATAGAACGGTTGCGAAACAATTTTCCGCGGCTCGGCGGGTGGTGGCCGACGCGAGGGGGCGAATAGCAGCAGCGGAGGAGCAACGGCGGCGGTGTCAACGCTCAAGGAGGAATCGAAATGGCGATAGGATTAGGAGGAACCGAGGAAGAGACAAAGAGAGAGAGAACCGAAGACGAAGGGAGTGAGGAGATGAGATCTAATTTAGGGTTTTTTTAGTAATTTTTTTAATATTAAAAAGGTTCCGGTCCAGTTCGGGTGGGCGGATCCGCCCATGGAACCGAGAACCGGACCGGTACCCACCGGTTCCGAAAAATTGGAACCGGGAACCGGACCGGTTCCCTCAAGAACCGCCGGTTCCGGCGGTTCCAGTCCGGTTCCGGCGGTCCGGGCGGTTCCGGGTATTTTGCACACCCCTAAGAGGGAGCCCCTCTTGCCTGTGGCTATCGCCCCATTGAAGGCTAGCGAGGTCGCCGGCACTTGGGCAAGAGTCAGTGACCCTTGCAAGAAGCCGAAGAGGGTAGTGACCCTCTCCTAGATTTGGGCGAGGGTTCCACCCTCGCCTCGACCTGGGCAAGGCCGTCAGCCCTTGCCTAGCACCGCTAGACCTAAGGCGAGAGTTGTGGACACTTGAAGTGCCAAAACTTGGCACGGAGGGACGCTTAAGTGCCAAAAGTTTGGAAAGTGACACTTAAGTGCCAAAATCGGAGCAAAATGGATCACTTAAGTGCCAATCCGACCAAAATCCGGCGAAAATGCAGACGTGGCATTTTCCAGCGACATGCTTAACTGACGTGGCAATTTTTTTTTAAAAAAATTAAGCACACGTGGAGGAGGAAAACGACGTCGTCCCATCCACTCTGCCTTGACCAAGCTAAACGATGTCGTTTTTCCTTAGTGATAAACGACGTTGTTTTTCTTATTTAGGGTTTAATCGGTCGTCGCTCATGTTCACACTAGATTTGACGTCCTCTCCATCGCCATTCACAGCTCACCGCTCGTAGGTCATCGCGCATGATCATCGCTCGTCGTCGTCACTCGTCGTTGTCAATTGCCGTCGTCCCTCACTCAGGTTTGTTCTCTTATTCCTCTCTCTTGTGGTGAAATTAGGGTTTCGACTTGTTTATTAGGGCTCCAATTTGAAATTTGGGGCTTGGTTGGGAAATCTTGGGCTTGGATGGTATTGATGTGAGATTTAGGGCTCAGATGTGGTGCTAGAGCCCTATTGGGGGTTCGGATTGACAGTTTAAGATCGGCCTCGAAATGTAGTGCTCGGCGTAGGGCTTGGTTGGGGGAAAATTAAGTCTCAGATGTGGTGCTAGGTACCGTGATGTGTGGTTTAGGGCTCGGATGTGGAATTGTGATGTGCAAAAGTAATTTGTAGGGGTCGGATTTAAAATGTGATGAGTGATAGTGATTATTAAGGTTCAAAGTAGTTGTCGTGGGCACTTCTCGGCATTTTTTTTTTTTTAAATTGCAGTGTTGAAATTGGTGTCATGAGAACCCATGCTTATCTAATGACCTCTCCATATTTTAAGGGAATGCGACATAATCAAAGTAGCTGTCTGTTGGGTGGGGACCTCTATTTGTCCTGACGACATCTTTCCAATCAAAGTAGCTATTGTCCCGAATACTGCACCTTTTCCCTCTTTCTTATCTTTTCTTTAATAAAGAGTGTAGGGACCTCCACATGCAATTGTCTGTTGTCCTTTGTGAATGTGGTCCCAAAAGTTAATTGTATTTTTTTCCTCTTTTGTTGTAGAAATGACTTATGATAAGGACTTTGTTGCTGTCATTATTTGCTACGATGGGGATTTTGCGATTGGGGAGGATGAGTGGGAGTATGAGGGGGGGAATGAGGGTACTATCTTTGTAGATATAAAGAAAGCATCTTATATTGGATTTGTTAGGGATATAATGACATATTTGCCTTGTAAAGTACAAAAGTTGTTGTATTGTGTTCCTGGGAACATCTTGAGAAATGGTTTGAGACATTTAGAAGACGATAATGGTTTTTGGGATGTCCTATATCATTATCTTCATGGCGAAGAGGTGAAAATATATGTTGAATACAATAGTGATAGTGAGGACGAAGATGATGACAGAGATAGCACCCAAGTAGGAGAATGAGGAGATGGTATTCAAGCTAGTACTGAGATTAGGGATGAAATAAGGCATGATGGACAAGACGAGGAGGAGAGGGGCACAGATGTTGTTTACCAGAGTGATGGACCATCACTGAATTAGATTGGGAAGTAGCTGAATCCAGTGATGGTGATGATGACGATGAAGGGTTGGCTACTGAAAATTTCTTAATCTTTAGTGACGATGATGACGAGGTGCTTACACAGTCAAGGAAAAAACGAAGGGGCTTTTTGTCAGATAGATTTGCAACTTTGTAGGTAATTGATGAAGTTCCAAACAGAGACGAAGGCCCTACAGATGTTGCTGGTGTTAGTGGCCAGGAGACGAATTATGAAGAAAGCATCGAGATTGCTACTTCCCAGGACAAGCTTGAAGAAGATCAAGGAGTTGTGCGTAGAAGGAAAAGTAAGTTTCCTTCCTATGATCCATCCATTACCTCTCCTACTTTGTCAGTAGGTATGAAATTTCAAGATGCGAAACAATTTAGGGAAGCTATACTGAAGAATTCCATTGCTGCACAAAGAAATATTGACTTCATTAGAAACACTAAGTACTTTGTTAGAGCTAAGTGTTCGTAGCAAAATTGTCCATGGAAGATTTATGGTGCGTTTGTTAAAAGGAGTGGGTCTTTCCAGATTAGAGCCTACCAAGAGGAACACACTTGTTCCATTAATTTTCAAAACAAAAGGGTAACAAGTGCATGGTTGTCCAAGCATTTCTTCGATCTGATCAAGCCGATGCCTGAGATGAAAAGTACTGACTTTAGGATGCTGGTGAAGGAGCGTGTATGCATCAATGTATCTAGGAATCAATGCAAAAAAGCAAAGCAAAAGGTGATAAATATACTTATTGGTCAGTATGGCAAGGAATATGGGCAGGTGTGGGAGTATGCTTGGGAGTGTAGGCTACAAAACCCTTCAAGTAGAGTGTATGTAGAGGTGGTGGAGAGGCCACTTCCTGATAGTGGGACCAAGTTCGGCAAGTTCTATGTGTGTTTTGATGCATGCAGACAGGGATTTTTAGCTAGTTGTAGACGGATTATAGGAATGGATGGCTATTTTTTGAAGGGCTTGTGCAAAGGAGAATTGTTGGAGAAGATTGGAAGAGATGCGAATAACCAAATGTTCCCACTAGCTTGGGCTGTTGTAAGGATTGAAAACAAGGACAATTGGTCCTGGTTCTTGAAAAATCTGATGGCTGACTTAGAGATAACAAACGGGGAAGGGTGGGCGTTCATGAGCGACCAACAAAAGGTAATGCTTGCTTTTTGAAATATTTAGTCAATTGTTTGCTTTGTAATATTAACATGTTATTTGCTTACATTTCTTACTTTAAATTATTGTAGGGATTGGTTCCAACAGTAGTCGAGTTGTTGCCCCATGCTGAACGTCGAATGTGTGCACGGCACATATACGGGAATTGGGCAAAGACCTACAAAGGGGATAAGCTGCAGTTGCAATTTTGACAATTAGCAAAGAGTATGAATATGGCTGACTTTAGGATAGCCAAAGAAGGACTGCTTCAGTTGACAAAGGAAGGTTGTGCAGTACTATTTCAAACAGAACTGAAGCATTGGTGCAGGGCATTCTTCAGTGAGGAATTCAAGTGCGATCACATTGACAACAACATATGTGAATCATTTAATGCGAAGATAATATATGCAAGATGCAAACCAATCATCTCAATGCTTGAAGATATACGAGTTATGGTCATGACTCGGTTGCACAAACAAAGAGATGAGGCTGCAAAGTGGACTAGACAATGTAGTCCTAGGATTGCCAAGAAATTGGATGAGAACTTGGCTGCAAGTAGACATTGTCATCCCATTTGGAATGGAGATGACGAATATGAGATAATGAAGGGTTCCGATAAATATGTTGTCCATCTAGGTATGAGGAAGTGTTCATGTAGAGCATGTCAACTAAGTGGAATTCCTTGTGCACATGCCATATGTGCCATCCAGTTGAAGGGCCACAATCTAGAGGATTATATTGATGATTGGTACAAAAAATCGAAATACCTTACTTCGTATCAGTTCATGATGCAGCCAATTAAAAGTAGCAAGTTTTGGGAGTCGACGGATCATGAAGCACCTCAACCTTTGCCACTGAAGAAGAAAATGGGAAGGCCAAAACGAAGACGAAGAATGGCGGAGGGAGAGGTCTCGGGTCAATAAAGAATGAGCAGGACAGCTGCAAAGATAACATGCTCTTATTGTCGCGTAGCAGGGCACAACATTAAAGGTTGTCAATTGAGGAAGCAACAAGAACAGTTGAGGCCAATTGAGGGGCCTAGTGAAGGGACAGTTGGAGTAAGGCAAACAAAAGGACTAAGTGAGTCGACTGTTCTTCAGTCGACAACCAGAAGCCCAGTAAGTCATAAAATTTACGTTTATGTTGCTTTATGGTTTATCATAAATATGTACATAATATCCTATTTGGCCTTGTATGTCATGTCTTTGTCAGGTCACGAGAAGAACCCCAATAAGTCATAAAACTAAAGGGCCTGTTCGAAGAAGGCAAGGTAGAAGACGGCCAGCTGAGGGATTGGCCCAAGCAGCTAAACGACCAATTCAGTCGATTGCTCTTCAGCAGAGAAACAAATACCCAGTAAATTCAATAATTTGTGTTCAGTTATTCTTTCTTTATGTTATTATATATAGCCCGATGTTATATTTATGTTGTCTTTTGCCTATTTCTCAGGTTTGAAGAATGCAAGTTGGAGCTCAATTGCCAACTGAAGGGCCATCACAAGAGCCACCACAAGGGCCACCCGAAGAATCACTACAAAGGTCACCACAAGTACCACTAGAAGGGCCAACAGAAGGTGTCACTGAAGTTGAAGGGCTACATAGAAGGACAACTACAAGAAGGCCACGTGAAGGGGCAACTACACAAAGGTCATCTAGAAGACGTCGAACTGAAGAATTGGTTGAAGAAGCCCCGGCTGTAGTTGAAGGGCCAAAAGAAGGACCCAAGAAATCACAGGCAAGAAAAGGAGCCAACAAATCACAAGTTCCTGAAAGAGACGCCCCTATTCAAACAAGAGGGGCGCTTGGGAAGAGGTTAAGACAATATGGCTATGGCCCTTATACAGATGAGCGTACTGGAACAGTCATTCTGAATGTAAGATTTATTGGCTGCATTTAATTTAATTTATGCTGTAGACTTTTGCTAACAATTTATTGTCTTTTTGTAGCCTGGGAGAAGTTCAGAGGTTCTTATCTCTCAAGGCCCAACTCAAGAATCAACGGCTGCACCAACAAAGAAGAAGAAGAAATCATCAGTTGCGCCAACAAGAAAGAACAGCAAGAACCCAGTTGTAGGTCCATCTGAATCAATTCAGCTTAGGACAGTTGCAACTACACCTCCTTCTGAATCAATTCAACCTGGGACATTTGCAGCCCAATTTGAGTCAGTGGATACTAAGAAGGTTGAAGAAGAAGTTGCACGTCCAGTTAGAAAGAGTGCGAGGATTATGAATCAAGTGAAAGGCCCATCAAAAGGAGCACGAACAGGGGGTATTGTGCATATTGATTGATGAGATGGGACGTGATAGGATTTGTGGAGCTTAGGAGTTAGTTTTGTAAACGTTTATCAATGGAATGTTTGTCATTCCTAACTTGCTATGGATGGTTATCTTTTTTTTTTCTTCTTTAGTTTGTCATTAATTTTGTGAGACTTAATTTCAATATCAATGGAATGATCTTGCTGCTTGTCAAATTCTTTTGCTTTTTGTAAGATATGGATTCTGCTTTTACTTTCTGCTGTTGGTGTTGGGTCTGTGGTGGTAGCTGGAGTGCTGGTGTGGCTGGTGGCGGTGGATGGTGATGCTGGAGTGCTGCTTTTACTTACTGCTGTTTGATGCTTGGTGTTGGGTCTATGGTGATAACTGGAGTGCTGGTGTGGCTGTTGGGTGGTGGCTGGGTGCTAATGTGGTGGCTGGGGTGCTGGTGTAGCTGGTGGTGGTAACTGGTGATGCCTAGTGGTTGTGGGTTTGTGGTGGGGGTTGGGGGTTGGGGGCTTATGCTGCACCTGGTGCAAGTGTGCAGTGTGCACGTCTTACACCAGGTGTACTGGTGCAAGCTAGTGCAAGGCTCAGCTTGCACCAGTACCTTTTAAAGCAACACCACTAGCACGGTGGTGGCTGGAGTGCCTAGTGTGGCTAGTGGTGATGGCTGGTGGTGCAGCCGGTAGTGGTGGTTGGCGCAATTTTTAGAGAAAGCCTATAAAAAATTGGCACTTAAGTGTCTCACTTTTCAAAAAATGTGGCACTTAAGTGTTCACTTTTAACTACGTGTGACACTTAAGTGATCACTTTAATAATAACTTGACACTTAAGTGATCTTTTTTTTTTATCGCGACTAGCACTTAAGTGATTACTAAATACAATTTATGGCACTCGGGTAATCACTCGTGTTTGTCTTGTGTATATGCTGGTTTGCAGCAAAACATAGAAGGTGATGGTAATTTAACTTATGGCAACTCCATTCAATTCCAATATTTGCTACTGGTTTATGTTTATATTCACAGCACTTTGACCCAATACACATCCATCATTATTGGTTTATATTCAAGAACAAGCAACAACACAGTACAAGCAGCATCCAATTCACTCATTCCCTTTCCTTAACCTCCTTACAAACACAAGATGTAACCGACAATACATATGACAGCACAAACAACAACAAAGCCACAATGATCTTGTGGAACAACACAAACTTCTTCTCATCTTTCAAAAAGAAAAAAGCCTACATTTAATCCATAACAATTACATTTCTCCATTCATTTTTAACTATGGTAGTCGGAGAAACTTTTTTTCATCTTCAAGTGCTTTACATTTCATCATAAAGTATAATAGACAACGAAACAACACCATAATAAACGCTTGATAACACTTCCGTTCAATATTCATCCTTGAAACTTCATTCTTGAAAAGTTTAGCCGAAAATGCTTGAGCTTGCATTGAGTCAACATCGTCCAAGTCGTCCACAAACATAGATGAAGATTGATGTCTTTTATCAAGTAGATCCAATATTACCTCTGTGGCTCGGTGAGAGAATTTCGCATTGACCCATTTGAAGTATTTGCACTTCGACCCTTCTTTATATCTGGCGCATCCATAAAATCTTCTCCCAAGATTCATTCGAGTCCACGATGTTCTTCTTGGACTCGGTAATCCACAAAAACAGAAACTCTGGCCTTCTCCTTCGCTTCGGTGAGAGGAATTTGAGGCGCTGCTGCGAGTCCTGCTCTCCATTTTCAATATTCGACGATGGAATTTTGGGCAAATCAAAATTAGGGTTCGAGACTAGGATTTGAGCACTTCAATAGGGATTTTAGCCGATTTAGGGTTTTAGATTTGGGGCAATTTGGGTGACGATGACGTTTTGGCAGATTCAGGGCTTATATTTTGGCCAACTATGGAAACAGCTTTGTTTTGGGTGAGTTAGAGCTGAGTTAGCTCTCCGGCGAGCCACCTAAGCGAGCAAAAATAATAAAATATTGCCACGTAGGATTTCCGGCAAGGTCCGTTGGAAGTGGCACTTAAGTGTCCCACTTTTCAAAAAAAGTGGCACTTTCCTAACTTTTGACACTTAAGTGTCCCCTCGTGCCAAGTTTTGGCACTTGGGCTATACTTTCCCCCCTAAGGCGAGGTCCGAAGGCGTTGGGCGAGGACAAGCAACCTTTCCCAAATCTAGGAGAGGGTCACCGCCCTCTCTTGCTTCTGGCGAGGATTGTTAGCCCTCACCCAAGTGTTGGCGACCCCATGACCTTCATTGCCAATGGGTCAGCGGCCATAGGTGGGAGGGGCTCCCTCCCACTCATGGTTTTCCTTTTTTCTAAATTTTTTATAATCTAATTTAATTTAAATTTAACTAGTGTTTTCACAAAAATATCTTTGCTCGGCCAAAATATTTTGCTGATTGACAAGGCTAGGTTCCTATTTGAAATAGTTATAACCACTTTAAGACTTTCTTTGGGATTGATATGCCACTTTGAGCTCCTATTTGAAATAATGTCCACTTCATACTTTTATTTAAGAAAATGAGAACACTTTTGGGCTTTTATTTGGATTTTTCCCTTATTATCGTTAATTATATGATATAGTTATTGACCAGTGTATGATAACCATAGTATATAGCTTTCAATGACTATTGATGAGCGACAAAATGCAATTGATCAAGGCAGACTAATTGTTGATAGTGCTTTAAGTTACTAAAAAATTGACAATTGTACAACATAAAAATCGACATATACAAAGAGGAATTGTCAACAATTACGTGGAATCGACATCGACGAGTAGCTGAGGAGTGTTCAACGAAGTTGATCAACGGAACAAGTAAAGACTTGGCTACTCCAAATTTGGCTAAGTGTTGGAAGCAAGGGGAGAAAATGAGGACAAGGATACTAACTGAAGGCAAAGGTATCTAGTGACGCTTGAGTAACTCCGTACTTAGCATCGTTTATAATTATCGTAAGGGATAAGTGCTGCAAAAGTCCTAAAACTTGTCACGAAAATGCAATTGAGTCCAAAAACTTGCAAAAAGTGCAATCAAGTCCTAAAACTTGTCAAATTATTTCAATCGAGTCCTAAAGTTAACACCGTTAGCATTTTCCGTTAAAAATGCTGACGTGGTATTTTAAATAATTTTTATTTTCCACATGGATTTTTTAATTATTTTTTATTCATTTTTGTTTAAAAAATTATATTTAAAAACTAAAAAATTAGATTTATTCATTTTATCTTATTTTCACCAAAAACTAAAAAGAAAAGTTAAAAAATTTATTTTAAAAATAAGATAAAATGAATGGAACTATAATTCTTCTTATAAGAGCCGCTAATTTTTTATTTTTAAATAAATTTTTTAACTTTTCTTTTTAGTTTTTGGTGAAAATAAGATAAAATGAATAAATCTAATTTTTTTAGTTTTTAAATCTAATTTTAAAAAAAATGAATAAAAAATAATAAAAAATCCACGTGGAAAATTAAAATTATTTAAAATGCCACGTCGGCATTTTTAACGGAAAACGCTAACGGTGTTACCTTTAGGACTCAATTGAAACAATTTAACAAGTTTTAGGACTTAATTGCACTTTTTGCAAGTTTTATGACTCAATTGCATTTTTGTGACAAGTTTTAGGACTTCTACAGTACTTATCCCTTATCGTAATGTCTTTATTCGAACACCTTTTAGAATGTTGGAGGCTGCACTCCACCAAACCTGGAGAAATGTTGGAGCCTGCACTCCACCAAACCTGGACGGGAATGGGACTACATGATTGATGAGTCCTAGTCTTTGTAGAAGCAAAACAAGAGAAAGAAATTGCACGATAATCGATGGTATCCATAGCACCCAATTCAACCATCTGTAGTGAAAATTCGGCATGGTTGACTTTCATCCGATTGAATTAACTTCGTCAAATAGTCAAATTGCTAACAACATGACTTAAAACAATCACCAAAAAAGGCACACGTATCAGATAATTTTCAAAATCTATAGTTTACCATATTGAGATTTTCCTATTGTTCGATTGCTTTCGCTAATAATTATCAGTAATTTTCAAAATATTTTCCTGAGTGTTTTGAGCAGATATCGATTTTCTTGTTTACTTATTGAATCACAAGCTATCTTGATAACTTACCAAATATCTTCTCTTAATTTCACCCTAATGAAGCCGTTTGTCACTTTAACATGGACATCCTCCCTTTGTTCTCTGACTAGTTTTTTAACCTTAATGCCATCATTGTTTTTAACGTTGATTAATCGTTCCCATCCCTTTGTAACTTTTATGCAGTCTTCCAAGTACACTTTCCTTCATATAAACCTGTTCTTCAAATTTCGAAAGAAACTTAATTTGATTTACTTATTGATATCAACTGACAAAAAATGTAGATATTGACAGAGAGCGAAACAAGATTGTGGAAAAAGGTTTTTTCTTCTATATGTTGTATACATTTACATCGGTATATTTATAATGTAAGTGACAAAAGAATAAAATAGGAAACAATAATAAATGAATCACTATTTTCCTAATTACCAAAACTAATCCACGACTAACTGTATTATAGTCGATAGAATCGGGATCTTCAAGATATACAGGATATATTTCCAACACTCCCCCTCAAGCTGGTGGCCTGTAAACGTCAAGGATACCCAGCTTGCTCAATAGATACTTATGTTGTCTCTAACATAATGCTTTAGTGAAAATGTCTGCAGGTTGCTCCGTTGTTCCAATTCCTTTTGTCACGAGAACTCCATCTTTGATTTTGTCCCGAGTGAAGTGACAATCTATTTCTATGTGTTTTGTTCTTTCATGAAAAACTGGATTTGCCGCTAATTTAAGTGTAGCATCATTATCACAGAAAATTCACTTGGTCCACTAACATGTACTCTAAGGTCCAAGAGTAGTCCTCGTATCCAGACTATTTCACAGGTAGCCTTTGCCATGGCCTGATACTCTGATTCTGGATATGATAGTGATACGGTTGATTGCTTCTTTGTCTTCCAAGAGATTAGTGATTTTCCTAGTTTTATGCAAAAATCAGTAATAGATCCTCTGGTCATTGGACAAGTAGCATAATCTGTCACGAAGGGCTATCATTTTCATATTGCAGTCACGAGATAGAAGTATACCAAGGCCTGGACATCCCTTCAAATATTTGACCACCTTCAACGCAGCATTCATATGTGACTGCTTTGGCATATGCATGAACTAGCTGAGTACTTGTACTGCATAAGATATGTCAGGTCTTGTCATTGTAAGATATATCAATTTTCTGACTAGTCGCTGATATTCAGAAGGATCTTTGAGCACTAGATCTTTGATGGTCGAAGGGGAATTAAGGTCATATTCATGCATTGTCAACTTGACATTCTACTCAATTGGAATGGCTGTTGGTTTACATCCTGATAACCCTACTTCAGAAATAATCTCCAAGTTGAACTTCCTCTGACTGAGGCAAATTCCTTCATTGGATTGAGCAATCTCGTTACCAAGAAAATATTTTGGTGGTCCCAAATCTTTGATATGAAAAGTGGAGTGCAAGTACTCTTTGAACTTGGCAACTTTAGAATCATTATTTCCCATGACAAGTATGTCATCGACATATATCAACAAATAAATTGGTGAATCCTTTGTAGTTCGTATAAACAAGGCATAATCATACTTAGAATGCTCAAAACCTGCATTGGTTAGTGCAGTAGTGAATTTGGCATACCACTGTCTAGATGCATGTTTTAAACCGTATAAGGATTTATGAAGACGACATACCCGAGACTCCCCCTGTCTGTGTAATCCTTGAGGAATTTCCATGTAGATTTCTTCATCAAGATCACCATGTAGAAAGGCATTATGTACATCCATCTGATGAAGGTTCCAATTCCGTATGGCTACAACAGTCAAGAAGGAACGTACAGTGACTTCTTTAGCTACTGGAGAAAACATCTCATGATAGTCAAAGCCTTCCTTTTGAGTGAATCCCTTGGCTAATAATCGAGCTTTATAACGCTCAACAAAACCATTTGCCTTGAATTTGATCTTATAAACCCACTTGCAGCCAATTGGTTTCCGATGTTCGGGCAAGGAAACGATATCCCAGGTATGATTCTCCATTAGAGCAATAAGCTCAGACTCCATCGCATTTCGCCATCTTGGATCTCATGCTGCTTTAGCGAATGAAGACGGTTCCTGTTTTTCTGATATACAACTGATACAACACATGTGTCCTAGCGATAATTGATTAAATGACACATATGAGGTAATGGGTTATTGTGTACCTGAAGAACTTGTTGCGGAACATATGTAGTCCTGGGTCCATGTAGGCGGTCGAGTATGTCGTCCAGAACGTCGAGGCCGCTTGATAACATTTGTTGATGGATCCGAGGACTCAGAAATAACTGGTGAATTAATTGTTGCTGAAGGAGACTGAGAGATATCTTTAGATGAACTTGGCAATGCTACTTTTGGGGGTGTAGATTCCATCGGTATAGACAGAGATGGTCCTGATGATATAGATGATCCTGGTGCGATAAGAAAGCCTGGAGTTGAAGATAAATATTCTTCTAACAAAAAACATCTGTCATGCCGTGATGGTAAAGAGGGCTGCGATGGAGAGACCATTTTTTTCAAATGGAAACACATCTTCATGAAATACAACATCTCTGCTAATGAAGAAATTCCCTGTAGAAATCTCCATAACTCGATATCCTTTCTGAAGAGGGGGGTAGCCCATGAAAACACACTGAGTGGCCCGAGGACGCATTTTGTCTCGAGGACCCACATTTGTTGCATAACATAGACAACCAAAAACTTTAAGATGATCATTATCAAGCTGTTTGTTGTAAAGCATCTCAAAAGGGGTCCTACCATTAAGAATTCGAGTTGGCATGCGATTAATCAAGTAGGTAGCTGTGATCACACAATCTCCCTGAAAATCTTCTGGAATAGAAACTTGGTATTTAAGAGCACGGGCTACCTCTAATAGGTGCCTATGTTTGCGGTCTACAACTCCATTTTGTTGTGGAGTGTAAGTGCAGGAGCTTTCACGAAGTATGCCATAAGATTATAATAATATGTTGCAATCAAAAGTAAAAAATTCATGCCCGTTGTCTATACGAATTCGTTGTACAGATCTGCCAAATTGATTTCTAATTATGGAAAGAAAATTTGACAAATTGCCAAAAGTTTGGCTTTTCGATTGCATAAGATATACCTAGGTGGCTCAAGTGTAATCATCAACAATTGTGAGGAAGAATCGAGATCCATCACGGAGAGGGCTATGATAAGGTCTCCAAATGTCCATATGAAGCAATGAAAAAGGCTTTGTTGCTCGAGATGTACTTTTTGGAATGAAGCTCGAGATTGTTTAGCTAAAGGACATATTGGGCATTTTGGATGAGGAAAAAATGCACTGTGACCTAATCGTTGATGAGAAAGGAGATTTTTATTTTTATTGATGGCATACAAGAAACATGCTTATTCAATAATTCTAAATCTCCTGGGAAATTGTCCATAAATAGAGTCCCCTCTGCCATACTACCCAAGCCCATCACTCTGCCAGTCGAATGGTCCTAAAAGAGGCAATTGTCTGAATTGAATATGGCATGGCAAGAGTTATCCTCACATACTCTTGATACATAAAGTAGATTGAATTCAAATTCTGGGATATATAAGACATTTCTGAGGATAAAATTTTGACCAAGACGTACGGTGCCGATTATGGTAACATTTGTGATGTTCCCATTTGGAAGACGCACCGTGATAGGTGATTCTGGCATTTTATATATATGAGAAAATAGATTTTTGTTGCATACTATGTGGTCACTAGCGCCTGAATCGATTATCCATACATCAACTGAAAATGAATTCTTATTGTAAAGGAAAGTACCTGAGAATCCCGCACCTTCATCACTAGTCTTGAGCTGATCTAGCATCTGTACAATATTGTGATATTGTTCTTGGCTGATCATTTGATGAGATGATCCACCGGCCCTTTGTGTAGAAATCTGAGAAACTGTGGATTCTCTCCTTTTGTCCTTGTCATTAGGTTTTCCATGCAGCTTCCAACACGTTTCAATAGTATGGTGCGGATGTTTACAATAGTCACAATATTTATTTTTAAATAGTGAATTTTGTCCATTAACCTTTCTTGCTAACGTGGCATTTCGTAGCCCGTAGGATCTCTCATAAAATGGTGCTAACATGGCGCGATTCCAACTGTCCGATTCTGTTGAAGCCGTGGACAAATGGTGACCATCCGATCTAGCAGACAAATGGTGACTGTCCGATCCAGCGCGTCCATCTCGTCCGTCGATTCCAGCGCTGAGATCCCAACCGTCCGATCCAACGTTTTTATTTGAGCCGTCCGTTTTGGATCGATGATCCTAGCTGTCCATTCCAAATCTATGACCCAGACGCTCCATTTGCGACGCTTTAGGGTTTCCTCCATGTCTTCTCGCCGCAGCCACAATCCTCTCCAGATCTGAGGCTGTTCTGTTGGAGGCCTTCTCGCCGAAGGAGAGGATAGTAAGGCTCATTGTCACGCCCTGATCCTCGGAGACGCATCCATCCTTCTACTTGGTCGATTTTAGAATGCGATATCCCAGGATTGTGTATCGCCGACCCTTTCGTTTTAATACGCATGCAGAAGTAGTTATAAATCCCCAGACAATAATAACAATGGGATAGAAAACAGGCCATATTTTTCGTATTGAAATTCACAATCACACTTTTATATACAGAGCATAACTTAAAGTATCTCACAAAACCATTCACAACCTTCTAGTCTCACACACCTTCTAGTCTCACACTTATCTACACTAAGACAAGGTTCACAAAAGGGATGGGATCTCAATCCTCATCAGGGTCATACTCGGGATCATCCTGATCCTCCTCAAACTCATCGTCACTGAGCTCATCTTCATCAAGCTCTTCATCTTCTTCTGGCTCATCTACAGGGTTGTCCAACAGGTAATCCTCCTCCGGTTCTTCTTCTTCAGGTTCTCCCTCAACTTCAGCTACCGGCTCCTCTTCAAAAAATGTAGATATTGACAGAGAGCGAAACAAGATTGTGGAAAAAGGTTTTTTCTTCTATATGTCGTATACATTTATATCGGTATATTTATAATGTAAGTGACAAAAGAATAAAACAGGAAACAATAATAAATGAATCACTGTTTTCCTATTTTCCTAATTACCAAAACTAATCCTCGACTAACTGTATCATAGTCGATAGAATCGGGATCTTCAAGATATAGAGGATATATTTCCAACATCAACGTTTATATAATTTTTCCAATTTACCAACTATCCCAACAGTTGACTACAACTAATTGAGTTGGTTACTCAGCTTAATGCAATCCTCGATCACTCTAACAATGAGTTCGAGAATGCCATTATCAAGGTACCCTACTTATTTTCTCCTCAGCTACAAACTACCAGTTGCCAAAATTCATAGTCTGGTCAAGTGGATCTTCATCTGGCATCTTGAACTTAAAAAAACCGAAGGATTTGCCTTGGGTTCTGTTTTCTTTGGACCGCCTTCAGAATTCATGAAGCTGCAGATTATAATGAAATTGCACCATGCATCGAAAAGTAAGAAGTTAAAGTGCTCCCACAGGATTTCTTTGCTTTCTGGATGTTTGACGTTGCAAAATGCATCGGGAGCTGTACTCTACCAAATGGCAATACCCCTGAATGTGAGTTTATGGAGAGTCACTTTCCATTATTAAGATTCTTTCCCAGATTACAGGATCTCTTCCCCACCTGACAAATGAAAGAGCCTTTCAATTCGATACTTAGCTCATATATCCATTGTTAGCGATATTAGACTATTTACTTTATTCTCTATATCTCTCAGGACTATGCACATATCTTCTCCGAATGCGATATCCTTAATTATATTATTTTTATCTTATTACCTTATAATTAACCAATAACTCATATACACTTTATCAATACATCGAAATATATAGAAATCCTGTATTTTTCTCTTCTGCGTATATGCTTAACTTGGTATCGAAGATGTGAAAAAAGAGGTAGCTGAAAGCTATCCATTGTTAACAAAAGCCACACTCAAACACATGACAAAAGAACAAATTTGTGACAGCGACATAGCAATGGTAATTGCAGTAAATTGCTGCTTTATTTTGGAAGAATCCCGGCGACATGATCGGTCCTCCAAAGAACAGAAGGAATCTGAAAATCTCTCATGTCGCCGATTCCTCCATTAGGTCTAATACACCGAGATAACTAAAAACTGATGGTCTTAGATTAAAAAGTTCATCAGGTGGAGCAAGAGATGTCGAGATTTGAAACGGAGAGGGGGTACATACGGGTGGTGGAGTACTTGAACGAGAGGACCTGACCGGGGGAGAGGGCTGCCCCGTTATTCACCAAGCAGTCGTCGTAGTCGAGCCGCTTGAAGATTTCTGGTCTTATCAGGTTGTCGGAGCTGAATTCGCCGCAGTGGAAGTGGAGGTTCGCGATGGTGCACGCAGACGAGCATTCGTTCTTAATTTCAACTGAGAAAATCGGAATCCCCGAAGGTTGCGTGCCTACTGAGGCTTGGTTTATCGTAATGTCTCTCTCCGAACACCTTTCAGAATGTTGGAGGCTCCACTCCACCAAACCTGGACGGGAATGGGAGTACATGACTGATAAGTCGTAGTCTTTATAGAAGCAAAACAACAGAAAGAAATTGCACAATAATTAATAGTATCCACAGCACGTGATTCGACCATCTGTAGTGAAAATCCGAAATAATTAACTTTCATCTGATTGAATTAACTCCTTCAAATGATCGAATTGCTAACAACATGAATTAAAGCAATCGCCAAAAGGCACACAGAACATTATCATGTCTGAACAAATCTTTTTCCATCAATGCAATGAACATAGGCTAGCATAAGCTTATCACACGGACAATACGGCGCGTAAAACTAATTCCATGCAGAAAATACATCGGAAAGCATGGTTTCTATGGACGTATATATCAAAACCATCGATGCCCATCGATGATTGCGAGACTCTTGAAAAGATAATTGTATAGACATCCTAGATTTTGAAAGCCATCATAGTAAAGATATACCATGGTCAGATACAAGGATTATTAGGACAACCACGAGCCAGCAGAGAATCTCCGGTGACGTTTTCTTCATTGTTGTCGTCTCCAAACTTGAAAAAGCAGTATCAGTATTTTCTCACCAAACTGAGAATCTCTGTTTCTCTCACTTGATTGTTTTATAACCAAAGAGACGACCAATGTTTAGGAAAGTGAATAAAGACGCATCGGTGCTAGGCCGTGTAATCTACTGTATCGAATCTCCTTCAAAATGGCAAGCAAAAGGAGGAGGATTTTGTCTAAATTTCTTTGACCCTTCAATTCACTCGATCTCGAAAGATTGGCTTTTCGAGACGAATCTCTTTGCATTTCTCAACATGGCAAGAAAGCCAATTTTTTAGTGTTTATTAATGGAAAATAAGAGGATGACAATAAAGTTGCAAGCAAAATAAGTCCACCCAATATTTTCTTAGGGAGGGGAAACGGTGTTGCCTCCACCCCAAGTTTTCCTGTAATCTTATATTCCATTTGAGGGGGCTACCAAGAGGGAATTTTCCAATTAGAAACATATAATAATAGATCAATCAAAATAAAAAGATTGTGTTATTTCCACACTAATTTTGGCTTTACACTACCAAAAATAGCCTCTTCTTTTTTTTTTTACCATTTTGCCCCTTTGTCGTGCATGCTTTGATCAAATTTTCCTCCCTTTTTATTTGTTTTTTCCTTTTCTTTTCTTGCGGGTTCCACGTTCCTCCTCCTTCTAAGAAAATATTAAGTGTACTTGTTTTGCCAGTTAGCCCTATGTCACTCCACTCATTGAGTTGCTTACTAATGTGTTAAACATACTAGATAAAAGTTGATAATTCCGTGTAACAATGGCCTCATATGTTGGTAGATTATAGAAACACTTCACAATTACGAAACAATCAAATAAATGCTGTACTTTATTAGAATAAAGTCAATAATTTTGTATAAAAGCTGAAAACAATTCCATATAAATGTTAATAAATTTTGAAAGAGTTGATTATCGATTATAAGAGTTGGTATCTTTGACCAACCAGTAAACTCCTAGATATTTGTTTATAAAATTATTGAATATCAAATGTACTTCCACTGTTTGGGGGTAAAGAAGAGCTACAAGAGTTAATCCCTCGTCGCTCTATTGCTTGGTACGCTGATAGTAATGGCGAGATAGTAAAACCATTGAGAGGATTCGATGGTCCACATAGTCATGACAATGGTGGTCACGTGATGATGCCAAAGATCATCCATACTTGAGTTGGACGGTGGCTTAGAGAACGTACAGGCTCATTTTTGGGTTAATATGGGTGTAATGGCACTAATTGATCTGACTTTCTTCTTACGACTAATTAGATGCTATCATATAGCTCTGTCTGGGTTAAGTTCACGAGTTGGAGATAAGCGGACTCATCGTTATGTCTTTTTCGGTGTTTGTATTAATATTTTGAAGATGAACATTAAAAAGAAAGTGCACATGTAGATTATTTGAACTTGTTATATTTCTGTTACCAAATAATGTGATTGTTTTATTATGCTTCCGAGTTTTTTTTTTAAAGAAAAATAAATGATTGAAGAAAGATTTTGTGTCTCACTTGACACTGTGGGGGTGTCACGGGCACTCACTGGATTGCTTGAACGAGGTGGCGCCCCCGCCCTGCTTTTCCCACAATCCGTCAACCCTTACTTGAGCATTGGCAAGGGAGGGCTGGCAGCCGCTAGCTGTAGGCGAGGGGCTATGCGCCCTCAAATATCATCTCTAAATTTTACCCAAATGAAGCTGTTTTAACATGAACATCCTCCCTTTATTCTCTATCTAGTTTTTTAACCTTAATTCCATCATTGTTTTTAACATTGGTTAATCATTCTCATCCCTTTGTAATGTATAAACCCATCACAATTTCTTCAAGTTTCGAAAAAAACTTAGTTTGATTTACATATAGATATCAACGTTTATCTAATTTTTCCAACTTACCAACTATTCCAATAGTTGACTACAATTAATTGAGTTGGTCAGTCAGCTTAATGCAACCCTCGATCATTCTAAAAATGAGTTTTGGAATGCCATTATCAAGGTACCCTACTAATTTTCTCCTTAGCTACATACTACCAGCATTGCCAAAATTCACAGTCGCGTCTAGTGAATCTTGATCTGGAAACTTGACCTTAACAAACCAAAGGATTTGCCATGGGTTCTCTCGTCTTTGGACCGCCTTCAGAACTCATAAAGTTGCTGATTATAATGAAATTGCACCATGCATCGAAAAGCAAGATGTTAAAGTGCTCCCACCGGACTTCTTTGCTTTTTGGATGTTTGACGTTGCAAATGCATCTGGAGCTGTACTATACGATATGGCAATCCCCCTGAATGTGAGTTTATGGAGAGTCACTTTCCATTATTAAGATTCTTTTCTTGATTACAGGCTCTCTTCCCCCGCTTGACAGAGATTCGATACTCAGCTCATATATCTATGGTTAGCGATGTTAGAATATTTATTTGATTTTCCATATCTCTCGTGATTATGCATATATTCTCTCTGAATGTGATATCCTTGTTCGATTATAATTGATATTATATTTATCTTGTTACCTCATAATCAACCAATAACTCATATACACTTTATCAATACATCGAAATATATAGAAATCCCATATTTTTCTCTTCCGTATATATGCTTAACTTGGAATCGAAGACGTGAAAAAAGAGGTAGCCGAGTGCTATCTATTGTTAACAAAAGCCCCACTCAAACACATGACAGAAGAACAAATTTTGTGACAGCGACATAGCAATGGTAATTGCAATAAATTGCTGCTTTGTTTTTGAAGAATCCGGGCAACATGATCGGTCCTCCAAAGAATAGAAGGAATCTGAAAATCTCTCATGTCGATGATGCCTTCATTAGTTCTAATAAACCGAGACAACTAAAAACCGATAGTCTTATTTTAAAAAGTTCATCAGTTGGAGCAAGAGAAGTCGAGATTTGAAACGGAGAGAGGGTACATGCGGGTGGTGGAGTACTTGAACGAGGGGACCTAACCGGGGGTGAGGTGTCACGCCCCGAACCCCGAGACACGTGAACATCCCACCATTGTCATACAAAAGCGACGTTCCCAAGTTAAGTCGCCGACCCAATCAGTTCTTTAATGCACACGCGGAAGCATATTATAAAACCCCTGACAATAAAATATGGGATAGAAAAGCAGGAAGCAATTTCACAACAATACACTTTCATAAATCAACAAAATTACAAACGAAGGCCTACAGTCAAAAGTCTACAAAAGACCGACTCTTAAAAAGGAACTGTCCTACGACCTACAAGTCGGACACGTTCTCCAAGGCTCCAGACTTCACCTCTGCAACTCTTCAAGGCCAACCAAAGCGATCCGGTCGCTCCGTCCACAAGGGACCTGAAAATGTTGGCCCACAACGGAGTGAGACATCGTCTCAGCAAGTTCAACGCCCTAAACCCCTATTAGAAAGAAAATACACCCCGGGTGGCCTAGTCACATCACACAGGAGACTTACCTTGTCTTAATTCCTTCCTGTAGGTTAGCACAATTAATATCACACAAACTCAGGTGGTAATAAGAATTCAAACAATTGAAACGCCAATACTTTCATAGAAATCATAAATGCACTCGACACGCATTCCAATTATTATTCACTGCCACACAAGGGCATAGCCTACTCGCAATTCAGCTATCTTCGACACTCATGTCGCACGCCTCCCCCATGGAGCGCAGCTTCGTCACTACGTCGACGGCATTCCCGAAGGAGCATAGATCCAGTCGGCCTAGCCTCTACTGCGATCCGAGCCACGTCACTACACTGACGGCAATTCACAAAGAATACAGGTCCAGTCGACCTAGCCACTACTGCGACCCGAGCCACGTCACACATTGACGGCAATCCACAAAGAAGACAGGTCCAGTCGGCCTAGCCACTACTGCGACCCGAGCCACGTCACACATTGACGGCAATCCACAAAGAATACAGGTCCAGTCGGCCTAGCTACTACTGCGACCGGGTCTATCAACCAAAGACACGACAAATCATTATTGACTTAGGACATTCCACATTTCATTCACATACTCCAATTTCAAATAGTAACCCTTAACAATTAAATTTCTGCATCAAAATTCAACACTTGAGTTTTTATGGCCAAAAGCCCTATTTATCACAATCAACACTCAATTTGCCACATCCATTCATCAAATTCAAATTTAACGCACAAAGAACAATCAGCACAAAATTTTAAGCAATTGAGGTCAAAAATAATTTTTCGAGTTTTTTTTTTTAATAATAATAATAATAATCGACACTCAATTTGCCACATCCATTCATCAAATTCAAATTCTAAGAGCACAGCGACGATCGGCATGAAATTCTAAGCAATTTGGGTCAAAAATAATTTTTCGAGTTTTTTTTTTTAATATAAATAATATTTTAATGATTTTCGGAATATAATATATATTATTTAATTCCAGAATTTCGAAACAATTAAATAAATCAAAAATAAAACCCATTATGTCACATCAAGGCTTATATTAAAAATAAACCTACTTAACTTTAAACTAAACACAATTTAACTTAATTAAACACCATAATCTAATCCTCAATCAAATAAACTAATCAACCCACATAAACTCACATAATTTAGACTAAGCACACTTAGAGCATCATTAACCGTCTAATCAAGATTTAGCAAGCTAAACTCATCGGATTAGCGAGCCGAGCACGCCAAAACGACGGGGCCGACACGAGGATCAACTTTCCTCAAGGCGGGCCGAGCAATCGGGGCCAGGAAGCCGGCCAAAACGGGCCCCGAACTTCCAGATCTGGGCTGGAAGTTCAGCCCCTGACCAAGGCCGAACGGAGGGAGAAAGGGGTGGCTCGAGCGCGGATTCGGCGGAGGAGGGCGGCGGCGAGCTCCGGTGGCGGTGGCGGCGACGGACGGGCGGCGAAGGGCGGCGCGACGGCTGGGCGCGACGGCTGGGCGGAGCGGCGCGCGGGCTGGGGCGGAGCGACGCGCGGGCGTCACGGGGCGGCGACGGCGGTCCGGCGCGACGGCAACGGTGGTCCGGCTGCGGCTGCGGCTGCAACGGCGAGCTGGTCCCCTTCCAAGCTTCTCTGGTTGCTGGTTCCAGCAGCAAAGAGCAGAAAAAAAATGGAGGAGGAAGCCAACGGGGAAGAAGAAGAAGAAGAAGAAAGAGGAAGAAGGAGAGAGAGAAGGGGGCCATTTTCTTTTTTTTTTTTTTTCTCTTTCTTTAATTCCACAAAATGGCCCACCAAGACATAATCGATGATGTCATACCCCACTATCTCAATTTCTCCCACAACATCTTCTAATAGGCTCAATTTCATTTTTCAGGCATTTAATTCTTGTATCTCAAATTCTTCAATTTTCTCCTAATTGAACCAAATTGAAGTCCATAAAATTAATCCAATGTTTCCACACTTAAATTCACATAATTACTTGATCATAAAATCAACTTAGATCCCAAAATCACGACCAAAAGCGGGCCTACTAATTTCTCAAGCCAAATTAACCATACTTTGATTATTTTACCGAAAAACTCGGTTTACATGAAAAATCCTTCGAAGATGAGTCGATGCTTCTAAAATGATTTGTGACACACCATGACTTCCAATTTCTGAATTCGATCTCAATTTCATGGTTAATTTCACTCCGGCACGATATTAGCGCGTCTTGACCCACCGGGTAGCTTTTAGAATTTTTTATGCATTCGACCTGTGGTTGATCAATCTCAAGTCACAATGTACATCTTTGACACATTGGCGACCCTCGGTTGTCGTGGAAATCTCAAGGTTTCAAATACGGACACAGGGGACCCAATCGACAGAAAAGTCGGTTCAGTGCCGACCGACAAGAATAGTGTGATCTGGTGGAATCACCCACACTCGATCACATGCCTCTATCGAGCCGACCTATCTCCGGCTTCTAATCGATTTTTAACTATGCCATAATGACCCTTGCAGATTAACTCGGTCGAAAGATCGTTACCTGGTCAAATTCTCGAGTCCGATGCATTAGAATTTCTTAATGGCTTCACCCGATAGACTAGTTATCCCATGAGTGATCAGTTCAAGGAAAAGAACTATATGCGTGCAGATAAAATGCCCATTTCAATTTATTGAAAATAGAGTTGGAAATTCGGGATGTCACATGAGGGCTGTCCCGTTATTCACCAAGCAGTCATCATAGTCGAGCCACTTGAAGATTTTTGGTCTTTTCAGATTGTCGGAGCTGAATTCGCCACAGTGGAAGCAGACGTTCGCGATTGTGCACGCTGACGAGCATCCGTTCATAACTTCAACCAAGAAAATGGGAATCCCCGAAGGTTTCCTGCCTAATAAGACTTGGTTTATTGTAATGTCTTTCTTCAAACACCTTTCAGAATGTTGAAGGCTGCACCCCACCAAACCTGGATGGGAATGGGAGTACATAATTGATGAGTACTAGTCTTTGTAGAAGCAAAATAACAGAAAGAAATTGCACAATGATTTATAGTATCTACAGCACACAATTTGACCATCTTTTATGAAAACCTCGCATGGTTAACTTTCATCTGATCAAATTAGATCGAATTGCTAACAACATGAATTAAAACAATCACCAAAAGGCACACAAAGCAAGATGCAGAAATGGAGTCATATAACTAAATGATGTTAACTTGAGAATCACTTAAACAACTGATTGTAGCGATTAGACGGATTTTGAAGGTGAGGAACCCTGTCAAAAAGCAGAATGATATCATGTAACTTGAGATTATTAGTTAACTGAGCAATCAATTATGTCCCTTTGACAATGTAAAAAGCAATGACGATGGTCATTTGATCAGTTTGGATCAAGGCCAAACTTGCTTAGGCAAGAACATTATTGTGTCCAAGAAAGTCTCGTCATCAATGTGACGAACATAGGTTAGCATAAACTTATCCCACGGACAATACGGTACGTAAAACTATTTCAATGCAGAAAATATATCGGAACATGTGGTTGCTATGGACGTATATATCAACCTATCAATAATCGCAAGATTCTTGAAAAGTTAATTATATAGGCATCCTAGATTCGTTAAACCATCATAGTAAAGATATACCATGGTCAGATATAAGGATTATTAGGATAACCACGAACCAGCTGAGAACCTCCGATGACGTTTTCTTCATTGTTGCTGTCTCCAAACTTGAAAAAGCAAATACTAGTATTTCCTCACCAAACTGAGGATCTCTATTTCTCTCACTTCATTATTTTATAATGAAAGAGACGACCAACATCTAGGAAAATGAATAAAGACTCATCCATGTTAAGGCTGCGTACTCTACAGAATTGAATATCCTTCAAAATGGCAAGCAAAAGGAGGATTTTGTCTAAATTTCTTTGACTCTGCAATTCACTCGATCTCGAAAGATTAGCTTTTCGAGACGAATCTCTCTGCATTTCTCACATGGTAAGAAAGGCCAATTTTTAGTGTTTCTTAATGGAAAATGAGAGGATGACAATAAAGTCGCTGGCAAAGCCCCAAGTTTTCCTGTAATCTTTAGTTCCTTCGGTGGGCCTACCAAGTGGGAATATTTCAACTAGAAGCAATGATAACAAATCATTCCAAATAAAAAGGATCGTGCTATTTCCACTCCAGTTTGGGCTTTACACTCCCCAAAATAGTGTTTTTGCCATTTTGCCCCTTTGCCTTGCATGATTGGATCAATTTTTTCTCCCTTGTTATTTGGTTTTTCCTTTTCTTTTTTCTTGCAAGTTTCACATTCCTCCCTCTAAGAAAGTATTGGGCGGGTTCGTTTTGTTAATTGTGTCACTCCACTCATTGGGTTAGTTACCAATGTGTTAAACTTACTAGATAAAAGTTGACAATTTCATGTAAAGAGTTAGAAACGGCTTCATATGTTGGTAGATTATAAGAACAACCCACAATTACAAAACAATCAAATAAATGCTTGTAATTGATTAGAGTAAAGCCAATAATTTCATACAAAAGTTAAAACGATTTCATATAAATGTTGATAAATTTTGAAAGAGTTGATTATCTATTAAAAGAGTTGGTATCTTTAACCAATTGGTAAACTCCCAAATATATGTTTGTAAAATTATTGAAGCAGTTGGTACTTTTGAAACAATCGAATTAACTTTGTTAGGTAGACTTGGGTAAGATTTGGTAATTTTTGTATTAAAATAGTAGCTTAGCAAGTTAGTAAGTTGCAAAATAAATTTTGGCAAAGTGATAAGTGCAGCCAAAGTCCTAAAACTTCCAATAAAAGTACCATCACATTCTAAAATTTTCAATTTGTACAATCATATCTCAAAGCTTAACCGAAGAGTGCAATCAAGTACCCTGTTAACTTCATCCTATTTGAGCGATTTAATATGATATTTTTAAAAATCTTTCACGGCCGTGTGATGTTTTTTGGCGCTAAGTGGGGTGTTCGTCTCTATCCTTTTCCTTTTTGTTATTTTTATTTTTTTCTATTTTTGATTTTGGTTCTTTTTTTCATGTGACATGTACGTGGCAACAAATTAGTGGCTACATGGCCTAGAAAAATATTTTAGAAAAGCCACGACAGTGATTTCCATTGCTCAAATTAGACAAAGCTAACGGATATACTGGATTGCACTTTTTAGCCATTACATATTAATTGTGTTTTCGTTAGAAGTTTTAGATCTTTGATTGCACTTTATCCCTTTTGATACATCATGAAAACAATTGGTAAATGGTAATTCACAAACCATCAAATACTTAATAGTTACTAAGCACTACCGATTTCATATAAGAATTGGCAACTTAAATTCACAAAAAAAATAATGTTGGTAAATGAAAAGAAAATTGTGCAAAAAATCCTAAATCTATTGCACTTTTATCAAGTTTAGTTCTAAACCATTTAATTTTGTCAGTTGAGTTCTAAATATTTTTACGTTTTACTAATTGAATCCATCCAATCAATTTTGATCAAAAATAGCTGACGTGGGCGTCAATTGTCCTTAGTGGCATGAATAATGTTGACATGAAAATTTTTTAATAATACTTTAAATTTTTTCCAGATTTGTTTATTAGTTATTTTCTTCTTCTGCTCTCTTTTCTTTTCTTTTTTTCTTTCTTTTTCCCTTTTTCCCTTTGTCGGCCACCACTAGGCAAGCAACAATCGACCTTGGGTGAGGGATGCCAAGGCCTAGGCTAATGAGGATCACACTAGCCTAAGCAAGCGTGGGAAACCCTCTCCCTTGCTAGCTCATTGCTAGCCTAGGCCCAGGCATCCCTTGCTCTAGGGAAGCAAGGGCGACCACCTGAGGCCAATGACCTCTGCCCGCTATTGACAAGGCCTGATAGTGGCCAGTAAAGGGAAAAATGGGAAAGAGGGTAAAAGGGGAAAAAAAAAACAGAGAAAAGGGGAAAAAGAAAAGAATGAGATGAGAAAAAAAAAGGAAAAAAAAAATAAAAAAATTCGAATATGCCACAAAAGAAAGTGGGCGTCCATGTTAGTGATTTCAAGTCAAAATTAACTGGATAAACTCTATAACAAAATATAATAAAAAAATCAAAACTCAATTAATAAAATTGGCGAAAGTATAATAGGTTTAAATTTTTTTTGAATAATTTTCTTGTAAATTATAAAAAAGGTCAACGGTATTCAAAATTTGTTGATAATTTCTTGTGATAGTTGTTGACTTTTAACCCATTTGTCAAGATAGTAGGTACTTCGGAAACAACGAAAACAAAAGTTGATAAATGGAGTTGGATAAGAGTTAGCATGTTTAACATGCCCGTAAGTTGCATATATAAAAATGGAAAAATTCCAAATAAAAGTCCTAACTACCCTTATTTTTTTTCAAATAAGAAATTGAGTAAAGTTTGTTTCAAATAAAGACTTGACATGGCCATATCAATATTAAATAATGGCTTAAAATCACTAGCTAGTTAAGGGCAATTTAAAAAAAAAAAAAAAAAAAAAACTTTTGAAAATTTTCCTTTTTTCTTTCTTTTTTGGTTTTTTATTTTCATATTATTATTATTATTATTATTATTATTATTATTATTATTATTATTATTATTATTATTATTATTATTATTGTTGTTGTTGTTATTATTATTGTTGTTATTATTGTTATTGTTATTGTTATTGTTATTATTATTGTTATTGTTCTTATCATCATCATTATTAAACAAAAACACACCCACATGTGGCGGCTGCCCCATTGCCGGTGGGGCAACAATGATGGTCGGTGGGGTTGTCAACGCTTGGGCGAGGACTGGTAACCTTTGTCAACCAAAGGTAAGGACCAGGCCATTGCCAAAATTGAGAGAGGGCAGCGACCCTCTCCCAAATCTAGGTGATGGTCACCTACCCTCCTTTCTATATTTTTTCCTTTTAAAAAAAAATATTAATTTTAGATTTAAATTGCGTTTGGACAAAATATCTCTGATTCGCCATAATAGACTAGAGCTTTATTTGAAGAATAATGCTAGGCGACGGCACCATTACTCCTTGAAGAGTAACGGTGCTCCCCCAACCACAAAATTTTTCAAGGAAATCGGACAACTTATTTGTCCGATTTCCTTGAGAAATCTATTAATCAAGTGGGATTCTTTACACTAAAAAAAAATACTAAATAAAAAATAAAATAGAAAAATCTTGGAGAATTGAAAAGAGCTTTATTGAAAGTATCATCCACATGAAATATTTTAAATTCCATCTAAGAAGACTAGTTCAAACATTTTTATTACAAGACAAATAATTAATGTGTAAACAATCATAATTACGATTCATTCATGAAAATAATGATAATAATAATTTGAATAATGCTAGGGTGACAGCACCGTTACTCCTTGGAGAGTAATGGTGCTCCCCCAACCACAAAATTTTTCAAGGAAACCAGACAACTTATTTGTCCAGTTACCTTGAGAAATCTATAAATCAAGTGGGATTCTTTAGATTAAAAAAATAGACTAAATAAAAAATAAAATAGAAAAATCTTGGAGAATTGAAAAGAGCTTTATTGAAAGCATTATCAACATGAAATATTTTAAATTCCATGTCAAAAGACTAGTTCAAATATTTTTATTATAAGAAAAATAAATTGAGGATTTCTATTGACAATATCATTATATGTAGCATTGTTCACACTTGCAGTCGTGAAAATATATATATTCTTTATTTAATAAAATGAATACATACATATATATATTCTTTATTTAATAAAATGAATACAATTACCAAAATCTATAGTATACTAAATTTGTTTGATTAAACTCTTTGCCTCACTTCCCCTTTTTATATTTTGTATAGCCTAACTTTTTCATTGTCCTAGCCAAATTTCAATTTAACGTATCTTAACTAGATAAGTATATATCATGTCTTAGTTCAACAAATGCCACAACAAGACTCATTGTAGTGTAAATTTTTTTTTCACTTATTCGATAATGCTATGTTATCTCATTAAATTAATGAAATACACATGTGAGTTACTAATATGACATTCTTTATATCAATAATCTGTGAAAATATTGTCGTAAGCTAAGTAGTATAAATATCGACACGCAACACGCGACATGATAAGTACGTATCAGAATCACGTGTCTGTTGACACCTAATTTTGGAAAAATAAAATTGCATTTTGAACAAATAAAAGAAAAAAAATGAAAATGGGGGAAATTGATTTGATTGAATTATGTAAGGAAGTTTGAAATTCTGATGAGTATTCAGATTTTGATAAATGCAGAAACAATTCAAAAATTAGGTGAATAAAGGGCAACGATTTCAATGAAATGGAAGGAATCAAATAAAACCGAGCTGATTGCGAAATCACGTTCCGATTTGCAGGCTTGATTGAATGCAATAGAAGATGGAAACTCGAAAGTTACCATGGAAAGCAGTCGTCTGGAAATCACTATAAAAGAGAGACATAATTTTCGTGCAAAGTGGGAGTGATTTTTGAAAAATTCATAGCAAAAGTGAGGAAGGAATTCCTTCGATTTTTTTTAGAGGGGTTAGGTCAAAGGACTGTTTTTTTTTTTTTGGTTAAAGGTAAGAATTTATATAAGCTGTGGACAAATGTACAAAAAAAGGGAACCAAAACTTCCACTATGGCTGCAAGGCGCAGGAATAGTGAGAGAACACCGAATCAAAAACCAGAGGAGAACAGAAGCTGAGAGAACGAAGCAGAAGCAACAAGAAAACTAGAAAGATAATAGCAAAACAGCCACACGGCTGGACAAACCCAAAGCCGACCCACTATACTAAATTCGGAGTAGACACACGGGCGGAAGGGACCTCGCAAGGAGCTGTTTGCCCCTTTTTACTGAAGAAAAGTACAAAAGTCAGCAGGGGAATACGTGCGAGGAGACGTGAGGTGAAGTGAGAGAGAGAAAAACTAAAAAAAAAAAAAGAGAAAAGAAAGAGACGTGCACTGCGCTTCTTCTTCGTGGGTTTCTTTCTCCGCCAAGCCCCCCGCCGTTCCGCTGCTGCCCATCGCGCCTGCACCGGCCCCTGCCGCGCCCCGCTCACCCATCGTTGCACCGAGCCGACGTTTGCAGCTCCACGGCTGCACCCACGACCTGCTGTTGCCCATCCCGATGCCGGAGCTCCGAAGCCCGTCACTCCTGACCTCGCCGCGCCACCGCGCTGCTCGCCTCAGCCCAGCACCCGCGCGCCTTCGCGGCCCTTCTCCGCTCACCGGACGCCGCGCCTGCGCCCCCGACGCCGCGCCTCTGAAGCCCGAGGCCTGCTCCGTAGCCACCACGCCTCTGCCCTTTGTTCGAGCACCCGCAGCAACCCGCCACGACGACCGCGCTCCTGCCCCGCCAGACGCCGCGCCGTGCCCTTGCGCCACCGATCTCCGCTGCCTCGAGCTCGAGCCCGCCGCCGTCCACCTGCAGCCGCTCCCGCCGGAGCTCCGACGACCGGTCAAACACCGCCCCGGCGTCACCCCCGTCGTTTACCGTCTAGGTAGATTTTTATTTTTTTACTTTGTTTACATTTTAGTTTATTTTACTCTTTTTATTTGTTATTTTATTTTATGTTTATTCTGTTTGTTTTTTTTTTTTAGTTTAGTTATTTAATTTGCGATATTGGATGTTAATATTTGTAATTTTTGTAGGCATTATCCGCAGGAAGTTTGTTCGGAATTATTATAATTATTAATTTGATCCGAGTGACATTGGATCATTTTTTTAATTATTTTAATTGTTGGGTTTTTTAGTGAGATTTTAATTGTTAAATCACAATAATTATTTAATTTGGTCCGTAAGACCTCGAATCAAATTTGTAATTATTTTGATCTCTTTGTTGTGAAAATTAGGTTAGAATAACCGTTAATTTGACATGTGAGACAATAGGTTATTTTTTCGATTATTTTAATCCTTTCTTGATTGATTTTGTTGATAGTTTAGATTTAATATTTATTTAATAATTACTTGTCTTAAAAAAAGCTAAAAAGTAAAAAAAAAAAAAATCAAAATCTTGCATGAGCATATAAGACATGTAGGTTTAATAAATTAGACACGTAGATTTAGGAAATTTTTTTTTTTTTGGATTATATTTTTAGAATTGCATTTTTAGATATCTTTTAAAATAGGTTAGGGTCAATCTTAAACAACCTTGTTTTTTATAGTCTTAGATAAAATTGGCATATTTTTATATTCTCTTTTAAAAAAAAAAAAAAAAAATTAGTTTTCTAAGACATAATAGGGTTTAAGTCAAAATTAATTCCAAAAATGAATTAGAAAATTATTATTTTTAGATAGCTTAATTAGGGTTTTTATTAATTTTGAATTTCAATAAAAAATACAAAAATACTAGGTGCATATTAACTAGTTTGCATAATAGGATTATTTAATTAGAACATGTTCATTAGTAAATTAGGTCATGAGGTGCATGTTAATTAGATTGCATACTAGGCCCATTTAATTTGAATTTGCATATTAGTAAAATTAGGTCATTTAGCTAAAAAATGCATTTTTTTATAAAATTCTAACTTTTAAGAAAACCCAAAAAAAAATGTTTGCTTTGTGTGATGCAATTTATTTATTTATTTATTTGAATATTCAATGATGGTTTAGCACCCGTGTGGTCACCTTTTGACATGATAGAAGTCCAGGTTAAAATAAATCCAAGCTGTCTACAAAAAAACATTTAAAAAAAAAATAAAAAGAAATGGTACCGAAAGGGCATTAGAAATTTCTAGTTTAACCAAGTCCCCGTACCCTTAGTTTCTGGTTCGTATGAGTAAAATAAATCTTCATTTATTTTACTTAGGTGTCTAATCGACTTACCGTAAACTTATTAGTAGCGACTCCTAAATAATATTTTGCATGTTTAAAAGTTTAGACTTAAGTCACGATTTGGTATGGGCTTGGGAGAGCTCGAACTAAGTTTAAAAACTTAGTAGTCCATTAACCTAGTTTTAGGCAGTGAATCCGAAAAATTAGGTCGCGACAGTGTCGAAATCCCGAACTCATATACTAGAATTCCCGACTCATGTGTCAAAAAGTATCAAGAGAGTTGACCAAGTATTGAATTTTTCTACACGTGTTGATAGAGTGTCGGAATGTTTGACATGACACGAAAACTTTTGAAAAATGTCGATGCTTCTTAGGTCACAAGTATACTATGAAACAATTGAGTTTTACATTTAAATAGTTATACAAAGCTATTAAAAATAGTTCACAAGCATCAAATATATTTCCTTTTTGTTAATTTCATTGTCTATTTGAAATAAGAATATTGTCTAAAAAATTTTCAAGTTTCTTTCTAAATTTGCTACCCAGCTGCCAATATCCCCTCAATGGTCATACGTGGTTTAAAAGGCACCATTATTCATAGAAAATAACGGTACCATCAGCCTAGCATTGTTCTTATTTGAAATAGACAACCATTTCAGGCCTTTCTTTAAGAAAATAAAAATACTTCGATCCCTTATTTAAAGCTCTCCCAATAAAAATTGTTAAATTATTATAGCGGATGGTAATTTTGAAAAGATTGAAACAATTAGAATAGTATGTAGTGAAATAAGTATTGATATTTTCAAATTATAATCGATAATTTGAAGGCCAATGGTGAAAATTGGTGACTCATTGGAAAGGATGTTGATATTTATTTAAAAGTTGGATATTAATAGCTGGCAATTTTGAAATAACAATGGATAACTTGATCTCTGCAAATAAAAAATGGATTACATTGTAAACTATTAACGAATTTTCAAAAGCGTTAGTAAATGCGTGTAAAATTACACAAATAAATGTTATTGGATTATCAAAAAAGTTGGTAATTTTGGAAATACAAATAGACGTCAACACTTTCAAAATCTTTCTGCGAGATACATTGGTTTAGCAAGAGAACTTTAAATTGAACTCTATCTCTCTAGCAAGACAATCACTCATCCGGCAAAGACTACATATAATCACATTCATTGAAAGCTTAAGTAGGGATTTTCTCGTTCAATCTTGACCGCGGCCGATCTCGAAACGAGTGACCGGAATAAATAAATAAGTAAATAAAAAGACATCATCTCGGTAGCTACATCAGGCATATAGAATAGGGGAATTAAAGATTTCCCCTGCCAGCTTACAGCTTATTTATTGGGGCTAATTTAAATATAATAATGAGTTCATCTAACATCAATCAGGAAACTGATTTTGAATGGACAGGGACTAAGCTAAATAAACCATGGCTACGATAATGTTAGAGAAGGAAAAAAGAAATACTGTACATAGTAGGTTTTTGACTCCTCTTATTTGAGATCTGTATACCACCTCCATCCATTCAAGCCAAGGCTACAGGCAACTTTCCCATCCAGCGCGATACGTGCGGACGAGCTAATGCGAGCATGCATCAAAACTATGCTAGTCCTCCAAGGACAGATTCTGGTCCTCAATACTTTTAAAGGACGCAGGGATACCTCCTTGAACAGCACATGCCGCCTTAAATAAATCATTGCTTGATTAGACGCAGTTCCCAGTTACCCTCACCGTCGATAAGCCGCAATTCCAACGAATGGAATGGAATAAGAGCAGGACGCTGGAAAAAAGAAAACGACATGAGTCCATTTGTAACTTCAACAAGCAGAAAAGGAACTCAAGCTGCACTATCAGAAGCAACGGGACACATCTAACATCACATTATAGTTGAAATACACGTTCTACTTACTTGCGAGGAAGTGACAACAGTTATACCCATATCAGCCGCGAGCCTATACAAGTGTTCCTCGACATCAACACTCGTGGCACTGTTGTCAAAAGAAGGGGAAAGGGGAAGTAAGACAATACACAATGAGACATCATGTAAGCTTTACGAGAAAAAAACAAATGTTTGAACATTTAACATACTTAGTGCACTCGTCGAGAATGCCAAACAGGGGCTTGTGGAAGAATAATCGTGCCTACAGGGGGGAAAAATGTAAGAATGTTAGAAGTAGATTAGGCAGCAGAATTATCGACACAAAATGTGAAATGGAAATTCACTCACCATGCCCAATCTCTGTTGTTCTCCCAGAGAAAGGACATCTTCCCAATTTTTATTAGCATCCCAACTACCTCCCTCCCTCTCCAGAAGGTAATTTAATCTGACGTTCTCAAGAATAGTTTTCAGGTGCATGTCTAGGTGGGTCGAGTCACCTGATCTCTGATCTGAAATCACATTGCAATCCACATTAACAGCATTTAATTAGCCACACAAAAGAATAAAGAGCTACAAAGCCCTTTTCTAATCTCCCTCCATATCTTATTAATGAGCTCTCTCTTACAGTTCTTGATAAAAACAAAGAAAATAACAAAGATTAAATCTAATAAACAAATAAATTACCTCTCCCATTAAACTCTGATATTCTGAGCTCTGCTTCCTCATGTGAAAGTGGATATATAATTTGATCCCTCAGAGTTCCTAAGCATGTATATGGCCGTTGGGGAACATAGAAAACCCCACAACCTGATCTAGTTTCGTTATTTGATTGGGATGGTTTTGTGAGTCTTCCACTTATGATGGGCCAAAGACCTCGCAGAGCTCTAAAAACAGAACTCTTGCCACTACCATTGGGACCTAAAAACTCCGAATTTGTTAAATGTACAATTTCCAGTATAGCATACTATCAAAGAAACCAAAAGAAAAATCTCTAACCAGTGACAAGTAAGCTCTTTCCAGGTACAATATCACATGTTAACTTCCTGGCAAGCAATTTCTGTGCTGGGGTAATGATGTCCACTTTATAGAATGAAATGTCGTCTTCAGAATGAAGATTGCTGCTTTTTGATGGCAATATGGCATCAGATGCAGATACCCCTGATTGGACATCAACTTCATCAGTAGTAAGCAAAACATTTGGACTCCTAAGTACAAAATACACAGAGTACACTACTTTGCACGCTACTAAATATGTTCAGGTAGCATTGACACAGAGCAGACATATGTTAGTCTGAAAGTAAAGGAAAAATACAAAAAGAAAAAGAAGCACAGTCATGCATATTCATGCCAAACCTGCTGACTAAGACTAAATATCATACTGACACACATTCATGCCAAAGAGAATGGACAAAGAAAATATTTAGTCATCAATGCATTTCCAGAGAAAGATGTACCAGACTGAGCAGCAGCATCTAGAAGCTCTTCAAGCTCAAAAATCCGATTAATACCACCGGAGAGCTCAAGGAATTTTCTGTGCAACTCAAGAATATCGCCAAATGCTAAAAAGCTCTGAGACACTACAGATGCTAAGAACCGCAAAGCATGCGCCAGCTCACCTGCTCGTATACAAACAAATTATGAAGGAAAAAAGAGAGTACTCTCAATGAAACAGAGACTTGATTAAGTAGTAAAGTCACCTTGAGTAGAAATCAAGGCCCTGTCTCCCCTGTGTTCTATAGCATACAACAAGCTCAGACCCCATGTAACATTATGGGGTAGTTGCTTGGTGATAAAATCATCCAGGATGCCAAAAAGCCATTTTTTCCTCAAAAGCAATTCAGAGTGATGTAGAAGCTCATGAAATCTTGACTCAACCATCTGCTTGATATTTCAACATGTAAGTAGAATGATTGAGGACATGGGGTATCTTGATACGAGGCATGGAAAACAATTTACATACATATATGCATCCATGAATTTATATGCATGATGCTTGAATCATCTATCCACCTCATTAAAATTTGACCATACATAGTGTAGAAGTTGCATGCGCATACCCTAGAAAATAGATAAACAGGAATTTGAGTCTCTTAAGTTTGTTCACTCCATTGAGAGAATCGCTAACTAAACAAAAACACTTCCCAAATATTAAAGCTCTAACAATATCTCCCAATGAAGATAGCAGCCAGGGTCTCAATGGCCAAAATCAGGTGATAATTGACAAGTATCAAGCATTTGCATTAAGGATTTAAAGTGCAGCCATTGTCGCCTGGCAATTGCAAAATGGATGTTCGAAGACATGATGGACTCATATGACAGGCCGAGGGTGTTGGCTTCTATCTTTGTTAATTATATACCCATTAGGTAGTCTAAACTATTTTCCTTTTCCCAGGTAGAAAAGAACTGAGTGACCAATGCAAATGAGAGAAGAGATGGTCAAGTGTATGCTTGGCAGCAATACCATAACATCAATTCTGAGAACAGGAGAAAAGTTGGGGAAAAATAAAAAGAGAAAGAGATCCAATGAAGCATCATCAAGAGCAAATAATGTGAACTTCCAGAACTAGAATCTTGCATGAAAACAGGCAGGCAACAAGGAGCTATTTATGTGTATCCATCTACACAAGCAATTCCACTGTGACACACTTCCAATTTCAACCATACAGAATTCAGACTGATAGCATGGGAAAAGAAATGGGAATAAGCTTACAGCTTTTTCTCGGGCACCACCACCAAAGAAAGCTACAGATTCAGCATGTGTGCGCAGCCTTTCATGCATGAACCTAATTCATTCATGACCGCAAATTACATCGATGCTAAAAATAGGTAAATTAGAGCCAAATATGCTGAGGAATCAAAACTCTATTACCTAAAGGTTCCTTCTAGCTGTTGTTGTTGACTAGTCAGGTCGCCAAAGTCAGGAGTCACAGTCCTTAAGAAACCCAAACCTAGTAACATGTAAGCATACAATATGGCAACACCCCTCCGACCCGTCAAAAGCTTCATTCGCCAGGTGAACCTTATTTAATGCAGCATCAAGAAATGTTCCTGTGAAATCAGTGAATAACCAAAGAGGATCTATGCCTGCATAATGAGGCTAGATTGACAAAATCTATGGATCATTGTGAAGTTGAAATTACAGAGACAAACTCACCAGAGAATGTCAACAGATGGCTTTACCATTCCAGTAACTAATCCTGACAAATCAGTAGTTAACTTTTCGAGATCAGTAGTTATCCTCTGGTCAGCATCTATCTTTCTGCTTGACATGTTGAAAACCTGAAAAAGAAACATGAAATAAAAGCTTCAGTTAGTATCCTGGACGACTAACTCAAAATTTTAATGTCTAAGAGACAAATTGCCACCTTTAGGCTTTGTTTGGAACAGAAGGGGAGGCGAGAAAATGAGGAGATGGTGTAGAAATCTCACCATGATTTAACTATATTTGTGAGAGAGATCAGAGGGAAAACTTAAAATTCCGCCCCCCCAAAAAAATAAATAAATAAAACAAAATAAAACAAAAACCTTCATTTTCGTTCCCTCCTCTCTTCCCCAAACAAAGCCTAAGGCAGTTGTCTACATTGGGAAGATGCTCGCAATAAAATCAAAGAGCAGTTTTTCTTTAATTCTTGAATAAATTAATGCTAAAACACAAGAAATGAACCGATTCATGCAATGAATACAGGGAACCACACAGCCAGTTTTGCATGACATGGTACCTTGTAGAACGCATTGTTTCTAAGATAATTCTTCAGTAGATGCTGTGTCAGGCGTATCCTCCACCCAAGGGCTAGCCTTGCTGTCAGATGCCTGAAATGAAGCCAGCTCATGCTCATACATAATATAGTACTTAATTGGCAAAGCTTCAAAACAGGATGAATTTCTAAATAAACAATGCAGCTAAAGGCATTCCGCTAGCATGCAAAGAAAGTATCTAAATGCTGTTAGAGTAGCCATAGAAGTATACATGGGGCCGCCTGTTCATGATACTGCAACTTACATATTCTGATGTTTGTGCAATTGACTTCCTTGCATAAATTATTTTTTTCTAACATGAAAAACAACTAATTTATACCAAATGTCCGTACTTCCAATCATGCATATATATCCTGCAAAACATGGGATCAGGCCGAAATGGCTAGCATGGACTGTACAAATGACATTTGACTCTTCTAGAAGAAATCGGTGACAGACCCACCCCCCTCCTTCCCCCTTCTCTTAATGCTTCAGATACCCGTAGGGTAATTCAAACCTCAATGAAAGTACCTCAAAGAAGGCGCAATGAAGGAAGACGCAGCACTTTGCAGGACGCTAACACCAATAAGCCGAGTGAAAGATGCCTTGTCCTGCTCTAAGACATACTTCACAGTGGTTCCTGATAAGAGTTGTTGAACAGCTATTTTTAAATACTCATCTCATTAGAAAAAATAAATCAATTGAGACATGGAGAAAAGGTACCATTCAACGAGGCAATACGATCTGATACCCATGTTCTTGATAATACAAGAACAGCAACCGCAAGAAGTTGTGCACCTTGTTTATCAAACACTGTTGGTACCTGGAGAACAGGAAGAAATTCATCAACTCATGTGATAAATTGGTTGATAACATAAAAAGAAACCCACAAAATGCAGGTCTAGTGACAGAAATACAGGGAGTAGCAACCTAGATAAAGAATGTGTACCATTTCATCTAACTAGCATTAAAACAAACTTTTGGGACTTATCTCAATTCAAAGAGATAGCCTTTCAGGGGCATGTGATTATGCATGAGAACATAACGCTGGCATATTTAAGCCATCTCATCCAGTCATACTCCTCAGGAAGACCATGTCTTGCAAAGCAAGATAGACATTTCATAGCAACAGTTAACATGGACAACAGTCATAGATAATGAGCACTGGGAAGGATACTTACCAATACTTTGAATAAGGCAGCTACTCTCAATGGCAATATCCTCGGTGAGCTCTTAAGTTGTGGGACAAGAGGCAACGAACCGTGATTGTCAGTATGAGGAGATCTTGCAATCACCTCTGATACATATGACTGTGCCTTTGTTTTTGAAAAGGCAGAGTCCTAAGACAAGTTGCAACCATGGGATGTTAGTTCTTAACGAAGCTTAGAAATTATTTAAGAAACAAATAACAACACTTCAATGTTCATGCCTTTGCATTGGCATTGGTAGCAAATGCTCGCTGAACGGCCATTGCGTCATTCTGGCGTTCTGTCTCAGAAGACATAATCCTATTGCTTCCAGCTTCAGCGAGGACAGGAGAATCATCCCTGCATCTTTTATTTTCAGTACAACAGAACAGCTTCCTGTGATCCAAAGAATCGAGAAAATTACAGCATTATCTAAGCACACCAACCTCTTGTAGTGCACACTCCAGCCTCCTTCACCATCCAGGGACAAAACCACGTCATGAAACGCAACCAATGCAGGCCTATGTGATATGGTTATGCATGATGTTCCCATAGCCAGAACTTTAGCACAAAACCGTTCCTCCATATCAGTTGTCACAGCACTTGTGCACTCATCAAGAATTGCAAACTTAGGCTTGTGGTAGAATAACCTAGCCATCCCTAATCTCTGCTGCTCCCCCAAAGATAATTCATCACCCCAATTTATCTCTTTCTCTGGTGGATAACGGTCCAACAAATACTCCAGATCAACCTACAAGATAAGAGAAAAAGCCCATGGAGACTAGTGTCAAGGGTACATTACAGATCCATTCATTGTTAGCAATAATTGATTTATCATACTTATAGCAAAACACACATGAAGGACAAGTGGAAGCATCTACATTTTTCAGCAGCTCCACCATTCCACTGTATGCGAGTGACTCAACTTCTTGATCTGCCGTAAGAGGATAAATCAGCTGGTCACGAAGTGTGCCAAAAGCGGTGTATGGTCGTTGCGGCACGTAGAATATCTCCTTATTCAGGTCAGAACCAACGCCAGGTTTCGCAATACGGCCGGATACAAGTGGCCACAGGCCCCCTAGAACTCGAAAAAGCGAACTTTTCCCACTGCCATTTGGTCCTATAATGGAGGTAATGATGTAGTTTATGTTAGAAATGCAGGTATCGCACTGCTTGGGAGTAAATTGAGTGAAGTCATCACTAAAATAGGCACACTACCATTGATTCAACAGATCTTGACATAGGCAATACAAGTAATCTAATCCAATAACTCAAATAGATGGGGAGGTGGAACTTAAAAGCTACATCTAGACCAAACTTAAATTAACGTATGACCAGCAAAGGTGAAAATCTCATTTTAGAATGCTAACCTCACATATCACTGTCCTGGAAATTCAATACCCTAGCACATACATTAGATTGTCCAAACAGCAGAGTTCAAAAGAATGCAGAAGCAATTTCATTTTTAACAGTATGTCTGTGCAATGCATCTTCTTCTGGACACAACCATTATCTATTGATTGCTTAAAGCAAGAATATATGAAGATTCTCTAATGCGAATCTTTACATTATGGCAAATATTCCTTTTTCCTCCCCCCCAAAAAAAAAAAAAAAAAAAAGACTTGAATGTGGAGAAATCATATCAGAGGTGCTTATGAAAATTCTACTGTTACTGTTAATCTTTGTATTTACACCATTACAAGCTACCATAGAGTTATCTAAAAGCAAACAAACATCCTTTCTGTGCCTTCCTCGATTTCACCTAGTGCAGGAACAGCAAAATAGGCACAAGTAGAAAATTTACAGGGACGGGTTTCCTCCTAGCTTGACAAAAAAAAAAAAAAAGGCATGACTTTTTTCCAATTTCAATCAAGTTTTTCCCAACTGGGACTAGCCTACTGTTATAGCTAAAGTGTTAATATAAGGGTACGTTTAGTAACCATTCTATCACCGAAAACAATTTCTGCTCAGTAATTTTTCTAATTCTATTCCCTAGACGAGTTTCTGAGCATTCGAACGCATTTGGTGACCGCACAAATGTCCATTCCTGAAATAGAACAAGAACAAAAATGCATTTAATACAACTCTCAAATTTTTTTACGACCTAGAATTTCTTTTAATTTTTTAATAATTTTTTTTAGATCTTTCCTTTTTTCTTTTCTTTTTTCCTTCTCTTCTTCTTCCTCCTCTAGCCAGTCACCAGGCCTCTCAGTGATGGCCAGCGGCCAGCCAAAGATGAGAACCGGCATACTCACGGCCTCAAGAGAGCCTCGCCAGCCCCCAGTGAGGTTGGCCTCACCATGTCACCAAACCTCCACTTTGGCCGGTCACTGAGCCTGGTGATCGGCTAGAGGAGGAAGAAGAAGAAAAGAAAAACAAGACAAGGAAAAAAAAAAGAATGGCTCATTCCTAGAATTATTCTTGGGAACAAAAAAGTAACTTATTTCTTCTTCTTGATTCTGTTCCAAATCTATTCCCCGGTCACTGATTTGTTACCGGGAATAAATAAATTAGTTGACATAATTAAACGAATTTCTGTTTAGCTAAGAATTGGCCATTTACCAAACAAGGCCTAAAGGATCAAATAGTTTGAATTTGTGAGTCCACTATATGTTGACAGTTCATGATGCAAAGGGGACTACTCTATAAGGCACACCTTTTTCATAGGCCAGGCCGGCTTTCTGGAAAAAGAAAGGCAGAAGAGGAAGAAGAGAATCACATAAATAAAGGTACGTAAGTCACTTGCTCATGGGTCGCCTAAACTCCAAGCGAGCAGAGGAAACTAGATGTTGAGGTGCGAAAGCCAAGACACCTTGTTAATAATAACATTACCTGTAATCAAAAGATTTGACCCTGATTCAACCGTTAAAGTTAAATCCTCCACCAAAACATTGCCAGTCGGGGTAACAACCTGGAAGACACTGTTAATATGTGAAAAGGGAAAGAAAGCGTAATGTAGTGAGTAAAGTTATTTTGAGTACCTTGACATTAGAAAATTGTATGAAATTAGCTTCACTGAAAATTTGGTTTCCATTTCCTCGAGAAGAATATCTTTCGTTAGCAGTGCTTAGCTCTCTTGATATGACCATTAATTCATGAATGCGGTCTGCATAACCACTGAGCAGATGAAACCAGTGTCAGAAAGAAACTGAAAAGTCATGCCGAGGACATTCAATTAGCAAGAAAAGAACTGCCTGCGAACACACAAAACCAAATATATAACAATGCAACAAGCATATGAAGATTCCCAACATAGCTTCATGAAGACCCCAAAACACGAGAAAATATTGGCTTGAAAAGAACAACTTAACCAGATGTTTGGGAATTGGTTAAAGAAAAAGCACAAAGAATTGCTACAGTGGTGACGGTTAATCAAACTATACCTGAGACGATTGAGCCGTCTCGAACTTATAGACAGTGTACCGAGAGATTGAAACAAGGATATGATGACACTGGTATGGTATCTCAAATTGCTCAACATTTCAGCACGTCCCAGAGTTGAAGTATCGGGTCTAAGGTCACCAGCAAAGAAAGGTTCGATAATCAAGATAACAGCAACTGTAGCGCCTAGATATTTCAACAAGAAGTCTTGGATCATTCCAAACCACCAATGGTCATGAAGGACAACTCTCATGTGCTTCACCAGATTCTGAAACTTCTGCTGAATATGAGATGCTTCTCTCTTTTCTCCGCCATAAAATGCTATACTTTCTGCATGGGTCCTCAACCGAGAATGGACCTGCCGATATTCTCCTTCCAGTTGTTGCTCTTTGGACATTAGTTTCCCAAAAGGAGGAGAGAAATTTCTGATCATGACCCCTGCCCCCATTACATATGCCTGCAAAATAAAATCAAGTACTCAAATTGAGATGACTGACCTTTGAATCTAAACCATCTGCTAATCAACGTTAATGAGGAGAGAGGACTACCAAAATCCAAAAAACGTATTTTGGGCTAGCATAAGAACATAGGCGCCAGGTATAAAGCAGGCCATCTGCTACAGCTGTCAAATCATCCTGCACAAGATCGCTCAATTCTGAACAGAACCTTGGTACATCACTTGCCATCCGTTGCTCTGGATTAGATATGCGCCCATCAACATGGGAAATTTTGTAGTATGCCATATTCTGTAACCATATAGAGAATTAAACAACTGCAGGGAACAAAGCAGGCAGAAAATATGGTGTGATCACTAGCTAATTGAATAATTATAACTTAACCCCTCATGACAGGACTACATACTGATACGTGAAAAACAAAACTTCATTTTTTTAAATTGTGACATATTGCTTCAAGCCGCTTGTTAAAATAACGAAAGTTCCACGCAAATTAAAGGCACAACATAGTGTTTGTAAAGAGTAAGAGACATGGAAAACAAACAATTGCCACTGAATGCTTGGTTTGACATAATCTGCACTAAATTAAAGAATAAAGAGAGAGTTGTCCTAAACTTCAGCTTGAAGATCCAACAACAATACACACCTCAAAGTAATGGCTATGGATCAATTTCGTCAATATCTTCCTAAACCGCAGACTGAGCGTCCCTGTTATGTACTTTGAAGTAGAGTGTATCGTGGAAAGAAGAAAGCATAATAGGATATTTTCTGAAATCAGCCGGAAGAATAGTGGAACACGCCCAAGAAAAGCAGCACGAAACAAAAAACCTTGCACTTTTGCTAATCTATTGCTCAAAGCCGTCCGAAATACCTGAAAAAGAAAAAAGAGTTAGCATCCCATCCCGAGTCAGCGGTCTTCCCATTCATTAAAATTTAAGTACCAAATAAAGCCATATATAAGAAGGTAACTAACTACTGGTGATGCAGATGCAAAGCTCCAGAAAACATGCACACTTAGATATACAAATTACAGCATAGAGTAACTGTTAATAAGGTCTTTAAGCAATTAGAAAGGCCGGGGGCATGGGAGGAGCAAGGACAGGAATGGACAAGCATGATCTTCATTCTTACCTGATTGACATGGCTTACAAAACCAACCATGCCTAACCATAAGACCTACATAGAATTTCCTTGCCCCGTTCACACCACTTGTAACATCGATACTTCTCAATTACTATGGTCATAATGCCAAGTCTGGCTATGAAGTGAAATTCCCATCCAATTATATTGATGGGCCAAACATCTACCATGTTGATTATACTTAAATTTTCTAAATGGTCGTTAAGAACAAATACCAGTCCACAACAATTAAAATTTCCCTGAAAAAAATCATCGACAAACTATTGAGTCAGGAGCTTCCAGTAATAAATCAGCAAAACATTGCATCAAGGCTGTCACATACAACCAGAAGATGCACCATCTTCCTTAAGGCTTCTATCAATCAATTTTTCTGCAAACACCAATTTTAATTGCATTTGCCTTTCATCATGTTCATAATCTCCTTCAGAAGTTCAGTATCAATTTCTCTTGCCAATAAATTAGGCTGATGTACTTTTTATTACACATCAAAATACATAGAAAATTTCGTAAGTCTCTCTTCCGCTTTATTAGCCTATTTCCCGAATAGAGGATCATTGTTGTTCTTCTATATCACTCTCCAAGCCATTAACTTCCACCCTTCCTAGCAACAAATTATCCAGTCCACAACCTCTCAATAATTACAAGCACCACATAAAACAGAATCCACAGCCTGCCACAGCAAGCATTATGTTATAGCATGGGAAGCTGTCACTACTGCTACAAGCCATTACTGCAGTAAGAACTGATTTCACCACCTGTAGACGCATCATCTTAATTATTTTCAGCCTTCTTTTGTGTTTTACAGCTTACTACTTTCAGTTTCTTCGACTTCATTGGTCCAGATCCACAACCCCCCGAACACATTTGCTATACCTCCGCACTAACTATGACCAAGACTCAAATCCTTCATTCTAACTCCTTTGCAAATCCGATCTCTACCTGGTAATTCCAAGCCTGCAAGAACACACCAGTCCTCAAGTTTAATGTGCTATAAGTAACCCCCAGAATGCATTTGCTATACTTTCTGTGAGATTTTGTGGGACCACTGCCAACTATTCTAAAAGCTTAAGCTTTTAGATGAAGACGTGGTTTATTATTTAAATATTCTAACACTCCCCCTCACGCTTAGTCTGGTCTTTTGCCTAGTACTAAGCATTGAAATTTAATTGGGAAGGCAAATAGGGGCTTGGAAGATTCAAACTCAAGACCTCCTAGCTCTAATACCATGTGAGATTTTGTGAGACCATTGCCAACTATTCTAAAAGCTTAAGCTTTTAAATGAAGGCGTGGTTTATTATTTAAATATTCTAACACTTCCTCTCCTAAGAGCTATTGCTTCCGATGGAGGATATCTACCAATTACACTGAATGTTTGACAATTGACATGTATGCGACAAATGGATATGTTAACTATACTCTCAGGCACAGAAAGCAACAAATAAAATAGCCAATTGAGAAATTCCATGTTCCAACTGCAACTCAAAGAAATCCATAGTATATCATCATAACAGAATTCTCTAATTGACAGCCATCTGCCTTCTTTTGTTTTTTGTTGTTGTTCTGTCATTGCTGTCGCTGCTGCGGGGGAGGGTGGGGGAAATAAGATCAACCAAAACTCCACCTGACAGGTGCTGCCCTATGGTAAAAACTAACCCAGTTTTGAGTAATATTACCAAATGGTTTAGTCAAGAGACAATCAAGGTATAAAAAAGGATATGATAGCTTAGCCTTAAGGTCATATCTCAAAACAAACAATCAGCAAGAAGGAAATCCAAAAGAAGAACGACATAACATTAACAACCAACTAGTTAAGAAAAAAAAAAGTTCTAGAAAACAAGTCTTAAATACTCTATAGCATGCTATAATTTAAAGGTAGAGCGTTATAATACAGTGCAATAGCAATGGGGATTAAAAAGCATACTTTCCCTAATGAAAACAAAGCCAAAACAAGTTATTTTCTATGCCACATATGGATGAAAATAAATCAGACAGAACCCATGCAAGAGCTTCAACGTTCCAAAGAAGATAATAACTCCACAATCTTGAAATAATGAGCCAGTGCTTCATACTTGTTAAGGATTAGTACTGAAGGTTTAATGTTCATTTTTACAGAAGATCAATCGCATTGAAGAACAACCTACCACTTTAATTAAAACATACACATCCATTATGTCATGGCATTTGACACGTATGGAAGAAGACTCAGAAAGTAAAGATGAAAAGAACAAAAAAATTTACAGGAGATATTCCCTGGTTAAAGAATTAGCTCACCACTATACCAATTAGAGCCAAAAGGTCCCTTGCACCCATCTGGCCCATCTTGGATAGAAGAATGGCTGTAAGGACCTGCAGCGACTTCAATCCACCTTTCTTTTTACTAGTTTTTTTTCCACTTTCCTGACCTTTGCCAGCCTTATTTGATTTTTCTTGGTCATTGTCAATCCCATTAAAATGACCAAAACGATTGGACTTCTGTCTGCTAAAACGGGAATGAGCGTATGCAGCAGTGCCGCCAGCAACTAAGATGCCGGTAGCAAGAAGAAGGGATTTCCTGCAGGAAGAGTTAACACAATTTACAAACAGGGTGACTATCAAGTAGAAACTGCCATTTGCGCATGAGGAAGTTGTTGGCAGCAACTAAAAAGCTAGCAAGACCAATTGCAAACCACGAATAAACGGACACATTATTTATAGCAAGAGTTGTTCAATTACACGCTTTTCTAACTTCAACAGGCTACAGAACCACATTCCTCCGAGTACACTAGTTGTCAGAGAGAACCAAGCAGAACAGAATAGAAACCATTAAATCAAAAGCAGGCAGCATAACGGTCACAGAGGACATCTTTCAAAAGAAACCATAAAACAACCAGACACTAAAACAGGCTATCTTCAAGGCATTGGCCGATACACCATTGACCGATCACGGCCACAAAATCCAAAGCAGCTACAAGTACTTGACTATCAAGTCCGCGAGCTCTTGCTCTCACCCTTACTCAATAAGCAACAGCGAGGCATTACCTTCGGGAAGCCAGAAGACTCCGACCACGATCCGTCAACTGCAGCAACTGAAGAGAAGGCATGGCTTCAGATAGACACGCGAACCCGCGCTACCTCGTTCAAGAATTCAGTGTCCTAACCGACTAAACAACCGAGCTGAGCCACACCCAAAACCCTAATCGCCATCACCGAACGACCGGCTCCAGCTCCTCCGCTCCCCCACCACCCTTCCCCCGCGAGATCGAATCTCAACCCTCGAGACCCAATTGACCAAAAGATCGATTAATGAGCACAAAATTGGAGCTTTCTCACTCGGGCTCAATCCGACGAATCAAGAACGGCAGAATCAAGAAGACCCAGAAGAATATTCGGCGGGCCGACGAGTCACCCTCTTCATGTGACCTCAATTCGAGCAGGTTGCGCTCGCCGTTCCACCTCGAGAGACAGAGACAGAGACAGACAGGTGAACCGTCAAGAGTTACAACAGATGGAGATGGGAGAGAGATCGAGCTGCGCAGAAAACGTCGGTCTCCTTCGGGTTGTCGACGCACGCACGGCTTTGGCAAATTGGCATCACGACATTGCGACGCGACGCGACAGCCGATCCGCGCTCCGAGCAAAAGGTAAGGGTCGTTTAAGATTTTTCCTCCTCTTCCTCGAGGGGTAGAAAAATGGACATCAGGCGTTGAAGAAAAGGTTTTGATATTTTTTTAATCCCTTTTCAGATCCTGAAACTCTTCCCCTTTTGCATATCTGTTTTCTTTTCCGAAAGAAGTGTGGTTTGATGACGCACGGCCTATCCTCTGCATTGCACGTGGCTTATCTGGTGAAACTCGGTGAGGACTAGCCATCCAATTATTCATCTTTTAATTTTACATTTGACTTTTGAAAGATCTTTTCGGGCGTGAATGATGACCTTCTTTCGCAACAAATTAGGGCGCGTTTACTTATGTTTTCAAAAACAATTTCTAATCAAAAATTATTCTTTTTTATTTTATTCTCGAATATAATTTTTAAGTATTTTAAGTCGTTTAGAAATGGCCTAAAATTTGATTCCCGAAATAATTACATTTTCGATCGTTCTCAAAATTTCTACTTCAAATTATTTTATATTTTATTTTAAAATAAGTTTATTACTTTTTTTTATTTTTTCTCTTTTTTTCTTCTTTTTTTTTTCCTTCTTTTCTCCTCTTCTTCTTCTTCTTCTTCTTCTTCTTCTTCTTCAAGGTTGACAATCATCGGCCTTGGGATGACCGATGACCAGCCAAACAAGGGCCGGTGACCTCACTAAAGCATTGTCGGCCCTCAGCGAGGTCATGCCTCGTCGGCAGAGCCTCGCCAACAACTAGGCGAGGCTCGGCCAAGCCATGGCCAAGCAAGTGACCTCACCCAGATCTGGTGAGGTCAAGCCCCACCGGTTGCTGGGGGAGCTCAGCCTCGCCGGATCCGGGTGAGCTTGAGCCTCGCCGATGGCCGAGGGAGGCCCAAGCGAGGCTCCCCGGCCATCGGCGAGGCTAGACCTCACCCGGCCATCGGCGAAGCTCGCCCTGGCCTCCGGCAACCGGCAACTATGGGCGATGGCGGCAGCGGCGAGAGCGGTTGAAGAAGAAGAGAGAAATAAGAAGAACAAGAAAAAAGAAGAGAAAATATAAAAAAAAAAAATAGGTTTGCCTAATTTTGGAATTGTTCCCAGAAACAAAGAATCAATTTTTTTTACTTCTCAATTCTACTCCAAATCTATTCTTACAAAAAAAAAAATTACCAAACAGATTTCTGTTTCAAACTATTCCCAATAACAAAAGAAGAGAAATTTTAACTATTTGGCAAGTTGCCAAACAAACCTTTAATTTCCAGCAAGAATTGGACTTTTTTATTTCTATTTCCTACATAAATTTGTGAGCAAAATTGCACGTTTGATAACAATACATGAATTTATTCATCTGATAACGATACAAAATTTATTCCTCCTAAGCCGCTGGTGGACAGCGGATGGACGAGTGGACAACCCGACTAATAGAGAGGCAAGAGATGAGAAAAATTTTTATTTCTCATTTTTTGTCCAAGAAATAAAAATAGTATTTTTGTTCCAAACCTATTTCAGGATTAAAAACTTATTCTAAAAATAGAAAAATGAAATTGCGTTACCAAACAAACTTCTATAATTGGGGAACAGAAAAATAAAAAATAGAGAAATAGAATGGTCATCATGCACACCTTTCTACAATTGACATGTTCTTTCATGTGTTTTTGAGTGTTTATATTACACAATATTTAATAACTCGCAAAAAAAGCTGTGAGAAATATGACAATGTGGCTTTTCAATAATGCAAAGGATAAATTTAAAAAAATTCCTATATATTCCGATGTTTATCTTAATGAAAAATATATCGACAACTTTATTAGGTAACTATTCTAGGTAATATCTCAGCATATGCATAATTAAAAGAAGATATACGTACAACCTCTAGAGATTCATATAATTAATAGAAGTATCGTAATGATATCTAAAATAGAAAATATCTTAGTGCTAAATATGTCTATTAAAGAGCTCCCGTTTACATAAAAGTTGTTACCCAAACTTTGCATTAGAATAGAATTGAAATACCGTTTTCCAATGGCGTTGATCCCAAAACCAGAAACCAAACCCATCTCGGTAGGTTCACAGAATTGGAGACCAAACAGATTCGCAATAAATTCGAGATCCAATCTATTGATTAAACGCTAACCGATTCCTGGTCCGACTTAAATTGGGGATTGACTCTACCCCTAAGCTTTTCCCTAAAGAGATATAGTTTTTTCGTACTTTATTTTCGAAGGAGGACACTTTCTATCATATTTTTTCATTGAAGGCCCTTTCAAGTTTTTATAATTTTGGCCATTTAAAGGTCTTTCTTGAAGATGGGACTGATTCCACAACCGTTATGACGGGATCCGCGGCCTCTTTAGTGCACTTCCCAAAATGCCGTTGAACCGGGACGGTGCAAATGTAGAAATGGCCCCTCTGCATTTCCTCTCCTCGTCCCTATATTCTCTCTCCCCTTCCTTTGCAAATTTTTTGGTCATATATCTTTGCAAAATTAACTGGCCGGAGCTCTATGATCCAACCCACCTAGGATATTTGAGGTTGTTTTTATTTGTTAAGAACGAGGGAATTATGTTAAAAGAATCTTACATCAAAATTGATGTAATGTAGAACAGTTATTATTAGAGGTGGCAAATGAGTGGGTCGGGTCGGGTCGCATATGGGTCGGGTCGAAAATGGGTCGACCCATAGTGAACCCATTTAACCCGTTTTGACCAATATTCTTGTAGTGTAAATCTAGTGACCCATATCCGACCCGACCCATATTGTAAAAACCTATTTATTGTTGAAACATTTTTATGTAATACAAATTTTTTAACAATTTTTATGCAATACAAATTTAATGGAAAATTTTTATAATTCTTTTTAAAATATTTTTAAAAAACTAATTTTTATTAAAATATAATTTTTAATTTTTTAATATTTTTATTTTTATTTTTTAACAATTATTTTTTATTTTTTTCTTTTCTCTTTTTTTTTTTTTCTTCTCCTTCGGCCGGCCGCCGGCCCACGATGACGGCCGGCGATTGGCCACGAGGCGAGATCAAGCTCGCCGGCGTCGGGCGAGGCTCGATCTCGCCGATCCGCAAGGCCGAGGCTCCGCCCGACGCCGGCGAGCTCGAGCCTCGCCCGGATTCGGCGAGTCTCGAGCCTTGCCGATGTCGTCGGCGATGCCGAGCCTCACCGAATCCGGGGCGAGGCTCGAGCTCGCCGGCCGACGGCCAACCATTGCCCTACCGGCCGCCGGTAAGGAATGAAGAAAAAGAAAGAAAAAAGAAAAAAAAAATTGAAATATGAAAAATAATTATAATTTCGATTTTTTATTAAAAAAACATTTTTATAATTTTAAAAAAGCCAAGGGTTTAAACTTTAAAATGGGTTTCCTTATAACTCATTTAGACTATTTCTTTTTATGTTTTACATTCACCGATCCATTTCTGACCCATATTTAACTTTCACTTGACTCATTTCTAACCCATATTTAACCTTCACTTGACCCATATTTAACTTTCACCTTACCCATATATAACCCATTTGACTAAAAATTGGTCATAATATTGATTTTTGACCCATAATGCCAGCTCTAGTTATTATATTTTACTTGCCTCATTAGTCATTAATTTAAGCTTTTGAGTAAATATGAGTTTAATTAGATGTGTTAACAGACTCAAACTTGAGCCTCTATTGACGATCTCTCCAGGCGAAAGGTATTGGTTTTTTGCTATACGTTCTCAACTAATGGTATCAAAGCTGTGGTAAAGAAATGCTCACGCTTGAGGTCATAAGGAGGAAATTGTTAGAATGCATGTGTAAGTTGTGTTAGAGAAATCCTAAATCAAATAGTTGATATTGTATAAAGCAATTTATACATTATAATTGACCTATAACTTATTGGTTTAAATTTTTTAGTGAAATCCATCTTGGCAATCTCCTCATGCCAAAGATATTGGGCATCTTGTGCGCACTTTTTCAACACCATCAGCTCTAAAAATCGCAGCAAAACCAGCTGCTAGCTGACCATAAGCCCTTCTTATGCAGTGCGCCTTCCTCATTTCTTTCCCCACTGCGCCAGAAGGCGCTTTACTTTATTCTCTCTTTCTTTTTGTTGTTTGAGGCCCTTAAAAGGAGCTTTTTCACCATCAAAAGCAGTTCACTTGGATTACCTTCGCCATTGGAAGGAGACCTTCAATTTCACCACTTGTCGTGCTTGGTGGAGCGTTGGCTTTAAAGAAGAAAGAGTACGGTTGCTATCCGTTGCGTGTGTTGTAGTTGGCGCAATCTTGAAACGCGGATCCTTGGATTGCACACTGTGTTTTCATTGAGAATGACTGGTTGCAATTTCAAAACGCAAATTGAGAAGAAAGGAAGTTTCAGGAGATGGGATCGATCCATTTTCTGTGAAGCAACTTCACGTCATCCAGTCGATGATGCGGACGAGGTGCCTCCTCGACCGAGAAAACGAAGAAGAATAAGGAAACTAGGGAGGAGGGACGCCCGGCAATCAAGGAGAGAGAGGAAGCGTGGCTAGATGGAATGGTATAGGAGCAAGGGTAATTATGGTCGGTTCACCAAAATGGGCTGTGGATCTAGCTATAATGGATGTGGAAATAGCTCCACCATTTTAGTAATTTTTCAACTATCTTGAGCAATCTAAGGAAAATATTTCTTGTTTGGTTGGAGAAAGGATAATGGAAGTTGAAGGAGATAGATTAAAATAAAGGAAAAGTATTTTCGCGGAATCCACATTTTTATTTCCCTTCTTTTTTCATTATTGCTCCTCATTTTAAATAAATATAGATAAGACAGCGAATATTTATGTAAATTTACTAACTTCATTTCCCTTCAATGTACATCCAAATGATTAACAAACTTTTATTAAGTCCACTACTTGTGTAGAAAATCATCACACGTTCATTATTGGATGAATGATATGTACGTTCGACATTAATTTTATAATTGAATTTTTCCGCAATGATGAATGCGCCACCTATTATTAACACCAATAATGGACGTTACAAAAATTTCCATTCCATTATTCGCCTTCCGTTTCCTTTATTTCCTTCTCCCTTCATTTTTCTTGATACTTGTAAAACCAAACAAACTGTAAAAGTTTGCCCTTCGGAATGTGCAAACAAAGTTGAATGTCTCAATTGGTGCAAAGATTGAACAGTGCAAAGATGCAAAGATTGAACATTATTCATAACATTAATTTTTATACATGATGTGCAAAAGTTCATTTTCTGGTGAATATACATTTTCCAAAAATGGATACAAAAATATTCAAAAAATGGGGAAGATAAGCGAAAACATGAGAAAGCATCAGGTCAGAGCTTGAAGTGGTAAACACCAATTGAATGGTGTCCGCAAATTATTCTTTGGAGAGGTTTGGCGATGCGTTTTCAATCATTTGTAGATGCATTGAAAAGGAGTTCCCCGACCAGGGTTCATTTTACACCCACCATTGCCAAAGTCTGAAATCAATTAATCCAACGGTTCATAACCATTGATCTTGTAGGATCCATAGGTGGAATGCATTGAGATCCACAAAATCAAGAGGTTGCCCTCGATCCAGTGAACGCGGGTCCAGAGAAGTTCTCATAATAGAGATGGAAAAGTAGACAGATGACTAATTTTGCACGACTTCCTAATTTTTTGGATCTTTCTGACGGATGCTTCTAGAGAATTCTTTAACCATTCTTATTGTGGAAATATTTAATTTAAACAAACTAATTAACTATAACACGAGCGAGATGGAATATTGGATATAGCAAACGTGTAATATCATAGCAGACCTCGATCAAGGTCGTCCATGGTCACAAAGAGGCTGCGACCTTGATCTAAGGTCGTGGGCTACCCCTGGCCTAGAGGAGGTCGGTGGCCTCGTCTTAAAGGTGGGGAGATGTCGATGACACTAGAGTTGGGGTAGGGTGGAGGGTGGCTATAGCACCAAAGATGTGAATGGCGGTCGGAGGTGGTCCACAGTAGATAGGAGCGGTGAAATCTTGATTAGGTATCTGGATTAGAATTGTCTTATTAGGGTTTGTTTTGTAGGGTTGGGGATTTAAGAAGATTGATGGTAATTGGAAAATAAACTAGGCAATTTATAAATAAATCATAGTCGTTTCACGATGGGAGATGCAGTTTGGTGTCCAACATGAAACACAAGATGCAAAATGATAATGTTGAAAGTAAAGGATCGAAAGTAATATAAATTAAAAGTAAGGAGGGTTTTGGTATTTTCCTGATTAAATAATAAAAAGACAAAAAAGATATAATCAGCCCATCTCCTCTTAATACTTTTTTGGGACTTGAGTCCTTAAACTGCTTTATTTGAGGCCTCATGCATCCTTTTGGACATAAAACACCTAGGCTGTGTTTGGCAATTAGGATAAAATTCAGGATAAGATAATCTTGCGTTTGTCACATATTCAAGACAAGATAAAATTAGATATAAGAGGGATATATGCCGATAAAATTATTTCATAAGAAAGGTAGGATCAAGATGGGTATAATTGCTATATTTATAATAGAAAAGTTATTATCTTGAATGACAAACTTCTTAAAATAAAATATTAAAATTATATTTCACTATAAATAATATTTGAATTCTAATATAAGAAATATAAATAACAAAAAAGTAGTTTTTAATTTAATATTATTTTTCTTTATATATTTGAATTTAATTATATCTTATTATATAAATTCAATATATAAATATATTTATATTTGTATTTATATTTATTACATATTTTAGGTATTTTAGTATTTTAGGTATATTAGTATAGTTTACTATTTAATAAAATTTTATCGAGAGTGATGAAATGGGAAAAAAGAAATAAAAAGAAATTAATGAAAGAGAGAGGAAAAATAAAATAAAAACAGCAATTAAAAAAAGTAGGTAAGAGTGTTGTGAGAGATTTTTAACATCTCAATTTACGAAATTTTAGGTTCATTTACAATAATATGTCGTTTATACCAAATAATGTACATTATTTAATGTGAATATATCTAACTTTATTACTATAATCACTAAACAATAGATATAATATAGTAAAATTCATGAATTTTATATCATATTATTTACAGTCCTATTTTGATTAGAATCCAGACCAAACGTAGCCCTAGGTACAAAGCTCGATAAGAAACTATACCAACAAGAGGGGCTGAGCATGCGGGCACAAGTATGTTAAAATAGGGAATGCAGTCTAGCAACCCTTTTCTGCGGTGATAGTGGATAGGCATATATGGCCCCTATGAGTGAGAAATTACCTCAGTTTTGGTGAGGTTAGCCTGTAACGAGACACCAAGGTTTCAAGGAAGGTAAAAAGACAAAAGATATAATTAGGTTGCTTTTGGGAATAACTTTGCGAAGCCCTTTGGACCTTTAAAGGCCCTTCGACAAATGCAAATGTATTTGGCATTTATTATTTAGAGACCATTTCTCAAATGCTAGCATTTACAAGGCCTTCTAAGGCATTTAGCTCAAGGCTACCTATCCCCTACTTTGGCTTTCTAGCATTCTTGGCATGCAATAGACCCCTTTTTAACATAAAAAGTTAAAAACCCTTTAGGTCCGTCACCTCTCTTCCCTCGCGTGCTCTCCTAATGAAACGCGGCTCTCTCGCCTCTCTTTATTCACCTCATGAATGTAGTTCAACTAGTGACATCACTACCCCAGTCGCCTCTGGTCGCCTGATAGATGGTCATCGCCAATCGCTTGGTCAACGGTCGCATCATCGCCTAGATTTGTTGCTGCGAAGCTCGCCAAGGTCGTGGGACCTCGGCGTCAACGTGCCTTGGGTCTGGTGACCTCGGAGACCTCGCTCGGACTCTGAAGTAATCCCTAGAAATCATCATCCTGAATTCAACAACCATGGAAGCTTCTAAGAAATGGAATGTCACTTTCACGAAGCACTTGAAGTTGAAGTTAAAGCTGAAGCGCAGGTCTATCGCGCAAGCTTCCTCTCTCTCTGCAATGCCATCGGCAAGGTCTTCGCTTTCACTATAATCTATGTCACTGATGTTCAATGCTTATTTGGTTGATTTTGATTACTCTATTTGTGTTGGTCGTGATTCCACGTTCATTGGTTGTTGTTGTCTGGGACCAATCCATTTTTGTTTTCTAGTGAACTTTAATTGTTGTCAATCTTTTGAGGTTTTTATTTTGTTATGAGCTAATCTGACTTTGGAGTTTTCACTTTGATTAGTGAGGCCTGGGGGCGTCCTGGATTTTGTGTTTCAATGATTGAATTAAGTCGAGTGATTCGTTCATCGGTTTTGCTATAGTTGGTTTTTGGCAAGATGTCAATATTTGCTAGTGTAGAAATATGTTGACAAGTTTCTTATTATGGTTTCGCTCGGAATGAGTAACTTCATGCTGCATTTGAAGCTGTTGTAAGTTTGGCTATGCTTTTTTTTGTTTGAATTACACTGCTACAATCTTAAAATGGATCTAATATCATCTACACATTTCAAATGACAAAAGAACACATGAAGTGTCAAAACTTAGTACGGATGGATACTTAAATGCCAAAAATTACGAAAGTGACACTTAAATGCTATTTTTTAATTAAAAAAATAGGACACTTGAGTACCAAATTCGGTGAAATTGGTTGGAAATCCTACTCGGCAATTTTTTAGTAATATAACTCGCCTACGTGGCACGTTGGAGAGCTAAGTCAACAACAAAGAACCAAAACGACGTTATTTTATCTTTCTTTTTTAATATAAATATTAATTAAATTAAAATATTTATTTAAAGAAAAGGAGGAGGAGGAGGAGGCAGAAGGCAAGGGTTGGGTCCTTGTTGCCACCTCCCCACCATCCCCAGGGTCGGCCAAGGGTTGGCAACCCCAATCGACTAGTAGCAAGGGCCTACAAGCCTTTGCCCAAATTTGGGGCAAGGATCATGGCCCTCCCCCAAATCCGATGAAGGTCGCCAGTTCTCGCTTAATTGAGCCAAGGGCCGTCGCCCGCTAGATCAACCTCCAACCCTTACAGGCCCTCATCATTAGTTGGTCAGGGTCTCTACCGACCCTTCCCCAACCATTGTCGGCCCTTCCTAGTTACGGTGGGGAAGTAGCGGCAAGTCCTTCTTTTTTAAAAAGAAATTAATTTTATTTAGTTGTAAATTTAATTTTATTAATTTTTATATTAATGATCCACCAACGTCAGCAGCAAAACGATATTGTTTTTGCACTTGTCTAACCACGTCAACGTGCAAAACGACATTGTTTTACACTTGCCTCGCCAGAAAATCGTCATGTCAATATTTTGATCGAATTTTCTCACTGTTAGCACTTAATTGATCCATTTTACTCCGATTTTGATAATTAAGTGTCACTTTCGTAACTTTTGACACTTAAGTCCCTCCATACCAAGTTTTGGCACTCCAAGTATTCTTTTATCTATTTCAAGCACGAGCTTATTAGCTTTTGCATGCTGATCTTCCTTCCTAGAGGGATAACACGTGAGATTTATGCGAACTAAAACCACGCCATAGTTCGTGTTGTTTTTTTATTGTTCTGAGGAAGAGATGGAAAGGCACTTATTGTATAGGAATCGGGTCAAGCAATTATATCTTCACCACATTCACCATACAAGCACAATCCTACTTTTGTCACCTTTCTAGCTCATGTAGTCATTTTAGAAATCTGATGCTTTTCCACTATTTATTACTGGTTTTGAAGGGAAGAGAAGATGACAACATACAAACAATAAGGAAAAGGTTCAAAGTGTTCTTGGAGTCTAGCCTACCAATTATCGAGTATTGCAATTCTAAGGGAAATGTTAGAAAGGTGAGGAAGCCTCTAAATGTGTTGAAATCTTTTGTAGGTGTATTTGCATGATCTTATTTCATTTAATTGCTTACCTATATTGGCTTTCATTCAGATTAATGCTGGAAAGCCTGTTGAAGAGGTCTTTGAAGCCGTTAAAAGTAATTTTCACCTCAAATTCTGAAAAGGTAAAGTGCCAAAATTGTGTTACTTAACTCAAAAGGAACAAATCAATGGTTGTTAGTTGGGTTGTATCGTCTTCACAAGTAGATATGATGCTATATGTTTATTAAATGTGGTCGTTGCTTTCGACTCATCCTTATGATGCTATATCGTCTTCACAAGTACCTTTCAAAGAACCAACACTTGGAAATACTATCTAATGAGACCATTTAGCATAACAACATAGCTTGTAACTACTTTACATGTGTACATTCGTCTAATTATGCAAGGCTTCTATTTCCATGCCCGTAATGGCTCTATTTATGTCCTACGGCTATTATATCCTCATTTAACATTACGAGTAAAATTGTAGTTGCTTTGCCCCTTTAGTCCCCAGATCCTATTTATGGTCCCTCAGCCAATCTCTCTCTCTCTCTCTCTAAAGCTTTTTTGACTCTGTCATTATTTTGAATAGAAGTAATTCATGCATTGGTAGAGAATTTCCAAAAAAAAATTACGTTATATTTTGTATGTCACCCTTTTAGTTGAAATGCATGCAATGTAAAACATGTGTCATTGTGTGTTATCGATTCATGTAACCACCCCATGTGGTGGCCACGTTGGCTTGGGCTTTTATCCCCCTCACAAAGGGGACGGGTTCAAATCCCAGCGTGGTTGCTAGTGGTATTAAGCGTGACGCCGTGGTGGTGGGTTCTGCGCTAGCGTCACCAAGGGGTTTACGGCGAGGCTGTCGGCTGCAAGCTGATTCCTCCTGTCTCAAAAAAAAAAAAAAAATTTGTCATTTTTTGGTGCCTAGTATGAACAGAAGATCAAGCAACACTTGATTGGGTTGATCACTCAAGTGTTGGTTTTTCATTCTTTGCAGAGAAGGCCAATTGGTCATATTTTAGATTCTTGATAGAAGCTATTTTCCTTTTATGAAGGTGCAGCTCCAGTTTTTTTAGGTTTGTAACAGAATGAAAAAAGTAAAAGATTAAACATAATAAAAACTCATCACGACCCAATAACAAGCTTCCTAGAAGACTTTTGTTTAATATGAGGGGGAGGGTTCTATTTGCTGGAAAAAGAGAAGATTTTAGAAGGGAGGAAGCTTAATCGTTTAGCCATGTCTCATGAATTTCTTCATTAGGCTCATTGAAATGATGATGATAAGTCCTTTGATCATTTCGTGTCTTCCAAACTAGTTGCCGAGGCTCCAAGTATAATTCTCTTCATTGATTGCCTTAGCTTCTCCACTGGAACTGCACCATTTGTTGATGTTTCATTAGCAATATGAATTCTGAATCGAAGATCTTGCGCTTCATCAACATTTGGTCTTGTTCTTGTTTTTGGTTTGTTGACATGGAGATGAGGTTGGGGTTGGTGTTTTGGTGAAATAGGTTCTCAGAGTTACTTATTTGGGCATTTTCACATTTTATTGATGTAGGTCTGAACTTATTTATGGGCATGGTTCTATGCTCAAGTCTAGTCTTTCTAAAAATATTTTGCTTGTTGTGTTCTTGTGCAACTTTTTCTAACATCAATGTATGCCTTTTTTGACATCATTGTATTGACCTTGTTATTTGACATCAGCATATGACTATTTCTGGATGATGACTATGGTTGTTTAGCTCGGATTCAACTCCATATTTGACGACAAAGAGATGAAATTGATGGCTTAGAGAGTAGAAATGGTGGAACACAAGTTGGGTAACATTGAGTAACAGTTCAAGTGTGACATCCTAATTTTCCTATTTTTTGTTTTTAATGAAATGAGACGGGCATTTCATTTTCACGCATATAGTTATTTTCCTTAAGTCGGCCACTCATGTGAAAACTAATCTATCAGGTGAAGCTAGTAAGAGATTCTAATGCATTAGACTTGAGAATTTGACCAGGAAGCGACCTTTCGACCGAGCTAATCTGCAAGGGTCATTACGGCATAGTTAAAAAAATCGATTAGAGACCGGAGATAGGTCGACTTAATAGATGCATGTGATTGAGTGTGGGTGATTCCACCATATCACACTATTCTTGTCGGTTGGTACTGGACCGGCTTTTTTGTCAATTAGGTATCCTGTGTCTGTATTTGAAATCTTGAGATTACCACGACAACCGAGAGTCACCAATGTGTCAAAGATGTACATTGTGACTTAATCAACCACAGGTCAAATGCATGAAAATTTTTAAAAGCTATCCGGTGGGTTAGGACGCGCTATTATCGTGCAAGAGTGAAATTAACTGAGAAATTGAAAGTGAATTCAAAAATTAGAAGTCTTGTTGTGTCACAAATCTTATTAGGAACATTGGATTAATTTATGAACTTTAATTGGACTCAATTGGAAGAGAATTAAATGGAATTAAATGAATTGTTGTACAAGATTTCATGCCACGGCGAAAAAGGAAATTGCACCAATTGGAAGATGTTGTGGAGGATTGAGATAGTGGAAGATGACATTACTTGATGTCATGGTGGTTGGGGCCAAGTGAGGGAGATTGTGACAAGTGGATGGTGTAGATTGGCCCTCAAAAAGCACCCATCAACATCATCTTCTTCCCTTGGACTTTGGAGGAGAGAGAGAGGGGGAAGCTTCAACTGGTTTAGCCCGACGCCGATCGGCCGCCCTTTGTTCGCCCGTTCATTGCCGTCGCCATCGTCACCATTCGCGCGCAGCCTCGCGCACCCGCGCGCGCCTCGCCAGCCAGCTCACTGTTCCGCCGCAGCCCGAGCGTCCTTGAGCCTCCCACACCTTCGTCCAACTACTGCCGTCGTCGCCAAGGCCGCCGGAAGACCCGCCGGAGCCGCCACCTCGACCGCCCAAGCTGCCATCGCCCGTTTCCACCGGTCCCGCACCTAATCGGTGACCGGAGCACCTCCGTTCGGCCAAGGATAGCCATCGGAGTTCCAGCCTAGATCTAGATCTTCAAGGCCCACTTTGGGCATCTTCCGGACCTCCTTTGGTGTCGCCCTAAGGAGATTTATCGACGGCCTCGCTGTCTTCTTTGCCGGGGACTCGTCGGAAAGCAATTCCGGTGAGTTTAACTCACTAAACCTCGCTTAGAGGGTTAATTATGCTTTAGGTGTGCTTAGTTTATATTAAATGTTATTAGGTGGTTAGTTTAATTTATTTAAGAGTAGATTAGATTAAGGTGGTGTTTAGTTTAAAGTGTGTTTAATTAAGGATAAGTGGAGATTATATTAGAATAAGCCTTGATTGGACTTAAATGATTTATTTATGATAAATATAAATATTTCGAAATTATTTTAAAATTTTAATAATATATTATTATTATTCGAAATTATTAAAATATTACTATTTAATTAATTTCGAAATAAAATTAATTATTTAATAAATTCGAAAATTATTTTGGGATCTTATTTTGTCAGAATTTCGTGCTGATCGCAATGGCGTTGTCTGTTTATTTATTTGAGTGCTGGTTTATGAGAATTGAGTTAATTCGTGGTAATGGGAAAAATTATCCCAAAATTGGAAAATGTCGATATTTGATGGGAAAATAACCGTGAGTGGTAATGAGTGGGCTTAGAGAGCCGCCAAAATATGGCTGTGCCAGTTGGACCGAGAGTTGCCACCGAATTGGAATCGGTCGCGCCCAATGGGGCCGTGATATGCCACCTGATAGAGGTCGCGCCCAATCGGACCGTGATTTACCACGTGATAGAGGTCGTGCCCATTGGGCCGTGATCTACCACCCATTAAAGGTTGTGCTGAGTGAGGCTGTGATTCCACTAACTATTCATTTGCCAAGTGGGGCCGTAATGCCACTAAATTTAATTTGCCGAGTGGGGTCGTGATTACCACTAAAGTTAGACTTGCCTGTAAGGCTGTGTTTGAGAGTCATGAATGAATAGTCAAAATGACCGTGTGATTACCTCGATGACATGTAATCGATTGAGTTGATTGATCGATGAGTCGATCCGCGTAGTTGAATTGTCTGGATGATGTGGTAGTCTGTATTTATTGATTAAACTAACCTGTAGGAAGGAAATAAGGCGAGATAAGTCTTCTATGTGATATGGCTAGGCCACCCTTAGGTGTATTTTCTTTCTAATAGGGGTTTAGGGGGTTGAACTTGCTGAGACAATGTCTCACCCTGTTGTGGGCCAAAATTTCAGGTTCGTAAATGGCGGAACCCCCAGAGGCTAATCCGTCAGAAGTGGGGATCAAAGAATGAGTCCGACTAGTGGTCATAGGACTGTTCCTTCTTTTTGGTGGACTAATCCCTTTTTTTATTTTTTTTGTAGACCGCCCCTTTTTGGTATATTGTAATCTCGGGAGTGATTATCTATGAAAGCATGTTTGTTTATGTATGAGTTGTTTTCCCGCTTTCCTATCCCGTGAGTTTTTGTCAGGGGTTTTATAATACACTTCCGTATGTGCATTAATAATGAATGGGGTTAGCAACACTACCTGGGAATGTTGCATTTGCATAACCATGGCGGGTTGTTCGCATGCTCGAGGTATCGGGGCGTGACATCAAGTCTTTGCACAGTATATTGTTGGAAAGGATTGAGCATGTGGTGAATATGAACAACAATGTACAAGTTGAAGTCTTGAGACTAAAAAAGTGAAAGATAGACATAAGATATGATCGTATTGAGTGATGCTATTGTACAGTGACCATTGCTGAAACAACATGTTGGTTTCTACTTGATTGTTGCTTTTTGTAGGAGGGATTGCTCCTAGGACATATGGCTTGATGTATGTCAATTGTACTAGAGAAAGTGGTTTTTATTTTTCTAACTGATGAGTTGATGTATGTTAAACACTTATGTTGTTGCACATCGATTAATGCGGAAACGTGGTTTTTCTAACATCCATTTCTAGTAGATAATAACATAAGAATGTTGGCGGTTACTATCACTTTGGACTTTTTGGACGTTGTCGAGGAATATGCATGTAATATTTAAGAATAACTTATTTCTTTCCTCGGAACATGTGTGGCCATGCTTATTATAATGAAATTACTCTCTTTTTAATTGAGAAAGATCCACTTGATATATTTTTTTTGTTTATAAATTTGTTAACACGCCTTTAATACATTATTCTTAACGCAAAATATAAAAGTTACAATCATTGTTTTTTCTTCAATTTTAAACAAATTAAAATAAAGAATAAAAACTTAAATTGTCCACACCAAAGGACTTTCCAAATATATGTTTACCGAATAGCCTTTTCCCAAAATTGCTTTCTAAGGCACTTTTAAATTACAGTTTACCAAACGATTTTTGCATTTCATCAAATCTCTTTAGGTTAAAGACCTTTGCATTAACGCTCTCCAAAGGTAAACCTTAGTGCATCTCCTAATTATACTTTTTCACGCATTCAAGTACCCATTTGTTTCCATAGGCAATTACACGATTTCACTTGTGCTCAAGCATTAGTGCCACGTGTCTATCAAACACCGACCCTAAAATTAACCTTCTCTCTCCCACCCCTTTGCTCACCTACATGATGCCATTGCTAAGCCGCCGCCTTCATAGGGGAAATTAGGGGCTAGTCCCGGTCTCCCCAACAAATTGGATCAAACCGGCCAACTGTGGATGGTTCTCGCAAGAATCGGTCTAGTTCCCAGTTTCTGGGAAGGAATCCACTAGATCGACATAAACAACACAAAGTAGATAGAGTATTGACAGAGCGGTATGTTTCTAACTCCTCATGAGTATATTTCATTTTTTCCATATCTTTATAGTAGAAACAACCGGATAAAAAAAACAAAAGAACACCATCGGTTGCCAATTCCACGTATAGGGAAGTGACCCTATCTATAGTCCAGTTCTCAACTTAAGGATGAGAATTGACCCATCCTAGAACCGACCACCCATAATGCAATGTTATTCAATTGCAACAACATCGACACAACAAACTGAAACTCCATCCATCCAAAATAAACCTGTCCCCCTGTTCCAGTCAATTTAGGTGCACTCGATATCTGAAAGATAAACAGCCTGAAAACCATTGACCTGGCGATGACACGATGCACACGTTTGAATGCTCAAAAGGACCATGTACTGGTCCTTGACATAACTAAAGTTATGATTGTCCGCAACCATGTCGAGTAAGATAAGTATCAGCCCCTTTATCTGCTCATCATCGAAAACCAATAAAATGGAGGAATCGTTAAACAATGCAGAAGGAACTTTGTATGTATTGCTTCACACAGCTCACGCAGTTTATAACATCATTAATTTCTTTTTCGATCTTGTCCATAACATGCAATCCTATAATAAGCATTCTCAATGAATTGTCCAAAATCTTCTTTTACATGCTTGGAGTGGCCACAATACACAACTTCCTAGGCTTCACGAGTTCTTTTACATCCAAGGCAAAGGACACATGAACCATGGCTTTCTCCTTTAATGAAGCCTACTCTCCTGTATGTACACCTCAATGGGAATGACGATGTTATGGTTACTGTGGTTTGCTTTCTTTTTAAGCTGGCCTAAAAAAAAAAAAAAAAATCCTCTCAAAACGAAACAAAATTGGCTCAATGTCAGATTAAAATCCCAGCAAAGCTGACAGATCGGCAATGCCTCTTGGAAGGTCAGAGATCTCTTTAAGCAACCTAAGCCTGTTGTTTCGGATTCTGTCATCCTCCTGCACAAAGAAAGCAAAAAGCCATGACCAGTGTAAATAATCAGTTGCGCACATACATAGACATATGATGGAAGTGTCACTGTGAAGTGATATTCTGAGGATTCTCCAAGTCAAGCTAGAGACTGAGAGGACTAGTAACAATACCTAGAGGGGGTGAATAGGTGTTTAAATGAAACCTTGGCAAAAGCATGCGGAATAAAATAAGTTGTGAGCAAAGTCTGAAGAACAGCAGACTTTGAGCGAGATCAGACTTTAACACAATAAAGAGTTTAGAGAAGAGAATAAGAACACAATGTTTATAGTGGTTCGGCTTAATCCAAGCCTACGTCCACTCTCCCACGCTAACAGCCTTCTTGGCTGGATTCCACTATGCAATCAACAAGAGATTACAACTTTGAGTGCAAACACTTAGTAGTAGATCACACTATCTCACTAAGTCACTCTTTTGGTATTTCCCTCAAGATCACAAACGTTTAAGCTCACCAAAGACAAGTGTATGATAGAAGATTGCTCAGACTTTGGAATTATAAATTCTACGCTCCGTCTCTTACTTGCTCATCGGTCCTTCATCTCCTTAAATACTCATCCACTTCCAAACTAGCCGTTAGACAGCATCTTGAGGATCGTCTTCCAATATACCCATTGGACAGCTCTGTATCAAGAAGATTTGGTAGCCGTTGAGTGACAAAGGTAGAATCCCAAATTGATTCCGATCGCCCATACAAACGAAATCTTGGTTTCCATAAGTAAAGCTTCTTCGTATAGAAAGTTCTTGTCTTCAAGATCCAATTGTCAATCAATTAAGTCAATCAAATCAATCTTGATGTAGAATCCAAACCAAATCACTAGCCGTTATATCTTCGGGCTTGTGTTACGTTATGTCGAACTGGATGTAAAGTCGAGAGCAATAGACTTTACAAACGAGTCCGAGTACGATAGACTTTGCAACTGGGTCCGAACAGATTTAGCTTTAAGGTCCGAACACGGGGACCTGTTATGTTCTGCTTCAGCATAGAGTCTGTCTTCTGATTCAGCTTCAGCATAGAGTCTGTCTTCTGATTCAACTTCAGCATAGAGTATGTCTTCTGGTTCTTCATTCACATTCAGTTTAGAATTTGTCAAAGTTGACAGACTTCTGATATAGAACAGACTTTGACACTAAAGTCTGGCAGTCTTCAGACTTTGACACAGAAATCTGGAAATCTTCAAAATATACTTTGGACATGTGTTCCGTTCAGTCTTCTAGCCGTCTTCAGACTTTGATAATATCCTTTACATGTTCTATCATCTGCATGGTCTATTACTTAACCATTAAACACGTTAGTAGCCTTTGATTTATTTTGTCATCTTCAAAACATCATAAGGGATTTCCCTAACAGAGACCACTCCATCCAATAAAGTCAGAAGGTCAAAGTCGATGCTAACGTCTCAAAATCCGAGGGTCTTATGTCATTTGGTGCTTACGTATTCATTTGTAACTGATGAGTATAAAGCATCTACCTTTCATCCAACCTAAGAGATGGTCAATGAGGCTATACGAACATTTCGGAAGTTCTTTGCAATGAGTGGTCAAATCTTACATCACCTCGAGACCAGATTACATAAATGTACCGTGAATTGAGGAAAAACATACCATCATAACAAAAACGTTATTGAAGAAGTCCTCCAATGGTTGTACAAGCTTTGCAGATACTTCAACAAAAGTATCAACCTCAATGGCTTCAGGAATGCAAAACTTAAATCAGAGCGGAATCAAGTTCAACTTTTTTCATTAGCAGTAATTAAAGACAAAATTAAAGTGGGACTACAGAACATATTAGATGATGGGGCACAAGGGCTCAAAACAGTTACAAATGGATCGGAAAGAACAGCAGACTTCTTTATAATAAGTAGATCAATACCAGGATTTATTTGGTTTTTCACTGACAAGAAGGAATCCCACAAAGCCCTCTCTTCACTTGTGCCAAATGCAGCTTCATCCACCTAAACAGATAATAGCAGAAAAAGGTGTTTCCAATAGCATTATTGTACAACACTATCCAGGAGTTCAGAAACGACTGAATTGACTTCAAAGAGAACATACGATTGACCTCTCATAGTTGGGTAGATAACTGACTCCCATCTTACACCGTTTTGACAAGAGAACTATCGCATACTGTTTCAAAAGTTAAGGTTGGAAGAATAGTTACCTAGCTCACGATAACAATGATCGTGGTGCGACAAAGGGAATAAATAAGGACATTCACTGGAATTGTGGAATGTGGACATTATGAAGGGTAAGCCAGTTCTGGTTCGCTAACGTCAATCAATATACACTTTCAAGAACTCATAAGCTCATTTACCATTTTTATGGGGGAATGAAAAAATCTACAGAAAGTGCACCTTTGACAACAATACGGGACCAATAGCACCTATTTCCTAGTTAATTTCCAAAAATTCTAAAGCTTACATTATGCCTAAGATTTCTTAATATTTATCTTCTAGCATATGCTACATAAACATTAAAATTGTTTTGATAAGTCAATTGAATATACAATGTCCTCTTCTAGTCAGAATTACCTCCATGGTGCCAACATCCTGTCATTCGAGCCTTTCATGCCTGAGTGATCATCTTGTGACGAGGAGCGTTTTGTTGACTTGAGGACTCAAAGAGATATTGATCATCATGAATCACGTTTTTTTTTCGGAACAATAATGTTTGTAAGCATAGAGTTATGATTATTGACGAGCAAACAGTTTTACAACATAATTAGCAAGGTAACTAATTTAAACTGGCACTGTCGAAAGTAGAAATTTTGTCTGGTGTCTCTGCAGAAGAATCCCACAAAAGAGACACAAAGGTTTTGAGGCTACTCTTAGAGAAGATCCAACTAAAGAAGCGAAGTTCTCGGTGTTAAGTTACTTTAATTAAGTTTCTTTTATTATCAGAGTTTTATTTCCTTTTTTACTTACATAAGGGTATTATTATTATATACAATTTATATTCAATATAAATATAATGGGTGTAGGGTTTCTGTTACTACAGAAAACTACATCCCTCTCTTTGTATCTTTTACGTTCTCCTTCTCCTCCTTCTCTCTATTCCTTCTCTCTCTCTTTCTACTTGCTGCGGGTTCTCTGATCAGCTTTGTGACATGGTATCAGAGCAGATCTAACTACCTGATTACTTGATCCTATTGCTGGTTTGAGAGTCCCATAGTAACCCTACTTCTTCTCTGGTGCGCAGCCACCTAAAGTTGCAATTTTTATCGGTTTTTTCTTTGAGTCTCGATATGTATGAGATCAGAAGATATTAGATTCATCAGGTTCGATTTTTGAACATGGATTACAACACTTACTGATCAGCAAATTCAAGAATCAGAGTATTTCATTGATTATGGTTGACTGATTTTGCTGGTTTCCCTTTGGTTAACTGATGGAGCCAATTAGATCTGATTATACATTGGTGTTGCTGTTTTGTTTCTTGCATTAAAGTTTTAGCCTTCTTGATTAAGTGGTAGATATATTTATATTGAGACTATCATCATGAGTGATACTAAGGCTTCTATAGATAGTGTCAATGTTCAAATTACCACTATTAAATTAAATGGATCTTCCAATTACTTGTTATGGGCCCAAGCTGTGAAGTTCTATATTAATGCCAAAGGGAAACTCCATTATCTTACTACAGACCCTCCTGCTGAAAATTCTAAAGACTATAGTGATTGGATAAGAGAGAATGATACACTTTTGGTGTGGTTATGGAATAGCATGGAACCATCCATTGCTGCTAATGTCATGTTCCACACAACTACTAAGGGAGTGTGGGATGATCTTATGGAGAGTTACTCACAAAGCAAAAATATGTCTAGAGTTTATGAACTATATGAGAAGATCTTTAATTTTAAACTGGGAGACAAGTCTCTTGGAGAGTATTATAGTGCTTTGAAAGGTATGTGGGAAGAACTCAATCTTTATCAGCCCATCACTACTGATCTTGAGAGACTTAAGACACAACGAGCTGAATTTCAAGTGGCCAAGTTTTTATCTGGCTTGAATGCTAACTTACAGCCTGTGAAGAGTCAGCTTCTTGCTAGAGAGAGAGTTCCTTCTATGAATGAAGCATTTTGTCGAATTCAACACATTGTCCCTCCGTCTTCTACATCATCTAAAGACAATTCAGCATTTGTGGCTAGTAGTGGTGGTCTTGGTCTTGGTGGTTTTTCCAATAGAGGTCGTGGTTTCGGGGGAGGTCGTAGTAGTGGTGGTGGACGTAGTGGACAAAGTTTTAATCGCGATAGCCGTCAGTGTATATATTGCGGCAAATCCGGTCATATTATTGACACTTGTTGGGCCAAGCATGGCAAGCCTGAGTGGGCTCAAAGATTAGTTACTGCAAATGCTGTTGTGTTTGAAGGGAGTGCTGGAATTGTGTCTTACAACGACATGAACCCATCTATCCCACATCGAGGTAGTTCTTCCAAGTCTACGACTCGAGATGATATAGTTGCACAAGTTATCAAGTGTGTCCTACAACTAGAGGCTTCCAATTTCTCATCCACTGCCACTCTTGCACATACAGGTAACATGGCCTCTTTCTCTACTTTGTCTCCTAGCACCCCTTGGGTCATTGACTCGGGAGCTTCTAGTCATATGATGGGCAAGCAAGAACTATTTTCTTCCCACCATAACTCTAGTCCTTCATCGGAAGTTATTTTAGCTAATGGTTCCTCGACTCAAGTGGTTGAATCAGAGACTGTTTCGCTTACACCTTCCTTATCTTTGTCCATTGTTTTACATGTTCCCCAACTTCCTCTAAATTTGTTATCTGTTAGTCAGTTAACAAAAGCTCTTAGTTGCCCAGTTACATTTTACCCATCTTATTGTGTTTTTCAGGACCTTCAGACAAAGAAGATGATTGGTGGAGGGCATGAACATGATGGACTCTACTATCTAAATGGTGTCTCTACTGCTGACGCCAATGGTCTAGCTGCTAGTTCTATTAACCACCTATTATGGCATTCTCGTTTAGGGCATTTATCTTTATTTAAGTTACAACAAATAATTCCCAAGTGTAAATCAATTTCTACTCTTGAGTGTGAAGCTTGTGAACTTGGGAAACATCATCGTAGTTCTTTTCCTACTCGTAATGATTCTCGTGCATCTACTTTACTTGAACTTGTTCATTCGAACATTTGGGGACCTTCCCGTATTGTTAGTAGAAATGGTTTTTGTTGAAGGAGAGAGTATTCTACGTATTGTATTCACTTAATCAAAAAAGGATTACAAGAATATATATATATATATATATATATATATATATATATATATATATATATATATGATTAACCCTAACCTATTATTATTTCCTAACACTCCCACTCAAGTTGGGGTGTAGATATCAAACAATCCCAACTTGTTACATAAAAAATTCACTCTATTTCCTCGTAAAGACTTGGTAAAAATATCTGCAAGTTGATCCTCCATTCTTGTATGTTGAAGAGTGATCTCTCATTTCTGAACTTTTTCTCGTATAAAGTGACAATCAACCTCAATGTGCTTGGTTCGCTCATGGAAGACAGGATTGTTTGCAATATGAATAGCTGATTGATTGTCACAATATAATATCGATGGTTCTGATGTTGACATCCCAATTTCTGACAATAACATCCTCAACTAGAGCAATTCACTAGTCACATGTGTCATTGCTCTATATTCTACTTCTGCACTTGACCGAGAAATCACATGTTGTTTCTTACTCTTCCAGGCAACTAAATTACCTCCAAGAAATACACAATAACCCGATGTAGATCTTCTACTAGTAGAACATCCAACCCAATCCACATTAGAAAAACTTGTGGTATTCAAGTGGCCATAATTCTTGAAAATTAGTCCTTTATCTGGTGCTCCTTTCAAGTATTTGATAATTCGAAGCACATCATCCCAGTGAGTAGTCCGAGGAGAACCCATGAATTGGCTTACAACACTAACGGCAAAAGATATATTAGGTCTCGTGACGGTAAGATAATTCAACTTACCAACTACTCTCCAATATTTCATTGGGTCATGTAATAATTCTCCATCTTCTGCATCAAGTTTCACATTGGGTTCCATAGAAGTATCAATCGGTTTTGCTCCAACAAGTCCAACCTCATCAAGAATGTCAAGAACATATTTTCTTTGAGTTAAATTTATACCTGTATGCGAGTAGGCAACCTCAATACCTAGGAAATACCGCAAACGTCCCATATCCTTAGTACTAAACTGTGTATGCAGAAATTGTTTGAGTCGTTGAATACCACCTGAATCACTACCAGTAATGATAATATCATCCACATATACCACCAGAAGAATACAACCAGCTGAGGAGACAGAATTGAAGACTGAATGGTCTACTTGACAACGCTTTAATCCAAACTTGATAATAGCATCACTAAACTTACCAAACCAAGCACGAGGAGATTGCTTGAGTCCATACAATGCCTTATGTAAATGGCATACCAGATTCTCCCCCTGAGCAACAAATCCAGGTGGTTGCTCCAGATACACCTCTTCAACCAAATCACCATGTAGGAACGCATTTTTGATGTCTAATTGATGAAGAAACCATCCAAAATGTGCTGCTAGAGAAATAAAGACACGAACAGATGGAATTTTGGCTACAGGAGAAAACGTGTCATCATAATCAACACCATATGTTTGAGTATATCATTTAGCGACCAACCGTGCCTTCAATCGATCTACGGTGCCATCAGGGTGGACCTTAACCGTGAAAACCCAACGACAACCAACAAGTTGCTTTCCCACAGGAAGGGTAGTAAGCTTCCAAGTGCGATTCTCAATGAGTGCTTTCATTTCATCCTCCATGGCTTGTCTCCAACCAGGATGAGCGAGAGCTTCAGTAACATTGCTAGGCACATAAATAGAGGACAAGGACAAGACAAAAGTAGAGAAGGTAGGAGATAAACGATCATAAGACAGAAAGTTGCTAATAGGATGATGAGTATGAAGACAATCAAACGAATCGGAATAAAGTGTATAACGATCCACAGGACGCCCAACACAAGATCGTGTACCTTTTTGAGTAGCAATGGGTTGATCAGGATCAGGATCAGGATCAGGGGATGGCACATTAATCGATGAGGGATTAGATGAATCAGGTGATGGCCGTACCTCTGTAGTGGGAGCTGTTCCTCGTCCATGGTAAGTTTGATTAGCAAACTGAAATCCTGTTGACGATACTGGAGGAAGTGAGATTGGTGGAGGAATTGGTAAGACACACTTGTCATTGTCAGGAGACACTGTAGAGATTGTTTGAGTACTATAGTATGGTTGGTCCTCAAAAAATGTCACATCTGTTGATACAAAAACTCGGGGACTAGTAGGATTGTAACATTTATAACTCTTATGAGTTCGAGAGTACCCAACAAAGACACATTTATCAGCACGAGGAGCCAACTTATCAAGACTCGGAGTTAGAGAATGGACGAAACAAACACATCCAAAGACACGTAGAGGTAATGCAAAGGGAGGACGATTTGGATGTAAAATAGAGAAAGGTGTCTCCCCCTGAAGAACGGAAGCTGGAATCCGATTAATTAAGAAGCAGGTTGTAAGAACGGCATGGCCCCAAAATGTTTTCGAAAGATGCATGTGAAACATAAGACAACGAGCAACGTCAAGAAGATGACGATCTTTACGTTCAGCTACACCATTTTGTTGTGGTGTATATGAACAAGAAGTTTGATGAATAATGCCATGGGAATCAAGAAAATGTTGAAAACCAGAGGCAACGGCAAGATACTCTTTAGCATTATCGGATCGGAGAGTTTTCATAGAAGTATTATATTGATTCAGCACTTCAAAATAGAATTGACAAAAGCAATGAAAAATCTAAGTATGATCTATTATTAAGAACAACCAAGTCATTTGGGAAAAATCATCCACAAATATAACAAAGTACCGGAAACTAGATGTATCAGAAACACGATACGGACCCCATATATCTGAATGAACCAACTCAAAGGGACTAGACACACGACTCTGAAAGTGAGAAGGAAAAGAGACTCTATGGTGTTTTCCAAACTAACAAGCTTCACACTCAAAAGTACTCACCGACTCAGACTCTAGAAACAATCGTCGAATAATGTTTGGTGGTGGATGACCAGCACGACAATGCATCCGATAGACATCAGTGGATGTGTGCTTCATAGCTGCTGCAGCTATCACCTTCTTGTCTAGATAGTATAGGCCATTTAATTCATGTCCCCCACCAATCATCTGTCCAGTTCTCAGATCCTGAAAAACACAATGAGAAGCAAAAAAGGTTACAGAACAATTTAGTTATTTAGTTAATGAACTAACAGAAATAAGATTATATGGAGATTTGAGATGAATGACGGATGATAAAGAAAGGGAGGAACTCAAATGGGCATCTCCAGTGCTAGTAACTTGGGAAATTGAACCATCAGCTAATGTAACAGAGTTGGACACCCTAAGAGGTGTGGAATTTAACGAAGATAACAATTTAGAGTTACCAGCTATATGATGAGTAGCTCCAGAATCTATAACCCAAGAGTCTGTCATTGTAGAAAGTAAACAGGATGAACTACCTTTTGAGCTATGTGCTAGATTTGCAGTGGGAGCTGAAGATCCTGTCACCTGTTTGGAGCGAATCCAAGCCTCATATTCTGCATGTGTCAATGTAACCGAATCTTTTGTATCTTGCACATTAGTAGGATCGGATTGAACTGGTGAGGAAGAATCTTCCACTTCAGCAAATGTAGCAACTGTGGGTTGAAGCTCTGGATGAAGCGTGTAGCAGTAAGCTTCAATATTTCCAGCCCTTCGACAATGGTTACAATATCGAGAGCCACGGCTACCAAGAATTCTATCACGACTACCACGACTTCCACTCTGAATAAACTAGAGGTGTCAAACGGGTAGGTCGGGTCAGGTCGGGTTTGGGTCGGGTCATTAATGGGTCGACCAAAATTGACCCATTAACCCATTTATGACCCATTTATGTCTAATGTAAATTTTTCGACCCATACCTGACCTGACCCATAATAATAAAATATTTTCATATTTAACCAAATTTAGGAAGACTTATTCTTATGTTTCTTTTTTAAAGATTATATTACTAAAAAAATTCCAAGCAATACAAATCCAATCAATAATTTTTCAATTTTTTATAATCTTTCTAAAAAAAAAAAAAATATTTCTTATATATATAAGAAATATTTATTGCTTGGAATTTTTTTAGTAATATAATCTTTAAAAAAGAAACATAAGAATAAGTCTTCCTAAATTTGGTATTGCTAAAAAATGGTATTGCTAAAATAGTTTTATACAACGCAAATTTAATGGACAATTTTTATAATTTTTAAAATAATTATTTGAAAAAATCGAATTTTAACTATTTTATTTTTTAAAAATTAAATTTTAATTATTTTTATTTTTATTTTTTAAATATAATTTTTAATTTTTAATTTTCTTTTTCTTTTCTTTTTTTTCTTTTTTCTTTTTTTCTTTTTTCTTTCTTTTTTTCTTTTTTTCTTTTTTTTTTTGTTATTCTTCTTCTTTGGCCGGTCGCCGGCCACGACGATGGGCCGGCCGGCCATAGGCGAGCCTCGAGCTCGCCCCTCGCGACGCCGGCGAGCTCGCGGCTCGCCAAATCCGGCGAGCTTGAGCTCGCCCCTCGTCGGATCTAGCGAGGCTCGAGCCTCGACGGCGAGTTCGAGTCTCGCCGGATCGGCGAGGCTCGAGGCTCACCGAGCGTCGGCGAGGCCTCCACCTCGCCGATCCGGCGAGCTCGAGCTTGCCTCGACGCCGACGAGCTCGAGGCTCGCCCGGCTGGTCACCGGCTATCGCCATGCGCGGCGACCGGAGGAAGAAGAAAAAAAAAAAGGAAAGAAAAAAAAAAAAAAGAAAAAAATTAAAAAAAAAAAAAACTTATAATTTCGGTTTTTATAAAAAAAATAAAAATTGTAAAGTTAAAGAGAGAAGAGAGAGATGGTGAGGTTTTGAGTGAAAATAAATGGGTTCATTTTTAATGGGTTGATAAATGGGTCTGACCCATTTAAGACCCATATATCTCAGTCTTGACCCATTAAAACCCATTATGGGTGCTTCAACAAATAAAGCTTGACCCATTAACGACCCATTTAACCATAAATGGGTCAATGACCCACTTTAACACCTCTAGAATAAACCCACGTCCATTACCCCAAATAACCACGACCACGAGCTCCAAGTCCACTAGAGCCATGAGAAATCACAGCACTTGTCTCTAAAGTTGTAGTGGAGATCTTGTCAGTAGGTGTCAAGCGTAAGGCTCGGGAGAAAACCTCATCAACTGTAGGAATGAAGCTTTCGGACGTAATCTGCTGACGAAGGGAGGAATATTCAAGCCCTAGTGGTTTAAGAAATAGTATCACTCGAAGATCCTCCTGGCGTTTGACTAATACATTCGGATCATTGGAAGCTGGAAGATAAGCATCTAGCTGTCGGCAAAGTGTAGTGAAACGAGCATAATATTCAGATAGAGACTAATCTCCACGCTGAAGATCAAGCAAGGCCTCCCATGTGTCACACACTCGTGTCATATTATTTTGGCCAGAATAAAGTAGAGCACATTTATCCCAAACTTCCTTAATAGAATTACATTGAATGAAGTGAGTGCTAATCTTCGGATCCATACTATTCAATAACAGTGTACGGATCATTGCATCTCCAGCAATCCAATCATCTACTTTACTCTCATCCGAGGGAAGTGTAGATGTAAGATAATCATGCTGTATAGTTGCAGTAAGATAAACTTGTACAGCGTTAGCCCATGATGGATAGTTAGTGCCATCCAACTTGACAGATGTCAATTACAAATGCGTCAAACCAGTAAATGATATAGAAGCCATCAGTATTAACTCTACTGAACTCCAATAATGCAATTAGCTAGACAGGTTGAACACAAGAATCGACTGAACCTAATAAGAATGACACAATAATCAAGCACTTAACTCCAGTTGTGCAATTAGCCACAGAACAACAAATAGAAATAGGGGTTCAATCGATCCACTACTGAGTCAATATACTTCACTGAGAGGCCACAAAATCATACCAACCAGCACTTCAAAGAAGCAATATACTTCAATGAGAATCCATATAAGTATACTGGAAAACAACTTCTGATGCCTGCAGTTTGAGTCGATTTTTTTTTTCGATTTTTTTTTTTTTCCCGGTGAAACCCTTGCGTAACCGAACGAAACCCTTGTAGAACCGAAGGCTTCCAAAATCCTTAGGATATATGAAAAAAACAGAATCTAGATCGCAAGACAAACAAAGACCAAATCATGTAGTCGGTTTTCAATTCCTTCATCAAGAAAGAAGGCTGAGCACAAACTGATTTTGCTGGATGGGCTTCAGCGATTGATGCTTGCAGTGGTTCTGTCCAGATCTTAGAAAACCAGTGGACAGATCTGGATTTGGGGACGATGACTGAACGACGATGTGGGCGTTCTTTCTCCTCCAATGTCTAGAAGAGAAGCATGCTGCGGCGGCGGCGGAGGATCTGGATCTAGTGACGGCCTCCGCTGCTGGGCTGTGGTGGTGGTGGGATCACTCCCTTGAAGTTTTAACCGTGCTCTGATACCATGTTGAAGGAGAGAGTATTCTACGTATTGTATTCACTTAATCAAAAAAAGGATATATATATATATGAGTAACCCTAACCCTCTTATGACTATTTTACCCTTATTATTATTTCCTAACAGTTTTAAGTACTTTGTTACTTTTGTGGATGATTATTCCCGTTTAACATGGCTTTATATGCTTCATGACCGTTCTGAATTTTTACACGTTTTCCAATTATTTCATTGTGAAGTTACTAATCAGTTTAATACATCCCTTAAAATTTGCGAACAGATTGTGACATCCCAGATTTTCAACTCTGTTTTCTACTGAATAAATCGGGCATTTCATTGACGCGCCTATAGGGTTATTCTCAGAGCTGATCATTCTCAAGATAACTAGACTACATGGGGAAGCCATTAAGGATTTTAAGGTAAATAGACTTGAGAATTCGACCAAGAATCGGTTTCTTGACCGTGGTCATCTTTAGAGGTCAATACGGCACAATATAAAATCGATTCGAAATCAAAGATAGGCTGGTTCAACTGAGATGTGTGGCTAATCGTAGGTGACACCACTAAATTGGAAAATTCTCGTCGACCGGCACTAGTTTGATTTTCCTATTGTTTTGGGACCCTGTGTCCGTATTTGAATACTCTAGATTTTCACGACAACCGAGAGTCGCCAATGAGTCCAGTGGGTTCATAATGGCTCGAAGAAAATCGACCACGGGTCATTTGCACATAAAAATGCCTGAAAGTTACCTGGTAGCCTAGGTCACGCTAAAAACGCGTCGAATAGAAATTAACCGCCAATTCGAGTCCGATTTCATAAATTGAAGTTTTTGTCATGTCACAATAAATTCTAGAAGTGTCGACTCAATCTCAAAAGATTTTTCTGACAACCGACACTTTTTGGGAAAAAGTCATCGGTGGACCGTTTTATGCGATTGAAGCCGGGAAATTATTTTGATGACAACATTGAGGAGCATGAGGGATTCTTGGATAAGGAAAATTGTCAATTTGATAATTGAGACATCAATTGATTTTATTAAAGCCATTTGAGGTGGAATCAAGAGAGGATTGAATCTATTTGAGGAAGATTGAGCCAAAATTCGTAACCCCCCCCCCCCCTCATGCCTAGCCAAAGTGGACTACTTCAAAGGTTATGAGGTATGTGTGTGTGGTTAAATGAGAGTCAAGGGATTCTACTTGGTTGAGGTTGAAACTTGATGAACAAGTTGTGGAAATTTGAGGCCAAATGGCCCACCATTCCTCTTATCTCTTCATCTCTCTCTTTCCCCATCATTTCCTCTTGGTTGCTGTCCAAGAACCATCCTCCTCTCTCTCTATTTGCCGTGTGTGACCAGCATACCAAGAAGATCACCGGAAGTAGCCTCGCCGTCGCACCGGAGCCGGGACCACCTCACGTGTGCGCACACCCGCCTCACTATGCACTGCCGTTCCCCTTGGCCGTCTCTCCCTCTCTTGCTAAGCTGCTGTCCAGCCACTGTTTCTGGTTTGTAGAAGCTCCACAAGGGTTGGTTTTGAGTGTTTCTTCGCCACCAAGATCAATGCAGTTTTTCAATGGGTTTCCAGTTGCCTTTAGGCCCGTTTTGGAGGAGTTATGGGCCTCGGTTTCTAAGCCCGCTTTGGAGTTTATTGTTCCCCGCACTGTTCCCGTCGGTTTGAGCCGATTTGCGCGTTATTCCGGTGAGTAATCTCACTAATCCTTGCTTAGTGGACTACTTATACTTAAGGTTGTTTAGTGTTAATTAAATAGGATTAGGTGGTTAGATTAGTATAGATTAGTGTTTATTATCCAATTGTGATGCATATTAGACTTTTTAATTGTGCATTTAGCAAGTAGATGTGATCTACTATTTATTGAGGGTAGCTCGGGATTTTTCTCGACCCTTATCGGGCTTCAATTTGGCAATTCGGGCCTAAGTAGAATTTTTAGTAATTAAATATTAATTTTCGAAATTAATTTAATTAATTAATTATTTTCCAGAAATTCAACCGGGATGGCCGGTGACTAGAACTTTATGCTGATGATCATGGTGAAGTCCGTTTATTTAGTTGAGCTCTATTTTGAGCTAAATTGGATTTTGAATGTTTATTAATTAATTTTCGAAATTATTTATTTATTTATTTATTTATTTTTCAGAAATTAAGGCTAGGATAGTCGATGACCGAAATCTTGTGCTAATTGTCGTGGCGCAGTCCGTTTATTTATTTGAGCTCTACGTTGCATGGAATTAATTTAATTGTGATATTTTAGGGATTTACCCTAAATTGATTGAAATTGAGTAGGATTGAATGATTGATTGGTAGATGGACGAGTATGTTTATTTAGTATTATAATGCTTTGATGAGTTGTAAAGTGGATAGAATCATGAGAGTGAATCGGAAATACTCTGGGCTTAAACCGATCAGACACGGTGTATGGGCCTACGTGGTTCGGTGATTTAAGATATCACTGGCGAAAACGGCGCCTTAAAGAACACACGTATCGGTCTAGTACATACATCATTGTGGACCTACGTGGTTTGGTGATTTGGGATATCATTGGCGAAAACGGCGCCTTAAAGAACGCACGTATCGGTCTAGTACATACATCATTGTGGACCTACGTGGTTCGGTGATTGGGATATCATTGGCGAAAACGGCGCCTTAAAGAACGCACGTATTGGCCTAGTACCCATATTGTTGTAGGCATGTGTGGTTTGGTGATTAAGGACATCACTGGCGAAAACGGCGCCTTAAAGAATGCATGCAATTGTCTATTAAACACATCGTTGTAGGCAGGCGTGGTTCGGTGATTAAGGATATCACTGTGCGAAAACGGCGCCTTAAAGAACACAGTAGACTGCCTGTGATCTATAACGGGCGTGGTTCGGTGATGAGGAATATCACTGTGCGAAAACGGCGCCTTAAAGAACGCACGTAGACCGTCTGTTACTTACGTCACCTTGGCGAAGTTGACACCCGAGAGCATTGATGTGGCTTTATCACTGAGTGTACTATTGGAGGTTATATGATGTGGAATTAATGACCTAGAATGGTCCGACTAACATGTAATCGACTAATTCGATTAATCAATATTTTGATCTGATCGTCATGATTTGATTGATTGTTCGATGTGATATATGAAGCATATGTATATAACCTTGAATTGCAGGTTAGAACTGATGCCAAGGTAAGTCTTTTGACTCGTGCTGTGCTTAGGCAACCATGTGGTATATTGGTTCCCTAATTGAGTCTTAGTGGGGTAGAACTCACTGAGACATAGTCTCATCCCGGTTGTGGGACAACATTTCAGGCCCCTGGATGGCAGCACCTCCACCTCCTCGTCCTGCTATGCATTATGGTATTCCTGTGGATATCACCGAAGAAGAATACCACTTCCCGATAGACCTCAATCCCGAAGGATTAGAGTATGTGCTGATAGAGTCCAAGGTTTGGGTTGATGTGGATAGTAATGACTTGATGCCCCATGAGTATCGATCATGGTATCATCACTACCATGATGGTAGAAGAGAGGGTCCCATCCCAGAGGGTGATGTGCCTCTATACGTCCTAGAGGCAGTATTTGGGTTAGGGACGGCAGACCCTAAAGGTGGGTCGGTAGTGGATGTTAAAGATCCCAAGTTAAGAGGTGATCCCGAGTTATCAGTGTACTCAGCCGGGGATGACAACTGGAACGAAGAGAACGGTGAAATCGTGGAGCAGGAGGATTGGTAGGAGGATGAATCTATGGAGGAGGAGCTTGTGGATGAACCGGCAGCTGAAGCCGAGGATAAGCCAGAAGAGGAAGAAGAAGGGATGGAAGAAGATGAAGAGGAAGAGGAGGATTCAGATGATCCTGAGTATGACCCGGATGAGAACTGAGGTCCCATCCTGTTTTTGCAAACTATGAGTTTTGATCAGTATACAGTAGATAAGACTCGTGACTAGTATTGTATCATATACTATCTAGTTTGCCTATATAAAAGTGTGGGTGTGATTTTCAGTTATGAAAAAGATAGCTCTACTTTTCTATCCCATTATTTTATTGTCTGGGGATTTTCTTTAGGCTTCCGCATGCACATATTAAATGAACAGGGTCGGCAATGCGTCCTGGGACATCGCTATTAAATGACCAGGTGAGGGATGGGCACGCGATTGAGGATCGGGGCGTGACATCCCGTTTAAGTGGTATCAGATCCAAGTTCAAGATTGGAGTGATAAGAAGCGATGGTTCATGGGATAGTAGTAGAATGGCTTTTAAATTCATGCTGGTACATGTATGTGTTAGCTGAGTGATAAATTGCTTGATGTTTGAATCGCTCTGTTTCTAATTCGGTGTTGAATTGGAAGCAGGTGTTGGTAGTTTTAAAACAACATTATGAGTGATCAGGAGCCGAGGACTCCTGCCCAGAGGACCACTAGGGCCGTAGTTCGGGGTGGAGCGCCGACGAGAATCGATACCCGAGGAGGCCGTGGTTGAGCGCCAGCACAGGCTAGAGCGAGTGGAGTGATTCCACTTGTTGTTAGTGCCGGGGTAGCAGCCCTTAATGATCCTAGGTTGAATGGGATCTTGCGTGTTTTGGAAGCGATGGGTACTAGGATGGATCAGCAAGCTGCTACTGTTGAAGCCGCTGCTCAGACCGCCGCTACCGCCGCTGCTGCCGCCGCCACCGCTGGAGCCGCCCCTGCAGTTCCCCCTGCTGTTGCACCTGCCGCTGTCATGAATGTCGAAGGTCCACCGGGGATTATGGTCGCTGAAAGACCAATCCACAAGCTAGTGGAGCAGTTCCTGAAGTTAAGTCCACCGAAATTTATGGATACTGGAGACCCCGAGGCCGCCTCGCAATGGATACAGAATCTAGACAAGGCATTTATACTCCTGAGGTGCACCGAAACAGAAAAGGTAACCTTGACCGTTTATCAGTTGCAGGACAATGCCAACATCTGGTGGAGGGGCGCCAAGGATACAGTGTTTCCGGAAGGTGTAGTCCAGACATGGGACATCTTCCTAAGAGCTTTCAACGACCAATATTTTTCAGGTATGGCCCGAGAACTACAGTCCTCTCTTTGTTTCTTTTACATTCTCCTTCTACTCCTCTCTATTCCTTCTCTCTTCCTTCTTTCTCTCTTTCTACTTGCTGCGGGTTCTCCGATTAGCTTTGTGAAACTCGGGATACTCGACCATTGTGAAGAGAGGTTCCGGAGCCAGCTTCGAAGCCCGCCGGTGACAACAGATGCAGAACCACGAGAGTTGTCGGCCAAATTCCATCATTTTGGTGAAAAAGCAACTAGTTGAATTAATTGTTAGGTACATCTGCACGCTAACTGCAGTCATAATACAATTTTTGCCGGTTTAGTTTACCAGTTAATTTGCATATTCTACAGATGGGTAGAGAGAAGCAGCTAATTGAATTAATTGCTAGATTACATCTGTACACTAAATGCAGTCATTATACAGTCTTTGCCGGTTCAGTCTACCAGTTCATTTGTAAACCCTACTGACGGGAAGAGAGATCGTGGGGTCATGGTCCCAAATGCATGAAAGTGTCGTCGTCCAAAAGTTGTTCAAGATCAGTCAGATCATCATCAAAATCTGTTTGCTTCTCCATTATGGTCGGGTGTCATTTCGTATTCAACCTGTAATCATGGACCAGAATGATAACTATCGTGAGATCACATTGAAGAAGGAAAGGAATTGCAAGGAATAGTTTACTGTTTCTTTATAACTGCATCATAGATAAATTTTCTAGTCATTTCGCCTTCAAAAGGAAGCATTCAAAAGCCCTCATGCCCGTCACAATTTCAAAAAAAAACTTACGAAAGCACATAATTCGGAGAATGCGAGCATGTGGTACAACAGACAAAAGAGGATGGACAATTTCTTATAAGATTGCCTCAATCATATCCCCCAGTGCATTATGCATGAGAGGTTATTTCTTCTTCTTTGAATATATGTACCAGCAGGAGTGTGCATGCTGTGTCAAGGTGGTGTGAAGGCACGATCGTGGTGTGCAGACACGAGCGCGAGCACACCCCCAAGAAAAAGAGAGAGAGAGAGAGGGGGGCGTTTTGCCAATTAGTGCAATCCTTTGAGTACTGAACATATTTTTTAGCAACACTGGAATTACCTGGGCTTCTTGGATCTCAGAAACAACGTTTAGCAATCTCCTATATTGATCCCTGGCCTCAGGGTATTGCGCCATGGACTTCACCCTAGCAAGAGCTTTTTCCAACCTTTCTTCAGTCTGCTTTCGTCCTTCTTTCAAAAAATCATACTCATCCTCATTTGAGGATGCATCTTGCATGCTGGAGGTGTCAATAAGTGCTTCTCGTTCAAAACCTCGTAGGCCACTTCCCTTTCTTCTCCAACGCAAAATAACTTTCTCTACAATTCCCACGGACCAAAGAATACTTTTGCGATTTTTCCGCACCTGGTGACCTCTGAAATGGACCTTTAATCAAAAGATGAAAAGTCATCATTTCAAAGGTTAAGAAACTTCCGAAGAAAACTGAAATAATATGCCATGAAAAAACAAAAATATTAATACTTTTCTTTTGAAAACAAAGAGGACTTCAGAAACTTTAAATGAAAAAGGGTTTAGAGATTTCAAAAAAAATGTGATGAGCAAAAAGGGAGGTATGCAATGTACCTGAATTTTGACAATTCGCTGCCGGGTGATTAAAAATTCTTTCCGACCTTTCCATCCACGAAATTTGTTCTGTATCCAAATTGCCGCAGCATGCAAAGGTTCATCAACTTGTCCTGGTTTGTATACCTTTGATGCAACCAGTGTAAGAGCATGTTCATCTGAAATTCCATGATTATCATCACCAAACTCTCTCAATTGCTTTCTTTGGAAAGACTGCACTCTAAAAACTTGGTGAATACGTGCAGCAGCTTGAGTGGCATTACAAACAGCAGAATCTTTAAGTGAAACGCCGCTTGGCAAGTCTCCCTCTCTGATTGGAGTGGGACTTCTCTCTGAAATTGTTTGTACCGCTTTTCCTCCAGAACCATGACAGGCATCACCTCCAGCAGTGTCCAGATTAAGCAACGAAAGGTGAGCACTCAAAGCAGATTCAGCAAGATAGCCTGCAATTCCTTTGTGTCCATTGGCAGAAGCTAAATCTGCAGGTGTTCTGCCCGTTGTATACGTGGGAGTTGGATCAGTTAATGCTCCAGGTGCTGCACCAAGAGAGATGAGGGAAGTAACCGTCTGCTCTCTGATATCATTAACACCACAATGATCAAATGGTATATATTTCAAGAAAAAATGTAGGCATCGTAAAACATTCTACCAGATCATTACAAGATACAGAGACATTTAAGTGCTTATAACAGGATATAACTTTTCGAATGATTAAGTTCTTCACGAATAGAACTTTAGGTGCTCCCTATGCAGCTTAAAACAATCAATAACGTGGTGAACCACTGGTAGTCGACCAACTCCATCCCTAGTAATTAAAATCAGAATCTATTGAGTGTTTACAACTGAGGGGGACAACATCTCAGTCCACACTTGGTTATTGGCAACTCAGAAGAAAAATTGAAGATCTGAGGGCCCATTTAGCGAAAGAAGCATCTAGTATTCCATCTCCCTAAAACAAGAAAATCAGTGAGGAAAATCATGAGAAATGATGGTCCAAACCTTTTAAACACTCAATGAAAGCATGCGCTGGGTTCCAATCCTCCTCTTTCTAAGTCTCTCGGCAATAATGAATGACAGCTCAAGGGCTTGAGAAGCATTAAGCCTTGGGTCGCAGTGTGTGTGATAACGTGAGCCTAAATCGTCATATGTCACAGTCCGGGACCCTCCAATGCACTCGGTTACATTCTGGCCAGTCATTTCTAGATGAATTCCTCCAGGATGACTTCCTTCTTGCTCGTGAACATCAAAGAACGCGCGCACTTCGGCCTAGAAAGGCAATAGAAAATCAGTTAGTACTAAGTGGAGTATAAGATTAGAAAGTTATGGACACACAAGATTGCCAGTAGCTTGACAACCTCTATTTAGAGATACAGTCAATTTATTGGACAATTAAATGAGCTGGATCCCATTAGTGCATCTTAGTGCATATCTCCGATTGATCGGCAAGGAAAACAAACACCAGAATATGGTTACCTGCCTCAATTTGAAATACTACCGCAGAATATGACGTCACAAAACTGGTTTTCCTTAATTTTTTTGTTGCTATGGGCCTGTATTTGCTGAACTGAAGCCATACGACTCATTTGCAACTTAAATTGGAGTTTTAACCTAAAAATTACTAGCAAACCATCTATCTCAATAACTCTCCCTGACCATAAGATAAAAAAAGGGCGTGCTTGTTTGTGACTTGTCTCATTTTTTGAGGATTGGATCAACTATTTCAAACTTGATCTGAATGGTTATTATATGTGCAATAAACTAACTGTGCAAAATGGTGGTGACAGAGAGAAATTTTTGACAGGTAGTTCATACCAGAATTGCATCAAAGGCACGTGTTTTGAGTCCACATGGTGCTTTTATGGTGTTTCCATGCATTGGGTCACAGACCCAGGTGACAATCTGCCCCGCTCTGCGGACCGCCCTGATCAAATGTGGAAACTTCACTCTCAAATTCTCAGCACCCATCCTCACGATAATCGTGATCCTTCCTGGTTTATTATGTGGATTCAGGATTTCTATCAGGTTAACCAGCTCATTGGGATCCATTTTGTCACTTACCTGCAACAAAAATTGAGGGTTACGATCATACCATGAGAAATGGAGTTTATATGAAGTAGATTCATTTGACAATGGGTGATTAAATAACATTGAGATCCAACCATGGCATAACAAAACAGCAAATCAGCATACCTTAACTCCAAGAGGGTTGGCGAATCCCCTGAGGAACTCAACATGAGCACCATCAAGCTGGCGAGTACGCTCCCCAACCCAGAGCATGTGAGCAAAGCAGTCATAATACAGCCCCGAAGTTGAATCTAGACGAGTCAGAGCTTGCTCATAAGGCAAAAGCAAGCACTCATGAGATGTCCAGAATTCAGTAGATGTCATGATAGGGTGTTCAACAGTGAGTCCAGCAGCAGCCATGAAACCAAGGGCCTCATCTACCCTATGAGCAAGTTCCTGATACCTATTACACCGTATCAAGAGAAAGACAATTAGATCCATGTAATGAACCTATCTAGTAGTATAAAGCACCACTGATATCCACTATCCAATCCTCACCACCGGCAATATGAAACAGAATATATTGTTAAGGCCTAACAACTAAGAGCAATAAGCTCAAACCAGGCTCACTTTCAGCAATCAGTCCTATAATTCAGAGGATGCTACAGAGCTGAATTTATGCACAAAAGGAAGCTTAGTTGAAGGACTAGCTCATGCTACATCGCTTTGGCAGTCCTGTATTTCCATCTCCACTAAATTCAAATGATAATCATCATTAAGGAAATCCACGATGACTAAAAGCAAAAGGATGTCAGCCGGGTTTACCTATCTCCCTGCTCACTGTTCTCTGCAAAATCAAGATTCCACTGGGTAACTCTCTGCATGGAAGCGTAACCTCCAGTTGCCAATGCTCTTAGAAGGTTCAGAGTCGCCGCAGCCTGAGAATAAGCCCTTATCATTCTATGAGGGTCTGGAATTCTTGATTTCTCATCGAAAGCATCGCCATTAATGTTGTCTCCCTTGTAACTTGGCAGCTGCTTCCCATCCTTCTCCTCAAAAGGGCCAGTTCTAGGCTTTGCGAATTGACCCGCCATTCTCCCCACCTGCAGAATGAAACCGAAAATATTCGCCAGTCAAGCAATGCAGCTTTTGATAACTCATACAATTGAGAAGAATTGAACAGGCGTCCAGTAACAAGAAAAACATTTCCTTTTTGATATGCCATAACGATTTTCTCCAAAATCAACTGTCAAAACAGATGAATTGTAAAAGAACCACCTATTCGTAGGAATGCTAACAACTATATCTCACATTATGTCATCGGACAGTTCAAAGATAAGCCCTCCTCAAGGAAAGAATGCATGAAATCCATGAGAAATTACTCCAAAGCAGCATGTACAGGCAATGGGAGAGAAAATAAAAAGGAAGAAGCAAATTGACCTTAATGACGGGCATCTGCCCTCCAAACATGAGGACGACACCCATCTGGAGCAGCACTCTGAACGTGTCCCGGATGTAGTTCGCGCTGAACTCCTTGAAGCTCTCCACGCGATCGTCGCCCTGGAGCAGGAACGCGTTCCCCATGGCGGCCTCCGCGAGCCTCTCCTCGAGCCTGCGCGCCTCCCCGGCGAACACGATCGGGGGGAAGCTCTCGATCGTCGCCAGCACGAAGTCGAGCTCCTTCTCGTCCGGGCACTCCGGCAGCTGCAGCGCCTTCTTCGCCTTCCAGCTGTCGACGGCCCATTTCCCGGTCCCCGCCGCGGCGGGCGGCGCCGCCGGCGCGGCCACGGCGGACGACTTGCTCGCCGCGGCGGCCGCGCCGGGGTCTTCGGCTGGTCCGCCGCGTGGACGGCGGAGATGGGGCGGCGGGCGCCCCTCGCGGGGAGGAGGGAGAATGCGGGGGCCGGCTGGCGAGGCCTGGCTAGGGAGGAGTGGGCGCCGGCGAATGCGGATTTGGAGGAGAGCGCGGAGGAGCTCGCGACCGCCATTGCCGTCGTCGTCGCCGTCGCCGGCGTCCCTCCCTCTCTCTAACGGCGGCGGGGGAGATTCTAGAGAGAGAGAGAGAGAGAGAGAGAAGCGGCTGGAGGGAGGACTGCGTGTGGAGGAGAGAGAGAGGAGGGAAGGGGGGTTTAATGGGTTTTCGTATTTAATTTCAATTAAATGCGATTTTTTAATTTAATTTTATTTATTTAATATGGTTTATTATTATCATTATTATTATCATTATTATTATTATTATTATTATTGATTTAATTAGGTGAGAGGGAATTTGGAGGGAGGGAAGAGAGTTCGGTAGAGACCAACGGTCGCGGTGGCGTCGGTTGGCTCCTCCACATCCTACCGTCTCGTGTTGTTCGATCTTTGAGTTATTTGCGTTCATCTGTCAAAACTCCCCCCGAAACAGAAAAAACAAGAAAACCCAACCCCGTAACAGACTCAAAACAGGAAAAACAGATAAAACCCACCCTTCTCTCGAACCCTCCCTCCATACCCTACTCCATCTCTCTCTCTCTGTGACGCTCTTGCTCTCTCTGTTTCGCCACCGTGACGCTCTCGCTCTCGCTCGCTCTCTCTCTCTCTCTGTGTTTCGCCACCAGGTATAGCGCTCGCTCTCTCTCTCTCTCTCTCTCTCTCTCTCTGTATTGTCTCTCTTGCAGACTTCTAACCTGCGTAGCGCTCTCTCTGGCGCTCTCTCTCTCTCTGTCTGTCGCTTTCACAGATACGAATGGACGGAGTCCAACTCCGATTGGCGATATTCGTCGGAGGATATTATGCCAGATTCGATAATAATCGCCCCCGAGTCCTCCGATACTACAATGGACAATCTCAGGTGTTCTTTCGTGGGAGAGTGGCAGTAGGTTTATTCGCAATCGCGAATCTCCACCGAGAGTTGCCTGCCACGCTGCACGAACTGATGTCAATTCAAACTTCTGTGGATCCGGTGGCCCACACTACCATCATTATGGTGGTGGGTAGAGCCTTCTTTCTCAATGAGGCACCCATAATGTTTTCACAGGTATATAGTTAATGATTCTTGTTTGGTAGTAGAATGAGCTTGAGGCTAGAATCTTGGTTTCTATGTAGATGTTCACTGTCGTTCCGGCCTACCGCTGGGAGTATGCTATCGTTGTCACGATATACCTTACCTTTGGCCCGGCCCAATTGCTAGAGGGAGAGGAAGTTCAAGAGGAAGTTCAAGAAGAAGTTCAAGAAGAGGAAGTCGAGCTCCCTGAAGACGCACAAAGCGACTTGAGCAGCGACGAAGAAGGTCATTAGTGGAGAAACTTTTTCTAGCAAAAACATATAAAGGATAGTCATTAGTCATGATTTTTTGTCAGAATTCTGGTTTTAATTGGAGTATCATGCTCTGAAGAGTGAGACTTGTGTAGACTAGTAGCACTGTTGTGAAACTTGATTCTCACTCCATCGTCAAATTTCAACTTTGTGCTCAGGACCCTCTTGTTCTGGCCAGAGAGAAACTCGGTTGCGCATTTACTTAAGACCCGCGTTGCGCTCTTCTTTTTTACCTTTGGCCCGGCCCAATTTACTTAATGTCACTTCATTAAGTAAGCGGTGAAAGGATTCCAATTCTCTTTTAGTCTTTAGGAAGAGTGTGTCTATTTGGCCTTTTGTTAGCGCAAGCTGCCGAATTACTGAGGTGATTGCCGCAAGCTAGTTCCCCCCGAGAGCCTTCTTGGAATAAACCTATACACTCAAAGAAAATTGTGAGATTTTGTAAGATCATTATTGATTTTTTTAAAAACTTAAGTTGTTAGATGAAGGTATAATTTAATCTTTAGTTACTTTAACGCTCCCTCTCACGCTTAATTTGGTTTTTTTGCCCAATATTAGGGTGGAAATTTAATTTGGAAGGTAAATAAGGTCCGGAAAGATTCAAACTTAGGATTTTTAGTTCTAATATTATGTGAGATTTGTAGGATCACTACCAACTATTCTAAAATCTTAAACTATTAAATGAAATGCATGGTTTAATATTTAATTATTCTAATAAAAACCATCAAGCAACTTCGGCGATGGCTAGGTGAAGAAGAATGTCTGATTACTAAAAAAAAGTCCCAACTTGAGATCACTAAAAAAAAGTCCCAACCCGAGATCGATGCTTATGGTGTCAAGAGGGCGTTTGCAAAGAATGTGGCCACCTATTATTCGGCAATTTCCCAAGTGGGATGGCAACTTCAAGAGATTGAGCAAGATATGATGTAGAGATGTCTCAAGTTAGAAGGAGCTTTGCAAGTACAATGCCACATGCCGCAAGCCCGTTCAAGTATGATGAAAAAGAAATCAGCGAGAATTTACGTTCTATTGTATTGTCGTCGAGCAACCTTTTGCCTTCATCGAATATCCCGTTTGGTCTCTTGCATGAAGACATCACCGCAACCTCAATTTCGGCCATTCGGTGGTCACCAAATACCAGAAATTGCATGTCGCTATACAAAAAGGGGAAGGTCAGTGTTGGTGCATCTGCTGTTGATAGGTAACTTTCGAGTCTATGGACCAACCCTACAAATTACATGTGTTGGTGTTGTCGCCTCATCGACCCAACAGTCCATGAGATATGAGTATTACATCACTGAAGCCTTACACATACGAGATTAGTAGTTTCACACAATTCTCGAATTCTAACCATGGAAACAACGAGAGCTATTAAATATCTCCAATATAATATCTAGCATCACCTTAAGTAAATACGAGCATGAACATCGTCCTGTTCTAGAGTTTAGTCCAAAACAACTAAATCTCATTTGCAATAGAATGTCTTTTTCTGTGCAGCAAAGGTGTCACCACGTTAACTCGTACATGCAAGATAGTTTCCGTCAATTTTACAGTTCCGTGGCCACCATGTGCGAGCTGACTCCCACTCAAGCATGAAGTGTCAGGGGTCCTCTACGTGATATAAAGAAGGTAAGTTGAGAAATTCCCTGTAGACATAAGAACATGGTGGAATTCAAGAAGGCACTCACGACAGAACGTGCCGGTCTCTCGCCACTGGCACGACGGACTGCCGAAGTTTTTAGGAGCCCGTTGCGGGCTTTCGACGATGGAATGGATGCTTTGTCGTCTAGCAATCGTGCATCAACCATCGAAGAAGGAGAACGGTTGCTTCTTCGGTCAAATTAAACGGGGCCTAAAGAGTATTCAATTCCGTAAGTCGTGTAAGTCATAAGATATTGTTATAGATTAACTTTTAATATTGAATTACACCTGGAAGACGCACGACCGGGATTCAAAGGTCAAAAGCTCCCCCCGTCTAGACCGGCAAGGCAAAGCCGGAGTTAATTAGTTTTAACATATACTAGCGATAATTACGAAAATGGAAAAGCGAAAAAAAAAAAGAACCCTAAGAAACACAGGCGACACGCGCAGCAGGCAGACGGAAGAGAGAGAGAGAGAGAGAGCGCCGAGGGAGGAGGGGGCACTAGGCTTTTGAGCTTTTGCCACGGGGGGTCGGGGTTCGCGTTCGCCGCCGCCGCCGCCGCCGCCGCCGCGCTCTTCTCTCGCCCTCCTGACGCGCCGCCCAGATCCAGCTCTCCCTCTCCCCCCACGCGCGAGCCGCCGCCGAAAACCCTAATCCCCACTAGAGCTTGTTGGGCCTTGGGCTCGAGCTCGAGCCGATTGCTCTCCCACGATGATCTCCATTTCCCCCTGATCGTCATCGACGCCGCGCCCCGCCGGCTCCGATTCTCCTGCATCGACCCGGCCCACCGATCGCCGCCCATGTTCTCAATTCAACATGGGCAGGGGAAGTACCTTTCAGACTTCAATAAAAAAGAAATAATGACTGGCCCATTCGAGATGTCGCATGGGGCATAAAAGGAAGCAAAAGTCGTTTGCCTGTTCCTGAACGGAAGGGATTGACGGATCCCACGCGAAGAATTTTCTAAGTTTGGTCGAGCAGTACGATTATCCTTCTTCTTCTTCTCTTCCCATCTCCCAAAACATGTTTCATAGGAAATTACGCGTCTGAAATTCCTCCATCACGTCCGTCTCGAATTCGATCATACATTGTTTGGAACCGATTGAAGAGTATGGTGCTGACCAAAGGATCAATCAACTCCCAAAAGAATCGGAGGGTAGGGGTGAGTACGGATCCGGTTCTATCTGAGAACTGATCTGAACCAAACCGAATCAAGAGAACCGATCCAGTTTCAAGGCTGGAGGTTCCAGGAAGCAGGAACTGGTGTTCCAATGTTCACCGATTTAAAAATGCATCGCACCCGCTTAATGTTCTCTTCACGGTATTGAACCTTATACGATGGTACATGTAGGAGTCCTCGTCAACGCCAGGTGCTAAATGTGTTGTTGAATAACATGAGAGGAATCAAAACGGAAGTGACTTATAAATGTTCTCGTTTTTTCAATTTATCCATGAAACATCACCACCCCTCCTCTCCGTTATTTTCCAGTAAATAGGTCTTGTGCAATAAATGTGTCCCAATTTATCCATATTCATGGTAACGGTGTCTCAAATCTGGAAAAAGGATTTTTTTTTTTTTTTTTTTTTAAATACGATAAAAAAAAATTATGCAGTTGATGTGTGTTGGGTTATGCTAAAAAAACTCATTTTTGTGGTAAAAATGTCCCAGTTAGGGTAAAAAAATATTATTTGTGGTAAATGTGTATAAACATGTCATTAAAAAAAACACTTTTGCACATACGGAGAGTCAAATTATGGACTTCAACATGAAGAAATTGTTATATCGACTTGACCAACATTTGTTTTTATCGAGAAATGATACAGCGGTAATATCTCATTATAAAAAATTGATCAAAATTGATTTCTCTGGACAAAAAAAAAAAAAAAAATTGAACTTCTTTTGAAATCGCTTGATTATGGAACCGGCAATTCTTGATTCCAATTTTTGGAAACCAAGAATTACGGGATTGGTTCTTTGTTCTATGTCAAGAACCGAATTGATCATGCCTAATGAGAAAGGGGTTTCAATTTGATGGGACAAGACATTTGGGGTTCACTTTTTATTTGTTTCTTGAATTTCAGCCTTTCAACAATGATAGGATCCCAAATAAACATAATTAGGTGAGAGTCTTTAATTTACTGTAGGAATAACAGTCTATTTTAGGCCATAAAAAAATCAAATAACAAAAGATTATAAATCGTGGTAGGGCCTACTCCTTCAAGAATTTGTGACTTATAATAAACTATTACTTTCACAATAACCCAATGACGATTATACTAGCAAAGCCTTCACCAGTTCCATTCATTTCAAAACAACATTTCTTTGGTGGATTTTGTTTTGGGCACATCCGTGGCGATCAGTGGACTTGAAAATCAATGTCTTCATCAGAAGACTCCACGTCGTCGATCACTCATTGATCAAACTGATTTCCTCAACCCTTTCATCCTTTCGTTTGAGAGCGAAGGGCCATTTGTTCTGAACTCATAAAGTATAGCATCCATCCCTTAAGATTGATTCTTATATAAGTAGAGAGGTTGTTATGTATCTACATCATTTAGAAAACTTGCTGCAGAAAATAGAGCTGAATACAACTTTCTACATTTCCATAAATCATAGCTCCATGCACATATAGCTAGGAAGGCAAGGTGAGACGATGAAAGACAAAAAAAAAAAGAGAGGAATACCCTGGATCCCAAAAGTTAAAAAAGATGAAAAAGAAGAGCTCAAGTAGAAAGTCTTTTTGGACGGTGTTGGCTTGTCAAATAAGATATAAGACCCAAGTCTGAACAGATACGGCAAATGGCAAATGGGTCCTGCGATCTTATCTCCCTTTTATCTCTCCAGCGACCACTACCCACTTCTTCAACTAATCTATTCTCTGCCAGCCTTGATTCCGCTGCCGCAAGCGCTAGACATCGTCGTACGGACGCTTAAGTGAATGCTGGTCCAACGAACAGTCGCAAAATGTCATAGATAGTTGAAATAGGCGCGAATCGAAATCGAGCAAGACTGAGGAGAATTTGGAATACTTGAAGAGAATGATTTAGATGGTGTTATGCCCCATCGATGGGAAACTCGGCAACCCTAGTCATGCGTCTAGGTTACTATTTCTGCTAGAAATCTCTCCATGGCAACATTCATGGATTATACATGAAAAGTACAACAGTTTACCTATGGCCAGATGGTATATATGGTAAAAGTTGTCTTTTCTATTGATGATTGACACGTGAAATATGATGTATATACATATAGACAGATATATAAGTACTAACTTGGATGCTTTGATAAATATGGTGTATTGACATGGGTTTTTTCTTCCGAGATAAGTGAAGAACTTGATTATCAATCGGGTCGAGGGAAAACCAGCTTCTTTGTATGAATTATCATGAGATTGTCGTGTTTGGAGTTGCATCCCATGCTGCAACCAAAGGATGAGCGGAGCGTGAACAATGATAAAAGAAGAAAAAGTTGGAGCCGGAAATGAACAGGAAAAACCCTTTTTTTTTCTTTTTTTTTCTAGAAGTGGGTACGAGTAAATTGCAATGATAAGAAAGTTGGTAGCTATACATAAAAACAAGCGGAGCATGGACAATCATGTGAACATTGTCAATTTTGTGGGCGGAGAGCTGAACATCTAGTGTCGATGTGACCTACAATCGTCTTTATCTCTCGCTAGGAGAGCGACTCCAGCAATTTGGGCACCGGACCTTCGACGCTACCAACATGTAATCCACCTCCACCTCTGTCTATCAAGTAAAAATAAATTTCATATTACTTTACTTTGGTCACTTCAAATCAAATGTCCCTACAGCTATTTTGAGAGAGAGAGAATGGATTTTTCAGAAAATGCTGGGCCCTGCTTCCTAGCGATAACACTTGGTGAAGGTGATAGCATCAATAGCATCAAACTGGTACATTTTTTTCTTCAATTTATAGTCAAAGCCTAGATCTTATGTCCATTTTCAAAGGTTCCACTTGTGGAAAGTTTATTTCTCATTCTTGCTATTTCAAAGAAAATTCGTGGTATCTTGATAGAGCTACATATCTATATGTTTTGGGGAAAATTGTCCAAAAAGTCTAAACCTATTACAGGTTCCAATTAAGTCTAAACCTTTCAATCTTGTCGATTGAGTCCTAAACCTTTTGTCGGGCCACAATTAAGTCCATCCGGCCAATTTTGGCCGGAAAATGCTAATGTGGACGCCGGCGGTGCCACGTAGGACGGCCTGCTCGACGTGGACAATTTTTAATAATATTTTAATATTTTAAAAAAAATTTGATTTTTTTTTTTTTTGATTTTATGTTTTTCCTTTTTGGCTTTTTCCTTGCCTTTTCCGGTGGCTAGCCACCAGCCACAGCCTGCCGACTGGCCTCGCACGCCACAGGCGAGGCCCGGCCGGGCGACGGCGACGCCGGGCGAGGCCGCCCTAGACCCACTACATTAATTATAGAGTGAAGTCAACAGATTGATCCGTCTCCAGAAGAGAAATATTCCTTCATCACATATGCTACAAACGTTCTGTCAAGTCAAGTCTGCATCACCCATGGCTACGGATTTACATTCCTAATACAAACATATGTGTGTGTGAGTATAATGTCCCGTCAATGGACCCACTACATTAATTATAGGCCCAAGCACATTTGATGGGTCAACAAAAGGCGGTTCATACACAGTTTTGGACCTGATCAAGAACTACCATTACTAATGCGATGCGATATGGCTTCAAGCTGTAATTTACTTTGATTTTCTTCTTTCTGATCATCCTTCCATCCAATCTATTACAACTTCTCCCTCATCTTGCTCACCATGATTTCCATTTCGCTCTCAAGGTAGCTTTCGACCTGTAGATGGTTCTCCGGGAACAACAAAGGAGCAGGCGCTTGCAAACCTGCTGTGGAGGACACAAGAATTAAGAAGATCCATGGGCAAAAAGAAACGTTTTAGATTAGTCTGCAGTAGCAGGAGAGCTCACGCCATAATTTATATTCCTTGGGGATTCAAGGTCACCCTGCAGGATTAATTATAACCTGTTTCGCTACACCGTGCACGTCTTGATGATAGATTTCATAGAATTAGGTCAACGGATTTAGATCGGGCTTCCTCTGAGTTTTTAGGCCCAAGTCACCGAATGAGGCCGGTTTACCCGAACTGATCACTTCATGTTGTTGTAGACATGCAAATCAAGTTCGAAAAGTTGGGTTTGTCGTAGACCATGTCACATCAGAAAGACCATTTAATGGAAATAAAAATTGCTTTTTCTAAGGATTCCAATACGTCTTCTCTTCTCAGTTGGTCACCCAAATTGGATGTATCGTTGTTCAAACCAGGCTAGGCCATATCATAAATAGTGAGGGAATCATGTGTACAAAGGGAGGCCCAAATCCCAGAGGCCCAGAGGCCCAGAGGCCCAGGTCAGCCTTCTTAGCCCATCTAATAGGCTCTTGTATTCCCGGCAGAGGTGAAGAACAGAAAGAAGGCAAAGCAACGGCAGCAAGCCAAGGGAGAAAAAGAAAATGGAGATTTCTGACATGCGCTTTGTGCGCGTGTCCACGACCCGGTGTAGCGCCCCGTAAGGTTTCAAACTCTTTGTTCGTTCAGTCGAAGGAGGTTTTCGTAGTTAAAGCGGCGGATTCGTATCTACTTGATTTCTGAGTTGCTGGGTTCAGTCTGGAGTTGTTCAGCTGAAAAATCATGTGATGATCAAATTTTAGGATGTTGTGGAGCCGTGGGTTTTACAGATATCGATTTGGAGTTACGGTTTCGTTAGAGTGAATTTATGAAGTTTCGCACACTGCTGGAAACACTGTGTGTTCGGCGCTGGTTTTCGTCTGCCTCGGGCCATCTTTTAGGTTGGCCAAATTTGGGATCTTTTAATATTTCGATAGAGCTTTCTCTTGACAGTAATCTTGCTGGAATTGGAGTTCAGTAGAGAGACATGACGTGACCAAATTCGTCAGGAGAGCTGCCCGTAAAGCAGACAACAATGAATGTTCTGCTGTGGTTGGCGGGAGTCATTTTATTGCCGAATAAGCGTAGTTTACTCAAGTCTTAGTTAAGGAAGTTATTTGCTTAATTTTTTATATTCATTTCTCATTTAATCGATAGAATTTTGAGTTTGTTGGGTCTAGTAGTGTTTGTTATTTGGTTTCGGTAATTTCCTTGTTTCTTCTGAAATATTTTTTTGCTTTTGTTTTATTTTCAATGTCTTTTCACCATGACTTGTGCGTTTTCATGATGTAATGTCCAGCTTGTCTTGCCCTCAGAATGCAGGTGTTTGTCATATCCTTATGATAATTCCAAACTTCAAATTTTGATTCCATGGGTTAAGGCTTATGAGATTTAGTTCTTTTTGTCGGATATGAGTAAGAAAGTGGGCAATTTTGATACAGTACTTTGGTTTTAGTTCCTCCCGTGGTTGGACTGCCCTTCGCATTTGGTTTGGGCATTTCATTGGATGAATAAATTAAGTTTTGATGCTTTAGCTGGAGTACCGAGCTAAAAGAAAATTAGAAAGAAATTGAGACAAGAAATGAGAATAATGTGATTGATAGAGCAGATATGAATGAGGAGAAGAAGGAGGCATTTGCTACAAGAATGGACATATTGGTCATGGTGTACCAATGGAATATGTTTGATATGCAAGATGGACTCAGTCCCACCAATTTGAGCATTTGGGATGAAGTTCTGTTTAACATTGTGTTGCAGTTTCAATGCAAGAGCTTGAATCATAACTATATATCTTATAGATATTCTGCATGTTATACTAATTATTGTGCTCCTGCTTTCTGAATAATCCTAAAATTCACGCAAGCCCCAACTTACAGACAAAGCGGATTATGAAGGAATATGCTTAATACACATGTCCAATAACAACTTCAGATTCTAACTTCCCTAACTCACTCTTTTCCCACCCGCTCACATCTCTATATCTCAATTGGTTCCTGCTCATCTCTAGCTCCAGTCTTCAGCTCATGACAAATTCTTCACCTTTTTCCCTTGACTTGTGTTATCACCGGAGGACCAGCTGTGACTGTTAAGCAGTTCATCATCTTCTGAGGATGGCCTAAGCAGGAGCTTGCGAGGGAGGTCAAATGAGTCTATTCCAAATGGTTATGTTGCTCCCAATTCAGAAGTCAGAGTCTTTAGTTTTGCAGAGTTGAAAGTTGCAACAAGAAGTTTCAGATTTGATGCAATTTTCAATGAGGATGGTTTTGGTAGAGTCTTCAAACGCCTTGGTATTAAATGGTCTTCCCAGAGCAAAAGAATGAACTATTTTTTTTTTTTTGGTCAAAATGACTTCAATTACCATAAAAAAGTTGAACCTAGAGAGCATGCAAGGATTCAAAAAGTGGAAGATAATCTTAGTTCCCCTCAGGGAAGCTCAGGTTGCATGTGCTTTGCAGAATTTAATGTTAGCACCGTTGCATTTTTAGCAAGAAGCTCTATTATGATGGTGGGAGAAGAATCGTGTCCAGATATGTAGTTTATTATAGAAACTGAAAATGAAATGATAGATGTTAGTGACCTTTATTTGTGGCTAGATAGTTCTGGTTTTGTGTGGCTAATTTCACAGGGAGCTCACTTTCTCAGTTTGATTTCTTCCTTTTGAGAATATACGCCTTTGCCCAACTGAACACATATTTCTTGGGGTTTGATCAATGATGTGGACCATATAATTATGTTAGGATTGCAATTATTTAGGAGAAGACAATGCTTGCTCCTCTTATCCTTTATTTTGGGGTCTGACTTGTCCTATGACCAGGAGGAATTCTAGGCAAAACTTTGGAGAAAAGTCAGCTTACTTTGCCATTGTATAGTTCAAGTCCACGTAAAAACATTAAAAAAATCTTGTGAGATTCTGTTTTCAAGGATTTCCGGGGTCAGTGTAAGTATTTTCCATACATACATTAGAAGAGTAAAAATTTGCATAGTCTGCGCCTGGTGCTGTTAATTTTCCAGTCGTTATTTTATCTGTATTCAAAATTAAAACAGCAGGCAGAGTGTTGGGTGAATTACGTGGCTCTTATAAGTTTCCGCAGGCATGTACCATTGAAGATTCAAATAGTCAATCGAGAAGAGTTGTTTTCATCAATTTGCTGAACAGATTGTCAGGATGTAAAGCGATGATACACAAATGGTCAAAGCGTAGATGTTTCGGTATGCACATTTTGAGTGGCCATCTCATGGTGTGTGGATTAGAAGGCAAGCTACTGTAATTTCTAGGAACATTTGATCTATAGATACCTCAAGTGAGCATCTGTGCTCTTGACCTAAATCTTGAGATTCCACTATCTTGTCCTACAGTTGTTATGTCTAAGTTGTGTAGTCCATATTACATGTATGGTTTCCAGCGGCCAAACAGCATGGAGTTGGAGGAAACAAGTAAGAGGAGAGAGCTTTGCCAGCTTAGCTTCTAACTCTAAGTTCCTCGAGTGCTGGAGTAGAAATGTCTTCTAAATCTCATTCATTAAATATGAATATTAAGGTGAAGTCCCATGGTAGTGTGTAAATTTTGAAATGTAGGGACTCTTCTTGCATTTCAGAGAAGGACTTTAGGCCCTGAATCATAAACTATTGTGACTTATATCCTTGCCATTTAAGCTAAACCCAAAGGATGTCACTATAATGTACCTGGAACATTAAATACCAAAATGAGTTTTATGACATTAGAAACACTTCTGGAATTTCTCATCATAGTTCTAGGAACTAAAACCATCCTTAGTGAGGATAATTTATTTGTGGAAAAATATGCTGGCTGGCCCTGAAAGTGAGGTGAGCTAATTGTTTGAGTCAAAACACTTGCTACTTTAGGAGAAATTGGACATAACTACTCTTCTTCATCATCCTAAAAGAATGAATAAGATCCTGCCATTTACTTTTTATGAATCACCTGGTAAATGGAGGTCAACACGTTATTAGCATACAAGTATTTTAAAAGGGAGAAGAGGAGGACAGAAGGACTTAACCTCCATATAAATCTAGTAAGCATATAAATTTTTCAAAAATGATCATCATTCAGAATGCTATTGTCTTTAATTGGAAGGTGGACATCTACTTTGTACTACACAAGATGAATGCATTCTTTTCGATCACGTTGCATATCAGACCTGGTATGATTCTGTGTTTTAGACTCTACATGGCCACCCATGCTGTCATCAATCTTATCCTCTGTTGGCTTTGCCGATGTCAAAATCATGCAAGGGATGTTTACTTGCTTTATAAATAGGGGTAGCAATCAAGATTTGTTTACTCCTTGGTTGATTTTCATGAATATGAGGTTGTGTGTTTACAGTAAGGCATATGAAATTCAACTGTGCAGTTCACATGTCAGGATTTACTATTGAGCATGGGTGATGATGGATCATTGAATATTTCATCCCAGTTTTCTTTCAGATTTTTTGTTACTGTCTAAATTTTGCAGGGTGCATCCACAGCAGATGGCTCTTAGGATGTCCTTGAGGGTTTCTTTAATTTCTTATTGCACAAATTCGTCATTCTATCTCCTCTCTTTTCTGCGGGAAATGCCTGTTTGCTTCATCATATACTGAAACAAATGGGAAATTATGAGGTTTTACCCTATTTTGACACGACAGTGATAACTTTTTTGCAGTTGGAGGTGAACTTCCTGGGTTGGCTTATTTCATCCAAAGGATTGTCAGGCTATTGGGATATTGTTTGGAGCATGAAGAACTACTTGCCCATGAGTTCTTGCCAAAGGGTACCCTAAAGAGCCATCTCCTTGGAAGCAAGGTTCTTTCTTGGGCAATACATACATGCTCACTTTAAATTTATGGTAGATATGATCTTTTCTTGTTTCAATGTTCTATACAAATCATGTGTCTTTCCTGCTGCAGGGGGCTTGGCCATTAAACCAATTCCATGGGTCACACTGCTTAGCTTAAAATTGCAATAGGAGCAGCCAAAGTCCTCGCGTTCTTGCACCAGTTAGGCAGATAATCTGCAGAGATCTCATGCCCTCAAACATATTGCTGGACTCAGTAAGTCTCATGTTTGTTACTTAGATTAAATGAAGCACTACCACATTGTTGTTACCTTTAAAATTTGGTTTTAAAATCTTCTCCTGAGCTGAAATAATTCACAATTTGCAAGATCCCTCTTTTTGCAATCCCTTTTGCCATTCTGGAAGCAGCAAGAATTGGAAACCTTATACTTTCAGGCTAGTTTTTCGCTGAAAATGTGGGAGTTATCATTGCAAAACATCTTCAAAACCTGCTTCGCCAGCTATGTATCTTTTCCTAATTTTTTGGTCGAGGGGCTTTGTTGTTATGGTCTTTTAAAATTGCATTTTCCCAAGCTACTCTTTTCATAGTTAATTTATGGTACCAATCACTGGCCTGAGCTAAGCTCATTAAATCTGCATTGTCCAGGTTCACTCGTGTATAGATCGCACTAGCAGTAGAAAGAGACCTTGTCCACTTTGATCTTTTCTTTGGCATGTGTGTCGACAGTCCTTTAATGCTAAAATATCAGATTTTGGGTTAGCAATAAAGGGTCCGGACGAAGACATATCACATGCAACAACACAGGTTATTGGAACTTATCGCTTCGCAAGACCCGAGTATATAGCCACAAGTAATATGATGGGCTTTCTGAATTGCTTAGGGTGATCATAGCAGAGAGCATTGCACTTTGGACTGAGTTTGGCCGTGCCTGGTGCCATGTTTAGCAAAATCATTAGAGTATCGCATCATTTTGTTTGAATAGGTCATTTGTATGTGAAGAGCAATGACTATAGCTTTGGGACGGTACTGGTTGAGTTTTTGGCCGGAATGCGAGCATATGATGCAAATCATCAAATTGATCAGCAGATTTTGGCAGAGTAGGTCAAGCCTCATTTTTCTAAAAGGTAATCGACAAGAATCATGGACTCTCTTTTGAAAGGGCTACATCCTCTGAAGGATGCTCTTGACATAGCCGCACTCGCATTCCAATGTCTCCGGTATTCGTCCAAGCACCAGCCATCGATGAATGAAGGTCGTGGAAACCCTAAAAAGAATTAGTTGCGGTTGATAGAAAACACTGTTTCTTATACGATTGATCCCAACAGGGGCTGTCTTTCTCTCGGACGCGGTTAGTAAATTCTATATTCATCGTCTCCGCTCATTGCAGATTCATCATCTCCTGTGTATAAACTAGTTTAGCCAATGGACATGCTTGGTTGGCCCATGTCGTCCAAACCCTCCGGCGGTAGGTGAGAGTGATGCCTTGGCCACACGGAAAGGCGAGCTTCGTTTGCGAGGCTGAGGCTGGATTAAATAAAAATGTGAATTATTATAGAAGGTTCTTTACGTTTTTCGGAATCTCAAATGGTCAAACCTCCACATAAAAATTTATTATAACAAAAGATATCCTGATGGAACACGATATCTTGAATGTTGGTGGTCACGATGTGACTGAGAAGTGACATCATTGTTCCCTCACGCGCGCTGGACGGTTTTCTGGATCCCGACACGACGACTTCTCCTGTAAAAGACATTCTTCTAACTGTCACGAAAGGCAGGAAAAAGTCTTAAAGCTGTACCCTTCCTTTTCTTTTTGGCCTTTTTCTCCTGTGGGCCCACGTAGACTTAAACGACGATATTGTCGACAGAGATGCAGACAAAAAAGAGATCGCTTTTTCAATGAACGTGCATAAAGCGTGATTTCACCGTCGCCAAATTTGGAAATCGCTCTCGAACAGGCGAAAGTAACTTGCTTGTAAAGATACAGAGAGGGTTATTGGCACGCTTGAGCTTAATCCTCTGCAGAATTCATTGCCTAGTCTTTTGAACTCCTTGACCTTCAGTTTAAAAGCGCTAACCATTTCCGTCTGTGCACTTGCCCGTACACCGGTTCGGCAAAACGTGGCAAAGTGCTCGCAATTGTTATTGAAGAGGTCATACTCGCCAAAACTATCGCCCTCATGGAGCTCACGAGCCTTGCTTACGACTTCCTCGGGCGATTTGGTATGAGGTAAGGTCGTGCGAGTCCCCCGTATCGTTAGCCAATACTCCAGCAGTGGCCGCCCGTATGCATATAAGTGGAGGGAATGGAGGTCCTCACCTACCCGCCGGAAGAATCGAGAGAAATCTTCTCAACTCCTGTTCTTGTGAAGTGAATCACGTCACCCTCTCCAACGTAGATCCCTGTCAGGAGTAATAGGGATTATGTGCAATATAAAAGAAAAAAAAAGCAATAATCAATGGTCCAAAATCGCCCATGGCAAATAGTTAAATCCAACACCACAGATCGCCACGCATCCAACCGAGACTGAGGCACTTTTCTCAGGTCTTTCCATCTTCCATGACTCTCTTCAGCTCTTTGCTTTGACTTTCTTTTTGCCTTTTGAGGCCATTGACAAAAAGGGGCCTGCAGACATGGGCAGTGGCGCCACCGGTCATGGACGAGCCAGGCCTGCAAGCTACACCGACGCTCGTCCATGGCCATCGGCGGCATCATCCAACCAGACCTGATCGGCGTTTGGAGACTCAGTTGGGCAAGGCCAGATCTGGAGTTTTCCAGATTCAGGTTTGGACGTATGGCGTTGACGCTTGTCCATGGCCGTCGCCGGCGTCGTATGGCCGATCTGGTCGGGTCCGTCAACGTTGGCAGCTCCGGCCATGGCCTGTGGCCGGTACTAGGCCATGGCCAACAAGGGTCTTGTGGCCCTCACCAGATCTAACAAGGGCTTGACCCTCATGGCGGATCTGGAATCTGTGGACGGAGACAACGGCATCGGAGCCGCAGGGGACCTCTATGACACAGGGGGCTGAGGGAGGGCTCGGGCCACAGGTGATTACGACAGGGTCTTGTGCTTGTTCTTGGACCTGGGGGGCAGCGGACGACCTCGACGGTGGAGCCGTCACCGGTCGGGGATCGGCGGGCGGTTTGGCCTTGGGAGGTGCAGAAGAGAGGAGATAGACAAAGGGATAGAACAACGGCGAAGAAGAAAAGAAAGGAGAGGTGCAGAAGAGAGAGAGAAAGGACTGGTTGGTGAGTCACGTGCATGGCCCATATTTTCTCTCTCTCTCTCTCTCTCTCTCTCTCTCATGGAAATGCATGGGGTGATCAAAATCAGATATATTAGCAGCCATCGAAATGAAAAGAAGAACACAAGGGCAAGCCTTGATGATCGCTAAGTTGATCGATCAAGTATATAAAAACATAATTAAAAAAAACAAACATTAATAATTTATTTGCACCAGTAACCATGTTTATGGAAAAAAAATGATAATTATGATGGAGAAAGGAAAAGAGAGGATTAGTAGTTAACCGTGGTGTGTGTACAAGCCGCACCGCCGGTAAGTATAAACATGATCTCCGGGAGTCAGCTCTTCCGGTCGTATCGCGTTCCACGATAGTAGCATCGACTCCGCAAATAACTTCTTGTTGATGATCCCGGCCACCATTTTCATCCCTTTGGGTCCCCTTCTTTTACTCCCTTGCGCTCAGTGTGCTTGAGCTGACCTTTTGGATGAAGCTTTGGCCAGCCTAAAAGGGCAAAACGGAATAGGAAGTGGGCGGACACTGGTGAGAGAGGTGGTTTTTTATAATGGCTTACTGATTGAAACGGCGGTGTAGACCCATCGGCGCAAAAAGAAAAAAAGAAAAAAAAGGGGGTACACTTGTTTGACACGCAAGCCGAGACGAAGGTGGACGATGAAGATGAGATAACATTACGAGGTTGCTTCTAGAGAGATCTTTCCATTGAGAATACGACCGTGGGGCGAGCCAACCATACTAGTGTGGACTGCCTTATCGATAGGAAACTTCATCGACAAGGCCTGACGCGGCTGACGCCAAGCTCGAATACGACCGTGGGGTGAGCCAACCATACTAGTGTGGACTGCCTTATCGATAGGAAACTTCATCGACAAGGCTTGATGCGTCTCACGCCACGCTCGAATACGACCGTGGGGCGAGCCAACTTGCGGTTGGGTCTTTCATCGTCCCGTTTCAACGCAATACGTGCGAGTTGTCAACTCGGATTCGCCGACTATCTTCTTCGAGTTTGACACGACAACATCGCACATGTCTGGCGAGCCACTGGTGGGGTTGAGGCAACGTGTGCAGAATCGAGAGGATGATGATGGTGTCGATGAGATCTGAGTCCAAGCGAAGGCGACTCTGGCCAATGACACGACTTCACGGTCGAAGAATCGAAGGGATTGACCCCTTCTCCATAAAACGACGCGAGGGGGTCAACAGAAGGCGGGCCAGTACACATATGGTCCCCGCCGCGGAGCCAAAAGAAGACAGGCCAAAAAAGGAAACAAGTTATGGTAGGTGACAACTACTAGCAAGAACAACAAGCAGTCTTAACATTTTGGTCCATTGCATGCGGTTCACGTTTCCATCCTCCATTCCAACACACGTTGTCGAATAAGTCGATGTGGTAAAGTTACGTTACACATTTTTACATTGTTTAGATGTACACACGCATGTATATGGCCACTCAAATTATGGTGCTTCATCTATAATCGTACTGCTACAAAGACAAAATGTATTTGATTAGACATGGTCCTGCTAATATGATAGTACCGTTATTTATCACAAATAACGTGCTACAATGACCACAAAATCCCATTTGTGAGGATTTGGCACCCGGAGGTTGAGAAAGTCAAAGAGATTTTGAAACCCATAACTACAGAGATATTAAAAAGCAAATTCATGTGGTATTATTATTTTTTAATGGAATGACAAGATCCTAGAATATTGAACTTAAAAAAAAAATTGTAATTCGTTTTAATGGAATTAAAAATGTTTTCCCTTAGAATACTTTAAGCCAAATTCCCACAAAAAAATGCATAGATTATATACAGCACAAAACTATCCTTACTTTCCAAATGAACAAAATGCATGAACTTTACTTAAGGGATATAATAACCCATGGTTAAGTTTTCCATATTGATGGATTCACTCAAAATCATCAATTTGGAACACTAACTTTTGGGTAAAAAGAACTCGGTTCATTTGACACTGGCTCTCTGAATTTGGGGCTGCTAATTTTTTTTTTTCTATTTTCTCTATGAAACATACAAGTTGTTAATTAAAAAACTACAAATGTAAAAATGTTTTGCAACGGTAATAGTAATCGTGAATTTAATTTCTCTTCAACTAAAGATGTTTACATTTTTTTCTTTTTTTGCACTTAATGTAAAAAAATCTAACACCGATAATCTAACACTGGTGAGCTTTGTCGACCGTCACCAAAGCCTCGTCGGCCATAGTGAGAAACAAAAGAAGAAGGAAGGAAGAAAAAGAAAATATTAAATTAATAAAAAAATTCAAAAATTATTTAAAAATTACCATGTCAACATTGCCTGGACGGCCGGTGTCTACTTTAGCATTGGCCGACTAAAATTGTTTGAATGAACCGACTTGGCACAAATATAAAATGTTTATGACTGAATTGACACAACTGCAATAGGTTTATGACTTTTTTGGCAAAGGTTTATAATTTTTTTGGTAATTTTTCCCGTAAAAGGGGATGTTGAAGTATTGTCTTATATTATTTGACAACGAATCCTAAATGTTTTTTATATTCATGTAGTCTCCCTCTATATATAAGCTTAAGCTTTTGGGTAGGACTTTATATCTTAAGCTTTTGGATAAAAACTTAGTTTATTATTTAAATATTCTAACAGAGAAGATATATAAAGCAACACCACGCGTATCAGGCAAGCACTTGTGGGAAGTGGGGCTTGAAGAGTAAGGTCAATGAATGCAAGTCTAGAATAATGAGCGCGCCGAGTTGCCTCAGACATATAAAACTTCATCCAAAAAGAATAGGGAAAAAGTTGCCAAAAGCTTCAAATTATGCTCACTGTGACACAATTATCGTAAACTTTCCTTTGTGACACAAACAATTCCAAACTTGTAACTGTGTGACACATTCACCCCCATCAAGGTTCCATCAATGGGCACTGTAAAAAAGATATGCCTACATGGATGATATTGTTAATGAAAACTCTCAAAGGTTTTGAAGCTGACAAACTCTCCACTAAACTTTGTTTGAAGAATCTACATTTCAAGTGTTTAGACATTCCGCGGCATTCAATTAGAATTCAGTTAAACATAGACAGAACTCAATCACATAAATTCTCTTAATTCCAAGATATTCTCTTTTTGGAGAAGAAGAACATATTCTATCCTAACAACCTCAGTTGGTAGATGCTTATTTGATACAAAATGAAATCTATGCATTCATCCAAAAGGAAACAAATTCAGAATGAGAATTATTTCAGATTCTACAACGACTAGCAAATCTAGTTGGATTTCACTTCTATATAAAAGATTGATTAAATCAAGTTGATTAGGGAATCAATCCTCAAGACAAGCTCTTTCCAAATCGAAGAAGCTCTACTTATGGAAAGTAAGATTCTGATTGTATGAGCGATCAAAATCAAGTGAAGATTCTATCTTTATCACTCATCGGCCACTATATCTTCTTGATTTAGTTCTATCCATCAACCAAAATGGAAGATGATCATTTGGACGCTGTCCAACAGCTAGTTTGGAAGTTGGAGAGTATATAAGGATATCATGGTACTGAGGAGCAAAAAAGAGAGATGAGGCCTAGAATCTATAATTCCAAAGTCTGAGCAAAGTTCGATCTTACACTTGTTTTTAGCATGCTCAAACGTTTGTGATCATAAGAGAAATATCAAAAGAGTGACTTAGTGAAATAGTGTGATCTAACATTGAATATTTACACTCAAAGTTATAATCTCTTATTGCTCATACAATGGAATCCAACCAATAGGTTGTTAGTGTGGAGAGTGGACGTAGGTTTGATTTAAGTTGAATCACTATAAAATCTTATGTACAATTTCTTCGATCCTTACTCTCTTGTTATTCTTGTTAAAGTCTATTGCACACTTATAAGTTGTTCTTAAAGTTCATTATAGATTCTGAACCTTCTTCCAGAATATGGACCTAGTGCATACGGTGATCTTGACTTATTTTATTTTATTTTTGGTAAAGAAGATCTTAACTTATTTTATTCCGCTTAATTTAAGTCAAGATTTTATATTATCACCTATTCACCTCCTCTAGGTGATCTGAGCTAGCAACATCTGACAAGAGGCAAATGGAGCTGACACGATGCTTACGTGACTTAAGCGAAATACAAGTGACGTTGTTTTGACTAGAAAATCATTTGACCAAACCTTAATGGAGGATGAATGTGTCGCACAAGCATAAGTTTGGGATTTTTTGATATCACAAGAAAAAAATTTCAAGGTAAATGTGTCACATAGAGTATAGTTTAGCATTTTTTACGACCTTTCCCGTGAAAGTATAGGCGATTATGATTAAGGACACATGGTTACAAGATATGCTTTTCTCCAAAAACATGTGGTATGAAATTCCCGTGTCGCATACGTCTTGATTGTGATGATACATAGTTGCAACCAATTAAAGAACACATTGCTGATCAAAGGATCAATCATCCTTTACCTTACGACCTCATTATGATAAGATAAGGTCATCGATAGAAAGTCAAATATTCTATCTCCCATTCGAATGGTCAAATCTGAAGACAATCACGCTTGGAAATGAGGGTTTTCATTTATTCATTATGATGGTTACATATTTCGTTTCAACTAATACCAACATGACATTGACATTTTCTAGCGAAATAACAAAAGAAAAAACATGGCATTGACATAATACAAAGGTGGATGGTGGAACACAACCATTTTGAGCATTTAATACCATTCAATTATCTACGCCGACTAGAACATTCTATTTACCATACTTCCTGACTTCTGCACGAAGGTAAAAAAAAAAGCATAGGCTTTGCGAGGCTGTTGTAGAGGACATAAGAAGGTCCGTGCACAAGATGAAAGGATTTAGAATAATCTGCATTGGCAGGAGGGCTGATGGCGCCCTGTGAACAAGAGCATTCTCTTCTGTTGCAATTCACTTTTGAATCGGTATCATTTCCGTTCATTCGCATTTCTCTGGCATGCTGGATGTTCTATTTCTTAAGGATTCAGGGTTGCTTTGCTAGATTAATTTCATCTCGTTTCGCTTCGCTTTGGAAATGGAAAATGCATGTCGTGCATGGCTCTTGCACTCTCCATAATGCGTGTATTTATCGTCCAACTTCGATGACTAGTTTTATGTGTCTAGAAAACCCTGATGAGGTTTTCTTCTTGTATAAGTAGAGAACTTATTTATTCAATGGGCCGGTCTTGCTACAAGACTGAATTGATTTACGTCGACAATTGTCTTGCTTATGCGCAGTCTCCTAGGTCCCAATAGGCTTGCTCGGACCTCCGAAGGACAGGACCTAACTGGACATTTAGTAAAGGAAACCTATGGGCGTAGCTTGAGGAGGACATTCCAATACTTAAATTAGAGATAATTAGTTTTTGATTTGGTCTAGTTCAAAGGTGGAACTAGGAATCAGGGATCAAACTAATTGGTCCTAGGACTAGGAACCGGACCACCGATCCAGTTCAATGGAACCGGTCACTATTTTTTTTTTCTTTCATCTTATTGTCCAAAGCATGATCACGAACAAATTTAAAGCTCGAGATAAATCCTATACTTCCATTTGGATATCTTATTGTCCAATTATAGGCTCCTCTTTCCTCGGAAACAATAAATTAAACCCAATAATTTTTTTTGAAGAAATAAAATAATAATAAAAAAGTATATGTAGTCGATCTAGTTCGATTCTCTCTTGGAATTGGAAACACGGGAGGAACCAGAAATTGGACCGCCCAAACACCGGTTTCACTTTTAAGAACCAAGAATTGGACTGACACTCTCATAAATAGGACCAAACTAGCCAGTTCGGTTCGATCTCGATAGTTTCCAGTTCGGGTAGTTTGTTTTGCATATCCCTAACTTAAGTTATTGTTCAAGGCTTGAAGAGCTAAGTGAAAAAGAGAGAAAGACTAAGGGAGAAAGAACCCTTATTGAAAAATGTACCCAGGGAGTATTCAACGTACTTTTTGGGCAAAGGATCTACCCAACTTATACTCTCGAAAGTAAAAAGTTTTGGCTACAACCAGTTTTGTGTTTCTAAAAGGCAAAAGTCTACTTTTGCTCCAAACTAGCGTACTTTTTTCTTCTTACTTGAGTTATCGTACTGTTAATTTGATTAATCAAGTTCACGAAGTTGCATGAATTTTTTAATTAAGTCTCGGATTGGACTTTAAATCTGGTTAATAAAAGTCAATATATCTATCGGAGTCGGCAAGATCTAGTTAATTGAAACCAATGTATTTAGCCGATAGACTCATTAGTTTTAGTTGACCCAATTTGAAACCAAAAACACTTGATTATATGTCGCGATCTCTATTGTGATTTTGGTAACCATGATGCATAATAATCCATGAATACAGCCCAAAATCGACTACATGCGTTGCCTGATATGTTGGGAAAGTCTTGGGCGAAATTAAAAAAGGGTATATTTCATGGAAAATTCTTATATACATCCACAAAATGACACGTCACTTGTCCAAATAATATAAAATACACCTTCCATGAAACATACCCTGTTTCATTTAGCCCAAGACTTTCCCAACAAATCAGGCAACGCATGTAGTCAATGACGACCATCCTACATAGTGTGTATATTGCTGAAATAGATAATTTTTTGCATTTAAAAAAATGCATTTTTAAAAAAATTTCCCTCAAGTAAAAGGCAAAGAAAAGAAAGAAAAAGAAAGGAGAAAGGAAGACCTTAGGAAAAAAAAAATGACCACATCATTGCCAGGCACACCACGTAAAATGGCTGGCGGCAGGCCTATATCCGCATTAGCAAAAATTGGTTGGAATAAGTAAATTGGCAAAGAGATTTAGGATTAAATTGGTAAATCTTCAAAACTAAATTAGCACAATTGAAATATTTAGGACAAAATTGACATAATTGAAAGGTTTATCATTAAATATTTTCCTTTTAATATGAGGATTCAATGCTAATTGCATTGACTCTCCCATGTAGGCATTGTATGCATGTATAGCCCAGCTGCAAAAATTGATGCACAATGAATAGATACAGGAAAATACTTGATCAACGACAGCGCTACAGTTCTCTTTATACTTGAGTACGTTATGCTCGGGCTTGGTTTTCTTTGCTTTTAATTTGTAATATCTCAATAAATTTTAAAAATTAGTAAAAACTCACGGAAATAGAAATTTTATTTATACTTAATTCATCATAATTTTCACAATGAGAATCACACAAAGTCAACACATAATAAAAAAATTTAAAATATCAAAGACGAAATGTGAGTACACTTTACATCAAAAAACAAAATATGATAGTTTAAGTTTAAACTTGATCTAGTGATCTGAATATATGCACCCTGCTCTTGTTGAACATACACACCCCTGATTGATGGCAAGGACGCCATTTGCGTGGCAACAAATGTTCCACGCGACCTGTGGATCATGGTAAAAACTCTTTTAATTATGTTTGGACGCTACATGAAAGTCTTTCAATCTCTAAGAATTTCCATGCGTCTTCTTACTTAGTTGGTCAACCAAATCAGATGCATTTTTTCGTTCAAATATATCATAAATAATGAGGGAATTTTATATGCAAAGAGGAAATTTATTAAAAAGTCAGAATTTCTTATAATATGCGAGAGAGATGAAGGTGAGAAAGAGAAGAAGGGACCCCTAATTTATTGGAAATTTTGATAATTTTCTTTTAAGTTGGCCAGACAACCACTGGACCCACTTTTTCATCCCCAGGCCAGTGCCTGAGAGCAAAGGGGCTGTGCCCGCAAGCCCCCCTTTTCCTAATGGGCCCGGCCCAACAATGGCCCAATAGTGACGTGCGTGAGCCGACGAGGCCCTGTTGGCTATTGCTATTCTCTACCACCGGTTTCCTACCAATGGAGAATCAATTTGGATACATCCAAATGCATCTGAACCATTTAATTAACTAAGTGCATACATACATAATTCACATCTTGTCCTGATGGATATAGGCAGGATCAGTACCACTTACAGAGGGAAAAAGAGGTCAGACCCGGCAAATCTTGGCCATCAATGGGTCGAAGGCGGAATGCAGGAGTTCAAGATCATGAGAATTGACGTCGATAGCATAAAGAATCAAGACGAAGTAGAAGTTACGGAAAAAGGGATTAGCCAATGTACGATTACACTTCAATGACCATAGCCAGGAGCTATGCCGTAGTCAGGCTACGTTTATGAAAGAGCCCCCGATCCTACACCAATGTAAAGCACTGGAGATGCCGTGCTGGAAGAATTTCAATTGAGCAAGCAAGATGAACCATTGAACAAGCTCTTGTCCACCGAAGAAAGAGATTCCATCGTTATGCATAAGTCTGCATCACTCCCACAAGCGACCAAAGTTATCGAGCAGAACAGGAAAGTTCTATGCTTCGACCAGAACTTCTGTTCTGAATGATGGTCCGGTTGACCAAACTTTGGCTGGAAACAGAGGTTGGGGCATGGGCTGGACGACTCTCTTTTCAGTGCGAATGACTAAGGAGTAAAAGAGTTTCAAAACTTGGCTACCCAACGGCTGATTCTGCTTTACAGGGAATCAGTGTAGGTTGACATAAGGAAGAACTGAAGATCTGGTTGAGTCTAATCGAACTCCTCTCATCTGTGTTGCCTTCTTCATGTTTCTTCAGGAACGTTTGGCAGCTGTATTGAAGCACATTTATGATCTTTGCACTTGATTGCCAATAACACTGCAGTCCCAACTCCAGCGCGATGTAAATGAAATCCAATAAATGGAGTCCTAAAATTCATAGACAATTCGAATAGAAGATCCTCTAAGTTTTGTATCCTGTGAGTGTGCTATATCATAAGACCAACATACTGATTTATCTGAGCAATGAATGATCAAAACCATGGCAACAACAAAGGAAGAAAAGGCAAGAAATCGAACAATTCAATGCCCTGACGCAAAACATGGAACAGCACTTGTGGTGTTCGAGCGCTGCTAGATCTTCCTAGAATCGAGGTTCCAAACAGTATCGATGAGACTGGTTTGAGGGTGGAAGCATCAAGAAAGTTTACTCATCATTTCACTAAACAAGCGCATGAGCATCAACAGTGCGGCCATTCTGAATTGTGCTACTTGAAGATATAAATCAAAATCTACATGCCACTACTTCTGACATGGATAGAACATCTCGAATTTGTACAAAACCTGCCAAAATGCGAGCATTCTTGATTAAGAAACAATCGCAAGTGGAAATAAGACTTCTTTCCAAACTTCATGAGCGGTTCTTCAGCTTTGTATTTCATCAAACAAGCATCATAAAATGCCGTGTTGAAATATAATATACGGAAATAATAGAATTTACAATTTATGTCAATGCAAAATCACTATAAAAATAAATGAGAAATAATAAAAACACCAAAAATTTACGTGACTCGATCCGAATATTGATACATATGTCCATGAGAAAAGCCAATAATAAATAATCTACTATAATCGAAAAATCAAAATTTATAATTGTTCATATGCTCAAATGTTTCCCGTATTTAAATTTAAGTCTAAATCCAAAGTATTTATAAATAAATAACTCATTTGAACATAAACTCATGGTATAAAATTTATCGCGCATTCAAGCTCAAAGTAAAATGTTTAACGTATGCCGAAACTACGAGTTGGTATGCTTGTTCTCCTTTTCTCCGTACGGGTTCGCGTTCTTCATTCTTCGCGCGCGGCACTATTCAGCTTGACGTGCGGCTTCTTTCCCTCTATGATAAGGGAAACCCTTGCCTTTTTATATCATGCCCATGGTCAACAATTTGACTCTGGGCCCCACCGTGCACATCTTCTCAAGAATTCGGTTGTTGCTGCTAAAAGAAAAACCCTAGAAGATAAATATATATAATAAAATGTGTGAGTCCCTTTTTGTCTTGTAGCGGCACATGATATCTTCCTTACTTATTTTATACATCCAAAAGAAAGCCTAACAAGAGGAAAACTTCTTCATTCGATTTGTAATCCACTTAGAAAAATATTTCTCAATAAATTCAGTTTAATAAATTATTATTCGAGTTCAAACTCGAGACATTAATTTAACATGCTATCTACACGCTGGCATGTATACTCGTCTGACAATAAGTCGTGAAATGTTCATAGTTATTTCCAATAAGATCATGCTTACCAAATCCATAGCTCTTGAGAAGCTCATAAGCAACTTCAACAACTTATTCAGGGGATCTGGTACGAGAAAGGGTGCTATAAGTTCCCGAATTTTTTAGAAGAAAGCCTGATCGCGATGCGCCATACATGAAGTAATGAATGGAATGAAGCGCCTTGCCACCTCGACAAAAGCAATCGAGGCACGTCTTAATGACCCCAAGGCCAATTTTTCTCTAGTACCCACATTCTGGACAGGGGGCACAGTTTCTACCTCAACCCTAGAAAGTGAGAGGATGGCCTCCTTACTTTCTGTCCTCGTGAAATGAATCACATAACCACCTCCTACATATATTCCTAGCATGTTTAGATACAACTTAGTGAATAAGGAAACACTTGATAAAACCACGGATTTGCCTAAAAGATGGAATTAAACCACCTACAGCATAGGATCTGATCCTAGCAAATCGTTCTAAAACAGGCCTTTGCACCATAGGCATTTGAATAACTTTACGCTCAACTCTCTCTTTCTTGGTCATAAACTTTCCAGTGAACTTGTAAGGATCTAAATGGACAATAAGAGCAAAACAAGAAAAGAACATAAAAAGTGATACACCAAAAAAATCACACAGATTATTACAGTAGTTTAACAGAAAGTAGGAAAGGAATGTAGAAACCAGAAGGTATGCATTTGACTCAGAAAAGGCATGTATTTTTCGTAGTTAGCTTCATAAGCTAATCGTAGATCTCAACTGGCATCACCATCTTCTGATGAATCCAATTGAGAAGGAGCAGGGAAGAAGAGATCTCATGAGCAAGCACTAGAGAGGTTGAAGAAGACTGACCACGGTGCTTATAAGCGTAGATGTGATCGCCAGGTTTCAGATCTTTTGGGCCGACCTTCTTCCATATCAGCTTCATTCCATCTTCAATAACTTTCTTGATCTTGTTCATCATTTTCTTATTTCATCTCCGGTTCTTTGGATTCTCTCTTTAATCTCGAAGACTCAGACTTTGCACACTTGTTTACTGATAGAAGACGGCACTGCGAAGCCAGCACTTATATAAACAATCCTAGGAGATTATCAATGCTTGTCCATCACGTTTCCTGTTTATTTTTCTGGACTGCTTTGGAAGATACGTGCTAAATTCGTTTTGAACAGTAATAATTAGCAAAATTTGTAAAATACTTGCTTATGTTTAGAATTGCGTATTAATTCCTAAAGGACTTTCGTTCCTGTTTTCTTCTTATATGATTTGCTACTAAATAATACCCATTTACTTCATCTAGTATCAAGATTTCTTCCTTTAGTTTATTATTTGGTACACAATTTATGTAAAACTTTGTTGCACAAGTAACATATATATATATACATTGTCATTTGGTTTCTAAAAATTCTTCAAAATGCACATCGCACTCATTTAGATTAGTCTGGATGAAAATATTATTTCATCACGGTATATAGAATAGAATCTCCTTTTTCCTTATTTCCGAAATAACTTTTGTACTCCTAATTTGAATTAGGCGGTTGACCTTATTCAGTAGTAGTCTTGTAGACGGATATATTCCTCGTCAATATCCCCCTTGGGGCCTAAAGACGGGAGAGCCACACACAACGTTTGCAACTGTACGCAAAAGCTGGTCTTGGAATTATTGATGATTGGTCTCAATATTCCGACACCACCCTTTGACCATACCCAACAAGACAAAGAGAACTGACCAAAGAATATGATAGGAGTGGAGCATTTCTACCTTATTTCATTGAACCTTCGTCACAAGAAAAGCATCAAGATATTTAAATATTAAATCACAACTTTCTCAAATAACTTAAACTTTTGGATCAGTTGATAGTGATCCTATAAAAAAGCTCACATGATATCAGATTAAGAAATCTTCAGTTTGTATTTATGGAGTATTCATGAACTTTGTATATCAATATGTGACCTATCCTGAGGATTGAGATATTTTGATTTCACATTTTTAAGAGGAGCGGTTTTTCTGTGGATTATTCTCGGTCCTATCAACAAACAAAGGTTTACCAAAAGAAATTCTGTAGCTTTTCAAGATTCCGAGCTCTTTGGTTTTCTTTTTCCATGCTTAGGATTTGAACACGAGCAGAGGCTTATATTTATTGCCGTCATGAATTTGTTCTTGTTGTACACGGCCCCAATCAATCTTCATAAAGTGTTATGTGGCTTAGTCCATTCTCATATTTGAGCTCTGAAACATGGTTGGGTTACTGATGTAGTCATGTAAAGCAAAGAACCGCTCAGTTGTCCATTCAGAATGTGCAAAATGTCATTTGGTGCTATTCATGTTGTAGCAAAGGCATGTCCAATTGTTATGCTGCTGAATAAGGGACATATTTCAAGGAGTAGAAGATTTCTCTGTTCTTTTTTGTGGTGAATATTCTTTTGGTAAGTTTTAGTTAGTCGGAACAATTGTTATTTGTTGTCTTTTTCTTGTTTTCCCTGAGCATAGATAACGGTAAATTGGAGGCAGGATCAAGATTTACAACTTAAGCACAACAATCTAGGGCTCAATCTGGATACAGTTAATGGAAGATGGAAATAACAATAAAACTAATGCTAATATACTCATTTGCTGACTATTGTGATGTATATGAGTGGGTGCCTATGGTAAGGGTTGCTTAAATATGTAGTGTGAACAAGTTTTAGTCCTTTGAAATATAATACTCTGTTTTTTTATTTCCCCACAATTGAATTATCCTCAAATCATGCAAGATCACATGCCGGTATTAGATAAAGTCAAATTAAAAATCCCTCAATTTCATCTATCTTGTTTCCATTTGAAAAATGAACAAATGTAGGATTAGACATCAAAAGCGTGCTTCCTCGGTTTGTAGTACTGTAGGAAAGAAATGGGACCCCAGTATAATGCTATAATTTAACTTTATGCGCCATAATATATTAATCGCCGTACTCAATTTCATTTATAACTATAAATTTGTGAACAGCAGCACCGTAATCGTAACTTGAAAATATTAACACTTAATAATTAAGTCATTATAAATGACAAGTTAGTAATCATCCTTCAAAAACCTCAAAATTTCCTTTATTGAATTTCCTAATATTTTATAACTTTTGAGGAAATACTATAGAATAGGGAAGCTAAATTTATTGTAAACTTTGTTTGCTTATTCTTAGTAATTTAGCTCAATGATAATAACATTTCCTTCACATTTTGTAAATTTAAAGGCCCTAGCAGTGAGTAATTATTTCCATGGATCATAATTTTCCATAATCAATTGCAAGGTTGACAATTCATAATCATTTTCTTCTAAACATTTAATCAAGATCCCCCCACATGTGCCCTTCTCCAAAAAAGAACAATCCTCTGTCACAAATGACGGAAAAGTCTCAGAAAACTATCCAATCATAGATATATCCTCTCTTATCATGTGGGATCATGTGTCCATCTCTATCACTTATTCAGAAGTCGGAATGACCGAATCGAACATCATTAAATGCGGTAAAAGGATCTCATCATCATTTCATGTTGTGACGGCGTAAAGAATTGATATACTGAAAGAAAGACAAAATTGTCAAGAGAGGGAGAGAGAGAGAGATTTAACTATTTATGAAATCGGATATGAAAGACTAAACTCTCATTCCTTTCACTGCTGTTCGCAACAATAACCTTCAGAGAGACAGACGATAATTGCTAGCAAAGAGATAGATTGGGAAGGCAAGCTGGACAGGTTCTTGGTTCACTTGAGCTTAATTCCCTCGGAGAATCTTGATTGCCCAGTTTCTGACTTCCTTGACCTTTGGTTTAAAAGCACTGATTAATCCTGTTTGTGCACTTGCTCGAATGCCGGTCTTGCAAAACGTGGCGAAGTGCTCACAGTTGTTATTCAAAAGGTCATACTTGCCGAAATTATCGCCTTCGTGAAGCTCCCAAGCTTTGTTTATTACTTCCTTGGGTGATTTGGTATCAAGTAAAATCTTGCGGGTCCCCCTCCATGTCAGCCAATACTCCAGTAGTGGCCGCCCATACACGTATGAATGGAGGGAATGGAGCTTCTCGCCTTCTCGTCGGAAGGTATCAAGAGAAGTCTTATCGACTCCTGTTCTTGTGAGATGAATGACATTGCCTTCTCCAATGTAAATTCCTATTAGAATCAATAGTGAGTACGTGCAATAAAGAAAAAGAATCAATTATCCAAATCACCTGTAGCAAGTGGTTACCACATAATCAGCTAATTTATATGGAATGAGAAGCAAATAGATGTGAGTGAGAGAATATTGTCTAAGTGAATCGTAATACATTAGTCTATGTGTTGGAGAATCAAAGATTAATAGAAAATATACTTCGATGATGATGAACCACAAAGTTTCAATGTTTTGCGTGATTTAATTGAAGGACATTTTTATACTGACTAATTTCGACTGTTCCGGAAATGTGAAGAAGAATATCCATAGAGAGACAACTAAAAGAGGAAAGACGTTATCCATCCGTGGGTAGCTGCGTTGGTTGAGAGTCTTTCCCTCATCGCTAAGGTTGAGAATTCGAAACCGCAGTTGCTAGCGATTTAAGTGAGGGGGGCTGGCGGTGGGTTGCTAGGTTAGTCTCCCTTGAGGTATAGGGGCCCGGCCCTTAGGAGCCGCTCAGGCACGGGTAGCCCGTGGTGGATTCCTCGATTAAAAAAAAAGAGGAAAGACGTTGAGAGAAGAAAGAAATAGGAGAAATCATGGATATCGGATAATGTTCTATCATTTGACATCAATAGCTCTAAGTGTTTTTTAGTCTTTTTCCGGTGTTGGTCGGCGGCGGGAATCAGAGATTGCCAAAACGGACAAATGAGTGCGTCCCATAACAGAGGCTAAATCCTGTGGGCAAGAGCGACACTTGAGCAACCTAGTCATCAGCTTGCGACATCGTAATCAGCTTGTCCTCTAAGAGCTCGTCGAGGATCCAAAAAGTGAGAAGCGGCGAAGGTGAAGATGAGACCGTGGATGGGGAGGGCGATGGGGAGGCTGAATGAGCAACCGTGGTAATGGAAGAACAAAGAAGGTAAAATGAAAAAAAAAAAAAAAAAAAAAAAAACCAAGTGTGGGTAAAACCGGCAACTTAAAAACTTGTTTGGTAACGTGCCAAATAGTACCTAATTATATTCTTTTGTTCCTAAAAAAACAAAAAAAACAAAAATCTATTTGATAACAATTCCAAAATCAAGCCAAATCATATTCTTTTGTTTTCTCTTTTCTTTTCTTATTTTCCTTCTCTTCTTTTCTTTTCTCTTCTCTTCTTTTCTCTCTAGCCAATTGCAAAAACAAAATAAAATAATTAAAAAATTAAAATAAATTATGAAAAATATAATAAAATTATAACATAAAATTATATTAAAATACATTAAAATTACATAATAAATTTTTATTAAAATATGATAAAATTATATAATAATATTTTAAAAAAATCATAAACTTATTAAAATGAAATAAATTTATATATTAAATTTATTAAAAATTAAAAGAGAAAAATATAATAAAAGTATTTAAAAATTAAAAGAAATTCTAAGTCACAAAAAAATAATTTAATGGTCGTACCAAACGCATTTCTATTCCAGAAATAAAAATTTGGGGTAGTTATCAAATACCTTCAAATGATCGAAACTCGTTCGAGAGAACAAAATAAAATAAAAGTATTTAAAAAATTAAAAGAAATTTTAAGTCATAAAAAATAAAATTTAATGGTCGTACCAAACGCATTTTTATTCGGAAATAAAAATTTGGGACAGCTTGCCAAATATCTTCAAATGATCGAAACTCATTCAGAGAACGAAAAAAAAAATAATCATTTCTAAGTGGAAATTGTTCTCGGAGACATAATAGTTATATGCACCCTAAGCGACATGGTCATTAGGGGTGCGTTTGGTAACACTTGTTCCAAAAGTGTTCCAGGAACGAAATAGAAAAAGTGTTTCTGTTCCGGGAACAATTTTTGAACAAAAAACGCGTTTGGTAAACTTGTTCCGGGAATAAAAATGAACGAAACACGTTTGGTAAATTTGTATTCTTTTTTTTTATTTCTTTTAGTTTTTAAATATTTTTATTTTATTTTTCCTTTTTTTCTTTATTTTTTATTTTTTATTTTTTTCTTCTTTTGGCCGGTCGCCGGCTCCGGCCATGGCCGGCGACCGGCCGACGAGGGCCGGCGTCCTCGCCCGGCCACCGGCGAGGCTCGGCCTCGCCGGGCCGCCTCTAGGCCGGCGTCGCGGGCGATGGCCGGCGAGGCCGAGCCTCGCCGGTGGTTGGGCGAGCTCGGGCTTGCCGGATTTGGGCGAGCTCGGGCTCGCCGGATCCGGGCGAGCCCGACCTCGCCCAGCCTTGGGCAAAGCCGGGCGAGCTCGGGCTCGCCGGATCCGGGCGAGCCCGAACTCGCCCGGGGCCGGCGACGCCCGGCGAGGTCGCCGGCCCTCGACGGCGTCGCCGGCCCTCTTTGGCCGGTCGCCGGCCATGGCCGAGGCCGGGACCGGCCAAAGAAAAAAAGAGAAGGAAAAGAAAAGAAAAAGAGAGGAGAGAGAAAATGTATTTCTTTTTTTTGTTTCAGAAACAAGAAATAAGTTTTTCTTGTTTCTTGTTTCTGTTCCAAAAGTGTTCCCGGGAACAAAAAAATAGATTTGGAACAAAAATGCAAACAAACGCGTTTCTGTTCTTTTTTTGTTCCCTCAAACAAAAAAACACAAAAATTGTTTAAAAACAAAAAAAAAGAATGTTAACAAACAGCCCCTAGCTTGCCCTCAAGAGCTTGTTGAGGACCTAATGAGTTGAAGAGCCGGTGAAGGTGAGGATGACGCCGTGGATGAGGAGGTCGGATGGGCGATTGTGGAAATGGAAGAACGAAGAAGGTAAAATGAAAAAAAAAAAAATTAGTCCTTGAGAGCTTGTCGGGGAACCGAAAAGAAGAAGGCAAGGGCAAAATTGATAATCGCTGTGTTGAACTATCAGGTCAAGCACATACGGGTACTGTCCTTTGGCAAAATGAACAAAAACAAATAACGATTTAGTCGAGCAGCTAACGATGTTACGAAAAAATGATAAAGATCAATGGAAAAGCAAAAGAGGATGAATGGCCAACCGTGATGCGAGTAGAGGCGAAACCGCCGATAAGTGTAAATATGATCCCCAGGATTAAGCTCTTCCTGTCTGACCGTGGTCCCCCAGAGCAGCATCCATAATGTGATCAATTTGTTAATGATCTGAACCGCCATTTTGTCCCTTTGGGGTCCTTCCGAAGTCTCTCGTGCTTGATGAGCTGGTCTAAGATTAGCTTTGACACGCCTGAAAGAGCGAGCGGAGTAGGAGTGCATGGAGGAGCTTCTGATTATCAAGGGCGTGATGAAGCTCTTGCTGCAGGCTAGGCGCTGGTAACGTCTGGAAGGTAGTCAGCTTTCGGTCTCTCTGGGATCGACAAACACCTAAAGCTTCCCGTGAGGGATTCTTAGCACTGTTGGGTCCAGACGAACAGGTTTCCTAGATGGAGACTTAGGAGAGGATTTGAAGAATTTGGGAACCCAAATCTGGATTGATTATGAGTGGACTGAAGGAAAAGGTACGTCGGGTCTGGTTTGATGATATGTGAGAGAGAACAGACAGAGCGGGTCTTGTCACCCGTCGGAAAGAAAGAAAAACAAAGATACCTGGTTTACACAAAGGTAAGAGAACAGACCGAATTCGGCGAGGGAGACGGATTTATTTTCACACAGGTGAGAGCACAGGCAGACTTCGGAGAGAGACGGACTTTTAGGGGCTTAGGAACTCAAGTAAAGCTTGTCACCCGTCGGAAAGAAAGAAAAACAAAGAGACCTGGTTTTCACACAGGTGATGGAACAGTCAGACTTCAGCGAGAGAAATGATTTATAATGGCCTAGAAACTTAAGTGGGTTTTTCACTCCAGGTAAAGAAAGAAAAACCTTGTGTGCTTTGACGGAATAGGAGATGGCGTGGGTTTTCATTGATCGAGACTTGAGAGAGGATTTGAAGAAGATAGGAACACTAGCGTTGTCTGTTTTACATAATACAATTTCAAGAAAAACATTTTCCTCATTTTTCGACGTTTGGTTGGCTCAGGAAAATGAGTCGATGGAAAATGTTTTCCTAATCAACTGGAGAACATTCTCCTACCGAAGCTTAAATTCAGGAATATGATTTTCCCTTTCAAAGAATTGGAAAACGTTTTTTGAATCTACCAAAACTTAGATTTGGTGCTTGGTTTACAAACAATTGTTCTTATAAAAATATATTTATAAAAATTCGAATTTTATATTTTTGTTTTTAAAAATTCAATTTTTTTATTTTTATTTTCCTCTTTTTATTTTCTTTCCTTTTTCTTTTTGCTTCTTCTCCATGCATTGCTAGCCACAGGGACATCAAGTGAGCTCTAGTCTTACCAAATGGGCGAGCTCACGGCCTCCAGTAGTGGGGCTCATGCTTGCCTAAGGCTAGTGAGCTTCAAGCCTCGCTAGATCGGGCGAGCTCACAGCCTTTGCCAGCAAGCTGGTGAGGCTCGAGCCTCACCACTAGAGGTCGGCAAGCTTAGAGCCTTGCCAAATCGGGCACTCAAGCTCGCCCGATGCTAGTGAGCTCGCGGCGAGGCTCGAGCTATGAGTGGTGAGCCTCAAGCCTTGCTCAATCAGCGAGCTCGCAGCCTTCGACGACTGCTCGAGCTCGACCCTTGTAAGCTAGCCGGTGACAAACCGCCACAGGAAGCAAAGGAGTGAAGGATAAGAAGAAGGAAAAGAGAAAAAGAAAGAAAATAACAAATAAAAATAAATTAAAATTAGAAGTTTTTAAAAAATTAAAAAATTCTTCTTCTTCTTCTTTTTTTTTTTTTGGCTCGAGATAAAGTGTGAATCATTTTTTATGGGATCCAAATAACATAAAGCATTTTCAATTATATATTACCAAATAAAGGAAAACAAACGGTATTCATGGAAAATGCTTTCTGAGAAAGTACTTTATTTTATCATTGAGTTTTCTGCGAAACGAATACACCCTAAGTCTGGATCAATACCGAGGAGGCTAGAACAAAAGGGTACCTTAGGTCTGGTTCGATGATGATGATGAAGATGAGAGAGATATCAAGGAAGAGCAAGAGAGCGCGCTTGAATATGGCCGGTTGGTGAAGGAGGGAGTGCTTTCATAGGCGAAGAATAAGTAACGAAAAAAAATAATAGAGGAAGACATGGACATGTTGCAATGGCCTCCCTCTCGTCCGTCTGTAGTTAAGTATTAAACGAAAAAGAGCAAGTGGATTGAATAAGGCTTGGTTTAACTGGTGATACTGACCCATTGCTCTCTCTGAATTCAACCAATACCTTTTGCTTTTCCTCCATACGCAATAGCATGTGGGAGATGATCTTAATCAGGGTTTAATAGGGAACAATTTTATTATACTTGTGAAAAAGAGTAGGGTTTCAAGTTGGTTTCTATATTTACTATCACGCGAGCCGATCTCTCAATGATGATAGATAAAAAGGTCTCGAAAAAAAGACCTCTCTACAATTTGCGAGATCTGGAACTTTGACGCTATCAGCGTACATGCCCACTTCCACCTTTCTCCAGCAAAGGAAAGATGGAGCTACAATATTACTCTACTTTAGTCACCTCAAATCAAAATGCTCCAAAACTACTTTAGTTGTCGCTACGGATTTCTTAAAACTTGATTATCCTCCTAATAGAGAGAGAGAGAGAGAGAGAGAGAGAGAGAGAGAGAGAGGGTTTCTTTTTGTCTTTTGTCCTTTTTGTGAGACAGCGAAAGGAAGAGGTCCCAGACTCACGTTTATTAAAAGATGAGACCAGTTGACTTTGGTGGTTCCATAGTTTCTGGGGCTTTTCTTCGACCAGAGATTCCAGATGGTCAAAACTCCTGCAATCCCTTTTATTTCAGAAGTTCCATTCGACTTGGTCTAGATTGGGCATCGGAGATTCCAGCAGTAGTATCCTTCGTCCGTTGGAAATGCTACTCTACGCTCGCACTGAAATAGAACGGATCGGTCCAATACCTCAAAATTTCCTTAAATTGAAAATTGATGTACTATTTAGCCATCCATCCAATCAAACATCATAAGCTAAATTTGATTGACGAGTCCCAAACATAAAATGCGCAACCGAAAGATGATCACTCAGGCATGAAAGGCTAGAATGACAGCAGTGTCAGGCTGAACACGCGGGGGCTCTCTAAGCCAGTGGACGGCACACGTCCATGTTCGGGCAGATGAAGACGCTTTTCATGCACGGTTAGATGCCTTGACACTGTCACAGTAATGTCGAGATCGCGCCAAGTCTCTTAACGATCCATTAGTTTGCGACGGCCATGGACAAGCGTCAACGCCATACGTCCAAACCTGAATCTGGAAAACTCCAGATCTGGCCTTGCCCAACTGAGTCTCCAAACGCCGATCAGGTCTGGCTGGATGATGCCGCCGATGGCCATGGACGAGCGTCGGTGTAGCTTGCAGGCCTGGCTCGTCCATGACCGGTGGCGCCACTGCCCATGTCTGCAGGCCCCTTTTTGTCAATGGCCTCAAAAGGCAAAAAGAAAGTCAAAGCAAAGAGCTGAAGAGAGTCATGGAAGATGGAAAGACCTGAGAAAAGTGCCTCAGTCTCGGTTGGATGCGTGGCGATCTGTGGTGTTGGATTTAACTATTTGCCATGGGCGATTTTGGACCATTGATTATTGCTTTTTTTCTTTTATATTGCACATAATCCCTATTACTCCTGACAGGGATCTACGTTGGAGAGGGTGACGTGATTCACTTCACAAGAACAGGAGTTGAGAAGATTTCTCTCGATTCTTCCGGCGGGTAGGTGAGGACCTCCATTCCCTCCACTTATATGCATACGGGCGGCCACTGCTGGAGTATTGGCTAACGATACGGGGGACTCGCACGACCTTACCTCATACCAAATCGCCCGAGGAAGTCGTAAGCAAGGCTCGTGAGCTCCATGAGGGCGATAGTTTTGGCGAGTATGACCTCTTCAATAACAATTGCGAGCACTTTGCCACGTTTTGCCGAACCGGTGTACGGGCAAGTGCACAGACGGAAATGGTTAGCGCTTTTAAACTGAAGGTCAAGGAGTTCAAAAGACTAGGCAATGAATTCTGCAGAGGATTAAGCTCAAGCGTGCCAATAACCTCTCTGTATCTTTACAAGCAAGTTACTTTCGCCTGTTCGAGAGCGATTTCCAAATTTGGCGACGGTGAAATCACGCTTTATGCACGTTCATTGAAAAAGCGATCTCTTTTTTGTCTGCATCTCTGTCGACAATATCGTCGTTTAAGTCTACGTGGGCCCACAGGAGAAAAAGGCCAAAAAGAAAAGGAAGGGTACAGCTTTAAGACTTTTTCCTGCCTTTCGTGACAGTTAGAAGAATGTCTTTTACAGGAGAAGTCGTCGTGTCGGGATCCAGAAAACCGTCCAGCGCGCGCGCGTGAGGGAACAATGATGTCACTTCTCAGTCACATCGTGACCACCAACATTCAAGATATCGTGTTCCATCAGGATATCTTTTGTTATAATAAATTTTTATGTGGAGGTTTGACCATTTGAGATTCCGAAAAACGTAAAGAACCTTCTATAATAATTCACATTTTTATTTAATCCAGCCTCAGCCTCGCAAACGAAGCTCGCCTTTCCGTGTGGCCAAGGCATCACTCTCACCTACCGCCGGAGGGTTTGGACGACATGGGCCAACCAAGCATGTCCATTGGCTAAACTAGTTTATACACAGGAGATGATGAATCTGCAATGAGCGGAGACGATGAATATAGAATTTACTAACCGCGTCCGAGAGAAAGACAGCCCCTGTTGGGATCAATCGTATAAGAAACAGTGTTTTCTATCAACCGCAACTAATTCTTTTTAGGGTTTCCACGACCTTCATTCATCGATGGCTGGTGCTTGGACGAATACCGGAGACATTGGAATGCGAGTGCGGCTATGTCAAGAGCATCCTTCAGAGGATGTAGCCCTTTCAAAAGAGAGTCCATGATTCTTGTCGATTACCTTTTAGAAAAATGAGGCTTGACCTACTCTGCCAAAATCTGCTGATCAATTTGATGATTTGCATCATATGCTCGCATTCCGGCCAAAAACTCAACCAGTACCGTCCCAAAGCTATAGTCATTGCTCTTCACATACAAATGACCTATTCAAACAAAATGATGCGATACTCTAATGATTTTGCTAAACATGGCACCAGGCACGGCCAAACTCAGTCCAAAGTGCAATGCTCTCTGCTATGATCACCCTAAGCAATTCAGAAAGCCCATCATATTACTTGTGGCTATATACTCGGGTCTTGCGAAGCGATAAGTTCCAATAACCTGTGTTGTTGCATGTGATATGTCTTCGTCCGGACCCTTTATTGCTAACCCAAAATCTGATATTTTAGCATTAAAGGACTGTCGACACACATGCCAAAGAAAAGATCAAAGTGGACAAGGTCTCTTTCTACTGCTAGTGCGATCTATACACGAGTGAACCTGGACAATGCAGATTTAATGAGCTTAGCTCAGGCCAGTGATTGGTACCATAAATTAACTATGAAAAGAGTAGCTTGGGAAAATGCAATTTTAAAAGACCATAACAACAAAGCCCCTCGACCAAAAAATTAGGAAAAGATACATAGCTGGCGAAGCAGGTTTTGAAGATGTTTTGCAATGATAACTCCCACATTTTCAGCGAAAAACTAGCCTGAAAGTATAAGGTTTCCAATTCTTGCTGCTTCCAGAATGGCAAAAGGGATTGCAAAAAGAGGGATCTTGCAAATTGTGAATTATTTCAGCTCAGGAGAAGATTTTAAAACCAAATTTTAAAGGTAACAACAATGTGGTAGTGCTTCATTTAATCTAAGTAACGAACATGAGACTTACTGAGTCCAGCAATATGTTTGAGGGCATGAGATCTCTGCAGATTATCTGCCTAACTGGTGCAAGAACGCGAGGACTTTGGCTGCTCCTATTGCAATTTTAAGCTAAGCAGTGTGACCCATGGAATTGGTTTAATGGCCGAGCCCCCTGCAGCAGGAAAGACACATGATTTGTATAGAACATTGAAACAAGAAAAGATCATATCTACCATAAATTTAAAGTGAGCATGTATGTATTGCCCAAGAAAGAACCTTGCTTCCAAGGAGATGGCTCTTTAGGGTACCCTTTGGCAAGAACTCATGGGCAAGTAGTTCTTCATGCTCCAAACAATATCCCAATAGCCTGACAATCCTTTGGATGAAATAAGCCAACCCAGGAAGTTCACCTCCAACTGCAAAAAAGTTATCACTGTCGTGTCAAAATAGGGTAAAACCTCATAATTTCCCATTTGTTTCAGTATATGATGAAGCAAACAGGCATTTCCCGCAGAAAAGAGAGGAGATAGAATGACGAATTTGTGCAATAAGAAATTAAAGAAACCCTCAAGGACATCCTAAGAGCCATCTGCTGTGGATGCACCCTGCAAAATTTAGACAGTAACAAAAAATCTGAAAGAAAACTGGGATGAAATATTCAATGATCCATCATCACTCATGCTCAATAGTAAATCCTGACATGTGAACTGCACAGTTGAATTTCATATGCCTTACTGTAAACACACAACCTCATATTCATGAAAATCAACCAAGGAGTAAACAAATCTTGATTGCTACCCCTATTTATAAAGCAAGTAAACATCCCTTGCATGATTTTGACATCGGCAAAGCCAACAGAGGATAAGATTGATGACAGCATGGGTGGCCATGTAGAGTCTAAAACACAGAATCATACCAGGTCTGATATGCAACGTGATCGAAAAGAATGCATTCATCTTGTGTAGTACAAAGTAGATGTCCACCTTCCAATTAAAGACAATAGCATTCTGAATGATGATCATTTTTGAAAAATTTATATGCTTACTAGATTTATATGGAGGTTAAGTCCTTCTGTCCTCCTCTTCTCCCTTTTAAAATACTTGTATGCTAATAACGTGTTGACCTCCATTTACCAGGTGATTCATAAAAAGTAAATGGCAGGATCTTATTCATTCTTTTTAGGATGATGAAGAAGAGTAGTTATGTCCAATTTCTCCTAAAGTAGCAAGTGTTTTGACTCAAACAATTAGCTCACCTCACTTTCAGGGCCAGCCAGCATATTTTTCCACAAATAAATTATCCTCACTAAGGATGGTTTTAGTTCCTAGAACTATGATGAGAAATTCCAGAAGTGTTTCTAATGTCATAAAACTCATTTTGGTATTTAATGTTCCAGGTACATTATAGTGACATCCTTTGGGTTTAGCTTAAATGGCAAGGATATAAGTCACAATAGTTTATGATTCAGGGCCTAAAGTCCTTCTCTGAAATGCAAGAAGAGTCCCTACATTTCAAAATTTACACACTACCATGGGACTTCACCTTAATATTCATATTTAATGAATGAGATTTAGAAGACATTTCTACTCCAGCACTCGAGGAACTTAGAGTTAGAAGCTAAGCTGGCAAAGCTCTCTCCTCTTACTTGTTTCCTCCAACTCCATGCTGTTTGGCCGCTGGAAACCATACATGTAATATGGACTACACAACTTAGACATAACAACTGTAGGACAAGATAGTGGAATCTCAAGATTTAGGTCAAGAGCACAGATGCTCACTTGAGGTATCTATAGATCAAATGTTCCTAGAAATTACAGTAGCTTGCCTTCTAATCCACACACCATGAGATGGCCACTCAAAATGTGCATACCGAAACATCTACGCTTTGACCATTTGTGTATCATCGCTTTACATCCTGACAATCTGTTCAGCAAATTGATGAAAACAACTCTTCTCGATTGACTATTTGAATCTTCAATGGTACATGCCTGCGGAAACTTATAAGAGCCACGTAATTCACCCAACACTCTGCCTGCTGTTTTAATTTTGAATACAGATAAAATAACGACTGGAAAATTAACAGCACCAGGCGCAGACTATGCAAATTTTTACTCTTCTAATGTATGTATGGAAAATACTTACACTGACCCCGGAAATCCTTGAAAACAGAATCTCACAAGATTTTTTAATGTTTTTACGTGGACTTGAACTATACAATGGCAAAGTAAGCTGACTTTTCTCCAAAGTTTTGCCTAGAATTCCTCCTGGTCATAGGACAAGTCAGACCCCAAAATAAAGGATAAGAGGAGCAAGCATTGTCTTCTCCTAAATAATTGCAATCCTAACATAATTATATGGTCCACATCATTGATCAAACCCCAAGAAATATGTGTTCAGTTGGGCAAAGGCGTATATTCTCAAAAGGAAGAAATCAAACTGAGAAAGTGAGCTCCCTGTGAAATTAGCCACACAAAACCAGAACTATCTAGCCACAAATAAAGGTCACTAACATCTATCATTTCATTTTCAGTTTCTATAATAAACTACATATCTGGACACGATTCTTCTCCCACCATCATAATAGAGCTTCTTGCTAAAAATGCAACGGTGCTAACATTAAATTCTGCAAAGCACATGCAACCTGAGCTTCCCTGAGGGGAACTAAGATTATCTTCCACTTTTTGAATCCTTGCATGCTCTCTAGGTTCAACTTTTTTATGGTAATTGAAGTCATTTTGACCAAAAAAAAAAAAAAAATAGTTCATTCTTTTGCTCTGGGAAGACCATTTAATACCAAGGCGTTTGAAGACTCTACCAAAACCATCCTCATTGAAAATTGCATCAAATCTGAAACTTCTTGTTGCAACTTTCAACTCTGCAAAACTAAAGACTCTGACTTCTGAATTGGGAGCAACATAACCATTTGGAATAGACTCATTTGACCTCCCTCGCAAGCTCCTGCTTAGGCCATCCTCAGAAGATGATGAACTGCTTAACAGTCACAGCTGGTCCTCCGGTGATAACACAAGTCAAGGGAAAAAGGTGAAGAATTTGTCATGAGCTGAAGACTGGAGCTAGAGATGAGCAGGAACCAATTGAGATATAGAGATGTGAGCGGGTGGGAAAAGAGTGAGTTAGGGAAGTTAGAATCTGAAGTTGTTATTGGACATGTGTATTAAGCATATTCCTTCATAATCCGCTTTGTCTGTAAGTTGGGGCTTGCGTGAATTTTAGGATTATTCAGAAAGCAGGAGCACAATAATTAGTATAACATGCAGAATATCTATAAGATATATAGTTATGATTCAAGCTCTTGCATTGAAACTGCAACACAATGTTAAACAGAACTTCATCCCAAATGCTCAAATTGGTGGGACTGAGTCCATCTTGCATATCAAACATATTCCATTGGTACACCATGACCAATATGTCCATTCTTGTAGCAAATGCCTCCTTCTTCTCCTCATTCATATCTGCTCTATCAATCACATTATTCTCATTTCTTGTCTCAATTTCTTTCTAATTTTCTTTTAGCTCAGTACTCCAGCTAAAGCATCAAAACTTAATTTATTCATCCAATGAAATGCCCAAACCAAATGCGAAGGGCAGTCCAACCACGGGAGGAACTAAAACCAAAGTACTGTATCAAAATTGCCCACTTTCTTACTCATATCCGACAAAAAGAACTAAATCTCATAAGCCTTAACCCATGGAATCAAAATTTGAAGTTTGGAATTATCATAAGGATATGACAAACACCTGCATTCTGAGGGCAAGACAAGCTGGACATTACATCATGAAAACGCACAAGTCATGGTGAAAAGACATTGAAAATAAAACAAAAGCAAAAAAATATTTCAGAAGAAACAAGGAAATTACCGAAACCAAATAACAAACACTACTAGACCCAACAAACTCAAAATTCTATCGATTAAATGAGAAATGAATATAAAAAATTAAGCAAATAACTTCCTTAACTAAGACTTGAGTAAACTACGCTTATTCGGCAATAAAATGACTCCCGCCAACCACAGCAGAACATTCATTGTTGTCTGCTTTACGGGGCAGCTCTCCTGACGAATTTGGTCACGTCATGTCTCTCTACTGAACTCCAATTCCAGCAAGATTACTGTCAAGAGAAAGCTCTATCGAAATATTAAAAGATCCCAAATTTGGCCAACCTAAAAGATGGCCCGAGGCAGACGAAAACCAGCGCCGAACACACAGTGTTTCCAGCAGTGTGCGAAACTTCATAAATTCACTCTAACGAAACCGTAACTCCAAATCGATATCTGTAAAACCCACGGCTCCACAACATCCTAAAATTTGATCATCACATGATTTTTCAGCTGAACAACTCCAGACTGAACCCAGCAACTCAGAAATCAAGTAGATACGAATCCGCCGCTTTAACTACGAAAACCTCCTTCGACTGAACGAACAAAGAGTTTGAAACCTTACGGGGCGCTACACCGGGTCGTGGACACGCGCACAAAGCGCATGTCAGAAATCTCCATTTTCTTTTTCTCCCTTGGCTTGCTGCCGTTGCTTTGCCTTCTTTCTGTTCTTCACCTCTGCCGGGAATACAAGAGCCTATTAGATGGGCTAAGAAGGCTGACCTGGGCCTCTGGGCCTCTGGGCCTCTGGGATTTGGGCCTCCCTTTGTACACATGATTCCCTCACTATTTATGATATGGCCTAGCCTGGTTTGAACAACGATACATCCAATTTGGGTGACCAACTGAGAAGAGAAGACGTATTGGAATCCTTAGAAAAAGCAATTTTTATTTCCATTAAATGGTCTTTCTGATGTGACATGGTCTACGACAAACCCAACTTTTCGAACTTGATTTGCATGTCTACAACAACATGAAGTGATCAGTTCGGGTAAACCGGCCTCATTCGGTGACTTGGGCCTAAAAACTCAGAGGAAGCCCGATCTAAATCCGTTGACCTAATTCTATGAAATCTATCATCAAGACGTGCACGGTGTAGCGAAACAGGTTATAATTAATCCTGCAGGGTGACCTTGAATCCCCAAGGAATATAAATTATGGCGTGAGCTCTCCTGCTACTGCAGACTAATCTAAAACGTTTCTTTTTGCCCATGGATCTTCTTAATTCTTGTGTCCTCCACAGCAGGTTTGCAAGCGCCTGCTCCTTTGTTGTTCCCGGGAGAACCATCTACAGGTCGAAAGCTACCTTGAGAGCGAAATGGAAATCATGGTGAGCAAGATGAGGGAGAAGTTGTAATAGATTGGATGGAAGGATGATCAGAAAGAAGAAAATCAAAGTAAATTACAGCTTGAAGCCATATCGCATCGCATTAGTAATGGTAGTTCTTGATCAGGTCCAAAACTGTGTATGAACCGCCTTTTGTTGACCCATCAAATGTGCTTGGGCCTATAATTAATGTAGTGGGTCCATTGACGGGACATTATACTCACACACACATATGTTTGTATTAGGAATGTAAATCCGTAGCCATGGGTGATGCAGACTTGACTTGACAGAACGTTTGTAGCATATGTGATGAAGGAATATTTCTCTTCTGGAGACGGATCAATCTGTTGACTTCACTCTATAATTAATGTAGTGGGTCTAGGGCGGCCTCGCCCGGCGTCGCCGTCGCCCGGCCGGGCCTCGCCTGTGGCGTGCGAGGCCAGTCGGCAGGCTGTGGCTGGTGGCTAGCCACCGGAAAAGGCAAGGAAAAAGCCAAAAAGGAAAAACATAAAATCAAAAAAAAAAAATCAAATTTTTTTTTAAAATATTAAAATATTATTAAAAATTGTCCACGTCAGCTTCGGCCGTCCTACGTGGCACCGCCGGCGTCCACATTAGCATTTTCCGGCCAAAATTGGCCGGATGGACTTAATTGGCAAACTGACAAAAGGTTTAGGACTCAATCGACAAGATTGAAAGGTTTAGGACTTAATTGGCAAACTGTAATAGGTTTAGGACTTTTTGGACAATTTTCCCCAAAACATATAGATATGTAGCTCTATCAAGATACCACGAATTTTCTTTGAAATAGCAAGAATGAGAAATAAACTTTCCACAAGTGGAACCTTTGAAAATGGACATAAGATCTAGGCTTTGACTATAAATTGAAGAAAAAATGTACCAGTTTGATGCTATTGATGCTATCACCTTCACCAAGCGTTATCGCTAGGAAGCAGGGCCCAGCATTTTCTGAAAAATCCATTCTCTCTCTCTCAAAATAGCTGTAGGGACATTTGATTTGAAGTGACCAAAGTAAAGTAATATGAAATTTATTTTTACTTGATAGACAGAGGTGGAGGTGGATTACATGTTGGTAGCGTCGAAGGTCCGGTGCCCAAATTGCTGGAGTCGCTCTCCTAGCGAGAGATAAAGACGATTGTAGGTCACATCGACACTAGATGTTCAGCTCTCCGCCCACAAAATTGACAATGTTCACATGATTGTCCATGCTCCGCTTGTTTTTATGTATAGCTACCAACTTTCTTATCATTGCAATTTACTCGTACCCACTTCTAGAAAAAAAAAAAAAAAAAAGGGTTTTTCCTGTTCATTTCCGGCTCCAACTTTTTCTTCTTTTATCATTGTTCACGCTCCGCTCATCCTTTGGTTGCAGCATGGGATGCAACTCCAAACACGACAATCTCATGATAATTCATACAAAGAAGCTGGTTTTCCTCGACCCGATTGATAATCAAGTTCTTCACTTATCTCGGAAGAAAAAACCCATGTCAATACACCATATTTATCAAAGCATCCAAGTTAGTACTTATATATCTGTCTATATGTATATACATCATATTTCACGTGTCAATCATCAATAGAAAAGACAACTTTTACCATATATACCATCTGGCCATAGGTAAACTGTTGTACTTTTCATGTATAATCCATGAATGTTGCCATGGAGAGATTTCTAGCAGAAATAGTAACCTAGACGCATGACTAGGGTTGCCGAGTTTCCCATCGATGGGGCATAACACCATCTAAATCATTCTCTTCAAGTATTCCAAATTCTCCTCAGTCTTGCTCGATTTCGATTCGCGCCTATTTCAACTATCTATGACATTTTGCGACTGTTCGTTGGACCAGCATTCACTTAAGCGTCCGTACGACGATGTCTAGCGCTTGCGGCAGCGGAATCAAGGCTGGCAGAGAATAGATTAGTTGAAGAAGTGGGTAGTGGTCGCTGGAGAGATAAAAGGGAGATAAGATCGCAGGACCCATTTGCCATTTGCCGTATCTGTTCAGACTTGGGTCTTATATCTTATTTGACAAGCCAACACCGTCCAAAAAGACTTTCTACTTGAGCTCTTCTTTTTCATCTTTTTTAACTTTTGGGATCCAGGGTATTCCTCTTTTTTTTTTTTTTTGTCTTTCATCGTCTCACCTTGCCTTCCTAGCTATATGTGCATGGAGCTATGATTTATGGAAATGTAGAAAGTTGTATTCAGCTCTATTTTCTGCAGCAAGTTTTCTAAATGATGTAGATACATAACAACCTCTCTACTTATATAAGAATCAATCTTAAGGGATGGATGCTATACTTTATGAGTTCAGAACAAATGGCCCTTCGCTCTCAAACGAAAAGGATGAAAGGGTTGAGGAAATCAGTTTGATCAATGAGTGATCGACGACGTGGAGTCTTCTGATGAAGACATTGATTTTCAAGTCCACTGATCGCCACGGATGTGCCCAAAACAAAATCCACCAAAGAAATGTTGTTTTGAAATGAATGGAACTGGTGAAGGCTTTGCTAGTATAATCGTCATTGGGTTATTGTGAAAGTAATAGTTTATTATAAGTCACAAATTCTTGAAGGAGTAGGCCCTACCACGATTTATAATCTTTTGTTATTTGATTTTTTTATGGCCTAAAATAGACTGTTATTCCTACAAAGTAAATTAAAGACTCTCACCTAATTATGTTTATTTGGGATCCTATCATTGTTGAAAGGCTGAAATTCAAGAAACAAATAAAAAGTGAACCCCAAATGTCTTGTCCCATCAAATTGAAACCCCTTTCTCATTAGGCATGATCAATTCGGTTCTTGACATAGAACAAAGAACCAATCCCGTAATTCTTGGTTTCCAAAAATTGGAATCAAGAATTGCCGGTTCCATAATCAAGCGATTTCAAAAGAAGTTCAATTTTTTTTTTTTTTTTTTTGTCCAGAGAAATCAATTTTGATCAATTTTTTATAATGAGATATTACCGCTGTATCATTTCTCGATAAAAACAAATGTTGGTCAAGTCGATATAACAATTTCTTCATGTTGAAGTCCATAATTTGACTCTCCGTATGTGCAAAAGTGTTTTTTTTAATGACATGTTTATACACATTTACCACAAATAATATTTTTTTTTACCCTAACTGGGACATTTTTACCACAAAAATGAGTTTTTTTTAGCATAACCCAACACACATCAACTGCATAATTTTTTTTTATCGTATTTAAAAAAAAAAAAAAAAAAATCCTTTTTCCAGATTTGAGACACCGTTACCATGAATATGGATAAATTGGGACACATTTATTGCACAAGACCTATTTACTGGAAAATAACGGAGAGGAGGGGTGGTGATGTTTCATGGATAAATTGAAAAAACGAGAACATTTATAAGTCACTTCCGTTTTGATTCCTCTCATGTTATTCAACAACACATTTAGCACCTGGCGTTGACGAGGACTCCTACATGTACCATCGTATAAGGTTCAATACCGTGAAGAGAACATTAAGCGGGTGCGATGCATTTTTAAATCGGTGAACATTGGAACACCCGTTCGCTTCCCGGAACCTCCAGCCTTGAAACTGGATCGGTTCTCTTGATTCGGTTTGGTTCAGATCAGTTCTCAGATAGAACCGGATCCGTACTCACCCCTACCCTCCGATTCTTTTGGGGAGTTGATTGATCCTTTGGTCAGCACCATACTCTTCAATCGGTTCCAAACAATGTATGATCGAATTCGAGACGGACGTGATGGAGGAATTTCAGACGCGTAATTTCCTATGAAACATGTTTTGGGAGATGGGAAGAGAAGAAGAAGAAGGATAATCGTACTGCTCGACCAAACTTAGAAAATTCTTCGCGTGGGATCCGTCAATCCCTTCCGTTCAGGAACAGGCAAACGACTTTTGCTTCCTTTTATGCCCCATGCGACATCTCGAATGGGCCAGTCATTATTTCTTTTTTTATTGAAGTCTGAAAGGTACTTCCCCTGCCCATGTTGAATTGAGAACATGGGCGGCGATCGGTGGGCCGGGTCGATGCAGGAGAATCGGAGCCGGCGGGGCGCGGCGTCGATGACGATCAGGGGGAAATGGAGATCATCGTGGGAGAGCAATCGGCTCGAGCTCGAGCCCAAGGCCCAACAAGCTCTAGTGGGGATTAGGGTTTTCGGCGGCGGCTCGCGCGTGGGGGGGGGGAGAGGGAGAGCTGGATCTGGGCGGCGCGTCAGGAGGGCGAGAGAAGAGCGCGGCGGCGGCGGCGGCGGCGGCGGCGAACGCGAACCCCGACCCCCGTGGCAAAAGCTCAAAAGCCTAGTGCCCCCTCCTCCCTCGGCGCTCTCTCTCTCTCTCTCTTCCGTCTGCCTGCTGCGCGTGTCGCCTGTGTTTCTTAGGGTTCTTTTTTTTTTTCGCTTTTCCATTTTCGTAATTATCGCTAGTATATGTTAAAACTAATTAACTCCGGCTTTGCCTTGCCGGTCTAGACGGGGGGAGCTTTTGACCTTTGAATCCCGGTCGTGCGTCTTCCAGGTGTAATTCAATATTAAAAGTTAATCTATAACAATATCTTATGACTTACACGACTTACGGAATTGAATACTCTTTAGGCCCCGTTTAATTTGACCGAAGAAGCAACCGTTCTCCTTCTTCGATGGTTGATGCACGATTGCTAGACGACAAAGCATCCATTCCATCGTCGAAAGCCCGCAACGGGCTCCTAAAAACTTCGGCAGTCCGTCGTGCCAGTGGCGAGAGACCGGCACGTTCTGTCGTGAGTGCCTTCTTGAATTCCACCATGTTCTTATGTCTACAGGGAATTTCTCAACTTACCTTCTTTATATCACGTAGAGGACCCCTGACACTTCATGCTTGAGTGGGAGTCAGCTCGCACATGGTGGCCACGGAACTGTAAAATTGACGGAAACTATCTTGCATGTACGAGTTAACGTGGTGACACCTTTGCTGCACAGAAAAAGACATTCTATTGCAAATGAGATTTAGTTGTTTTGGACTAAACTCTAGAACAGGACGATGTTCATGCTCGTATTTACTTAAGGTGATGCTAGATATTATATTGGAGATATTTAATAGCTCTCGTTGTTTCCATGGTTAGAATTCGAGAATTGTGTGAAACTACTAATCTCGTATGTGTAAGCGCTTCAGTGATGTAATACTCATATCTCATGGACTGTTGGGTCGATGAGGCGACAACACCAACACATGTAATTTGTAGGGTTGGTCCATAGACTCGAAAGTTACCTATCAACAGCAGATGCACCAACACTGACCTTCCCCTTTTTGTATAGCGACATGCAATTTCTGGTATTTGGTGACCACCGAATGGCCGAAATTGAGGTTGCGGTGATGTCTTCATGCAAGAGACCAAACGGGATATTCGATGAAGGCAAAAGGTTGCTCGACGACAATACAATAGAACGTAAATTCTCGCTGATTTCTTTTTCATCATACTTGAACGGGCTTGCGGCATGTGGCATTGTACTTGCAAAGCTCCTTCTAACTTGAGACATCTCTACATCATATCTTGCTCAATCTCTTGAAGTTGCCATCCCACTTGGGAAATTGCCGAATAATAGGTGGCCACATTCTTTGCAAACGCCCTCTTGACACCATAAGCATCGATCTCGGGTTGGGACTTTTTTTTAGTGATCTCAAGTTGGGACTTTTTTTAGTAATCAGACATTCTTCTTCACCTAGCCATCGCCGAAGTTGCTTGATGGTTTTTATTAGAATAATTAAATATTAAACCATGCATTTCATTTAATAGTTTAAGATTTTAGAATAGTTGGTAGTGATCCTACAAATCTCACATAATATTAGAACTAAAAATCCTAAGTTTGAATCTTTCCGGACCTTATTTACCTTCCAAATTAAATTTCCACCCTAATATTGGGCAAAAAAACCAAATTAAGCGTGAGAGGGAGCGTTAAAGTAACTAAAGATTAAATTATACCTTCATCTAACAACTTAAGTTTTTAAAAAAATCAATAATGATCTTACAAAATCTCACAATTTTCTTTGAGTGTATAGGTTTATTCCAAGAAGGCTCTCGGGGGGAACTAGCTTGCGGCAATCACCTCAGTAATTCGGCAGCTTGCGCTAACAAAAGGCCAAATAGACACACTCTTCCTAAAGACTAAAAGAGAATTGGAATCCTTTCACCGCTTACTTAATGAAGTGACATTAAGTAAATTGGGCCGGGCCAAAGGTAAAAAAGAAGAGCGCAACGCGGGTCTTAAGTAAATGCGCAACCGAGTTTCTCTCTGGCCAGAACAAGAGGGTCCTGAGCACAAAGTTGAAATTTGACGATGGAGTGAGAATCAAGTTTCACAACAGTGCTACTAGTCTACACAAGTCTCACTCTTCAGAGCATGATACTCCAATTAAAACCAGAATTCTGACAAAAAATCATGACTAATGACTATCCTTTATATGTTTTTGCTAGAAAAAGTTTCTCCACTAATGACCTTCTTCGTCGCTGCTCAAGTCGCTTTGTGCGTCTTCAGGGAGCTCGACTTCCTCTTCTTGAACTTCTTCTTGAACTTCCTCTTGAACTTCCTCTCCCTCTAGCAATTGGGCCGGGCCAAAGGTAAGGTATATCGTGACAACGATAGCATACTCCCAGCGGTAGGCCGGAACGACAGTGAACATCTACATAGAAACCAAGATTCTAGCCTCAAGCTCATTCTACTACCAAACAAGAATCATTAACTATATACCTGTGAAAACATTATGGGTGCCTCATTGAGAAAGAAGGCTCTACCCACCACCATAATGATGGTAGTGTGGGCCACCGGATCCACAGAAGTTTGAATTGACATCAGTTCGTGCAGCGTGGCAGGCAACTCTCGGTGGAGATTCGCGATTGCGAATAAACCTACTGCCACTCTCCCACGAAAGAACACCTGAGATTGTCCATTGTAGTATCGGAGGACTCGGGGGCGATTATTATCGAATCTGGCATAATATCCTCCGACGAATATCGCCAATCGGAGTTGGACTCCGTCCATTCGTATCTGTGAAAGCGACAGACAGAGAGAGAGAGAGCGCCAGAGAGAGCGCTACGCAGGTTAGAAGTCTGCAAGAGAGACAATACAGAGAGAGAGAGAGAGAGAGAGAGAGCGAGCGCTATACCTGGTGGCGAAACACAGAGAGAGAGAGAGAGCGAGCGAGAGCGAGAGCGTCACGGTGGCGAAACAGAGAGAGCAAGAGCGTCACAGAGAGAGAGAGATGGAGTAGGGTATGGAGGGAGGGTTCGAGAGAAGGGTGGGTTTTATCTGTTTTTCCTGTTTTGAGTCTGTTACGGGGTTGGGTTTTCTTGTTTTTTCTGTTTCGGGGGGAGTTTTGACAGATGAACGCAAATAACTCAAAGATCGAACAACACGAGACGGTAGGATGTGGAGGAGCCAACCGACGCCACCGCGACCGTTGGTCTCTACCGAACTCTCTTCCCTCCCTCCAAATTCCCTCTCACCTAATTAAATCAATAATAATAATAATAATAATAATGATAATAATAATGATAATAATAAACCATATTAAATAAATAAAATTAAATTAAAAAATCGCATTTAATTGAAATTAAATACGAAAACCCATTAAACCCCCCTTCCCTCCTCTCTCTCTCCTCCACACGCAGTCCTCCCTCCAGCCGCTTCTCTCTCTCTCTCTCTCTCTCTCTCTAGAATCTCCCCCCGCCGCCGTTAGAGAGAGGGAGAGGACGCCGGCGACGGCGACGACGACGGCAATGGCGGTCGCGAGCTCCTCCGCGCTCTCCTCCAAATCCGCATTCGCCGGCGCCCACTCCTCCCTAGCCAGGCCTCGCCAGCCGGCCCCCGCATTCTCCCTCCTCCCCGCGAGGGGCGCCCGCCGCCCCATCTCCGCCGTCCACGCGGCGGACCAGCCGAAGACCCCGGCGCGGCCGCCGCGGCGAGCAAGTCGTCCGCCGTGGCCGCGCCGGCGGCGCCGCCCGCCGCGGCGGGGACCGGGAAATGGGCCGTCGACAGCTGGAAGGCGAAGAAGGCGCTGCAGCTGCCGGAGTGCCCGGACGAGAAGGAGCTCGACTTCGTGCTGGCGACGATCGAGAGCTTCCCCCCGATCGTGTTCGCCGGGGAGGCGCGCAGGCTCGAGGAGAGGCTCGCGGAGGCCGCCATGGGGAACGCGTTCCTGCTCCAGGGCGACGATCGCGTGGAGAGCTTCAAGGAGTTCAGCGCGAACTACATCCGGGACACGTTCAGAGTGCTGCTCCAGATGGGTGTCGTCCTCATGTTTGGAGGGCAGATGCCCGTCATTAAGGTCAATTTGCTTCTTCCTTTTTATTTTCTCTCCCATTGCCTGTACATGCTGCTTTGGAGTAATTTCTCATGGATTTCATGCATTCTTTCCTTGAGGAGGGCTTATCTTTGAACTGTCCGATGACATAATGTGAGATATAGTTGTTAGCATTCCTACGAATAGGTGGTTCTTTTACAATTCATCTGTTTTGACAGTTGATTTTGGAGAAAATCGTTATGGCATATCAAAAAGGAAATGTTTTTCTTGTTACTGGACGCCTGTTCAATTCTTCTCAATTGTATGAGTTATCAAAAGCTGCATTGCTTGACTGGCGAATATTTTCGGTTTCATTCTGCAGGTGGGGAGAATGGCGGGTCAATTCGCAAAGCCTAGAATTGGCCCTTTTGAGGAGAAGGATGGGAAGCAGCTGCCAAGTTACAAGGGAGACAACATTAATGGCGATGCTTTCGATGAGAAATCAAGAATTCCAGACCCTCATAGAATGATAAGGGCTTATTCTCAGGCTGCGGCGACTCTGAACCTTCTAAGAGCATTGGCAACTGGAGGTTACGCTTCCATGCAGAGAGTTACCCAGTGGAATCTTGATTTTGCAGAGAACAGTGAGCAGGGAGATAGGTAAACCCGGCTGACATCCTTTTGCTTTTAGTCATCGTGGATTTCCTTAATGATGATTATCATTTGAATTTAGTGGAGATGGAAATACAGGACTGCCAAAGCGATGTAGCATGAGCTAGTCCTTCAACTAAGCTTCCTTTTGTGCATAAATTCAGCTCTGTAGCATCCTCTGAATTATAGGACTGATTGCTGAAAGTGAGCCTGGTTTGAGCTTATTGCTCTTAGTTGTTAGGCCTTAACAATATATTCTGTTTCATATTGCCGGTGGTGAGGATTGGATAGTGGATATCAGTGGTGCTTTATACTACTAGATAGGTTCATTACATGGATCTAATTGTCTTTCTCTTGATACGGTGTAATAGGTATCAGGAACTTGCTCATAGGGTAGATGAGGCCCTTGGTTTCATGGCTGCTGCTGGACTCACTGTTGAACACCCTATCATGACATCTACTGAATTCTGGACATCTCATGAGTGCTTGCTTTTGCCTTATGAGCAAGCTCTGACTCGTCTAGATTCAACTTCGGGGCTGTATTATGACTGCTTTGCTCACATGCTCTGGGTTGGGGAGCGTACTCGCCAGCTTGATGGTGCTCATGTTGAGTTCCTCAGGGGATTCGCCAACCCTCTTGGAGTTAAGGTATGCTGATTTGCTGTTTTGTTATGCCATGGTTGGATCTCAATGTTATTTAATCACCCATTGTCAAATGAATCTACTTCATATAAACTCCATTTCTCATGGTATGATCGTAACCCTCAATTTTGATTAAAACGGTTAATCTCAATGGGTACAAGACCCTGAACTAATGCGGCCATTGAGTTAGGAACATCATCAAGGGCAACGTCAATGGTTTGCGGCCTGCAGCAATCAATTGATTAAAACCATTCAATGGCCAATCAGCAAAACGATTTTGTAAAAAGAGTGCCCTTTGATAGAGTATGGAAACAAGTATTCACTTGTCATTGTGTATTGGTCAGGAAGGAATCGTATAACGACTGTGAAGGATTACATCCCTGAGCTCTGACCATTATGAATATACATCAATAATCACTTAGATTTCCAATGTGATATTCGCACCTTAATTTTGACTCCAACTTTTTGATAGCTTCCTCTATTGTAGGGAGACTGCTCCTCAAAGCTGACCACTGGTCTTTTGTTAAGCTAATTCCTAGAATGCATCAGAACAGGCATAAATATTTGCATAAACACGCTTAATGGTAAAATGGGAAAACTACAAATCCAGCAAATGCATGGACAAAAATGCTTATAGAATTCAGAAAAACATACAGGACTACAAAAATCTAGTGTGAAAAAAGAAAAGTAAGCTCGCAATGTGCAGCATTAACATTTATGACAGGCAGTAGAACAAAGAAGCAAAAACAGTTCTTGGACCTGAAAATAAGTTATAGTAATCTTCTCAGATTTTTCACGTATGTGCCATCCTTCCATATAGGCTCGAGACAAAGGTAATGGACGTTGGAGGACGGGGGGGAGGCGGAGAGAGAGAGAGAGAGAGAGTAACAGTGTTCTAATGCTTGGAGATATAGAAAAAAGGGTGATTAAATGAAGGTGAGACACTTCCTTACTCACTATGTCCATCTCACACTCATAACTTCCAAAGGAGTTGACTTGCTGTGGGACTTCAATCTCAGCAAATTACAGTGAATATTTTATAGTTAAGAGGTTCAGAAGCCACCACAGCACATTTATACAACTTTACACAGCAGCATATTGGAGTCAATACAAGCCAATGAGACGCACAATGTTGATAGAAACGCAAAGAATTATACTGAGACGAACATACTCTTTTAGCAAAAGCCACTAAAGCAGTTGGAATTGCAGATACTAACAACGTAAAAGTGTCAATTATATGCAACATCAATCAATGATCAGATAAACCATTGTCATCAAAGCTTAGGCAAGCTCACAGGCAGCAAAGAGTAAGAAAGACCATCCACAATTATTATACCTGAACCAGCTAGAACAAAAAGACGAGCATCATTGTAGATTTAGACAAAGGAGAGAATGTTATACATATGTGCAATCACCTTTAGCACTGGGAAAATGCTTTCCATCTTTGACATAGTAGTCCCTCATTGATACCATATTTGTGCCTTTATAATCTTGAATTGTCACATACCTCCTATCTGAAAGCTACACCAACATCAAATGATGATTTCAAAGTTGTTGATGTGGCTTATCCAATCACAGAATGTAGAATAATCAGTCGGCCACAAGAGGAATATAATGAAAATGTTACTAGTCAGTACCAACTCTTTTAACAGCAACGCAAGTAGATCCTCAAGAGGTTCTCGAGCTGAGTCCCAATTGCCAACCAAGGAAAACCATGAAAAATCCAAGAAAGACAATACCCACCAAGCGAGAATCTATAATGTTCGATTTGCAACTGCCTATTGCACTTATCTACTACTGCCAAGTGAGAATCTACAATATTGGATTTACTACTGCCGATAGGACTTCGTGTAAAATTGTCGTATTTCCTCCAATTAGGACTCCTCACCAATCTTATTCCCATGTTACTTGCAGCCACAGGGCTTCAGAAGTAAGAACTCCTCTTTAATGCTCCCTAAGTTAACATCAGCACACTAGACAGCTAAAATGTAAACTCGCCGTTCTCCTCAGCAAACAAAGAGACTGTATCGACTAAAGCTTTTGCAGAACTATCATCTTCGCCCAATCTAGGACTGTCCTCTACAGAAGAATGCGGGGAAAATAAATAAATCTCCATTTGACCGTCTGGCACAAGAGATGCTTGTGCGTGCGCGTTGGGAACCTTAAAGAAATACACATAGGCACCTCTTCACAAACCCAGACAACCATGGCTTTCTGACACAATTGATGCAGCTGAATACAATCTCACCATGAATTAGCAGACAAAAACTAAGTGACAGACGAAATAGTTCACTTTCTGTACATGCAGTCGATGAACGCAATCTATCCAAAAGCAGAGCGGTAAGGGTTTCGCTTTCAACCTCACAAATGAGGCGTTCTCCACTTTCGCCGAGCTCCTTCTTCACTTCCCTCGCCGGCGCCTCTCCGGCGACCCCGTCGACCTCTCCTCGGACATCCGATTCGCCTCCCTTGCCCCCGTCCTCGCCCGCAGCGTCGGAGAGGAGGAACGACTCCAGGACGCTCCGCACCAGCTTCTTGCTGTCGATGTCGGAGAGATCGAAGCCCAGCTTCTCGGAGGCCTCGCTCCGGAGCCTGAACTCGGTCATGGCTTCCATGTCGGCGCTCCGCAGTATCGCCATGACCGTCTCTTCGATCTTCCGTCTCGTCTCCATGCTGCTTCTGGATGGGCGGGAGGAGCTACTTCAGTTTGAGCTCCTTGTCTCTCTTGGCAGCCCCATTATATATCCAGCGCTTTTCTTATTTAAAAAAGACGTCTTTTTTATAAGTACTATTTATTATTATTTCGGCAACCGACGCCACCGCGACCGTTGGTCTCTACCGAACTCTCTTCCCTCCCTCCAAATTCCCTCTCACCTAATTAAATCAATAATAATAATAATAATAATAATAATGATGATAATAAGATTGGGATCCATGACCCTCAGTCCTAATCAATTCAAGGAGGCAGTGGAACCCCTATATGTACTGTTAGCAGCAAAGCGGTGTGTGCATATTGATTATGTGGAGAAAGATCCCGTGATTCTAGATTTGCAAGGTATGCACGTAATACTCAGTTGAAGATCTCTCTTTCTCTCTCTCTCTCTCTCTTTTATTTTTTATTTTTTTTAAATCAATTCACGTTATATGTCAGCTTGTCCAAAAGGAGAGACCTTGAAATAAAGTGCTCGCGTTCCTTCTGGGTATAAGTTATTTGTCATGTAAATTTGTTAATTACAAGCTTCAAGTCATTGATTTCATTTGATGAAAATCTCACCCTTCATGCCACAGAGATAATGAAATTTTTTGGGGCCACTATTATTTATCACCCTTACAGTTTTAAATCATCTTACCACAAAACTACTTAAGAATATGAATTTGTATCCATTTGCAAGTGCTTGATGGTATAAGCAATTATATTAGGCCACACGAATTTGTAGAATCATACGCTTAATGGAAACTGAAACTAGCAATTTATTCATGGCACTTGCATTTGATTGGTCAGAAAATTCATGGAAACTGAATTTCAACAACAAATGGGGGATTACTGTTGGGGTTGGTAGAACTGGCTAAAGTGCTGAACCATCTATATAGGTTTAGGAGATCACTGAAACCAAGATCTGCTTCTAAAGAAAACAATATAGCTTTTGTAGGGCATGTGTTGCAGTGCTCTTTGCAGTTAAACAGGTTACTTGTCGTGAGAGGGGATGGTCAAGTAATGGTTTATTTATTATGATTGCAGATGTCCACTCAACTACTGGGCCCCTAGGCACTGGAATTCCCGAACAATCCACCATGCAGAGAGAAGTCTTTGAGTTTAGCATGTCTGGATTGAGTTGTGCTGAAAAGGCTGGACTAGATATGTCTCTAGTATATGATTTAACGGGTTTTCACTCAGTGGAAACTGACATGCATCGCCTGCCCATCATTCCTTCTCTTGTCTACCCTAACTTTCAATTTTCCACTCAGAGCGCTCTCTCAGATTTCATGGGAGATTTGGTCCGAAATTCAAAAATAACCATTAACTCCGATGGTAGAGTCTTGATCGCAGCTAGTGGGGTTGAGATGAAGGATCTCCTCTCAATTGTAGCGGAGTTTTACCTATCGAGGAACTTAACTCAAGGGAGAAAGCTTTCGATGCCAGTTCCTTACTTCAGAAGGTATGACAACAACCACCTCATATGCTTAGTGGGTCATCGCCTTAAACCGTTGTTAAATTGAGCGTATCTGTTTGTAGATGAACATGCAATTGAGAAATGCCAAATTGTTGCCCTGTTATATTTGTGTACGCGCTAGGCCAGTCTTTAGCACTTTATGGAACTGTATATCTACCTCAATAAACTTATTCGCTTCTTAACAGATCTAACTGAGTGAGAACCTTAGTTGTAAGTATAACATGTGGGAAGTAAACACAAAACCACCCCACGTGCATCAACTTAGTTGCTTGACATTAGAGAAGCATGACCCTTGGAAGGAAATTAAGCTTAAAGGCTACAATAAGCAGGTGGGTTGAGCTGACATCTGGCATTTCGCCATACTGCTGGGGGATGTTTGTGCTCAGAAATTTGCATGCTTTTGATGAACTTCAAATAGTGTTATTACATGGCTTCTGGCTTATGTATGTGAGAGCCTCTGACCCAAGCGTTATAGAATCTTTGTTCAACAGTATATTAAGTCAATTGTTTCGTTTTATATGTTCCTGTTTATATTCTTCTTCTTATTTATATTACTGCTGCAAATGTGTACTTTTGGAAATAGACTGCTCATATCCTTATGTCACACTAATTTTCTGCATTATGGTTCTTGATCATTTCCAGGAAACTGCAAAAGAGGAGGTAGACAAAATTATGGTTACTGATGCACCACTTCTCTTTCCTCCTGGACAGGTACTTCTTGCATTTTCCTTTTCTTACAGTTCTACTTTTACTTGGTTCATGAGCAAATTTTTAGGCCCGGCAACTTGCTTTCAATTTTTGGATAATTTCCCATTAGGTTTATATACTCTATATGAGGAGTATAGATTTGTTCAAACAAAAAGGAGTTGAACTCATGTCAGATGCTTCAACGTGTTAAATGGGTATCTGGGCAATAGAGAAATATGGTGCAGGAGCAATTTTGTAACCTTTAGAAATGTTGGCTGCAATACCGGTAATAGTGGATGTGTTTGGAAATTATAACTCTTGAGCGCTTCCAAGATCTTGGTCTCTACCTCACTGAATAAATCCTTTAGAATTTCTCCTTAGTTTGATGGTGTAGCTGAACTCCCATGTTATATATTCTTAAAGACTTTTTTATGTTTTCTGGTGCAGCTGGCATTGGCGGCTTTGCGTCATGCTAATGAGGTGCATAGAGTTCTGGACTATGAAAGGTTAAAAGCAACTCAAATTTTTTTTTATGAAACCAACAATAAGAATTACTTGCCATAGACTTCTCTACATTGGGGCAGCCAGTTGTTCTGATTCTCTTGGTACCTTAGTTGTAATGATGATTGGGTCAATTGAAATTTATGCTTCTTTTCAGATACCTAGAGAACATGCTCATACGCCAAAATTCCATTCACAGCAGCACAGAGCTCATTCAGCATCTGAATGCGATAGATTCCTCGGTAAATCCTCAAGTTTTCTCGCATTTATCTCAAAATATAAAATCATAACTGGTCTTGCGATCTCAATTCTACTTGAAAATGCAAGTCATGTGAACCAAGTTCTAGGTATTGATAAAAAGTTTCTAATTTGTTCTTCATGCTGCTGACTGAATACAGGTTAGGACATATAAATTCCCTTCTGAGAAAGATATGAAACACATCAACAGGAAGCTGAGGTCTTGTTGGGGCCTTAGTTCGCATGATGAGTAATTCCTTCAAACCCCTGTCCTCTGATTTCTTTTATTCTTGATAACAATTGGCATGTGAAACCTATCAGATTGATGCTTTGCAGTAGTAAGAAACGAGACAAGGAATCGAAGCACAAATCCAAGCGGAGTGCAGGTTAGATGCAAGAGGGGTCATCTCTTGCTTGACAGTATGTCATATGTGTCCCTTGTGTACTGCTCTCATTATTTCCTTACAAACCGTTCTGATTGCTTGGTTTGTCCTGTTTTAGACTTCTCCTCAGAAATGCTTCAAGTTCTTAAGAAACTAGTTGTTGATATATGGCAGGTGTATGCACAGCTGAGACATCATCATTAGTGCCACACTCATCCAAATATGCATCTACTGCGACCATGGTTGCTGAACTTACTCTTCAAAGCTTGTTTTGTATCACGAAAATATTCCACAGTATGGAAGTGACAGAAAACAGTGGGCATCTAGCGGCTTGAAAGAGCTCTTGAAATGCAATTGATTTAGGAGCATCACTGACCAGGGAAGTTGAGAATTTACATAAACTACTTTGTGTATTTTGTGTTCATCTGGTGGTGTAAATCAGCAGGTCGAGACAGTCATGTATGCGATAATTACTGTTGTGAAAGTTGATATGATGGTAACCTACAATATTGGAACAGGCCTTGTGGTTGCTCGTAGGGAAGACAGCTCATGGTCTCCACCTTCTGCAATTTCTTCATGTGGAATAGGGTGGGGAGCACAGGTAGGCTTGTTTTATCGTATCTCTAGTAAACGAGAAGCTCTAACTGATTAGTATCTTCATTAGATCCATTAGAGTATTCTGTTTTATAGGTCTTTTGTCTTATAAGGCAAATGATTAAAAGATTTGCTATTGTTCATGTTTCCAAATAAAATCATGTTTTATGGTTTAAGTAAAAGGTCAGTCTTCACAACTATTAGATACGCATAGGTTTTTTTATTTTAATTGTTAAAATAATCATCATCTTATCCTACTTTTCTAATGCCATTTGTAAGTGCTTTTGCTTATTCATTTAATCAGCTTGCCAATTAATAACTGTAGCTATGCTTGTCTGGGGCTTGGATGTTTAATTTAGTTACATGCCTCCATATCTGGTCCTTGGATTTAGACATCAATGGTGTTATATTGCTTTGATGACATCCCACCTCTGGTTCTGTTCTTGTTAACCCATGTTTGAGTTTGATATTCACAACTTTGGGAAAAGGTGTAATTACCTATTGGGCTTTGATGTTATAATGATGTTTCGGGTGTCTTCACTATTTAATAGTTTGCTCGAACCATCAATGCAGTGACAGTGGACAAATTTCAGGGAAGGTATTAGTATACCGCAATCCTGGTTTGCACTTCGGAGATATTCATGTTTTGAATGCTACATATGTGGAAGCTCTGGAAACAAAAGTTGGAAATTCAAAGTATGCTATATTTTTCCCTACTAGTGGACCACGCTCCTTGGCCGATGAAATAGCTGGTGGGGATTTCGATGGGGATATGTATTGGGTTTCACGGAACCCTCAGGTTGGTGTTTATATGAGATTCACTCATTCTTGTTAGATGTCTTGTATTACATTTGGTTGATGTCCTTTGCTAGCTAATGATGATACAACCTTGGACCCCCTTCCCCTTCCCCCACAACAGGAATTAGTCTTTTGATTTTTCTTTTTGCAGTTTCATAATCCTTTCATGATTTTCCTCTTTCTAGTGAGGTTTTGGTAGTTGGATGGTATTTTTCACCATCCTTTTTCTCATTAGACAATTTTTCTACAGTTTCAATTATTCTGTTCCTGTAAATGTCTCATGCAATATAGCATTGGAATTCGGTGTGGCACCTCATGACTGCAAACTTTGAGATTTTCCCGCGCTTCAAAATTTCCCTTGCTTGAAAGTTGATGCATACTGTTCTTCAAACTATACCCAGAATAGTTGTATGTCATTGTAACTGGGTTCCAACTTGGCTAAGCAGTTGTTGTATGGCCAATGGAAAAGGAATTAATATGGTCAATTACTTAAGTTATTTGAAGTTTAACGAAAAAAGTAATATGAAATTCATACATGTTATTTACTATTGTGACAGACCTTTAGGAGAAGATGAGCCTGAACTTAATTCCTGAACAACAGGGAAAATTGTTCGTGTCCATGTTTGCTTTCATTGGTTTGGCTTTGCTCATAAGGAATGTATAATGGCCTTTTCAGCCACTCTTTATGCATGTGCATGTTCCTCTTTCGTCTCTCCTTTGGCGTACAGGCGTAGACTTTGAAAGTAACTTTAAACTTAGTGGAATAACATGAATGACCAACTGGGGCCTTTTACTGGAACAGGATTTCCATCCTTAATGTCCTTGGATAATTTCTACTTCTAAGATGTTTTGCTGTTGCTTTTTCTTGAATCTCTTGGGCCTAAAGACCTGCAATGGAAAGATAATAAGGAGAATCCTGAGGAAAATTGCCTCGAGGCAATTAGACAAGCTTGGAGACAACAGCACACTGGCAGATCCATCTGTTGTCGATCAGCTGATCTCACTTGCTGATACCTGAAGCGCCAAGGTTTGTAACTTATGAGGTCATCATCGGATTTTCAGCCTCAGGCTCTCATCGTTGTTGGATTTTTTTAGTTTCTAAGTAGCAAGATGGTGCTTATTCCGAGTCAGCCATTTCTTTAGCACTTCTCAGAACCTGTTGGCATATGATCTTTGTCATAAGAATAAATGAAATAGGTTCTCTTCTGGTTAGTGGTGTAAAAATTACTTGTCTGTCCACAAGAACGCGAGCATTATCAATTCTATAGAATAACACTTCAACATGCCTTTCGTCCTGTAAAAGGCTGTGTTATCAGTTGCAACCATTGTCGGCCACCTTCCAACAATCTATACATCGAATATCTTCCATCACTAAAGGAAAGCTATTTTCATTGCCATTAGTCGGATTACCACAGAACAGCAATGACAACTGACTATGCAGAATTTCTTTTGCTGAGGTGACTTTAGCTTGTATGTGTGACTCGTGATTTACGCTTCAGATGACAGGTTCGTCTTACTATGAGCTCTTATTCACAGTTGTTACATATTGTGGCAGGACCACATTGGGAGGGAAAATATTGACTTGAGCTCTTTAACCTTCCTTGTCCTTGATAAGGCTGATGAAATGGTAAGGATGGGTTTTGTTGAAGATGTGGAGCTAATTCTTGGTGTATGTGTACTAATTTTTTCCCTATGAAGTTTCTGGAGGAAATATGCTTTACTTATTTATTGATATTTGACAATAGGTTTTTCAGTTTCAGCATCATGCAGCTGCTTAGAACTTTTAAAAAGAGATTTTTAAATCTTATTTTTAGAGCAAGATCTTTATTTTCTTTGTGCCTTTAAAATTCTCTACTACATGTAACATATCTCTTATTGTGCATACATTGAGAGGGGCTCAAACCAATATTGGTATTCCTCTGCTTGAGGCTTGTCTTAGTAGGTTTACATAAGGCATTATCTAGGCTGCAGTTTGAAAATTGATTATGTCCTGAGATATTTGGAGAATCTCTGTCTCAATTATGTGACTTTTTCGATTTAACCACATTGCTGATAGATGTGGATATACTTATCCTTCAATTCTTCTGGTTCTTGCAGGCAAGGTGGAGGATACAAGTAAAGTTCAGACGCTGCTCTTTAGCGCTACTTTACCAGATTGGGTGAAGGGTCTATGTAACTCAATCTGGCAAAATTGTTTTGTTGTTCTGAATTTGTATCTTGGTTGTCAATGTTTTTTTGCCTTCTTTTTCGTTGCTTAAACAAAGCCCTTGATGATGTGCAGTTGAATGCTCTCTTCATTAATCCTATTCACAATTTGCTTTGGAGATTCTTTTTCACTTGTAGGAGTTCACGATTGAATATTGCTTTTTGGATTATTTCAATCAGCCGTAAAATGGTAGGGAACTTAGCTTTGACACAGTGTCATGTCACCATAGTGTCATATGGGCAACTTCCTGCTTTCAAATGTTTAGCCCAACTTCGATATCTAACTCGGCTGATGATGATTTCCAATAGATTTTTCCCTTCTCTCGGGGCCACCGGTGAACGAACTAAAATCCAATTAAGTAGAGAACATTTTTCCACACCTAAAATGCACGATTGTCGTTGTTGGGTGAGTTAGATTACACCATATTCCACACAAAATTTTGAGACCCACAAATACTACACAATTCAGAATGCCAGAGGAAGGCTAATGATGAAAAACCACCCTTTATCCTCAAAATGCTCTCCAAAAGAGTATTGGGAAGATTGGACAAAAGACTCTTTTGTGATGAAGTTGCCAATTTATAATGAGCCAAATGAACAAAGGACACATTGTCCAACCTTTTATGCCATATTGGTTTATAGAAATTCAGTAGTCGGCGACCATTCTAATCATGAACCTTCAATCGATAGATCCAAAGTTGGGCTTAATTTGCTAGTAATTGATACTGATAACTCTCGAAGATGAAAGGCATCTTATTGTATACTGTAATACCAATTAAGTTGTTGAGAACCATTCCTCAGTAGGCTTGCTTTCCCAGTCATAGAACCACACCGTAGAGTGGAGGAGATATAGAACTGAAACAGAAAAAAAAAAATTGATGACAGCTTTTAAGAAGAATGACTTCTACCCCCTTTAGAAAAGTAAATATGTCCCCATCACAAGAATCTTGAGTGTTCTACAGGTTCTCAAAATCATGCAAGCGCAGCTGTATACAAGCAGGACATGCACACACCTAACCACATTCGCACATGAGCAAGCATGCCCTATATATAGCAACAAATCAAAGCAAAGGTGTTCACGCCCCCCATATAGCAACAAATAAAAGCAAGGTTTACACCGATGGCCATTATCTCTCCATAAACACATGCAAAGCATTTCACTTGCTCAGTCGTTTGTCTAACAGCAAGAGTAGCATCTGTGAAATAGCCACCTGCGAATCACATAATCTGTACAACCATCTCTAGGAACAGTAACAATGAAGAAGATCACTAATAAAGGTGCCATTCAATTATCGGGCAACAAAGAATTCTCAAAAATGTATAGGATAATGAGCAAAGTTGTGTGAAATCAACAGAAGCATACAAAGTTTGCCATGGACAAATCATGCATAGCTCCTAATACTAGTGGTGGCCACCAAGAGTAAATGCTCAAGTGTCTTCATCATCTACTCAGGCAACACCAATAGTGTTGACAGACAAGGAGACTTATCTTATCATAACAATCTTAAATTTGTCTTTCTGAGATCATGTATGTACAACACACGTCCTGAGATATGTCCCTTGCACGATCCATACAATCAAGGTCTATTCAGGAGTCGTCCCTAGGTCTATTAGTAGAACATGTTTGGTATAACAAACTTCAATTAACTTCTTGGGTTAGACAATAAGACCATAATAGCCCAAGCTACATATGATCAGGATGTTTTTTCATATACGCCTTACAAGTTATGAAATCATGAAAGTCTAGAAGACAAGCCTACACACAATTTAAAAGAAATATATCTGAACTCTTTAGCTTTTAAGAAATGCCTCACGAGGAAAAAGAGCCAAACTTGATGCTGTATTCTTGTACTTTAAAATGCAGACCCAATCTTCCATTAGACTAATTGAGAGGTTCCAAGATGAGGTTTGGAGGAGTAAAACATACTTCAGTTCATCAGTGTGCTCCAGTTTACGACTTCCTTCAATCGCCGAGTTTTGCGTTTCGTAAAGGAGACTACCATCTTCAGGTACCTTGATGTTCCACTTCCGGAATGAGGCAACTAAAACCTGGCACATCCTTGTGATGGGACTCCCCCCAGGTCTCTGGAAACGATAAAGGGGTGTGCCTGAGAAGAAACTGGCAATGGCAATCCCCATAAATAATGCAGGAATACCAAATCCCCAGCCCCAACCAGCACTTTCTTGAGTCCAAACCAACAAGCTACTGGAAATGAGAGCTCCGATATTGATGGAAAAGTAAAACCAGTTAAAAAAGGATCCTTTCTTCATCCTCTCTCTAGGATCAGTGTCATCAAACTGGTCTGCTCCAAAAGACGACACGCATGGTTTGATCCCACCAGTTCCCAGGGCAATCAGATAGAGTCTGAAGAAAAACACTGCATACTGTGCTCGGGTAGCAGTAGGGCATAAAGAACCAACACATTCTACAGGCTTAAATGCTGGAACGGTTGCAGAGAGAGTCAAGGTACACATCCCCTGTACAGAAATAACAGATCAATTTCAAGCGGACAGTTTTGAATGAACAAAACTCTTGCTCCTCATGCAAGCACATATGTCATGCACATTCACATGAAGAATGGGTAATGGTCACAGAAAACAAGTATAAGATACAAGAAAATCACTCCATCACTTGATCATTTACTCATGCCTTGCCACACTATTTTTCTTAGTCTTGTTGAGCCAAAATGCTATCCTACACAACATAGCCAATTTACATAAACACACAACATTTTAGACAAATAAGCTGTAGTTTGGCCCCTCTTCAAAATAGTTATGACTCCAGTTGTGCCATTTGACAACGTGTTTGCTAAAGTCCAAAGTATTACTTATGACTCAGTTTCCTTTAACTAAAAGTGTTGCAATTCTATCGGTTCAAGACTCAAGCCACTCTTAAAAAAGACAGATACTTCGCATACTCGTGACATAATTTTTAATGCATTCCCATATAGCACTAAGAAGAAGAAAAGTGCCTCAATTAGTGTTGATATTGAGGAAAGTTTTGTTGCAATTGTGATTCATGATGACTTTTTAAGGAAATGATGATTGCTCTGGTAAATAATACTGAACTATTGAAGTGCACTTTGAACACCCATTTTAAACATCCACTGGTCATAACTTGACACGAACAGTGCTGACTAACTAACATAGTGCTTGAATCCCCAATAATATTGTATCCCCATAACTTTGCAGCATATTTCCACACTGATGTGATACTGAGAGAACACACTTTCACCAAAAGCTATAGTTATGATATAGAAAGCAAACATTAGTACAAAAAGGCAAAGTTCCTGTTTTGTAATCCAGGTGTGATATATGAGTATCACAGTTTCATCTCTGCATGCAACATTCAGCAGTTCGTTCTAATCATTATTAGCAACAAAGCTAAACTTTTTGATAATTCTAATCCAGCAGAATTTAGAAGCATTATGATGCACCAGTGACTAAATTTAGGTTTTGGAGTTATCCTCTACCTTTAGCAGAGATCATCCAAACAAAGGCGTACCACTTTTTCAAAAGTTGATGACAATATGAAGAGTGTGTAATCATTAAGAATATTTCTATTTATCTGATATTATATGGAAGAGGATAGAATCTCTTCAGGTGAATCAATCCCATTCATTTACTCACATATCTACTTCCAGGTCATGAACTAGTTTAACTTACAAAGAAATAAATTGTCGAGAAAGCAGCAATCGTCCAATATCTTCCCCAATAAGCATCTGCTACCACAGCTCCAATAAGAGGTGCAAGATAGCAAGTGCCTGCCCAAGTGGTAACGTTTCTTGCAGCAGAGACATTTCCCTCATGCATTTTGTTGGTCAGATAACTAACAAGATTCGTAGCAATCCCATAGTAGGCCAAACGTTCACAACATTCAGTGCCTGTATTTCGCCATTCCAGCTATTAATACATAATGAATTCGATAAAATAAAGTTCGCGGAAGATTAACATATATCATCTTTCCATTACCTAGGATGAAAGGACAAGCTCTCCAATTTCCAGTATTACTCTTCAAAACCGGGTTTCCGTTGACGTCAACCGAGCCATCTCCAGTGTACAGTCCATTCTGCTTTTTCTGTGACATAATTCCCATGTCAGGAATAAAATAGCATTAGCAGTTATGATATTCGCATGACCTAAATTTCAAGAGCGTTTACATTTTTTCATATCTTAATAGAAGAGGAGGTAATATGTCCAAAATAAAAAAGAATGAGGTGCAGCAAGCTTGTTGTCATCAGCTACCACTATTAAAGCCTCTCGTTTTTTTACTTTACACTGTAGGGAGGCTGCTCCTTACATTTTACATGCTCTGAGTAAAATAATTCATCATCATGGAAGAACCGATACCACAAAGCAGATAAAAAATGTTGTCTCCTCTCCTTGTCTTGGACAACCCCCTATTCAAGGTGCCTCTTTGATGGAAAGACATGTGAATCATGGTAACGAGTACATTTCAATGATTACATCATCAAGTTAAAAAAAAAAGAATCAAAATCCGCCACTAGATCCACCTCAGAAGATGCTAAGATGTACCAGAATTGGTAACAAAAAAAGTTCTTGTCTCATTGACAAAATCAAGAAAGTCATTAATAGTGAGCAAGAAGAGAAAAACTCAGCAATTCACCCCATTTAAACTGAACTGCAACCATTTTGCAACGACCATACTCCTCCACAGTAAGATAGTATTTTCCTAGACACAGAAAAAGAATATATGGAACAACTACAACTGATGTCTTCTACTTGTCACCAGGTCCTCCCTGCAAACCAGGTTCTGAACTGCAAACCTCTTTTGCTTCAAAATCCTTGGCTACGTACTCGAGCCCGAAATTGGGACCGAATAAGGAGTAGAAGACAAAGAAGGTCGAGAGGCCAGTCGGCAGCCGGCGATTTCTGGAGCCGCAGCTGGAAAGTCGATGACGGCGACAAGGACAGAGGCGAGGAGGGAAGCGCTTAGGGTGAGTGAGAGGGCTCGAGACAGAGAGAAAGGGGGGTGCTTGGGGTGAGTGAATGAGAATTGGAAAACCATCCTTGACATCTGAGTTCACCTGTGAAAGAATATTTTTAACCCCATTAACCATAGAACTTTGAGCTGAAAAGAGAAGTGACAGGCAACGCTATTTGTGATTATGGTATACATCATCCCTTAATCACCATTTTCGACTAGTCCCTTGTGTCACAAACCAAGATAGATCGCGATAGGGGACGGAAAAAAAAACAAGACTCGACGCATTACAAAGGAGTGATCCCAGACAAATCCACAAAAGTCAATAAGCTTTGGTTCCACCAACAGGCATTGACACTCAGTATACCATCTAATGGGAACAACACAGCAATAGACTTCAGTGAACATGAAAAGACACTCTTGGGAAAATTCCACAATGATTCAAACTCATCGTAATCAAACGGACAGACACAACCCGAGAGCCGAGCAACGGTGATCGATCCAAACCAACGCAAAGCATCCCTCCAAATCACAAAATCTAACAACCAGTAAGTGATCTTCAAGGTCTCTCCTTTTGGACAAGCTGACATATAACGTGAATTGATTTAAAAAAAATAAAAATAAAAGAGAGAGAGAGAGAGAAAGAGAGATCTTCAACTGAGTATTACGTGCATACCTTGCAAATCTAGAATCACAGGATCTTTCTCCACAGAATCAATCTGCACACACCGCTTTGCTGCTAACAGTACATATAGGGGTTCCACTGCCTCCTTGAATTGATTAGGACTGAGGGTCATGGATCCCAATCTTATAATGTCTTGTCTTGTCCTAGCAGCAGGCAAAATTGGCTGAAGATCCTGCACTTTCCATAATTAGATTTCCCTGAATGCAGGATGCAAAATAACAAGGAACCGACACCTGACCAACATTAGCCATTTCTATAATCTAACATAGAACAAAAGAAAATCCCTAGCAAACATCACTGCACATAGATCTAAACCACCCTAAACAATTGAGGAGGTCAGAATCAACAAAGACAAAGCTTCGCAACGTGCAAGCACCAATGAAAAGCAAAATTTAATTGCAACTTCGCAGCACTCTTTAAACCCGAAATCACCAAGCTTGGAGCATCAAGCCACGGAGGTCAAGATGGAGTTGTAAAATTTCAATCTTTTAGACAAAGAGTGGTGAAAAAACAAAAACTCGTGATCAAGAGATCTTACATAGATGAATCTCCTAGAGAACCAGAATTCTGCAACACATCAGAGGCCCAGTCAACGACGTGCACAGTGCAGCATCGAAAAAACTCACAAAAGCCGCAGCTAACGACGAGCTACAGAGCTAAAACACCACACGACCCAATCAAAGACTGAACGCCAAGCAGCAAGCACGGAGCTGCCACGACAACAGAACAAAATCGACAACACCGCACAAGAATCAACCGACGGAAGCTATCCAAAGCGCTTCGGCAATCCCTAGGCACGAAACCCAGTTCGTTCCGATTCGAATCCGCGACGGACGGAATCGAGAGGAACCGAGAGAAGTCGAGACTCACCCTGACGACTCTGCTCGCGCCCTTGCTCCTGACCAAGAACGAGGCTCGGCGGATAACCATGCGAAGCCATCAAGCAGAGCTCCGCCATCATCGACCAAGAACGAGGCGAGGAGGGAAGTGCTTAGGGTGAGTGAGAGGGCTCGAGACAGAGAGGAGGGGGGCACTTGGGGTGAGTGAGAGGGCTCGGGACAGAGAGGAGAGGAGTGCTTGAGGAAGAGAGAGGCAGAAGCGGGAAGAAATAGCGCGCGCTCCGTTGAAAGAGGAGAGAGAAAATGCAGCAGGCCTCTCCTTCTTCGCCGCGCCGTCGACCCCGCCCAAGTCCGCCGAGATCTCCCTCGCGACCGAGCGGGCTAGCGTCAGGGACAGCGCCCGGTCAGCGGCGGGGAGCCTGGTGCCGCTCGGGAACGAGACCGAGATGACCAGCGAGGCTTTTGGGGAGGCGGAGGCGGAGGCGGAGACAGAGGCGGGGGCGGAGGCCGAGGCGGAGGCGGAGGCGGAGACGGAGACGGAGACGGAGCCGGAGCCGGAGGAGGTGGGATGCGCGGAGAAGGAAACAGAGGAAGGCTCTGAGCGTTCTCGGTTCTTTTACGAGGAGAGAGAGAACCCGCCCATCCAAGTGAGGAGAGAGAGAGAGAAATTTTGAGCGGGAGGAATACGCTGACCGTCCTTTCTTTTCTGCAGGTGGAGCCGAGCCGAGCCAGCCGAATACCAGCCCTTTTCTCATTTTCCAGGGGGTCCCGCTCGGGACAGGTGTCGGTACGTGAGTGGTTCGTGCGCGCCAGGTCAGCGGATGACGTGGCGCGCACGAACCACTCAGAGATCGACACACGTCATATGGGACCCGCTGGAAGATGGAGGGCGGGCTCGGCTTGGCTCGGCTCGCTGCAGAAGAAAAGACAGCTCACGACTCCCGCCCAAAAGGTTTCTCTCTCCTCGATTGAATTTTCTGCAATTTTTCTCTCTCCCTCTCACTTTCTCTCCTCCTCCTCCCTCTCGCGACGTCCGCTCTGCTCTCTCCCCCCCTCCGCGAAGTCGTCCGACGCCGACGCCCCTCCGCCGGTTGCCTCCGTCGGCGTCGGAGTCCGTCGCCCCCGTCTCTCCCGCCTCCGCCTACGCTTCCGACGCCAACGCGTCGAACCACGACGGCGAAAATGCCTCCGCCGGTTGCCTCCGTCGGCGTCGGAGTCCGTCGCCCCCGTCTCTCCCGCCTCCGCCTACGCTTCCGACGCCAACGCGTCGAACCACGACGGCGAAAATGGAGGAGAGAGAAACGACGAAGCAGAAGACAGAGACGAAGAAGCAGAAGCGCGCACTCGGGGTTCTGGACATGGGTCGTCGCGTCGGTTGCGTTCCGGTCGCCCTCGTCTACCTCCCCAGGAACCTCCGCCTGTCCACCCGCCCCGAGGTCGTCAGCCCTCTCACCAGCATTCGCCGCCGTAACGCCGCCTCTCTTCGCTCCGTCGATCGATTCCCGATCCCCGATCGCCCGCTCCCTCCTCCCTTAAAATCTTGGAGGTCCATTTTCTGATACGATTTCTGGTTTTTCTTGTTTGTGCCGCCTGCAGTTGGCGAAGGCTACTGGTCGAAGCAGTCGGTGATGTCTCCCTACGCAGGTTTGGCGATTCAGTTACTTGCCGACGCATTATATGAAGTGCCGGTTATTCAGTTACTTCTGGCGCTTCGCCGGAATGATGGCGGCGACGGACGACTTCGTGGAGGCGGACAACGCGGAGGCCATCATCTCCAGGATCGAGCACAAGTCCCGCAAGATCGAGAGCTTGCTCAAGCAGTAAACTTCCCCTCCTCGATCCCTCTCTTGCCGCCTTTCCATCCGCGATTTCGCCGGATCGATTTTGAGCTGGCCCACCTCCCCTTTTCCTCGTGTTTCGTTTCGTCGCGTGCAGGTCGAAGCCGGTGGAGGCTCTCAAGACCGCCCTCGAAGGATCGCCTCCGAACACTCGGGGCGAGCGATGCAAGGTTCGCCCTTTTTTTTTGGTGGGTGTTTGCTGCTTGTATCGGTAGATCTTTCCGGGTGGTGAAGTCGCGGTCTTTGCAGTCGGCGAACTGGATAGTGGTGCACAGAGCGATAATGGCGATAAAGGATCTGGACGCCCTGTTCTCCTCCCTGGATCCCGAGTACTACGACATCCTCATGAAGTGAGTGTTGCGCTGTCTTTTCCCTGTTTTCCGTACCTGTCCGTTGTCGATGCTTGTTCGGATTTATTGCTTCGTGTTTGCTTAGTAATCTTTACCGTGGAATTGAAATGTTTGGAGTGATGGTAGCAATTTAAGGCACAGGGGATGGTTTTCTTGTTTCCATTAAGTTTGTAGCGCTTGAAGGCACAAGTGATATCAATGCCGAAATGCCACTGTGTGTGTGGGGGGTTTGTGAAGGGCTTAATCTTTTCACTCAACTGTCTTGTTCTTTCAATGGGACATTTGAGTACTCCAGTAGTCCCTTGATACAGATTAACATAAGGATCATGGGCTCATTGGGTAGTGACGATTATGCCTAATGATTATCGGTTGTGAAGGGCTTAATTATTGAGCTGTTTGTTGTGGCTGCAGCTTTTGGTAGAGATATTTAATAAAGATCAAGAATTCATGGGTGATGTAATGACTAGAAACAGCAAACTGTCTCTTCAGTTCATTGGTTTATCCGTGTCATCAGGGTTGGCACGTTAGGATCTCTGAAGACTTAACGTTTTTTTTTCCCCCAATGACTTAGTTTGATATACATTTTCTTATTTCTGGTGTTCAAACCTACAAATAATTGGGTGAGAATAACTCAAACTAATGAAGTGATCTTGGAAGAATTACCATTTATGAAATTTGACCATAACTTTGCTAAGGAATAGCCTACTACTTTGGTTTAGGTTATCAGTTTCTCAATTTTGCTTATGAAGAATAGGTTGCGCCAGTAACTACTATTAATTGTATGCTTTGGCTGATCATAGTCTATCTATTTAAGGCCTTGTTAAAATGTCTGTGTTGTTGTATTGTGAATTCACTGAATTATGCTACTTGTGATTGCTCTACTTATTTGTTGACACCCCATTTTTTGAAGGAACAAACCTTGTTAAACTATGCAAGGCAGTCAAGTTAGAGTGTATAGGGATTCCTATTCCCAAATAAAAGCCCTTTTAGAGGCTATGCGCAGACTAAGCTGGACTTTCTTTATTGCTACAATGTGATTTGTATTAGGCATTCTAGTTGCCTCTTCCCAAGGATCGGTACCAATGCTTTGTTTGGGAAGGAGGGGAGGGGAAGGAAAATTGGGGTAAAGTTTGAAACTTTGGCGCAGAGAGGACAGAAATTTAAATTTTCTTTCCATTTTCATCCCACCCTTGCCTTCTAAACGAAGTATAAGAATGATAGACTGGAGAGGATAAAGCAGGGCAGGTAAGGTTGTCAATTTGGAATAGATAGTAAGATATGCTCAATGATAGTTGCTTCTGTCCTGGGGTTATATGTGTTAATGCTTGGGGTGGTTGTGGATCTAGAGTAGCAGAAGCAACATCTGGTTTAGATTGTCTCAAAACTATGATGACGTGTAGCTTTCCCTGAATTCTAGACAAGGCATTTCATCAATTTTATCGACAAAGTCCTTATTGGTTGTTTCTTTGTTGGTTGTATTGAGTGCCAAAATCTAGTCATGCAATCTAGTCCTAAAAGATCTCCTTTCTAGATGAAATCCCTGAGACTTCTGAGTAGGTTGATCTAATGGTATTTCTGTTCTGAGTGATTGGAAGGAGAGGAATTAAATTGACAACTTTTGGGGTTAGCTTGATCTCAAGGCCGGTTTCATGCAGGAGTAGAATAATTTTGTTTCTGCAAGATTCTGGTTTAGATTCCATTTTCACCAAGGTGCCATACTCTATTGGCTTGCCATGGTCTTCACAACTCAGCCAGAAAAAAAGTAGTACCATGTTTATTCGTCTCGTGTGTTCTTCTCACTCACTGAATTTTGGCATATAATGATCATACAAGACAATTGCATGCTGTTTTCCCCAGTCTCCCTGCAGTAATGAATTTAAAATTCCTTCCTGTCCATAACAGTGTCATTTGACCAGATAAATTGCGTTTGATAGCACGATACTTTTCTTTCTGGTTGGAGAACATGTTCCTTCTTTTCATCAGCACTCGAAACCTATCTTATTCTATGGATACTGCAAATATGACTTATTGGCTTGTCAATGCTTAAGAATGGCTTAGAGCATTATCTAACTCTCCTTGAAGAATTATATGCAAATGCTCTGGGGATGTTTCTTTATCGCTATTGGTACTTGAGTTAGTCTAAACTGACAAGATTGTATACAACAAAAATTGTCTTGAGGTCATCGTCAAAGTACTTGAATGTTCTTACGGCTGTGAACATCGTCATTTTGGACTGGTTATTAAGTAGATGGGATTTGATGGCATCTGTTGTTTGCCTTATGTATGTACGCTTAACATGTATTTTGCTTTGACCTTCAGGCTCATCATGCAACTATGGTCTCATGACCAGCAAATTGAGCATTGTCTTCTAATTTTACCATGGTTAACTGAGATTAAAGGTAGATAGATATATTTATTGACCGGTTGGTTTTGTTGTTTGGCTGGCCAATAAGTCCGATTCGAGGAGAGCAGAGTTTCCCCATGTATTATTTATTCCTCATCTGATCGTTACCATCTTGCTTGGATTACCGTTATTGCTAAGGCCTTTGATGGAGTTAAACATGCATTCCTTCTCTAGTGAGTAGTAAGAGAATTCAGTGTGCAAATGCTATCGCTGTTGTAGTTCGTGTGTGCTACGTTTCGTTCGTTAATGCTTTCTTCTTTTCCCACGTACAGCATATCTGCAAAACCAGAACCTACCTCATTAATTTGATCCTCTCGTTGCTTGCCAGATACTTGTACAGAGGCTTGTCTACAGGGGATCGCCCCACCTGTGACCAGTGCCTGCGGATTCACGAAGACTCACGGAGAGGGCTGGCTTGGGTGCATACTTCGTTCCCTAGCAGACACCACAAATACAGTATGATGATTATTGCTATCGTGATCTGAAGAGAGAAAAGTGCCCACTGAATGATTCCTCGCCTCCCTTTCCTGTAGATTTGGGCTGCAGTGTATCCGTCATTGACATGAATGTGATCAGTATTACACTTTATTACGAAGTATCGTCTCTGAGTCCTTACAAAGCTAAACTTGCTTCGGATTGCCAGAGAACATGCATTCTATCATTTCGAGGAGTTGAGCATTTGTCTACCCTTGAGATTAAGTCAACACGAACATGAGAAACTTTTGTTCCGGACTTAAGTATAGCTAACTGATAATTAACACAGTTTAGACTGCATCCAAATTTCACGTAGACGATTCTGCATTGTCACTTGGAGACTGAGACAGTCGAAAGCAACATTTTGATTAAGTCAAATAAAATGAAATCTCCATAGCTCATCTTGGTAGCTGACTTCTGTGCATTGATTGTACAAGGAGGACGAAATGGCCATTGTTACATGACAGAGGTGATGTGTAGAATCTTCGAAGTCGTAAAAACCAGGTCAAATACAAGCTGAAACATACGCATGTGTTCTAAAGCATCTTTTCCACTTCTTGAAGCCACCTTATGGGAAAGGTACTTCATGTATCAGTCACCCAACTGATGTGCACTATGTACCTCGTCCTACTCAATCGATGCTTGAATTTCCAAAATCTCACTTTCGATCGGTACACCTTAAGCCGCCGTCATATGCCATGTGATGTAACTACTTGCTCTGCCAAATGAGCTGGTCAGGAAATTGACTTCAGCATTCCAAAAACCTAACCAGTTTACTCCTAGACCAGAAACGTCGTCAGCGATCGAGATTTATTTAAAAAATAAGATGAAAGAGAACTGTGTTTCATGAACATAGAATGTGACCGCCATGTATGTATCCATGGTTAGGGGACATCATACAACTCTTGCCCGTGTTTCAGTACTTTGCTCCTAAATTTACTTTCGAAAGGCACATTTTGTGTCACCCGTCAACAAATATCACAATTGAATTGCTTGAAACAATTGATGACCCAACATGATAGATGAGACCATAATTCATCGACATTTGAATAGATTCGACAATCACCCACATCATGATAGATCATCAAATTACCTAAGTGAACAAGTTTCATGAACTAACGTTCACCTTTTCTATTCCCTACATGTTTTCGACAGGGATAAGATTTGTCTATCCCAGCAATCAATGTCCTATTATCAGCAAAAAACACAATAGACGCTCTATTTTGCCAATCATTGGATTTTTCTACGTCATACTTGCTAATGTATCGTCAGGATGAGCTGATACTCTTTGCTTTACGCCTTGGCACATGCTGCGCAGATGTCAGAAAAGCCATTAAGAGTGCAAATTGTTCAGTCCTTGTTGCATCTGTAGCCTTGCCCAAGGGTTGATGGATGGTCCAGACTGACTAAAAGGATTATGGACCGGCTCCGTGGGGCCAATCACTGGGCAGTGACTGAAGATGAAGATGGAGGCGACAATGATGCCGAAGGAACAGACACTCGCTGACATGAAGGACACATGGTGAGCGTGGTGGGAGGGTTCATATGCATGTTCTCGCTGTGGGGAGAGCTTCAGTGCTCCGAGCTCCTGCACTTCCTTCTGCAGCCTCTTGTTTTCCTGTGTAAGATTGTCACAGCATCTCTTAAGGTACTCACAGTCCACCTCAGTTTGCTTCGTCTTAGTCCTACACCAAATTGGTAAAAAGAAAAAAAGATGTTACGGTACATCCTTATACAGAGCTACCCCACACAGATTGTTGGTGCCAAACTACAGCATGATAATAACACATTATCAGCTCAATCTAGTAAGGTATGAATAACAATCTTCAGCCCATTTCCATGTGATTAAGAAAATCAAGATGGCAGCTATTAGACAAAAGAATTGCACATTTGCTCAAAATTAACATAGAGAAGCTGCTTCATCAAACCAATTCTTTGATGCAAAAGACCCAACGTCATTATCCTAACCATAAACAGAGCTTTCCAGAGCTGCATTGTAAATCATGAGTGCATGAATCTAAACTGGGGCCCTCACATAACAAAATTTTTGGTATTTGAGTACTCCCTAATAACTTCACTTCCTCCCCTGGCGGCTTAGAATTTATGGATCCCACATATCGGTGCTCCATACTAAAGTGAGAACGTGAAGTGTACTCCTAGATTAAGTGACAAGTCACATCACCGGACTCCCGCTACACGCTCACACACCTTGTGTGCAAGATGGCCCAACTGGGATGCATGTGGACCCAAAGATTACATGCACTCACTATAAAGAAAAACAACTTCGATGTCAAACTACCATCAAATAATTAAGAGAGAACCAACCACCCCCACCCCTACCCGCCTCTCTCCCACTCCTGACATTTTTCTTCCACAATGATCAGAATGATGCAGATGAGACGCAGATGTAAAGCCATGTATTTGGGCAAAAAGAACTCAAAACTATCAATTACCTGGCACGCCTGTTCTGATACCAGACCTCTACCTGTCTGGGACTAAGATTCAGCTGCTTGGCCAAGGCAAGCTTTTGCTTCTGAAACTCAAAACAATCTCCAGTTAAACTCATCGAAACCATCCCTTTATTACATCCAAAGGGAACCTAAAGATGATCTCATTATTCAAAAATAAAAATGAAAACCAATTTGTGATTCACACAGATCCAATCATTGCAAAAAGAAAACAAGAAAAAGGTCTCAAATCCCCAATTCGACTGTTACCAGTAAATGACAACTACAAATAAACATCAATCTCATGACAGAAACGCACTTTAAATTCAATTTTTCCTACCAAACATCCATGTCAGGTTTATGAGCAGTGATTACATGCTCACGCACATTTAAAGAAAGCATATATTAATCAGTAATAGAATGACCAAAATTGCCACTCACAGGGTTAAGAGTGTTATGCTCTTTGAATGTCTCCTCTAGCACCAATGACTGTTCTCTAGACAGCCTGAGCTTCTTCCTCGCTCCATCTCCTCCGCTGCCATCTTCTTCGATGCTCTCACAAGAGCACGAAGTTCTCTCAGCCTCAACTTCATTTTCTCCATGTGGGTCTCTCTCACTTCTCTTCCCACTTATGCTCGACACGGTGCTGTTAGGTGATGAGACATGATTATCATCATCCAAATCCACCATCAGTATGTCTCAGTTGATGCTGACTCCACCAAAGAATGGCCTTGTTTTGGAGTTTGTTTCTGAAAGTTGATGAATACAAATCAGGATTTGATATCTAAGGCCAAGGAGGACAACGCTCCTCCAAAACTTAATCGAGTTTTTAAGGCAAATCTCACACTTCAACCTCCTTGAAAATGACAAAGCGACGGCCAATGAAGATTAGAGTCTTACGGTGGGACTTCCAGATCTTCATAGCCAGCAAAGCTTGTTCTGTGTTACAGCACCATAAAGGGCTAATAGGATTGCCAAATTTTCAATAGGGGATGTCGATAGACCCACACATGCAACTATTGTGAAAGGGTTCCACAGATAGACCAGGGCTGCAATGTCTCCTGATGGTAACATCCCTGAAACAAAATAAGACCTAAACTTAAGCAGCATAGTGTTGCAGCTTCACTAGCTCTTTTCTCAAAGGTAGCATATCATTTATGAAGCTTCATACAATGGAAATTAGAAAAATAAGAATTAGTGAATACACGAAGTCCCCAGAAAGAAGTGGCCAAAGAAGTTCCACGATAGAAAAAGAAGCCTCCAGGAAGAGGCTTAGACTATATATCTTTAGAATCCCTTATCTCACTTAAATGGACCTCGCCAAGCCAGCATGCCTTGTTTAGGATAATGAACTATGAATAATCTTCAGTGACTCCAAATATGCATGACATACTCAATTTAGACCAATTTTTGACCAATGCAACCTCAATGCAGCCAGCTCACCATAGTTCTAAGCCTAGGAGATACTAGCTTGTGTAACTTAATGTATTGCAATAATAGTCTTACGAAAGGGAGAGAAGCAGAAGGATATAACACTAGTTGTTAGATTCTAGAGAAACAAGTTTACCTGATTCTTGTGACAACTTGAAAAAGATCCAGAGCTTCCAGATGCTGGGCATACACCTTCTGCAGAATCTGACCAGTGTCGCGACCTACCCTCGGGGGGAGGGAACAGGTTTAGGGGTATTGCCTAAAGGACGGACCTAAGGTCCATAATTAAGTTTGGGCTCTCCCAAGCCCATACCCCGCGTGACATTGGGATATTTTTTTAAAAAAAATTTTGCACAAAAGGAGTCGCCACTAGCCTATTGGGGTCGGCTAGAAACCAAGTGAGGCATGGGAGCGTGCCTCACTTCCTACGCAACCAGAGAGTCTAGGATCGGGGACTTGATTACACTAATTAACCAATTAGTGCCCTTTCGGTACCTAATCTTGTTCATTTTAAAAGAAATGATTTTTATCAGGCAGTCTGAATTGATTTTATACCTATCCACTAACATTTGAGGTGACCATGCATGTGCGCAATCATTAAAATAACAACCATAGCTACCAGGATCCTAATTGCAGCAAAATTAACACAAGTAACTAAGGTACTGCATGATAAAATTTCTGTTTCTCGTTTCTCAATTTCTCTGTTCCCGGAAGAGAAATTGGAGAAACCCGTTTGATAACACAAACTGATTTCTCTATTTCTGAAACAGATTTCTGTTTCAGAAATTGTTTTGAGGAGAAATGAGAAGCTAGAATTTCTAGCTTCTCTATTTCTTGAAGGAGAAACAGAAATTAATTTCTCCACCTCTCCTTCCAACGTACGAGCCTCTCCTCTCCTCACTATCGTGCTTTCCCCATTCCTTCTCCTCACGACGCCGTTTTATTTTAATAAAAAATTAAAAATTAAAAAAAAATTAAAAAAATTAAAAAAATTAAAAAATTAAAAAAATTAAAAAAAAAAAACCTAGAACCTAGTTTAAAAACTCCTTGTTTTATTGAGAAAATAAAATTTGGCGTCCAAACCCGACACCACATTTATTTTCTATTTTCTTGCCTAATCACCCTTTTTGGAAATAATCTCGCGCAACTTTTTTTTTTTTTTTTTCTCTAAAGCTTTTGGAAGTAAATTCGTACGTGCTCCCGTACTCAAAATTAATCGATCAAACTTTGCACGCACCTAGTTTAAAACATCATTGTTTTATTGAGAAAATAAAATTTTGCGTTCAAACCCAACACCCCATTTATTTTCTATTTTCTTGCCTAACCACCCTTTTTGGAAATAATCTTGCGCAACTTTTTTTTTTTTCTAAAGCTTTCGGAAATAAATTCGTACGTGCTCCCATACGAAATAAATCCGAAAGCTTTAGAGAAAAAAAAAAAGTTGCGCGAGATTATTTCCAAAAGGGTGGTTAGGCAAGAAAATAGAAAATAAATGCGGTGTCGGGTTTGACGCCAAATTTTATTTTCTCAATAAAACAAGGAGGTTTTAAACTAGGTTCTAGGTTTTTTTAAAAAAAAATTTAATTTTTTTTAATAAAACGGCGTCGTTTTGTTTTCAGGCATCCATGTTAGGGCCGGTCCATCCACGTAGGACGGCCGGCGCTGGCTTTGTATCCACGTAGGCATTTTCCGAGCTAAATTTGCCGGAAGGACTAAATCGGCACCAAATAGAAAGGTTTAGGACTAAATCGGTACCAAAAAAAAGGTTTAGGACTAAATCCGCACAAAGACAAAAAGGTTTAGGACTTTTTTTGGCACTTCTCCCTAAATTAAAGTGATTTACCAACTTTTATCAAATTAAATTACCATCACAAGCACCAAGAAGAGTGAAGTAAAAGGATGTGGACAACATGATTCATAGAAATAGAAATTTTTTTCGTTATCAAACGGATTTTGTTTGAAATAGAAATTTTGAGTCGTTATCAAACCGGTTTCTTTTACTCAGAAATTGGCTGGGGAATAGAAATTGAGAAATTGATTTGGCCGTGAAATCAATTTTGCGTTTTGAAAATTTTGTCATGCGCTACCTAAACAATGCAAACGTAGTCAAATATATAAATTAAACATGCAATATAATTAATGTGCAAATAAATAAAAGCCTAATTACATTAAAAAAGGAATACATGACAAATCCTAACCGAACCCCATCATTTTTAGATTTTCGAAAATTTTTTTATTTTTATTTATTTTTAATTTAATTTAATTTTTTTTTCAATTTTTTTAAAATAATTTTTAATTTAAAAATGGGCGAACCGGGTCATGAGACCCGACCCAACTAAACAGACCCAAACCATATTGTATCGTGTTAAACTAAAAATATTAACCCTAAAAGGCCGTTCGAAATTAATTATAAAAGCCCATGAATTTTTTTTTTTAACTCTTTTTCCAGCCCACATCAGAAAACCCTAGTGCACTTTTTGCATTTTTTTCTTTTTGTCTTCTTTTAATTCTTTTCTCTTTTTATCCTTTTCGGTTTTGTCTTTTGTGCTGCACTCTTTCTCTACAGATTACCCTTCCACATTCGAAATGCTGCACTTCTTTTGGTTTTACTCTTTTTTTTACTTTTCTTTTTTATTATTCTATTTTGGTCTTTCTTTTCCCTTTTTTTTTAATTTCTTTCTCTTTTAGTCTTCTGACACTTTCACCGAACACCCCCATCTACTGTCTTTTCTTCTCTTTTTGGGTTTTCCTTTTCCTCTCTTCTTTTTAATTTTGGTTTTGTTATTTTCTGGCTTTTCTTTATTCTTTTTTTTTTTTTTTGCTGCTTCATTTTCTGCACTCCTCATTCCCGAAGCTAGCCTTCGCTCTCGCTTCCCTATTTCTCCTTTTTAAAAACTTTTCGCTGCACCCTTTTCGCTTTTTCTTTTTTGTTTTCTTTTTACCTTTCTCTGGTCTTCTTCTTCCTGCGACTTCTGCACGCCCAAAGTTACCCAAACCCGCTAAAGTTAAAGCGAAACCAGCCCCATTAAACTTCTCTAACCCAACCGATGAAGACACGATGGAGCTCAAAAATCCATAGACCATATTCCCATCATCCAACATCCGCATCCAAATATTATCTCTAAAACAAAAGCCGCGCTAACCTACAGCAACGCCCTTTTTAATTTGACCAAAATAAGCTCAAAACCATCTCTTACTGACCACTTTATTCGGCCTCACGCGGTTTTCTTGCTACTGTTATTGCAGAACAAAAAGAGACCGAAGATTGAATGTGAACTTCTGGCAATCAAAAGGCTAATAACACTTCCAAACCAACATAACCGAGATTCCATCATCACCCGTCCATCATCTACTCTCGCTTATGAACATGCCAACATTTACCGCACGAAGACCACAAAGGCATCGAACAAGATTCCACAAAAGGGAAAAACACACCGAACCACAGCATGTGTTGAGATTAGTAAAACATCGCCATTAAGCAAAACCTATCACTACACATTTCAGTGACTAAAAATCAGAGGAAAATATGTTCTCTTTGAGACATTTCAACAAACGATCAGCATACATCAATGAATCAAAGGATTCTCATACTTGATATGGACTTAACACGAATTTAGACATCTATCGACATATACCAGGACATCGAAAAGCTTTCGTGGAAGACCAGTGGGACCGGAGTTCGCGCGAACTGGTCAGCCGCGAGCTCCGGCCCGAGACCTCGAAAAGAAACGCACGGCTTTGGGAAGCCTACCTGGTTTGGACAGCGAGTAACGGGTGTGCTCTAGGCGACGGCGAGACGTTCTCTCAGGCTCACTCTCTCACTCTCCCTCTTGTGGGCGTTACGGTGACCTCCCAAGGCCGTGAGTTTGCAAACGTCTTGGCGAGTACGGGCACTCGAAGAGCTTCTTCGGTCGGTGCGTGTTGGAGGTCAAGACCGACGATGATCCTCTTCTTCGTCTCCGTTCTCACGGGCGGAGATCGTCGTTAGGTCAAACCCGAACAACTTGACCCTTTTCTTCTGCTGCTTCTGGTTCAGACCGTGAGCAAAGGGTGTGCTCCAGGCGACGGCCAAAAAAAACTCTCTCTGTCTCCCTCTCTTGCCCTATGTCTTCGGTCCGGGCGTTTTTGTCGTGTCTTCGGTCCGGGCGATTTTGTGGTGTCCCCCCTTCGTCGATTCTCCTCCTCTGGTTTTTATGCTCGACCGGCAAGCGCACATGGCTTGGCGGCGGTGCCCGGCTTGCCGGCCGGATCGCATCCCCGACCCGCGGATCACGCCGTTCGCCCGCCACTAATCTCCCCTCTCCACCTGTTCTTGCTCATCCTTTGCTCCTTTTGTCGATGCTCGCTTCTGTTCCTCTTTTGCGGGTCTTGCGGCGAAGACCGGTTGGGGAAGACGACCGAGTCGCTCGCGGGCCGGGCCGAGGAGGAGGAAATGGGCCGGGCCGGGCCAAGCGCAGGGAAAAAGAAAAGGAAAGGAAAGGGGGTGGGTCGGGCCAAGGCGGATTCGGCCCGACCCGATCGATTTCGTTTTTTTTTTTTTTCGATAAAAAACAATAATAAAAAATTAATTAATTAATTTTTTTAAAATTTTTCCTTTGATTGATTTTTTTTTTTTTTTTTTTTTTTTTTTTTTTTTTTTTGTAAAAATAGGTGTCAACAACTAGTTGCACGAATAAGCATTGCATTGAGAATATCTGCAATCACAAGAAGTAGACTACGACCAAAAGAGCTGTTCTCATGGACTGAGCAACTTATCAACATAGAAGATAATTACATAAAGAATGCGGGGATAATCTTAGATTGCTCGGAGAAGATCGATGATTATACCAACTTATGAAAGACAAGATTCACAAGATAAGATACAGCAGACGTTTATAAAAATTTGCGACGTTGTAACAATCATGTATTGTGCTCAATGTAATCCATCAAAAGCAAAACAATGAAACAATGGCAAATTTCCAAGTTCGAAGTTTTCCGAGTCATGTTCGACTCGAGAGAATCAAAGATAGGACCGAAGCATTGTAATATGTACTTAGGTTAGATCCTTCCGGGTATTTGACAACACCGAATTACTCATGCTTTGAACAAGAGACGAGTACAATAAAGATCACTACACATCACATTGCATGAAAATAGTAAATCGCGAACTACCTACGCAAGCGAAACACGAGAGAAGTAGATACCGTATAGAAGATGCTCTGGTTGCCCTTCAATTCGCATTGCGAGAAAGCTACAGGACATAATTAACTTCACAACACACAAGAAACTACGACTCCCCTAAAAAGAAATTCAACGGAATCGAAAACAACTTTTCGCACAAGCCACGACCCGCTTCGATAACGCCGATAAATCTAGTTCGGTTCTAGCGAGATAACTAGCAAAGCCCACAATCAACCTAGCCTTCAAAATGCATCGGCGATTATACTCCGGTAGTTACCTTTTGACGGCGAGAGGTCCGAGAACGAGCAACAGCAAAGGAGAACCGTGATACATGGAACCGTGGAAGGCATCAAAGCATCAAACAAAGAACACACCGGTAGGCAAATAAGCGGCTTCCTTCCTACGAGAGATCGAACGGAGCCGAACTGCGTAAGGAGACATCACCGACTGCTTCAACCAAGAACCTTCGCCAACCGCGGGCGGCACAAACAAGAAAAACCAGAAATCGTATCGTAAAATGGACCTCCAAGATTTTAAGGGAGGAGGGGGCGGGGATCCGGGATCCGGGATCGGGAATCGATCGACGGAGCGAAGAGAGGCGACGTTACGACGGCGAATGCTGGTGAGAGGGCTGGCGACCTCGGGGCGGGTGGACAGGCGGAGGTTCCTGGGGAGGTAGACGAGGGCGACCGGAACGCGACCGACGCGATGACCCATGTCCAGAACCCCGAGCGCGCGCTGTAAGAGTTTTCCTAATGCGAACTACATTAATTGATATTGTAATTTACCGTTTAACGTTTACCGTTTTACGGGGATTGGTCTAAGGTGAGATAGAAGGTTTCTTAATTAGTCTAATATGGGCTGGCTAGTGTGGGCCGAGTTGAGCTCGGCCCGTAATGAGGGGGCCTAGTTGGAAACTCTATAAATAGTGCTAAAGTCTCTCCTCTAATCCTAATTCTCACATGTATCCTCACCTAAGGGCGTTTACCTAACGCTAAACGTGAGGGGGCCGCCTCATTGAGCCGGTGATACGGAGGGCAATAGAGGAGAATGACTTGATGCGTGGATCCCCTTGATATGTGGGAAATCCCTTTTCTGCTTCCGCTTTATGTTTGATGGATCCCAAAACAGGTGCGTTAATCTTTCTACTCAATTATGCATGTTCTTGTTCTGGTTATGGAGATCTTGGGGTTGCACAATTTGCGTCCAACATGTGGTATCAGAGCCTCCATAACCCTAGAACTCGAATGCATAGAATTTTGCCCTAATTTGTGATTTTCGAGATTTTTTGCTCGATTGATCCTGAAACCATGGGGTTTTTGTTCTACATGTTGAGATCTTTCCAACCATATATAATTTGTATAATTTTGTTGAGAATTGAGAGAGAATTTTAAATTTGAAATTCTAGGGTTTATACATAGAAAAAGTTCCAGAATTTTAAGTTACATTCTAGCGTTACCTTCGTTTTTCTTCTCCACTCTTTACATCACGTCGTGTCATTTGAATTATGAACTGTCGATCATCGCGTGCACTCTTTTGCTCGTCCGTCTCTGATTTCGGAATTGACTTTCTCCTCTTGGCGGTTTTGTTCTATTACCGTGGTAAGTTTGCCCATGCATTGCTAGTCAATGTCGAATTCGTTCGCGACGAGGATGATGGGGTTTGTGAAGATTTGTATTTGTATATATATATTTTTCGCGCGTGGTCGGTAGTGTTGGATTCGTATCTTCATCCTCTACATCGTGGTGTATTTATATTACATGTTTGATAATTTTATGGATGTGAAAATACATATGGAACCCTAAATATGTGTATTTTTAGTGTATTTTTGCGTATTTTTCTTATATTTTCTGTGATTTTGGAAATATAAGTGTTGGGTTACAGGTATGTTATCACATAAATGTTATAATGGTGTGATTCATTAATAAAAAAAATTAAACTTTATTGTGAACTGAAGTTGGCTTAATGAGATATAACCATTATGGATAGTAATTGAGCTATGTATTAATTATAAATTTTTTGTTGTTTAAGCATACTCCTTTACACACTGGTAATCTTTGAATGATGGACGTCTTAAGAACTCGTGACCAAACTGATTGTACTGATTAACACATCTGTTGAATATGGGTAATGCATGTCAATTAAGTTACTGCATATTGTACATGAACTCATCTGGTCACTTGTTAATGTCTATCAAGTTGAATATTTTTTATGGATAAGGAGTATGACAACATTTACGTAGAGCAATAGTATCTACTGTTAAATTTTAGATATTTAGTTATCTGGTTTGACTCAATTAATAGGCCACTAGTTGATTACAATGATAATTGTTACTTAAAAATTGGCTAATAAATTAGCTGTTGGCCTTGGAGTCATGTTTTGCCTTATGAACTCATGAGTGATAATGGATCAGCTGTCAAGCTTGTCGATTTGGTATACCCTGTATTACTATTAATGTTAATTTGTGAGAGATATTCTAGATTAACATTCTTTAATGTTGTTCTAGTTATCAGTAATCGGGGTGCACAAGAGATGCTTGCTTCTATGTTATGAGAATTTTCTTTTGTTGCTGTGTTCCGTGATCTCATTGGAGTCTATCTTTCAGATCATTTATATATATCTGTAAAATAAAGATTTTATTAATGAACAAAGCAATGTAATTAGCATAATATGTGATTTTGGTGATTTGTTGCCCCTATCACTAAAGCTAAAATCACATGTATATGGTGTATGTGAGGAGTAAAATTTATATCCCTGGTATGATAGAGTTTCAAGGATTCAATTGAGTAGTGACCGCCAAAGTGGCACGCTTGATTGGGTTTGAGAAATTTCGGTCTCGTATATTGATTGGGATGTCTCCTGGTCTAATGTGTAGTCATACTCCCAAATGAGGTGATTGTGTATTAGTTCATGGAGGGATACATGATGGTATGGTGGAGGAGTGACTATCCTAGTGGTTCATATGCCCAAAGGTGATGAATTCACAAAGATTGGAATAAATTCTCATAACCGCTATCATGTGGGGAGTGTACAATTGCATGTCATGTATTCTGCCCAAAGGTGATTATATGATTTTGCATGTAACTCTCTGGATGTGTACTTGTACGTCAAGTTACACAGTGCTCACATGATGCTAAATATATACATTGCTTGTTATTTTAGTTACTTTTTCTATAATTAATAACTCCACTGTTATTGAGGTTTTTACTGCTTCAAATTTTAAGTTGTGGACATATGATTTGTTGCTTGAGACTGCAATAAAATTTGATTACTGTCCATGAAACGTTCCATTCTAGAACACTTGAAAAGTGGTTTGCTTGCGGACTGCACTGCTATAATATGATGGAAGCCTTAGTTGCTTGAAATTATGTTTTGTATAATATTGAAATTAGGACATATCTGCAAAGATTATGTTTAAGTCCTAATGACATATACATCTTGTATATGGTTAAAAGGTTGTTTCCAAAAGTTTTTTATTTAAGAAAAATGACCGAGATAAAGAATAAACTGGTTAAAATTAATCTTGAAGGTTGTCAAGCCTAATTGCAGCGGTAAGTATTTTGGCAAGTATGACAATACTGAATTGCTTAAAGGGTCATTTGTCAAATACCTGGTATATTATGGGGTGGTAATTTAATTACTATGCCTGAAAGTCTTGACAAAAGATTTGCCAAAAGGCATAATTGCACCATAATTAACATGGTAATGAGTAAGACTAATTTATCAGTCTACTGTGGGTTGATAATTTGAAAGTAATTTTTTCACATACAAAACGTATTTCTTATCAAAGTTGTTTCATAAACTTCTTTTGAGTTATGGATTGGACGTAAATTGATTGAATCATATTAAATTTAGAGGTGTCATGTAAGAGTGAGGTTATCTAATCCAATATTAAGTACGTTGGAATTTAGATCCACTCGATATTATTTTGTATCTTATCCAGATTGTTAAAGGGGTATTGATCTTATGACCCTAAAGAAGATACAAGAATTATGGAATCACATATTCTAAAGTTTCTTAAGATCGACGTAATTGTAGAGGATAGCTGCTCTCAGACTATTAAAAATAATAGTATGATGGGGGTTACTGTGTTTTTGTCTTTATCTATACAGATAATTATGGAATCTCCTGTACCATAGACTAAACTTGTTGAGATTTAAGGTACTATTCTTGATATAGTTTATAATGAAATTTCTTAAACCTCTCAAGTATAGAATGAAGTGGTTGTAGCTTTATTAATGAGATTTGTTAGGGAAAGACAATTAGTTATACCATCAGACTATATAGTCTATTTGTGAGAGCATGATTATAATATCCATTACATGATTGTTTTAGCAACTATAAATGTCGTTTCTTGTTCTTAATTAAGTGTGTGATTAGATACCATAAAAAAAGGATAATAATTTTTTTTTATTCTGAAAGAGGGGTGGATAGTTAGTGAAGAAATAATTATTTATTTATTAATTCTTTCAGAGTGAACGTGGCATTAATTATTTCTTTACTAAATTCTTTCAGAGTGAACGCGGCATTGATAGTTTATTTTTTATATGGAGTTACGTCAAAGAGATACAAAATATATATAGTGCCATCGAAAGATTTTGCAGCAAATTCAAGTAAACTTGTGTGTAGACTGAAAAGTCTTAATTCATGGTCTTAAGCAAGTTTCCAGGCACTATTATTAAAGTTTCATAGTGTTGTTATTTTGTTCAATTAAGAACAAAGTAATTCAATATATTGCAAGGTCAGTGGGAGGAAATTTATTTTTCTCATACACTATGCACATGATATTTTGTTGACAAGTAATGACCTTGAGGCATCTTTTATCTTTTGTACTAAGGTCTGTAAGGATTGTTTTTTGCCATATTATATTAGATTTTCTCAGAGGACATTTGCTGATTTTATATTGGAAATATTCAATATACATTATTGCAAGCCAGGAATTACTCCTGTTGTTAATAGTGATGGACTGAATCCATCACATTGTCCTTATTTAGATATTGAGAAAATCTAATTAAAATGTGTACCTTGTGTCAGTGCACTTAATAGTATAATATATGCTCGAATTTGCACTAGACTAAATATCGTCTTTGTAACGGGACTTCTAGGCAGACATCAATCAAATTCAGGACGCGATCATTGCGTTGCTGCCAAGAAGGTTTTAAGATACTTAAAGAGAATAAGAGATTATATGTTCAATTCTTGCAGTTAGTAGGGTATTTAGATGTAAAATTTGCTAGCTGTTATGATGATATGAGATCAATAACAAAATACATATTTATGTTGGCAGGAAGTGCAGTAAATAAAGTTCTATGTCATCTTTTACTATGAAAGCAGTGTTAGTAACATTATTTTAGGTTGTTACTTGGACTATTAGGCTCCGGAACCTCATAAAAGAGTTAATCGTTTTAACTTTATGGATAGACCCATATGGTTATATTGAGATAACAAATTTGTAGTATTATTTATTTACTACAGAGGTGTCAAGGGGTCTAAATATATGGTGGTCAAAACTTTTGACTAAAAAGAAACGGTACAGAAAGGTGACGTTTTAATATAACATATTTCCATAGATGATATGGTAGTAGATCCACTAACCAAAGATCTACGCCCATGTGTATTTTAAGCGACATGTCATTAGCATGGGCCTAGGAGCATCATGAGATGCTGTTGTTTAGTGGGAGCTATTTTGGCTTTACTTTGATAAATGTTTCATCTGTGTTCGTTACATTTGGTAACGGTTTGATATGTATTAACTTTTGCATTCAATAAAGTATTTTTTGAATGCGTTGTTATTATGTTGAATACATATTGATAAAGTCTCAAGGTATTGTATAAACCTTGAGTGAAGGCTAGGGGCATCCGGTTATTAGTCTTGTCCATATGTCTTGTTATACATAAAGAATGGTTAACCGTAAGGACAAAATATATGTGGGTTCATGGAACCATAAATGCATTCTCTAGTGGCACAAGTTTTTTGTGACGCTTAAGGTAAGAGAATGGACATTCTCTAGTGGCACAAGTTTTTGTGACGCTTAAGGTAAAAAAGAATGGTGGATCGACAAATGAGATCTCTATGAGAGATGTTATCCATTTGACACACTACCATATTGGATCCATATCAATAGAGTTGAGAACACTCGTGACCATGGAAGGCTGTGTGTATACATGCGATTACCGCCATGATTCGGTGTTTGAGACTTTATGGGATATGATTGACTATTAAGAATTATCTCTAGACCAATGTGCGCACATACGGTACGATTTCAATTAATATAGTCCAAGTGGGAGAATGTAAGAGTTTTCCTAATGTGAACTACATTAATTGATATTGTAATTTACCGTTTAACGTTTACCGTTTTACGGGGATTGGTCTAAGGTGAGATAGAATGTTTCTTAATTAGTCTAATATGGGGTGCAGCATTTTTTAGTGTGGGCAAGTTGAGCTTGGCCCGTAATGGGGCTTTTGGAAACTCTATAAATAGTCTAAAGTCTCTCCTCTAACCCTAATTCTCACATGTATCCTTACCTAAGGAGCGTTTACCTAACGCTAAACGTGAGGGGGCCGCCTCATTGAGCTAGTGATACGGAGGGCAATAGATGAGAAGGACTTGATGCGTGGATCCCCTCGATATGTGGGAAATCCCTTTTCTGCTTCCGCTTTATGTTTGATGGATCCCAAAACAGGTGCGTTAATCTTTCTACTCAATTATGCATGTTCTTGTTCTGGTTATGGAGATCTTGGGGTTGCACAATTTGTGTCCAACACGCGCTTCTCCTTCTTCGTCTCCGTCTTCTGCTTCGTCGTTTCTCTCTCCTCCATTTTCGCCGTCGACGCGTAGGCGGAGGCGGAAGAGACGGGGGCGACGGACTCCAACGCCGACGGAGGCAACCGGCGGAGGGGCGTCGGCGTCGGACGACTTCGCGGAGGGGAGAGAGAGAGAGCAGAGCGGACGTCGCGAGAGGGAGGAGGAGGAGAGAAAGTGAGAGGGAGAGAGAAAAAATTGCAAAAAATTCAATCCAGGAGAGAGAAACCTTTTGGGCGGGAGTCGTGAGCTGTCTTTTCTTCTGCAGCGAGCCGAGCCAAGCCGAGCCCGCCCCTCCATCTTCCAGCGGGTCCCACATGACGGGTGTCGATCTCTGAGTGGTTCATGCGCGCCAGGTCAGCAGATGACGTGGCGCACACGAACCACTGAATATTTTCTCGATGTGGAGGGAGAAAATATGAGAAAATATTAGATACCCTAACAGTGCCACGTCATCCGTGCTCTGAACCATTATGCGTCGACACCTGTCCTCGGGGCCCGCCACGTCTGCTCTCTCTTCTGTCCATCTTCTGCGCTTCTTTCTCTCTCCTCTCTCTTTTCACTCTCTCCCGAATAACTCTCGGCTGGTGGTGGCTCGGCTCGGCTCGACTAGAAGAAAGGACGACTCCCGCTTAAAATTTCTCTCTCCTCACTTAAATATTTTGGTTTTGTCTCTCTCTCTCTCCTCGTGGAAGAGCAGACAGAGAACGAGCTGCACTTCCTCTGTTTCGTTCTCAGCACATCCGCCTCCGCCCTCTCGTCTAATCTTCCGTCGACGACTTGCTTTCCGCTCTGCTCGAAGCTGGTCCGTCCTGGTCGGTCGTCCGTCATCATCTTCACTCCGCTGATTCGAAGCTCGTAGAAATCGGAGACGCCGGCGATTTGGTGATGAACACTTGAAGGGAAGGAGCTTCGATCGGAGATGGCGGCCAATCATCGCAACGAGGCGAGCGGCGGCGGCATCGGCGGAAGGGGTGAGTCGGTGGTCGTGGAGTGCGGCCGGCCGGGGAGCTTCTGCGAGTACTGCAGATCGCCAAATGGGTCCACCGTTTCTCACGGTCCGTACGGTTTCTCCTTCGTTTCTCATTGTTTTCTCCCTCCCGTGTCGTTGAGTACGGTTTTTGCCCGGGCTCCGGTGGCTCGGGGATTTTGGGGTCGGCCGGGACTGAAGATGCCATGCTTCGGGGTTTGTCTTTTCCGGGGTTTGTCGTCTGTTGTGACGTTCACGATCGATGGAATTGTTGATTTGCGTTTAGTCTTTAGTAGTTCCAATCCGCCGCTTCGTTGCGTGCGTCGGCTTGCGCTAACGATTTTTTCCGTTTCGGGTTGTTTGTTTTTTAACGTCTCTTCGACTTGGATCGCAGGCTTTACCGCTCGGAGCCTGACTGTGGATGACTATCAAGGTTGGTGTGCAATTCCCTATTTTGAGAGCCTGGGCAGCTCTGGCCTGTTGATTCGCTGTCACTAATCGGCTCTCGACTGATGTAGTTTCATTATGTGCATATATCTAATTGAAAGAACTAGAGAAATTTCGAATGTTTGATCCGTATTGAGGGAAACTTATGCGTACTCATTCTATCAACTGTTAATACATGGACTTATTTTTTCATATGTGCGTATTTAACTGCACGACCTCAGAGAAACCATGCGGGAGCTATGGTCGATGCTGAAGTTCCGACTTGAGTCGTTTCTGCGTCTGTGTCTTCCCTTTTCCTTTTATTCTTCTTTCGAATGTACCGGTTGGATTTCTCTGCTAGTTTTCAGCTACTTTGATCAAGTCTCTTTTCTGAAGGGTTTATGATCAGTTCTGATGCAAATGACTTCACAGGATGGGCCACTAGTTTGTCTGCTTATGAAAGCGTTGTGGATTCAAATATTCCTTTCTTTAATGTTGTTATTGAGATGACTGATGTTGGTCACGGTATGTTGTTCTGTTCTGGCTATTCTTGCCTCTGGGCGTTTCTCTGTTTTTCTTTCAGGTCATTTGCAAAAAACCATTCTCACCAACTTAGGGCTTTGCTCATTCCCTTTGGCAGAAGCTCGGTCGTGTAAGAAAGCCCAGATTATGAGGCTTGAAATTCTAATCATGTATCGCACCAAAAAGCAGAGCACATGCAAGATATCATGGGATTGCTCTTTAAATACATTGACATCTTACACCAGTCTGGCGTTTGCGAGTGGATTTATGACGAGGTATGGATCCAAAATACCTATTTAGGACTATGAGTTGCAAATATGATAAGTTCAAGATACTACCTGCAGCTCATCCTGTGCAAGAGGACAACCAGATGCTCTCTGGACTCTCTGATGGTCTCCTTGCGATGCCTTTACCTGCATTTTGTTTGTGGAATCACTTGTCAAGAATGAGAGAAGCGATTATTGGGCCAAATTTTGGACTTTAAAAAATTTGTTGTAATTGGCAAGAGTTGACCCTTCTTCATCTCATACCATTCTTTTAGTGTATTAGGGACTGATGAGCATCTTCGTGAAAATAACTAAAAAAGACAGCTGAGTATCTGGAGTGCAGGTTCAATATGTGCCCGATTTCCTATAAGTTAAGAAATAAGTTGCACAGTTCTCTATTATACTTGTGTCAATTTCCTATCTGCAGCCTCATTTTGTCATGCATGATTGCCATCAAACTAGTTTCATTTTCTATCAATAACTGCTGATTCCTGGTTAGTTTTAGCACATTCATCAACTGAGGTAATAGTGGAATGATATACAATGCCTGCATCAACCTATAGATTTTTTGCTTGTGGCTATTGGTTAGTCATTCGTTTTTTCTGTCCCATGCCAGCATATAGATACTTTATCTTGCTACGGAAGGCCCCAGCCCACTACCCATCCAAGGTTTCTTGAATGTGTTATGAATTATTCTGACTATCTGATTTGCCTGCCTGGGTGAAAGAATCAGCTTCTTTTATGTAAAGAGTTCTGGCCATAGGAAAAAAATACACACACATATATGTACATTCATTTTGTGTGTATTTACATACATATACAAATTGGGCATTGATTCGATGCAGAAATATTTCCTTTTTCACATCCTTATTCCTCCAGTAAGTGGGGTTCTCCATTTACAACATGCTCACTCTTTTTCTGATTTTCTTAAGCTGGAAGTCAGTGGCCAATGGCTATTATCACAAGTTGCGGGTATTATTGGATACCATCCTGAAAGCAATGGCAGATTTTACAGTGAAGCCAGAAAGATTTTCTGTGATCAAGGTAATCATGAAATTTATGCTGCAGAAAGAAGCTTATATCAGTTCCTGTGTATCAATAATCTTTCATACGCTTGGTTGAGGAAAGCTAGATAAGTGCAGGCCAGAAGCAGCAACTACTTTTTACATTTTTTGACTTTTGTTATATGATCTACCAAAACATTTGCATTAGTTCCTGGAAGGACTACAAAATAAATTTTTTTGGGGGGGCCGTCAGGACTGCAGAACAATAGGAGAAGCATCCTGTTATGTGGGTTTTTTATTGGTGGAAATTGTGGATACTTCTGCTAATTGATCTAAAAGCTCAAGCTATTACGTGAAGGAGTATTTTACTGTTTAAATGTTTAAACAACCCCACATGCATAGGCTAAACTTTGACCTAAGACTGAGGCGTGGAAATTGACTACGATCAGGGGCTCACGAAAGGTTTGTAAGGACCTATTATAATACCAGGACAATGTAAGTTCAAGCTATTAGATGGAGACATAACTTTAAATTTTAAAATTCTAACAAGTTTAATGTATTGAAATACTCTAAGAAATGTTGACATTATCTTTGCCTTATTCATACTGTCAAAGTGCATCTTGGCACAAAGTGCCATAAACTTGACAATCCATGTTCTCTTCGAGATCAAATAGCTTGGAGAAGACCAATTAATTGTGAACTCTGGTCAACTTTTCTCAAGAAGCTTCCACGAAATTAGGCAGAAATGCCAATCATTTTACAGAGTAATGTTTTTATCTGGTCATATTCGATATCTAATCAGGAAATCTCTTCGTACATGACTAAGTCGTGAAATTGCAAAGGGTCCAAACACACTTTGCTGATTCAAGCAATACCTCTTAAAAAGAACCGCCACTAGAGCAGTAGCTTCCAGATTGGTTCTGTTATGCTTTGACATAAAATACGTCATAAAGTAATCTTATACGTCAAGTTTCCTGAGTTATGTGCCGGCTGCACCAATTACTATTAAGACTCATCTTTTATTGTCTTCCAGGAGAAGTTGACAAAAAGTTATTGGAATTTCAAGTTTGATGAGCCAAGATATCATGCCTCATATTATCGCTCTTTAATATTAAATGACCATTCATGGCCTTGGGAGGAAGATCTAGAAATACTTGAGACTCTTCAGCCTGAAGACCTTTCTCGGTTTGACCTACAATGCTCTCGAGAGCATTCTTAGAGTGTTACATAGCAGGTTCAGTGATTTTAGAAGTTATCCCTTTCTTTTTTAAGTTAACTCTCTCATATTTGAATCTTGATCTACTTTTATTTTGTCATCACTCACTAGGGAATATAGAGCGTGATGAAGCAGAGTCAATTGTTCATCATGTCGAAGATGTTTTCTTTAATGGTTCTCATCCTATATGCAAGCCTGTGCTCCAATCCAGCTCATGACAAGCAGACTCGTCACACTTGACGAGGGTGTAAGTTACGTCTACTCAACTGAAGGCCTAAACCCAATCTGCATTGCTTCACTATATTCAAGTACTTTTACTCAACAATATTAATGAAAAGAACAAATTTCTGTCCGCATAACTTTGTCATGAAATCTTCTGGCCTGTCTTTTGCCTGAATAGACGTTCAAGATGACTCCCGACTCCAATGAACTTAATTGGCCTAGGCCACCTTTGATCTGCTAGTATGTTTCTCTGGTTATGTAAGGCTGTGTTTTGCTTGTAATTTCGGCCAAAAATCTATCAAAAATCACGGAGTAACTCATTTTGGTAGGTCTACTTAGTCTTTTTCTGTATGTATTTGATTACAATCCCCATGGATAATTGCAGATCCATCAAGATGACATTACTTTGAACGTACAACTTCAGCTTTTGGCTTTTATTGCAAGGCATGAAGCCTTCCACCAGCTCAGAACAGTTGAGCAACTTGGTTATGTCCGTTTGCTCACACATTAGTAAAACCATTTAATTTCTCCTTTCTTCTCCCCAGATGTGTGTTCTGCTAATTATTCTAAGGGTTTCGGCAGATATGACCTCAGTGTGCATGGCCTGCAGTTCACTGTTCTGTCTGCTGTGAAGGTATACCACAAGGTTCTCTGTGTTTTGACTGCCTCATCACCATTAACTCCTTCACTTTGTTAATCTTAACAGGGTCCAAGGTACATCGACACACGGGTCTTGAGCTTTCTTGAGTCTTTCGAAAGTAAACTCCTTAAGATGAGTGAGGTTCATTTCAAGGTGAATTGTTTCTCCCGTGTTCCATCATGAAAATCATGTCAGCTTGTCAAATGATCTTTAAATCATTACATCGAACCTGTGGAATTTCTGCCTTTGACAGAGCCATTTAAACACACTAATTGAATCAAAGATGGAGAAGGACAAGAATTTGTGGGAAGAGCATCCTTTAGCACAGTGAGGTCAATATTTAAAAAATAATTTTCTTTCACAATGATAAAATTTAGCACAGGTTGCTCATTTACTTTTATGGAGAGCATCCTTTTTTGTCTTTTTATGTTTCTAAATAATGCTGGTCTGAGGATACTGGTGTTTAGTAGCCTAGATCTTCTGCGTGCTTGATAATGTAGCGTACACTATCCTGTTATAGTGCTTAATGCATGCTCTGTTTCTCTGTGTCCTATAGGAACGTTGAAGACAACCAAGGCATATGAGAAGTGGGCAAAGCAAATTTCCAAAGCTGAACCACCTACAGATCCTCTTAGAAAGAGGGGGAAGTGAGTGACACAGCTGCACTGGGCTTTCTATTCTACATAATTTTTGCTTCGATTTCTTGACTGTACTGTCAGTAGTATGTTCTTCTTTTGAATTGGAATGCTAACCTTTGTTTCCCATTTCTGATAGAGCGAAGAAGAAGTCAGAAGATCTTCTTGCAATTATATCTCAGCGCCGTAGCAAGCGAAAGGAGCATTCTGATTCCATGTTTTCATCTCTGGTGAATAAATATGGTGGTGGAATGCAGAGTTCGAAACCCAATGAATAAGAGTTTGAGGCTGCAAGAAAGAAACTTGAGAGCTGAAAGTCTGCCAAAAAGTTCAGGCAGAAATAACAGGAACATGTGATGTAGCTTTTGATTGGATTAACTGTGTATAGCTTTGGTTGCTTTGAGCACTCTCTTATGCTCCTAATTTCTGTAGCCAAAATTGGTGTTTGATTTCCCCTTTGTTTGGATGATATTTTGGGATGACAGATGCTCAATGCACTCTTGGTTGTTTCCTTATCTTCTGGCAGCGCAAGAACTACATTTGTTGTAATAGTGGAAATTGCTGCCTATAGTTTTGTGCATGCTTAAGTTACAGGAACTTTACTTTCCCAAATGGGATTGGACTATTTTTCTACCAAATGGCTGATCATTCTCCAGGGGTTCATTTGAACATTAAAAAGACTGCCAATGAATGTTCAGCAGCTTCTAGATGAAGAAAAACTAGAGAAGCTCAAGTTTTGGATTATGAATATGGTTTTATTCATTCTGCTTTCTTGATTTCTCAACAACACCTGTTTAATTTCGGTCTATCGCATAAGGTGATGGCATGAACGAATTGTAGTAAATATTATTTTAACATGAACTCAAGACATCGTTGATTATCCTTGAGAGATTAGTTTGAGTTGATTCCATATTTATGCTATCCTTGAATAGAGGGGGATGTACATATGATCTTTTGAGCAGAAGACTTGCTCAGTATACTTCATCTCAATTGTCATAAAACAGTGGAGCCAGATTTTAAGTATATAAGACTGACTTGTTCTCAAATCTCTTTGTTAGCTCGGCAAAACAAAACTTGTTAATGCTTCCCGCAAAACAAGTAGGCATCAAGTAATTTTAGGTTACACTAAACTCTCAATTCTGAGATGAATAAGGTGAAAGCTTATGCGATTAAGTCAAGATTCTCGATTGCAACTTCAGAGCAATGTCTTTGTCTAATCAGATTAGAACCGATCAAGATTTTAGTATAATGCCATGGTCGCATCTTGGGGTTAGGAGCAATGTGTCCTACTTAACTTAGCTAGAAACAGTTGAAAGGAGAACTAAAATTTAACTGGGTGTCCAGCGCAAGGATGATCAGCAAGTTGGGAATTGGATATCCATTTTGTGCATATTTTGTTTGCAGAGCCTAGGCCAATTCACATGCTAAAATGCACAAGAGCACGGATGACGTGGCACTGTTAAGGTACCCAATATTTTCTCATCTCTCGGTGATGCTGTACAGAGAAAATATTGGGTACCTTAACAGTGCCACGTCATCCGTGCTCTGATCCATTCACGCTTTGACACCTGTCATCCGAGCCCGCCACGTTTGCTCTCTTCTGCTCCTCAACCCAGCGCTTCTTTCTCTCTCCTCTCTCTTCCACAATGACTCTCGGCTGGTGGCTCGGCTCGGCTGGCGGAAAAAAGGACGGGTAAATGGATAATAAATGCGCAACGCTCCCGCTTAAACTTTCTCTCTCCTCGCTTGAATATTTTATGGGTTCTCTCTCCTCGTGGAAGAGCAGAGAGAGAACGAGCTGCACATCCCACCACCTCCGCCTCTCAAAAAAGCCTCGCCGGTTGCCTCCGTCCGATTGCCTCCCTCCGACGAGTTCGTCATCAACTCCGACTCCGAGCCGCCGCCGCCGATGGCGTCCTCCGTCTCTGGTATCTGCTTGTCCTCCCCCTCCCTCAGGCTGAAGATGCCGCCGGCCTCGGTCTCGTTCCCGAGTGGCGCCAGGCTCCCCGCCGTCGACAGGGTGTTGTCCCTGTCGCTGGCCCGATCGGTCGCGAGGGAGATCTCGGTGGACCTGGGCAGGGCCGACGGATGACGTGGCACTGTTAGGGTATCTAATATTTTCTCCCGAGAGATCTGAGAAATGTTCTTGTTATAAATGATGACTAGTTACAAAGCCTGCAATTATAAACCAATATATTAACGCAGCACAGTCCAATATTCGCAGAGATCGTCCCTGAGAAATCCAGAACGAGCATCTACGCACTGGACAACTCTTTTGAGTCCATCCTGGCATCATTTGCTCCCCCGCTGGTCGGTATTCTCGCTTAGCATGTATATGGATATAAACCAATCCCCGAGGGATCATCCGACTCGATAGAGATCGAGACAGACAGAGAAAATGCTGCATCACTTGCCAAGGCACTTTATGCTGCTATGGGCATTCCAATGGCCATCTGTTGCTTTATTTACTCTTTCCTCTACTGTACGTACCGGAGAGATAGAGAGCATGCTAGAATGAATGCGCTCACGGAAATGCAGCAGATTGAGGTTGATAGCCCCTATACAGGCGAAGATATTACCGACCTTGATGCAAGTATAGCGAATGGTGCTTATGAGAAGGCAATCGACAGAGACTATGGAACAGAGGAATGGGTTGATTTGGACGACAATGACGAGAAATCTCTGCTTTCCAGGCAACAAACTTTAACAGACATCGGAGAATAATGTGGAACCCGCAATACGCATAAATCTTTGCGGGCTTGTAAAACAAGCAATCATTATCACGAACTCTCCAGGACTTGTCTCTCCGTACTGTCTCGTATGACAGGGATTTCGCCTATGCGACCGCACACTACATCACGAGGAGGTTCAAGTTGGCGACCACCACTATAGAATACCTCCCACCTCGTTATCGTGTAACTTCCGAGTCAGATTGATTGCGGACCGCCCACCATTCGAATTCATGTATAGAGTACACTTGAACTGACTGACACAGGGAGACTGGTTTAATCAATGTACTGATCTTTTCCAGTCCATTTTCGCTCAAGAAACGGGGACCACTTTTTTATCTTCTCCCTAGTAGCTGCACCTTTTTTTGGGCTTTGCTTTTTGTCGTGTCTCACTTTTTACCTACTGCTGCTACGAGTCCTCTGCCAAACTCATGTGAAAACGATGGAGGAGAAGCGTGAAAAAAGTGAAAACTTATTGTCAAACCCGGGTTGGATGATCCCGCTGACCGGCGTGCATTACTGCATACCGGTTGGGGGTAGCCCTGAGCCAGTTCATTTTGCTGTAAAATGTTCGTGTTGTCGACTGACGTGTGATCACTGTCGTGGCCGTGTTCATGCTGGGAACGCGCTCTGAATCACAAGCGCCATCCTTTCATGGTCGTTTTTAGACCTCGACAAAGAAGTCCTTTCCGAGTAAGCCTTTGATCTGGCATGATGCACATGTGCTTTCGTGAGCTGTTATACGGTATTGGGACCATGTAGAATCATGTGGATTTTGAAAACTCAAACATTTTCTTTTTCCTCCATTAGATATAGTAGTAATATCACCCTATCTAGTCAAAACAATCTATGGTATCCTATCAGTCCTAAACCCATTGTATAGCTGCCAATTTAATTTTAAACTTTCTAATTTTGCCAATATAATTCTAAACATTTATATGAAATTTTAATGTAATCTTTCTGATTAATTGTCGTTGAGAATCACTAACATGACGATCCACAACTTATCCATGTCAACATGGAACGTAAAATGGCCGGCGATAACTAGGTGCCATGTCGGTGATTTTCAAAATGATTACATTAACAAAATTGAAAAATTTATAACTGAATTGGTATCCATATAATAATTATAGGATTGATTGGCTAGTCATCCCTATGATCAATTGACTCATTTGAAGGGAAAAGTATCAAAAGGTCTAGACCTATTATATCGGCATTAATTCAGTCATAAACTTTTTAATTAGATCAATTTTAGTGCCAAACATTTTGCATTTGTTTCAATTGACTCCATTCGGCTAATTTTAGTTGGAAATCACTAAGAAATCGCTAACATAAACACTGGCTTTTCTATGTAGCATGGCTGGTATTAATGTGGATAATTTTTTATAATTTTTTTAATTTTATGATTTTTTTTATTACTAATCTTTTTTACTTTTCCTTTTTTTTTTTCTTTTTTTTCCTTCATTTTACTTTTCCCAACTATGGGTCAGCAAGGTCGCCTGTAGGTGAGGGCCAACTAGGCGGCGTTGTAGCACTCGCCTAAACCGACCCTCGCTTGTGGCTTACGATGGTCGGCGAGCAATCTTGTTGGCCCATAGTTGGGAAAAAGAAGATGAAGGAAAAAAGAAAAATAAAAGAAAGGAAAAGGAAAAAACCAAAAAAAAAAAATTGAAAATTTTTAAAAATTAAAAAATTATCCACATCAATCTCGGCTTGTACCATGTAAGATATTAGCATTCATATCAGCAATTTTTAGCCAAAATTGACAAGATGGACTCAATTGATACAAATACAAAAAGTTTAAAACTAAATTGGTCTAATTGAAATTTTTAAATTGAATAAATACCAATTCAATAAACTAAGGATTTTTTTGGTACTGTTCCTCTTATTTGAAAATTTAAGATAGGAGGAACATACACAACCGTGCACGTGATATAATCTTTCAAATGAACCACGCGTCACTTTTCGAGCACTCTATTAATCTTTAGTGACCGTGATAATCTCAATGTCCAGTCGCATCTGGTGACTATTTCAGGACGCGTCCTTGGACTTACCGTTCGAAGGGGGGATGGACCCCGGGGTCCGGTGGGCTGGGGTCGAATTATGAGTACACAATTAGAGGGGGAGAAGAGCCATCATTGCCCTCAAGAGCAATTGCTATTCCGCTTCATGAATGGGGCCACCCTCAATGCCTCCCCCCAAAAGAGAAGTGACTCAAGATTCACCCTAAGATCCCACCCACAAAATCCCATGTCTAAAGCATTCATCGCTTCACTTGTGCATCCATGGCCAAAAAGCCAAAACCCTAACTAAAAAGATGGTGTGAAAAAGAGGTCACCTAATTTCTGTTGGTCTTTCTTTTTTGTTTAGAAAAGAGGAAAAAAAAAAAAAACCTAAGAAAGATCTCATATCATATGCCATCATAGCCTACAACTGTTCCCAAAGATTCAAAAAATTTTGAAGCTCTCTCTCTTTCCCATCTTTCTCATCATACCAAAAGGTACACAAAAAGGCAAGGGAGATGCATAATTGAAATATACATGGGGAAAAAAAGGAGAGAGATCATGATCTATCAATCACACATACAAACACGCATGAAATGAAAGAAAGAGAACCTTTGGCAAAATGTCATCATGACGACGGTTTTGGAGGAGGAGGAGGGGTCGATTTGGGAGAGGGGGGCAAGCTTTATTTCTGAGTTTTTTCCAGTTCTAAAAAGATGTGTTATTATCATTTGGTTTTTGATTAAGTGTTGGCTTTTGTAGCTTTTGATGGGGAACCGAGTTATCCTTTTCTATAGTCATCTGTCAACCTTGTTTTTTGCTTTTTGTTTTTTTGGGGAGGGGGTGGGGGTGTTGGACATCTTTTTTTTCCCGTTTTTAATCTTAACTACTACCTAAAAAACTTTGGGACTAGACTCTCGAGAGACCTGGTAGTTGGGATGAGGTGCGGACCACTCGTCCATGTCTATAAGGAAAAGGGTTGCTTTGGTTGAGGACGGGCCAAGTAATTGTCCTCGATCGGTCTATCTGCAAGGTGTTCAAATCACTTTATTCTCAAATTTCTTAACGTTCTTCAAAACACAAGTCTCGGGAACGATCAAGAAAAAAGTGAGAACCCTTCTTCTTGGGAAGAATTGCCTTAGACGCTTGTGTGTTTTGAGTAGCAATTTCGTCAAGATAATGACAATCTTGTCTCATGACAACTTCAAAGTATGACGCTTGTGTCAAAAGAACATAAGAGTATGAACACAACCGTCACTCTCCTACTCCTTCTAAGTTTCAAACACGTCCCTTAAAACTTAAGTAAGACATAAACTCCAAGATCTGAATTAGATTCGTCGTCGGTTGAAAGAACTTGACATGTGTACTCAGACTCAAGCGTTCATTGAATGTATTCACACATCACATTTCCAACAGTGAATGTGCAAGAAAAATTTACACAGACGTAACACTATCCCAAATCTTAGATACACCAACTAAGAATAATAGAAATTCAAAGTAGCTAGACATTCGACAGTGATAGAAAACTATATAATTTAACTATGTCAGCGTCTTACATCAACTCTTTTTGTTATTTTCAGTCAGTTGACTCCATTTTGTTATTACCCTTTTTAAATATTTGAATCAACCTAAACAGCTGAAATCCCTCCGAGATCAGGTGTGACTTTTAGTGGGGACAAGCGGTCCTCGAGACATGCCTTCGACTTTGCTTACTTCACGTACATACAATTAACAATAATAATAACAATTATTATATATACACAAACATCAATTTAGTAACATAGACGTAGATATAGAATAAACACTTTAAATTATTCTTGCATGCTTGCAATGAAACACATAATAAATATATTAGAATTCAACGGAAATAAATAATTCCGAGTGCAATCGGGGAGTGCATGTGACACGAAAAACAACAAGAACAGCAATTAAAAAGCACAATCCAAAGATTCTTGAAAAAAAAATTTAGATTGCGGCGAGCCCCATCGGCTGCTAGGTGAGCTTGGCCTCACCAAATCTAGGTGAGCTTGAGCCTCGCCGGTGGCCGAGTGAGGCCCAAGCAAGGCTCGCCTGGCCATCGGCGAGGCTCGACCTCACCCTGGCCTCCGGCGACCGGTGGCTGTGGGCGATGGCGGCAGCGGCGGGGGCGATTGAAGAAGAAGAGAGAAAAAAGAAGAGAAAATAGAAAAAATAGGTTTGCCTGATTTTGGAATTGTTCCTAGAAACAAAAAATCATTTTTTTTTACTTCTCGATTCTACTCCAAATCTATTCCTAGAAAAAAAGTTTATATTTTTGGATGGCGATGGCGGCAGCCGGCGGGTCACGATCCTAATCAATCGGCCCTTGACATTTGTCTCTTGACCCTCCACGCTCTCAGGTAGTCAAACTGTCAATTCACCGTCCCAAATAACGAAAACTCAAAGGCACTTTTACATTTTTGGATTCCTCAATTCTTCAAACACAATAAGACGGATGGCTAATATACAATACAACACTTTCTAACTTTTTATGGATTTTATTAACGAATCCTTTTAAAGAACTCTTCTAATCATTCTTCCCGTGAAAATATTTTATTTTTCAACACACTAATTACCTATACACGAGAGAAATGGTATATTGGAGATAACAAACTATGATAGACCTCGATCAAGGTTGTCCATGGTCACAAAGAGGTTGTGACCTTGATCTAAGGTCAAGGTCATTACGGTCACGGGCGATGCATGACCTAGATGATAGCAACTGTGGGATGGCATTTGGATGGCTGCAGCTAACAGGCAACATTGGCTCGATCATCGGATCATTGTGTTCTGTTTTAATTGCCTTGACATCCTTCCTGAGAATCCCCGGTTGGAATTGCTTTTCACCTGGTCGCCATGGTAAGCGTTGTCGTTGGTATTTTGGTGTGGCTCTTTGCTATTGATCCTCGACATTCTGATGACAAAAATCAAGCTAAAGATCTGAATTCACATAAGTCCTTCTGGTCAAAGTTCAAAGACCTGGTTAAAGAAGCAAAATCTGTGATGAGGATCCCGTCTTTTCAGATAATAGTGGCTCAAGGTGTGTCTGGGTCATTCCGGTGGTCAGCTCTTTCATTTACCGTGGTTGGAACCCATTGGCTTCACTCACAATACAACAACATTCCTCACAACAATCTTCATTATTGCTGGTTCACTTGGTGGTCTCTTCGGAGGTTAGTGGGCTCGCCTCAAAGGTGGGGAGACAACAATGACACTAGAGATGGGGTGGGGTTGAGGATGGTTGTAGCACCGAAGACGTGAATGGCAATCAAAGGTGGTCGACAGCGGGCAGCAAAAGCTTGATTAGGGTACCTGGATTAGGATTGTCTAATTAGGGTTTGTTTTAGAATTTTGGGTATTCTAGAAGATGAGCAGAGGTAATTTGCAAAGAAAGTAACAATGGGAGATGCAATTTGGTGTTCAACATGAAAACAGCAAGTGCAAATTGGTACTGTGCATTGCCATTGTCGGGCGCCGCCGCCATAGCCTTTGCAAGGCAAATTAAGGGTGTGCATTGATGATACTTCAATCTGAAAATCGGATAGGACCAATCGGTTTTAAGACGCTCCCATCGGAATTGGTCTAGTTTCCAATTCCTAGGAAGGAACTATATTGATTGGATCGGATCGAACCAACAAAAACAGCTTAGATTATTTTTATTTTACTTTTTCATAGCATAAACCATAAAAAATAAAATAAAAAATAAAGACAAAGTATTGACGAAGCAGTTATGTTCCTGCTTTCTTGTGAGTCTATTTTGTTTTTTTAATTTTTTTTTATAGTAGAAACCATAAAGAAAAGGAAATAACACCGCTGGTCTCCCAGGGCGCGTTTGGTAACGATTCTCGTTTCCTAACAAATTCGATCGAAATGATTATTTTTTATTCTATTCTCTTAACCGATTCGAGTAAAAGAACGTATTTTGTAACTATACAAATTCGATTCGGAATAGAATTGCGTTTGATACCGTGTTCATTAATTCTGTTCCAAATCAATTTATTTTAATTTTTAAATAATTTTTATAATTTTTATAATTTTTTCTTTTCTTTTTTTCCTTTTTTCCTTTTTTTTTCTTTTTTTTTTTTTTTTTCCTTTTTTTCATTTTTTCCTTTTCTTTTTTTTTTTTTCCCTTTTTTCTCCTATTCTAATTCTTCTTTAGGCCGATCGCCGGTCCTCGGCGAGGTCGGCCCTCGTTGGCTCGGCCTCACCGGACCTCGCCCTAGCCCGGTGAGCTCGTCGGACCGGTTGCCGGCAACCGGCGGCGGCGATTGGCGACGGCAGCGGTCGGCGATAGGGTGGATGGCGGCAGCGGCAGCCGGTGGCGGGGTGGACGGCGGCGGACGGCGGCAGCGGCGGATGGCAGCAAGCGGCGGCGGGCGGCGGTCACGAGATGGTGATCGATGAAGAAGAAGAAAAGAGAAAAAGAAGAGTTTTGATTCTCAATTTCATTCCCGAAACAAAAATCAACTTTATTTTTATTCTTGATTCTCGTCCCAAATTGATTCTAGGAATAAATTTGTTTTCGGGAACAAAAATTTTACTAAACGCAATTCTCGTCCCAAACTGATTCTAGGAACAAAAAATCAGAATCTGACATTATTGGGATGGTTACCAAACAGGCCCCCAATGGAGAGGGTTGGTTGCTAGTTCCATAAACTGGGAATTGACTCTATCTAGTATAGTCCCCGATTTCAAGATGAGAACCGACTTACCTAGAACCGATTACCCATAAGGTAAATACAGAGTAATTTATTTAAATGCAACAACATTGACAGAACATACCAAAAACGCCATACACAACGATCCCAAATGAACCGGTCTCCCTGTTGGAATGAATTTAAGTGCACTCGATATGTGAAAGATAAACAGCTTGAAATCCATTGACTTGGAGATGACTTAATAATGAAGTGAAAAAAAATAGTTATCATAGTAGTCACCTACATTGACTGTCTCTTGGAGAAGAAATGCCTCCAACATGAAAAGCTTTTACAGAGACAAGTGCTCTAAGTTTGGTTGATTTGATGACTCCTAGAAAGGTCAGGAATTGCAGGTTTGCATTATTCTTTGACGTCTGCAAAGGTTAGCTGCCTCGAAAGCAAGGATTTTTCGTCGTCATCATCCAAGTCGATACTTTCATCCATTCCGTAATTGATGTCAATCACACTCCTCTCCTTCTCATAACTGCTGCTCGACTTTGACATATCAAGGCCGTCCAGATTTTCTTCTGAGTGAGGGCTATATACCTCCATCTGCTGCATTTCTGATTCAATCAGCGCAGTCATTCTTGCACGGTCTCTATCTCTCGGGTACGTGCAGTAGAGAAAAGAATAAATAAGGCAACAGATCGTCATTGGGATTCCGATAGCTGTGTAAAGGGCTTTTGCAAGCGATGCAGCGTTTTCCCTATCTGTTTCTATCTCTACAGAGTTGGATGATCCCTTGGGAATTGGCTTATACCCGTATACATGCTGAGCCAGAATCCCAACCACTGGGGGAGCGAATGATGCCAGGACGGACTCAAAAGAGCGATCCAGTGCATAGATGCTTGTTCTGGACTTCTCAGGGACTATCTCTGCAAATATTGGACTGTGCGCTGCTTTTATACTTGCAAGAAATCAACTGGACAAGTATTTTAGCAACTAAAGCTGCCGATTAGGCATGCAGAATTGCAGAAGTACAGCACTACAAGGGGAAGCACCATTGAAAACATAGTCTATTTGGACAAAACATGTATCAGAAAGCAATTTCCTGCAAGAAGAGGTAATAGAATCTGCTTGTTACACTTACTTGTTCGTAGCCGGGTTATTCCAGGATATCATCAGACCCATGATAAATAGAACCAGACCGTGCATGAAGGCTGTGGAAGGGTCATCAGGCAATGCCAGGAGCAAAACCGCAGCTAATGGAATTGCCGAACCAGAACTTATCTGCGACAGAATTATTCTACCCGAGTTGGGCAAGCGTTTGGCAAGAAAATCCCCCATATAGCCTCCGAAGAGACCACCAAGTGAACCAGCGATAATGAAGATTGTTGTGAGGAATGCTGTTGTATTGTGAGTGAAGCCAATGAGTTCCAACCACATTGCGGTAAATGAAAGAGCTGACCATGGGAATGACCCAGACACGCCCTGAGCCACTATTATCTGAAAAGACGGGATCCTCATCACAGATTTTGCTTCTTTAACCAGGTCTTTGAACTCTGACCAGAAGAACTTATGTGAATTCAGATCTTCAGCTTGATTTTTGTCATCAGAATGTCGAGGATCAATAGCAAAGAGCCACACCAAAATACCAACGACAACGCTTACGATGGCGACCAGGTGAAAAGCAATTCTCCAACCAGGAATTCCCAGGAAGGATGTCGAGGCAATTAAAACAGAACACAGTGATCCGATGATGGAGCCGATGTTGCCTGTTAGCTGCAGCCATCCAAATGCCATCCCACGGTTGCTCTCGTCTGTAGAGTCTGCAACAAGAGACAGAACTGCAGGTATTACTATTGCAAGTCCGATCCCATTCAAGCCTCTTGAAATCGCTACCTGGAAAACAAAAGGGAGATGATACTAAGAAGGAAAAGGTACATCATGATTGCATACACAAATTCTTAGACAACAGGCCTTCTTTCAGATAGCAACAATTTGAACACAGAAAGCAAAGATTTGGAAGCAGTTGACAACTATAGTCATTTATTTCTTTACTTCAGATTTGATAACCACTTAATTTTGTGCGTTTGAGTCGCTGCCATTTCCTTCTAAACATAACGATATCATGGACACAATAGATCTACGCCAGCTCATTTAAAGCTCTGTCAAAGAGTTTCCTTCAGATGACCTTCTTGTATGCAGTCATGGTTCATATAACACGCTTCTAGTAACGTGATTGTATCTAGTGAATGCTGGAAGCTTTTACATCTCCTCTTTCTTCCTGATTCTTTTCAGAGCTAGTTACAGGTAAACTTTGCCCAAGTCTCAAACTCTACATGCATACGCTTTTTTTTGGGGGGGTGGGGGAGGGGAGGGTTTGCATTTGGCAAGTTCAAAGCAAATGGTAAATTGGAATTCCTTTAAACATCACAAAGTCTCATTCAATAACAGATAATACAAAGCACTGCCACATTAACTCAGGATTGCTAATAACAGATGGTCAAGAATCCTAGACTGAGCAGCAGCATTACTCCACACGCTGTCCAGATCAGTTCAGTTCCATCACACCGACAAATTTTAAAGGGCAAACAACCGTGCCACAAGCTACGTAATTACATCATCCGAGCAGAGTGCCATAGTAGGGCATTGCGATACCAACCGCTTGTTGCGATATTCAAACTATCCAGGTCTCTAGAACACGGAACAAGAAGTAAAATGCTTCCATTGCTCAAACATTATACTATGCTAAACTTTAAATTCCAGTTATCTTCAGAGAAACCTCAATAAACAAAAGAACTAGACCAAATCCACGTCTCCTTCCAACTGTCATTCAAGAACGAGCAACTGAAATATAAAACGACGAAAACAGAAAACAACCCAACCACTCACCCATTAAACTAAACCCAACCCCATCACTCCCTCGCCAAACTAAATCGCACCCACCAAGAGAGAGAGAGGACCTGTAGGAAAGTGGAGGAAATGGCGACGAGGAAAGTGGCGGCGGCCCAGAGGAAGGCGCCGAGGGCGATGACGTGGGCGCGGTTGTGGCGGGACGCGAGGTAAGCGGCGAGCGGATAGCAAGCGGACTGGACGATGGATCGGAACAGGGTCAACGACCCGAGGCCCGTCGGATCGGCGTGCAGGGCGGCGCCCACCTCCTTGTACACGCCCGGGAGCAGGGACTCGTCGGCCCTCTCCATGATGGACGCCAGATTCACCAGCACCAGCGTCACCGTCTCCGCCTTCATCGCGCGTTCTTGCGCCGTTCCGAGAACGGAGGGAGATTGGCGACTTCTCTTCGGTTTGACTGGCGTGTTCGTGGGGACTGTGAAGGATTGATTGGCTGCGGGAGGGCGTAGCGGGGCTGCAGCCGAGCGTCGGGCAAAGACCGTACGATCGTGGGAAGGGTCGAAGGAGTTGCTGGGGGAATTTTGCCTTTCGGTGCGGGGAAGCAAATCGATAAGGACAACGTGCCGACCATTTTCGGACAAGAAGCATCTCTTTCTATTATGTTCGCCCAATCAGGGCGCATTGCTTCTTTCTGGGTTCTGTCTGAAAAATCTACGGGACCCGAAAATAGATTTTCAAACAAGCAATCGAGATTTATTCTTTTGAGATCCGACATGGATGATCTGATCGTTAAGGATCTGTATAAGTGTCTAACTGTCTGTGCATCTTCTTTTAAAAAAGGAGGAAAAACTAATATGAATTGTAGTACATCTCACGCGGTGAATAAACTGACTTTCTATTCGACTAATAAAAACAAATTGACTTTTTAATTAGGGTAGATCATAAATGAAGACCATCGATGCCCAACTAGAAGATTCACGAGGATTGGCTTCATTATAATCTTATTGAAAGCAAATTTCTGAATGATTAAGACTATCCAGAAATTCGGCCCCATTATAATTACATAACACAACTTTTAACACCCTTCATTGCATGTGATTCAAATCTTACTTGTAATGCATAAAATTGTGGATGTATCGCATCATATACACAACTATAATAGTATAAGAAAAGGACAAACATAGAAAGTGAGGCATATTCATAATAGAGGGAATCTCACATTTGAGCTCGTACCTTGTATTATGATATCATGTTGGACGAACCCTTTTTTCTTGGGGATTAAACATGTTATTTATTGGTCAATTCAATTATAAACATTTTATTTTCGATCAATCAAATCATAAACATTTTAACCTAGATCCGATTAAATCCTAATGTTGTCATCAACAACTCGTGAACAAAAATTTTACCTTTTTCATTTTGCAAAGTAATTATGATTTTAACCATAATCGAGGAATTTATGTATAGATTGTGTCCAACAATGATCAGAGAATCTCCTCAAAAAATAAATGAAAAACATGAATTTATGCTTCATATGAATTCCTAATAATTTATTTTTTAAGAAGGTGGAAATTTTTTGGAGTTCTATTTGCTTATCAAAGGTTCAAATTGAACAAAAAAAATGTAAAATAAAGATATTTAGGGCTTATTTGATAACATTTCTATTTCTCCTTTTTTCAGTTATAGTTTTTTTATGTTTTTATTATTTCTTGGAATAAAAAAGAGCAGAAATATGTTTATATACATCAGTTGATTTTTTTTATTCCCTAAATAGATCGGTGGCCATGGAATAGATTTGACATAGAAATAAAAAAAAAATAAAAAAAAAATCTACTTTTGTGATCCCAGGAACAAAAGGAGAAAATAATATCATTTTAGAAAAACAAGCTCAAGTGTAATCGATGCTTATCTTCACATAATCAACATATGATCCAAAGCGAGATCCATATACGAACCAAGTCTCGTGACTCAATTTGAGTCCCCATTTTTTGAAATAAAAAATAAAAAATTCAGAAATTAAGGAAAACATTAGAAATTTGATTTTGAGTAGTTTACTAGATTTTAGTGCTAATTCTAATTTAGAATTAGTTTAAACATTAAAAAAAGTGAAATACTTTTGATGAAAATTGAATTTTAAATTGAATTACCTCTTAGGGCTTTACCATATGGATTTTTAAGTGCCCTTTTTTAGGATAATAGTAGGTTGCGACACCTTGACAATCCCGCTGAGAGAATACGTTTTCTTCCCTTAACATTCTATTGAAGACATCCTTTAATATTATCTACAATTCTGTTTTAATAGAAAATTAGATGGCTCCAAATAAATCTTTTGTATTTATTTGTCTTGTGTTCATAATAGTTGAATAAGTTTATGTTCCATGGATTTCCGATATCATTTACTTAAAGGTTTGATGATTTTGTATAAATAAGTGCACCAACTTTAGGATCACCCCCTTCTTAGTGGTTTCATCCTTGCCCATTCCACCAAGCCATGTTTGCCCTTTTTCTTGCCCATTCCAAAAAAAAGAATTTTTGTGTAGTTACAAAATGTGTTTTCTCCTCATAAACTCGCCCAGAGAATAAAAATAGAAAAAAATATTTCTAAATAGAAATTGTTCCCGAGAATAAAAATATTACTATACACACTCTTAGCCTCTCATCCAATTGTCTTTTGACGCTCCCATGTAGTCAAACCGTCAATTCACCATCCCGAATAAGGAAAGCTCGAAGCCACTCTTTCATTTTTGGATTCCTTGGTTCTTTGAACACATTTAAGCAGATGACTAATTCCCAACACTTTTTTTTTGGGGGTTAACGAATGCTTTCAAAGAACTCGTTTAACCATTCTTATTGTGGAAATAATTTATTTTTCAATACACTAATTACCTAAAACACAAGAGAGATGGAATATTAAAGATAACAAACACGCCCTACTATTTTAGACCTCGATCAAGGTCGTCCATGGTCATGAAGAGGTTGGGACCTTGATCTAAGGTCAAGGTCATTAAGGTCACGGGCTACCCATGGGCCATGGCCTAGAGGAGGTTGGCGGCCTCGCTTTAAAGGTGGAGAGACAACGCTGAGACTAGGGATGGGGCTGGTTGGAGGATGGCCGTAGCATCAAAGATACGAATGGCGATCGGAGGTGGTCGATAGTCAGCAAGAGCGGCGAAAGCTTGATTAGGGTACCTCGATTAGACTTGTTCGGTTAGGGTTTGTTTTGGAAGTCTCAGGACTAGAAGATGAACAGAGGTTATTCGAAAAGAAACAAGGTTATGTATGAATAAATGTAAGTTGTTTCGCGATGGAATATGCAATTTGGTGTCTAACATGAAAACACAATATGCAAAATGGTACTTTTGAAAGGAAAATTAGGGGTTGCCTTCACATTGCCATTGTCAGGCCACCGCCGCCACCGACCTTCACAAGGAAAATTAAGGGTGTGTATTGTTTCCAATCCAATTTGGAGATTGAACAGACTAGCTGATTCTGGGTAATCGATTTGGTTCTTAGTTCCTAGGAAGGAGCCATATCAATCGGATTGGACCAAACTGGCAAAAACAACCCATGTTATTTTTAATCTCTTTGTAGCATAAACCATTTAAAAAAAAAATTGAAGACAAAATATTGACTGAGCAGTACATTCCTGGTTGTTTATAAATTTATTTCATTTTTTCAATTTTTTTTATAGCAGAAACCATAAAGAAAATAAAATAACACTGTTGATTTCTGGGTGGACAAGGTCCGTTGCTAGTTCCATTGACTGGGAATCAATCCTATCGGGTCTGGTTCCTAATTTTAGGATGAGAACCGACCCACTTAGAACTAATTACTCGTAGGGCAAATACAGGGTGATATTATTAAATTGCAAAAACATTGACAGAACAGACCGAAACTCCATAGAGGACGATCCAAAATAGACAGATCTCCCTGTTCGAGTCAATTTAAGTGCACTCAATATCTAAACAGCCTGATATCCATTGGCTTACAGATGACACCATAATGAAGTGGAAATACATAGCTATCATCGTAGTCACCCACATTAACTCTCTTTTTACAAGAGTCAAGATCACATCTCCAGCCAATATTTTCTCGTACAAGTGTCAGGATCACATCTCCCGGACATGCATCCCCATATGAACAGTTTTATAAAGACAAGTGCTCTAAAGTTGGTTGATCTTATAATTCCTAGAAGAGTCAGGAATTGCAAGTTTGCATTATTCTTTGACATCTGCAAAGGTTAGCTGCCTCGAAAGCAAGGATTTTTCGTCGTTGTCATCCAAGTCGATACTTTCATTCATTCCGTCATTGATGTTGATCATGCTCCTCTCCTTCTTATAACGGCCATTCAACTTTACCATATCAAGGTCATCAGGATTTTCTTCTGAGTGAGGGCTATCGACCTCCATCTGCTGCATTTCTGATTCAATCAGTGCAGTCATTCTTGCACGGTCTCTGTCTCTCGGGTACGTGCAGTAGAGGAAAGAGTAAATAAAGCAACATATCATCATTGGGATTCCGATAGCTGTGTAAAGGGCTTTCGCAAGCGATGCAGCGTTTTCCCTATCTGTTTCTATCTCTACAGAGTGGGATGATCCCTCGGGAATTGGCTTGTACCCATATACAAGCTGAGCCAGTTTCCCAACCATTGGGGGAGCGAATGATGCTATGACGGACTCAAAAGAGCGATCCAGTGCATAGATGCTTGTTCTGGATTTCTCAGGAACTATCTCTGCAAATATTGGACTATGCACTGTGTTTATATTTGCAAGAAATCAATTGGAGAAGTACTTTAGCAACTAAAGCGGCTAATTTGGCACACAAAATTGCAGTAAGTGCAGTGCTACAGGGGAAGCACCATTGAAAACAGAGTCTATCCGGACAAGCAATATATTGAAAAACCAATTTCCTACAAGAAGAGGTAATAGGATGTACTTATTACACTTACTTGTTCGTAGCTGGGCCATTCCAGGATATGATCAGACCCATGATAAACAGAACCAGACCGTGCATGAAGGCTGTGGAAGGCTCATCAGGCAATGCCAGGAGCAAGACCGCAGCTAAAGGAATCGCCAAACCAGAACTTATCTGCGACAAGATTATTCTACCTGAGTTGGGCAAGCGCTTGGCCAGAATATCCCCCATCCAGCCTCCGAAGAGACCGCCAAGTGAGGCGGCAATAATGAAGATTGTCATGAGCAATGCTGTTGTATTGTGAGTGAAGCCAATGAGTTCCAACCACATTGCAGCAAATGAAAGAGCCGACCACGGGAATGACCCAGACACACCCTGAGCCACTAATATCTGAAAAGATGGGATCCTCATGACCAATTTCGCTTCTTTAACTAGTTCTTTGAGTTCTGACCAGAAGGACTTCTGTAGATTCAGATCTTTCGCTATGTATCTGTCTTCAGAATGTCGAGGATCGTTAGCAAAAAGCCACACCAAAACACCGACAACGATGCTCACAATAGCGACCAGGTGAAAAGCAATTCTCCAACCGGGGATTCCGAGGAAGGATGTCGAGGCTATTAAAACAGAACAGAGCGATCCGATGATGGAGCCGATGTTGCCCGTGAGCTGCAGCCATCCGAACGCTACCCCACGGTTGCTATCATCCGTAGAGTCTGCAACAAGGGACTGAACTGCAGGTATTACTATCGCAAGTCCGATCCCATTCAAGCCTCTCGAAATCGCCACCTGGAAAACGAAACAGAAACAGACCAAATCCACATCTTTCCCAATTGTCATTCAAGAACAAGCAACCGAAGACGAAAACGGAAAGCAATCCAATCTCTCAACCATCAAACTAAACACAACCCAATCACTCCCTCGCCAAACTAAATCCTACCCACGAAGATATATATATATACAGAGAGAGGGTACCTGTAGGAAAGTGGATGAAATAGCGACGAGGAAAGTGGCGGCGGCCCAGAGGAAGGCGCCGAGGGCGATGATGTGGGCACGGTTGTGGCGGGACGCGAGGTAAGCGGCGAGCGGATAGCAAGCGGACTGGACGACGGCCCGGCACGTCGTCAGCGACCCGAGGGCCGTCGGGCCGGCGTGCAGGGCGGCACCGACCTCCTTGTACACGCCCGGGAGCAGAGACTCGTCGGCCCTCTCCATGATGGACGCCAGGTTCACCAGCACCAGCGTCACCGTCTCCGGATTCATCTTCCAATGGAGGAAATTCGGAAACTCCTTGGTCTTTGACTGCGCCCTTCGGGGGGCGGGGAAGAAATCTCTGTAGGCGACTGGTTTGACTGGGGCGTTGGAGGGGAGACTGCGAAGGATCTGACCGGGTGAGGGGGAGGTGGGGAACGTAGTGTGGGGCCTACAGATGAGGTGGGGCGAGCCAAGACGGTAGGATCCAGAGGGTGTTCGTTCCACGTGTACGGATGAGATACCGTGGGATAGGTCGCAGGAGTTGTTGTCGGGGGAGGAGCGGCTTCTTTTTAGGTCCTTTCTTCAAAATTTGTACTTATTCTAGAAATGGATTTTTAGTTGCGATCGAGATTTGATTCTTTCTGAAATTTTCTTAAGAGTTTGATTCTCGAAGATTTGTATGTGTGTTGTCTACGCATGTACTTTATAAAAAAGGTAAGACATTGATAGGAATCAAATTGGATCTCACGTTAGGTACAATTTGACTTTCTATTTAAGGGAGACCATAAATGAAGACCATTGATGCCCAACTAAAGGTTATTGAGGATTGGCTTTATTTGTAATCTTGTTGAAAGTGACTATCCATATGGTGTAAACTATCAAAAAATTCGACCCATAATAATTACCCAATAAAATTTTTTTAACACCTATAATGTAATTCAAATCTTACATGTAATGCATAAAATTGTGGACATAATCACGTCAACTGCAAAAATAGAAAGTAAGCCATATAATTCATGATAGAGGAAATCCCTCCTTTGAGCTCGTAAGTTCGTAACTTGTATTCCTCCATATTGGACCAACCATTTTTGGGATATTCATTTTATTTTTGGTCATTAATTTTTTGACCCAGATCCAATCGAGTCCTAACGTGGTCATCGGTGATGTTTCGTGAATAAAAAAATGTACCTTTTTCATTTCACAAATTAATCATGATTTTAACCATAATCAAGGAATATATGTATAGATTGTGTCCACCATTAACCAGTGAATCTCCTCCTTTCGGGAATTAATTGAATAATAATAATAAATAAATAAAAACCCAAATTTATGCTTCATGAGAACGCCCAAAAAGTCAGTTCTTGAAGAGTTGGAAATTTTATGGAGTGCTATTTGCTTATCAAAAGGTTCAGATTGAACCAAAGATTTGTAGAACAGTAATACTTTGTCCTTTGACCCTGGACGCTCTAGATAAGTCAAAGTCAAACCGTCACTTCACCACCCCCGAAAAAGGAAAGCTCGAAGGCACTTTTCCATTTTTGGATTCGTCCTCGGTTTCTTCGAACGCAGCAAGGCAGATGAGATCCGAGACGTTGACGCTGGTGCTGGTGAACCTGGCGGGGATAATGGAGAGGGCGGACGAGTCCCTGCGCACGGACCCGACGGGTCTCGCTCGGGTCGCTGACCCTCATCCGGTCCGTCGTCCAGTCTTGCTGCTACCCCGTCGCCGCTTACCTCGCGACCCGCCACGACCGTGCCCGCGTCATAGCTCTCGGCGCCTTCCTCTGGGCCGCCGCCACTTTCCTAGTGGCTGTTTCCTCCACTTTCCTGCAGGTCCTCACCCTCTCCCCCTCTCTAATTCTTTGTGGGTGGGATGCAGTTTGGTGAGGGAGTGATTGGGTTGTGTTCAGTTTGATGGGTGAGTGATTGGGCTCTCGATATTTCAGTTGCATGTCCTTGATTGATGATTGAGAGGAGATGGAGTCAGTATTACTTTTGCTTGGTTGTTGGGCTTCTTCTTTTTTCCAAGAATCTAGTAATGGGTAATGGGTAATGGGCAATGATACTTGTACAGCATCACAGAGAGATCTGAGAAATGTTCTTGTTATGGATGTTGATTAGCTATAAAGAGAATGTTCGCGATGAGGATTCGATGATGTAAGCCTGCAGTTTGGTCGGCTCGGTCCTCAATCTTCGAAGTACCCATTTACGCTGAATTAACTCAGCAAGGTCTACTTCTATTGCTTATGTAATGAAATTTGCTACCCTTCAAAGAAATGAACATTTGCTTTCAACTTGCTGAATGCGCTTTCCGTGATGCATTTATGTTGGGGCTAGAGCAAACCATGACTAGACATAAGAGGCCCTCTGACAAAGTCTTTGGGCAAAACTTATTCCATTTTTCATTCGTCCATTTGACAGAATCTCCACAACAATCGACAAAGATCTAAATGATTCAGGTGTGGAAGTATTGTATCAATAGGATTAGTCAGATTTAGGATGAAATGGATATGATTCGCATGCAAAGAATCTGGAGATCTTTGTTTAGTTCTCGTAAGCATGAGAAGTACTGTTATACAAGCACGCGCGAAATGTATGTACCATCAAATTGCTTCAACAAGCTGCAAAGTACATTTGAGCTACAGTTTATGAAAATGAGGAAAGGAAAGAATGACTGCTTCACAAACAGAATTCTGGCAACTGTGTCTTTCGTTGGGGGATTTCTTGTATGTAAATGCAATTGCAAAGTACCTTGCTGGGTTTAGTAATTTCTCCATATTATTTTCCAGGTAGCAATTTCAAGAGGCTTGAATGGCGTCGGACTTACAATAGTGATACCTGCTATTCAGTCCCTCATTGCGGACTGCACAGATGAGAGCAACCGCGGGATGGCGTTTGGATGGCTGCAGCTGACAGGGAACTTGGCTCCATCCTTGGATCGCTGTGTTCTGTTTTAATAGCCTCAACATCATTCCTGGGATCTCTAGTGCATCTCTTTGCAAGCGATCCTCAATTTTCCAATGACAGTAACCTAGTTAAAGATTGGAATTCACTTAAGCCCTTCTGGTCAGATGTCAAAGACCTGGTTAAAGAATCGAAATTTGTCATCAGAATCCCATCTTTTCAGATAATAGTGGCTCAGGGTGTATTTGGATCATTCTCAGGGTCAGCCCTTTCATTTGCCCCAATGTGGTTGGAGCTTATCGGCTTCTCGCACAGTACGACAGCTTTCCTCATGACGGTCTTCATCATCGCCTTCTCACTTGGTGGTCTATTTGGAGGTTGGATGGGGGACGTTCTTGCTAAGCGCTTGCCCAACTCGGGAAGAATAATCTTGTCGCAGATAAGCACTGCTTCGGCCATTCCTTTAGCTGCGATTTTACTTCTAGCATTGCCCGATGATCCTTCCACAGCCTTCATGCATGGTCTTGTTTTATTTATCATGGGGCTGTGCACATCCTGGTGTGCCCCGGCCACAAACAAGTAAGTGTAACTAGTGGATTCTACTGCATTCTCGTCACACCAACATGGTTACTAGATGTCGCTTGTCAAGTTCTAAGTTGATGCTCCGACATTCAATTCTGTAGCTTGAAGCTGTACTGCTACTGTATATTTCTCCAGTTAATTTCCTGCATGTATTAATGCAGCGTAGTCCAATATTCGCAGAGATCGTCCCTGAGAAATCCAGAACGAGCATCTACGCACTGGACAACTCTTTTGAGTCCATCCTGGCATCATTTGCTCCCCCGCTGGTCGGTATTCTCGCTCAGCATATATACCAATCCCCGAGGGATCATCCGACTCGATAGAGATCGAGACAGACAGAGAAAATGCTGCATCACTTGCCAAGGCACTTTATGCTGCTATGGGCATTCCAATGGCCATCTGTTGCTTTATTTACTCTTTCCTCTACTGTACGTACTGGAGAGATAGAGAGCATGCTAGAATGGATGCGCTCACGGAAATGCAGCAGATTGAGGTTGATAGCCCCCTTACAGGCGAAGATATTACCGACCTTGATGCAAGTATAGCGAATGGTGCTTGTGAGAAGGCAAGGAGCACAATCGACAGAGACTATGGAACAGAGGAATGGGTTGATTTGGATGACAACGACGAGAAATCTCTGCTTTCCAGGCAACAAACTTTAACAGACATCGGAGAATAATGTGGAACCCGCAATACGCATGAATCTTTGCGGGCTTGTAAAACAAGCAATCATTATCACGAACTCTCCAGGACTTGTCTCTCCGTACTGTCTCGTATGACAGGGATTTCGCCTATGCGACCGCACCCTACACCACGAGGAGGTTCAAGTTGGCGACCACCACCATAGGATACCTCCCACCTCGTTATCGTGTAACTTCCGAGTCAGATTGATTGCGGACCGCCCACCATTCGAATTCATGTATGGAGTACACTTCAACTGACTGAAACAGGGAGTCTGGTTTAATCAATGTACTGATCTTTTCCAGTCCATTTTCGCTCAAGAGACGGGGACCACTTTTTTATCTTCTCCCTAGTAGCTGCACCTTTTTTTGGGCTTTGCTTTTTGTCGTGTCTCACTTTTTACCTACTGCTGCTACGAGTCCTCTGCCAAACTCATGTGAAAACGATAGAGGAGAAGCGTGAAAAAAGTGGAAACTTATTGTCAAACCCGGGTTGGATGATCCCGCTGACCGGCGTGCATTACTGCGTACCGGTTGGGGGGTAGCCCTGAGCCAGTTCATTTTGCTGTAAAATGTTCGTGTTGTCGACTGACGTGTGATCACTGTCGTGGCCGTGTTCATGCTGGGAACGCGCTCTGAATCACAAGCGCCATCCTTTTATGGTCGTTTTTAGACCTCGACAGAGAAGTCCTTTCCGAGTAAGCCTTTGATCTGGCATAATGCACATGTGCTTTCGTGAGCTGTTATACGGTATTGGGACCATGTAGAATCATGTGGATTTTGAAAACTCAAACTTGTTCTTTTTCCTCTATTAGATGTAGTAGTAATATCACCCTATCTAATCAAAACAATCTATGGTATCCTATCGGTCCTAAACCCATTGTACAGCTACCAATTTAATTTTAAACTTTCTAATTTTGCCAATATAATTCTAAACATTTATATAAAATTTTAATGTAATCTTTCTAATCAATTGTCGTTGAGAATCACTAACATGATGATCCACAACTTATCCATGTCAACATGGAACGTAAAATGGCCGGCGATAACTAGGTGCCATGTCGGTGATTTTCAAAATGATTACATTAACAAAATTGAAAAATTTATAACTGAATCGGTATCCATATAATAGTTATAGGATTGATTGGCTAGTCTCCCTATGATCAATTGACTCATTTGAAGGGAAAAGTATCAAAAGGTCTAGACATATTATATCGGCGTTAATTCAGTCATAAACTTTTTAATTAGATCAATTTTAGTGCCAAACATTCTGCATTTGTTTCAATTAACTCCATTCGGCTAATTTTAGTTGGAAATCACTAAGAAATCGCCAACATGAACACTGACTTTTCTATGTAGCATGGCTGGTATTAATGTGGATAATTTTTTATATATATTTTTAATTTTATGAGTTTTTATTATTAATCTTTTTAACTTTTCCTTTTTTTCTTTTTTTCCTTCATTTTACTTTTCCCAACTATGGTTTAGCAAGGTTGCCAGTAGGTGAGGGCCAACTAGGCGGCGTTGCAGCGCTCGCCTAAACCAACCCTCGCTTGTGGCCGACGATGGTCAGCGAGCAATCTTGTTGGCCCATAGTTGGGAAAAAAAAAGAGGAAAAAAAAGAAAAATAAAGGAAAAGAAAAGAAAAAAACCAAAAAAAAAATTGAAAATTTTTAAAAATTAAAAAATTATCCACATTAGTACCAATCGTACCATGTAAGATATTAGCATTCATATCAACAATTTTTAGCCAAAATTGACAAGATGGACTCAATTGATACAAATACAAAAAGTTTAAAACTAAATTGGTCTAATTGAAATTTTTTAAATTGAATAAATACCAATTCAATAAACTAAGGATTTTTTTGGTACTCTTCCTCTTATTTGAAAATTTAAGATAGGAGGAACATACACAACCGTGCACGTGATATAATCTTTCAAATGAACCACGAGTCACTTTTCGAGCACTCTATTAATCTTTAGTGACCGTGATAATCTCAATGTCCAGTCGCATCTGGTGACTATTTCAGGACGCGTCCTTGGACTTACCGTTCGAAGGGGGGATGGACCCCGGGGTCCGGTGGGCTGGGGTCGAATTATGAGTACACAATTAGAGGGGGAGAAGAGCCATCATTGCCCTCAAGAGCAATTGCTATTCCGCTTCATGAATGGGGCCACCCTCAATGCCTCCCCCCAAAAGAGAAGTGACTCAAGATTCACCCTAAGATCCCACCCACAAAATCCCATGTCTAAAGCATTCATCGCTTCACTTGTGCATCCATGGCCAAAAAGCCAAAACCCTAACTAAAAAGATGGTGTGAAAAAGAGGTCACCTAATTTCTGTTGGTCTTTCTTTTTTGTTTAGAAAAGAGAAAAAAAAGAAAAAAAAAAACCTAAGAAAGATCTCATATCATATGCCATCATAGCCTACAACTGTTCCCAAAGATTCAAAAAATTTTGAAGCTCTCTCTCTTTCCCATCTTTCTCATCATACCAAAAGGTACACAAAAAGGCAAGGGAGATGCATAATTGAAACATACATGGGAAAAAAAAAAGGAGAGAGATCATGATCTATCAATCACACATACAAACACGCATGAAATGAAAGAAAGAGAACCTTTGGCAAAATGTCATCATGACGACGGTTTTGGAGGAGGAGGAGGGGTCGATTTGGGAGAGGGGGGCAAGCTTTATTTCTGAGTTTTTTCCAGTTCTAAAAAGATGTGTTATTATCATTTGGTTTTTGATTAAGTGTTGGCTTTTGTAGCTTTTGATGGGGAACCTAGTTATCCTTTTCTATAGTCATCTGTCAACCTTGTTTTTTGTTTTGTTTTTTTTTTTGGGAGGGGGGGTGTTGGACATCTTTTTTTACCGTTCTTAATCTTAACTACTACCTAAAAAACTTTTGGGACTAGACTCTCGAGAGACCTGGTAGTTGGGACGAGGTGCGGACCACTCGTCCATGTCTATAAGGAAAAGGGTTGCTTTGGTTGAGGACGGGCCAAGTAATTGTCCTCGATCGGTCTATTTGCAAGGTGTTCAAATCACTTTATTCTCAAATTTCTTAACGTGCTTCAAAACACAAGTCTCGGAAACGATCAAGAAAAAGTAAGAACCCTTCTTCTTGGGAAGAATTGCCTCAGACGCTCATGTGTTTTGAGTAGCAATTTCGTCAACATAATGACAATCTTGTCTTGTGACAACTTCAAAGTATGACGCTTGTGTCAAAAGAACATAAGAGTATGAACACAACCGTCACTCTCCTACTCCTTCTAAGTTTCAAACAAGTCCCTTAAAACTTAAGTAAGACATGAACTCCAAGATCTAAATTAGATTCGTCGTCAGTTGAAAGAACTTGACATGTGTACTCAGACTTAAGTGTTCATTGAATGTATTCACACGTCACATTTCCAACAGTGAATGTGCAAGAAAAATTTACACAGACGTAACACCATCCCAAATCTTAGATACACCAACTAAGAATAATAGAAATTCAAAGTAGCTAGACATTCGACAGTGATAGAAAACTATATAATTTAACTATGTCAGCGTCTTACATCAACTCTTTTTGTTATTTTCAGTCAGTTGACTCCATTTTGTTATTACCCTTTTTAAATATTTGAATCAACCTAAACAGCTGAAATCCCTCCGAGATCAGGTGTGGCTTTTAGTGGGGACAGCGGTCCTCGAGACATGCCTTCGACTGTGCTTACTTCACGTACATACAATTAACAATAATAATAACAATTATTATATATACAAACATCAATTGAGTAACATAGACCTAGATATAGAATAAAAACTTTAACTTATTCTTGCATGCTTGCAACGAAACACATAATAAATATATTAGAATTCAACGGAAATAAATAATTCCGAGTGCAATCGGGGAGTGCATGTGACACGAAAAACAACAAGAACAGGGATTAAAAAGCATACTCCAAAGATTCTTGAACAAAAATTTAGATTGCGGCGGCTCACCGTCCCCCTCCAATCTCGCCACCAATCACTCCTCCGCATGATATTTTTCCGCCCCCTTCTCCTTCTCCTTCTTCTTTTTTTTTTAATCACCGAATAGAAAAAGTAAATCAAATCAAATCGAAATTGAAATTAAAATATTAATCCGAACTCCGGAAAGCATGGCGTGGGAAAGCGGAGCTCCTCGTCGAAACATGACAAAAAGGGAGAAAATCATCTTCGAGCCATTCGCGGGGGGGCGGCGTTGCACCAACATCATCTTCTTTCCCACCAAAGTCGAGATAAAAAAAAAATAAAGAGATTCTAAATTTCAATTCATCATCGCCGTCTCGGTTTCGCTTTTTTCCATACGTTAATGCGATGTTTTCAATGCGATGTTCGCCCCTCTGATTCGCATGATTCGCATAGGGCATCGTACAAGAACACGAACACGGCAAGTTACGAGGAGAGACATCATCATCGGACGAGCGAAGTGAATGGGGGAGTGTTCTCCTCGGTAACAGATTTGGAGATGTAAAAGGAAAAATGGGATTGGATTCAAGCCGCGATGATGCTATCATTTACAGATAATAATCAAGCGAAAAGAACAGGAAAAAACCCAGAAGAAAAAGAAAGAAAGAGAAGTGGCGAAAAAGAAAAAACTATATCCGTGTGATATTCATGTTCTTTTTTTTTTTTTCTTGTTTTTTCGGGGGAGGGAGAATTCATGCATGGGGGTTGCATCGCAATCCTCAGCCACGTCCTCCCCGCCGCCTCCGCCGTCGTCGGCGTCGGCGTCGTTCGACCGTCGTCTGTTCATGACATGCAGTAAAAATCCCTACCCTCCCTTTGATTCTTAATAAACTGTCTTCCCTAATAGAGAGAATGGCTGTCGATGATTATCGGATATCTTATAATCAGCTTCCTCTTAATCCGACGAACAAATCCACGACTCAACCATACCTTCGCTCCTTGTGCTGATGGCGGCGGCCTCCGGGCCTCTATCGCCGTGGAAACGGTCCGTGGCCGAGGAATTGTCGTTGCCCGAGTAGGCGAAAACCCTCCCGCCGTTCGTCGCCGCCCTCCGAGGATGATCTTCGTCGTTGCCGTAATTGCCGCCGCCACCAAGAGAGCTCAATAATCCTTGATGGTGATCGCCGCGGTCCCCGACTCCTCTGTCGCTCCAGCTCGCCGCCGCCGCGCCCGTGTCATTGTTCTCCGCCAGGGTTCTCTCGGTCGAAGACGGCCGAATGCTCGTGGTGTGGCTCAAGCCGAAGTCCTCCAAAGCCCCCATTCGGAGATTCGGGTGAGGATGATGATCGGCGGCAGCGCCGTCGATTGCGGAGGGTCCGGGCAGGTTGGGGTACTTGAGAGAGGCTTGGAAGAGGGAGTTTCCGAAATCAAGAATCGGGTTTTGGGTGTTCATGTTGATGAGCAGGTTCTGCGGATGCTTCAAGAGGCCAAATGGCAATGGAGGAGCTGCATTATTAGTAGTAGTGCTAGCGTTGGTGGTCGCGGAATTGTTACCAGAAGTGACGTTGTCGTTGTTGGTGGTGTTGGTGTTAGTAGTCGTCGCCGCCGACGGAGAAGAAGAAGCCAAGGCGTCGATCATGCCCGAAGGACCCAGGAACGACGGGGTCGACGAAGTGGTCGGAGGAGGGTGGTGATGGAACCGCTGGGCGAACGGCCTCAGGAGATACGGCGGCGACGGCGACGAGGACGCGTCGAGGTGGCCCGATCGCAGTGCCGTCCCGAAGAGATCGAGACGGCTCCTCTGGAACGGCGACGACGCGAACGGCGGCGCCGGGATCCCGGTGAACTCCTGGACCATGGCCCGGAAGTTGGTCGTGTCGGTCGTCAGCACCGTCGTCGGCGCCCTCCGCGACGCCCTCGACCTCTTCTTCGGGTTCCGGACAGGGGCGTTGGCGTTCCCGGCGCCGTTGCCGTTGTTGTCGCCGGCCGACGGAGGGCCCGCCGCGGCCTGCCCTTGCACCGCCTTCGAGCCCTCCTGAGCCACAGGGAACTGGACCGGGGCCACGCCGCCGCCGCCGCCGCCGGACGGCGGCCCCTGCCGAAGCCCAGAAAGGGCGACTGCTGCTGCGGGACGCCGCCCAGATCGGCGCAGCCGTGGTCGGGCCTGGGGCTCCGGGGCCAAGCGGCGTCCAGGTTCAGCAGCGGGCTGGGGCTCGGGGGCGGGGCTGACCGGGTCAACGGGTCGAAGTAGTTGGACAGCACCGAAGACGGGTCGAACATCAGCTGATGATGCTGCTGCTGCTGCTGCTGCTGCTGGTGCAGCGACGGCGGCTGCTGGTGGTGGCCGGAGGCGTGGAAGAGGGAGGAGATGTCGGCGCGTGGGTGGTACGGCTCGTCGTCGCCGCCGCCGCCGGAGGACTGCGAACTCGCGCTGCTGTTGCCAGAGTCCATGACCAGAGAGGTGGAGAAGGGGCAGAGGGAGTCGGTCTCGGTGGTGGTTTCGGGGGAACTTTTTTCAGAGGGGCATGGTAGTTAGGGAGCTACAGAGCTCTGTAAGCAGAAGCAGAAGCATGCGGGGCAATAAATGCAGAGGAGACCGATCGATCGATCGTGGGAAAGTGAAGTGAACCCGATATGCTTCGGGCTTCGAGAAAGTACCCTTCTCCCACCATGAAACTTAAAGAAGAAAGAGAGTTAGAGAGAGAGAGAGAGAGAGAGGGAAAGGGAAAGGCAGGTGCTGCTCAAGTCTTCTGATCTATCTGATCTGCCAAAAAGAGGGGGGAGGGGAATGGAATAAACAACTGCTCACCTCCACCGGATCGTGGGGGAAAAAGATTGGATCTTTCCGTGCTTTACCCGGGACACACGTCTCTCTGGCCCTTCTTCTATGGAGGCAAGGAGGAAGAACAGGGCAGAGGAAGGAGATGGAGATGGAGGAGATGGAGGAGGACCTTGAAGGCCAGAAGCCCTTCTTCTTCTTCTTCTTCTTCTTCTCCTCTTCTTCTCTTCTTCGTCTTCTTCTTTCCTTTTCGCCTTTTGCTCACTGTTACACTCAAAAGATCAGAGTGGGTCATTCATGAAAGAGAGAGAGAGGGTGTTAGTGGTGGTGGTGAATGGTGATGGGGCGGGGAGGAGGGCAAAACCGTCATAAAAAATCGGTAAGAAGAAGAGAAAAAAGAAATGTTTCTTTTATTTTTCTATTTTTTTTTTGGCAGTGTCTTGCTTGTTTTTTGGGTTCGGGTGTGAAAGGAAGAAGAATAAGTAGAGAATTCTTCGGGGGAGAGAGATGTTAGAATCACGCGTGTTCGGCGGATCGGTCCGTGCTACTGCTGGCCTAGAACCGATATTTCCTTTTTCCTGTCCTCCTTTTCTTTGGGTTTTTTTTTGGGGGGGGATTATTTTCGTTTTTCCAGTTCTTAAAATGAAATGAGAAATAAATAAATAAATTTAACAAAAAATGGAGGAATAATGAGGTGGGCAAGCGACCGAAATCGCGGAAGATGGGTTGTTGAATGGTATTTAGGAAATGGCAACAACCGTCACTATAGACCTATTACTATTAGCCTTGCCTTTCGAGAGAGTCGCCCCTCCCCACGCCACAAAAAAAAAAAAAAAAAAAAACACTTTTTCATTAAAATATGGTTCCAAAAGAAATTGCCATAAATGGGAATACTTAAGAAATAAATTTTACGACAGCATGACCTCATCCAAATGACTGCCCCCACGTTTTACCTTGCTTCCAAAAAAAGCCAGAAATACAACATTTTTTTTTTGTTTCGTTACTAATTTTTCAAAAATTAAAGAAAAAATACACGTGAATATTTACATAATACAGACTTATCGGGCATTCAGGATTAAAAGAAACCGAAATGCGCAAGATTTATGAAAAGTCAAGATCGTCGGTGCAACTTTTCTATTTTTGCACTTGCGTTTGTATTGTGTTAATTCACGTATTCACTCGCTCCTTTACATACGTTTTCTGTTTTTACAGAATTTTTTTCTCCAAGAAAATCGAAAAAAGGAGAAAAGGGAAGAAAAAAAAACAGAAAAAACAAAAAAAAAAAACTCAAATCTTCAATCGGATCAGGTCATTCAAGACAAGAAGAGATATGTCTACCCCCATATGGAGCTATGATTAAGAAAAGCTCAGAGAATCTTTTCAGATGTTTTTGCATACTCGCCCAAAAATAAATAACAATAATAATAATATAAATAAATAAATACATAATCGCAATTAAAAAATAATTATTTCGTTTTTGTGATTTGACTGCAAAAATGCGACGGATGATGACGATGGGGACGATGATAGATCAGCTCAACCACATCTAAATTCGCTACACCCATCAAACCATCAAACGACTAGAGTCCCTAAACATGATTATTTAATGATGATTTTAATAGATAAAATAATATCATGTGAATTTTTTTTTAAGATGCTTAAGTTAACAAAAATGGTTTTATTAAAATATGATGATAAATAAATGAATAAATTTAAATGAATGTTTGAAAGGTTTCTGTGCGACAGTGACGTCCTCCTGCGCCTACGGTCTGCATTTGCTCCTACACGACCAACCCTAACTCCAAAACCCAAGTCCGTACGTCTCCTGTGTCCTCACGTAAACACCATTAACATCAAAGCAGATGGCCATGTTTTTTTCTCGAATTAATATGACAAAATTTTTCCAAATTGATACACTTCTGTAAAAAAATTTAAATTCATACACTTGAGACATATTTACTTTTCCAAAAACCTCGAATTGATGCATTTATGATAAATTTATTATCTGTTGATCAATATTATTAATCAGTAACACCCCAAAACCGATATACCCACCGGCTAGCATGCGTTATCTAACTTGAAAATTTGATGGTAAAATTTAATAGAAATTAACGGAGGGTAAATTTGGTTTATATGTGGTAAATTTACCCTATTTTTCTCCCTTCTCTAGATTTCTATAACATTGAGGGATATTGAGAGATAGATAGTTGTCAATAATGAGAACATTTATTGTTATCGAATTATTTTGAATGAGTGCTTTTAGGAATTTTTTTTTTCAAATTATTTATTTTCTACAAAATAAATACAGCCGCGATATATGCCAAAAGATCAAGACAAGGGAGGATTCGTGTCGCCCGAAAGGCATGAGATTTGACAAAGGGTTTTGTGCTTTTGTTTGCTGTAGAGTGTAGCATTAATACCGTGCGCTATCAATGTCATCCATGAATACAATTCACTTTATGGACGGCAAATGGAGTAAAAACCCGACATGTGCTGATGATTTGAATATAGTGCTTTCATTTGGGCGAAATAAAACCGTGGTGCACAGTATGCTCAATGGTAAGAAGACCACGTCGTGCAAAATGTACCGACGTCCTTTCTCGAACATAAATATAAGGATTAAATTTCCACATTATCGTGTATCACGTTGTCATATGAACGCGAGAATTTAACTTTGGATACCATGACAAGAATGATTTTCATTTGAGCTGACTTCTGATTGACTACGAGGGAATGAGATCCTCCGTTGAATATCATAAGTCTCATAACCGTGTGTATCCACTTATAACATCATTTTGTTCAAGATATTATCATTATTAGATGATGTTGAAGTTAGGGTTTCCTAATTTGTTTCACTAAAGAAACCTGAGCAAATAAGCCTGCCGTGTTAAAAAGAACAATTAAGTGACTATCTTGGCTAATACATTCTTAATTCTTTGTTATTAGCAGTCTAAATTGGAATAGTATAGAAATAAAAAAAATAAAAACGCTCAAAAAATTAGCCGTATTATTCGCGACCATGGGATAAGTTCCTCCCGGTAATTAATACGAGAATTAGGAGATCTAATTGCATAAAAACTGTTTAATCACAGGAATAAAAATAATCGCACCTAGCTTTATTTATTCATGTGATGAGAAAAATGAACTATACACCCACGTGTTATTCGATGCTCTCAAAATCAAAAACCTAATTATGTTCTATTATTGTTGCTTGCACCAGAAAAACTGTATGCAGCCACTATCTTAATCCCCCAACTACCAGATTTTTTTAGCTATCCGACACGAGCGCCCCATAGGGCCACCCCTCACTTTCATAATCACCATCTACTCCACTAAGAAATCCTCGCATTATGTCCCTATGACATTAACCCATTTCGGAAATTTATAAATCCGAAGTTGTATATTGCGTTGTCCATGCTGCAACCCTGTAACCCTACTCCTGTCGAATGGCGGTGTACCGCGTGAGATAGCCAGCCGACAATGACTAGACTGGTACGTCAACAATTTTCGACTAAAATTAATTGAAAATGTTACGTCGGGATTTCGCATTAAGATTTATGACTAAATTGAACATATTAAAGAGATAATGATTAAATTGATATCTGTATGATGAGTTTAGAACCTATTGCATATTTTTTTCCTAAAAAATCTTTGTTTGAATTAGGGTAGAAATCTCTTAATGTATGGAGATGAGTATATTAGAAATCTTAAAACTTGTTACAAAAATGGAATCGAGTTATAAAACTTTCAAAAAGTACAATTAATTCCTAAAACTTGTTAAGTTGGTGTAATCAAGTTATTTTATTAATTCGGTCCAAATTGAAAATTGAAAATGCTAACAAGTTTTAAGATTTTATTGCATTCTTTGAAAGTTTTAGGACTCAATTCTACTTTTGTGACAAGTTTTAATATTTAATTACATTTTTTAAAAGTTTTAAGACTCAATTGTACTCTCATGATAAGTTTTGGGATTTTCAGTGCATTAACCCATACATACATATGCATATATATTATATTAATAACAACGTAATGGACGATTAATTTCCATAAATAACAATCTACATTCTATATTTTTTTATAGTGGAGTAAAGAAGATCCTTCAAAGGGTTTGAAATAATAGGGTCATTGGACATGGCCATGATTAATTCAGAGTTACTTTATATTTTTGGTTTAACTTTATAGGTACATAGCGTCATTATCAAACTTTCAGACACCCATTTTCAACTACTTTCTTGTTCTGTTCGAAGATCAACGAATGGGACGACTAGGGTTTTCCTTTTCCATGGGTACTCACTAGTCTTTTTTATTGAGCAGATTGAGAACCGAAACGGGTGTGCTTTGTGCACTCACATGTGCCGAGTGCATGCCCAAGTAGTTTGTTATCGCACGTTTCGTCCGTCAAGCCGTAATCGACTGAAGAGACAGATTATGTCTCGGAGAAAGATAGGGAGAGATTGTCATCACGCGGTGGTGGCGGCAGGAGCAATGGCGGCGGCGGCGGCGGCGGCGGCTGGCTGAGAGTGCATATCAAACCCTAGTGAATTGAGCAATCTAAACTTTACTCTGTAATTTTACTTGATGTTTAATTTTTATGCCCTTTGAATTTCTCTTTAGGTGATGCACTATAAATCACTGTATGGAAAAATTATTGAAAAAGTCATAACCTAGTGTAATTATGCTGATTGAGTCTTAAACTTTGATTTTTGGCCAATTAAATTCTAAACATTTTGCAATTGTACAAATTTAGTATATTCGGCCAATTTTAGCCTGTCGACACTTACGTAGCATTTTTTAAATAACATTTTAATAATTTCTGAAATATTATAATATTTTTCTTTTCTTTTCTTAAATTTTTTCCCCTTCCCCTTCCTTTAGGGTCAACGACCCTAGCTGGCTTTGGGCGAGGAAGTCCCGACCCTAGCTGGCTTTGGGCAAAAGCTGCAACATCGTCGCTTGTGGCCGACAATGGTCAACTAGCGACCATTGTCAGTGCCAACTGTCCAAAATTGATTGGATGGACTAAACTAATTTAAATGCAAGAGGTTTATGATTGAATTAATAAAAAATAATTTAGGAACAAATTGGCCAAAAAAAAAACTTAACACTAAACTGACACAATTACAATAGATTTATGATTTTTTTTGTATTTCTCTCATATATTGCTAGATTGATGGGATAGTGTGTATTCACGTGGAGACACACATACTCATAATCAAGTATATTCCCAAAATCAGAATTTCATAGAAACCACTAAAAAGAATATCTTTATTTCTTTTCTTTCTCTCTCTCTCTCTCTTTTATTGGGGTGGTTTCTCTCTGGTTTTATTCTCTTATATCGGACAGCTAGATTCCTTGCTAAAAAAATAAAGGGACGGATACGAAATGTGATTCAATTAATAGCTGTATATCACATCTGTACGAGCGAAAAGATAGCTCAATGGACGACAAGAACATTACACAAAAGCCAATTAGGCCTACAAATTGATATTCTTCCCCTAAAAATTATGCCAAAGCGAAAAACCGAGCGCCAAAAGAATGCCGAATCGAATGAACCGAATCGATTCGCGAAGCTCGCTCGCTTTCGCACCACGAAATTTTCTTCCATTTTCTTGCACGTAATTATTCGACTTAATAAACAAATTACGGAAACGAAATAAAACCGGCGGCACGATAAGATCATTATTCGTCGACCTATTCATAAAAAGAAAAATTCTTTGCTAAACTATCTCGTACCGACATGTGTGGTGCCAAAACAATAAACATGAGAGATTCTTCAATTCCAACTATTTCATGAAAGCAATTTTCCGATAAAATCAATAGTATTTTATGGGTTTTTTTAAATGGGTTAATGCAAAATAAAGTTAATAATAGATTAGCTTAATTTTCGCTATCAATCCTTACCTAACTCCCTCAAATAAATACAAAACTCGTACCTTTGTCCACGTATATGATTAGACACCACTGAACTTTTTTTCGAATTTTTTGTTTTTTTCCTTTCTTTTTGACTTTCTTCTATGCCCATATGTTGCGGCTTCAAGTTTAAAAAATAAAACATATTTATTTCCGCCGTTGAAGTCGAGATTAATCTAGAGAAAAGATTACCTTATCCCACGATATTCTCTAATCACGAGTAGGATCACATCCGACGGAGGCAACAGGCAATTCCCTGTGGCCTTACTCCCGATTACAAAACCTTTTTTTAATTCTACAAAACGATAACTCACCAAAAGAATAGATTAAAAAAACACTAGACGACGGCGAAAAGAATATCGTTTCAAATTTTTTTTACGTATTTTCAGGTATTTGTGATTCTTATTTACGGCATAGAACATCTCGATTTCTTTAATGTTTCTAAATGTGAATATTATAATGTCGTTCTTTAATATATTTGAGGAATGAAAACATAGGTGGAGAGCAATACGTCCCTGTGCTCTCTTGGGTTTGGACATGGGGTTTGACGAGGAGACAAGACAAGAGAAGACTTCTTCCGTGTATTTTGAAAAGTGATGCCGACATCCCTCCCACTCCCTCCCCTCTTTTCTCCTTCCATGGATAACAGTCCAACCACGGCTGAGACCGCTAGGAAACTCGGACGCGTGGAGACTTCCCTACCAAGCCAACCACGCCGCTCGCCGGTGGTCCTGTGGGACCGGCGGCTCACCGGCTCGACCGAGACTGGTCGGATCAAAGAGGGTCAAATCGATAAGTTAGGTCCCGAGCAATTCTCTTCTTGAACCCATCTTGTATACGTTCAGGCAAACGTAATCCATTTTTTTTTCTAAAATTATCAATTATCTTAATCGAGGATAGGTTTCGATTTACACCCTTATCAAGCCGACCTTATGTGATCGAGTTTGTTACCCACTAATAAGTTCAACTTTTTGATCCACAAAAAGTACAAAAAATATAAATAATTTCTGCATCAATAAATTTTGCCATAATCTGAAGAATAGTCATCTCTCACTTTATAATAACTTCGTCTCGACCAATCAATTTATCATCATCGTCTTGATACGACTTTATTTATAGGAATATCTCCCCGTGTTCGCTTGTGAACTAATTGAGATTCTTGAATTTTAAAGCGGAGAAATAGATTATGCATCAGTAACTCGTGATTTATAACAATTTGAAATTGTTTTCGGATATTTTATGTCCCGACACAATGGTATCATACACTATTTACGTTGACATAGTAATTCCCAAATTGAAAATCAAGGTGGGGTCTTTGAAAAGTGGAACGAGTGGTAGAAATGTGTTTCGAAGATTTAATAGTAATAAATCTTGAAAACCGATGGTCAAACCATCAATTCGGAATTTATCAATCGTTCTTCCTACATTCATTAATGACGGGATTCTTCTTTGCTGATGCCTTACACGCGCACTCGAAAATGTATGCATCCGGTGGCATCCACTCATCAAATTAAGAAATTTTATTTATGTTCATCGCTAGTGCTAAAAACAGTTTACATTTTCAGAGTTAGATTATTTTTTGTCGAAAAAAATTTACATTTTCACAGTCGAATTACTGTCGCGCGAAGGAATTCAATCGTAAAAGTATTTTTTTTTTTACGCGTTGAGGAATGGACCCGATAGTAATCTTCAAATTGCATAAGTAACAATTGTCCTCTTCTGATTGTACCTGAGTTTTTTTCTTCCTTCTCTCTTTTTCCCTTTGGAAAGAGGTCGAAGTCTTCGGTCAAAATTGCTCGAAATCAGAGGACCACAACGCAATGGGACTGGTCAGCGGCCGGGCGGTGGTCCCGACGGACGGAGAATCTTGACTTGTGGACGGTTCAAGGTGGTCTAAGTTCGTACGCATTTGGACCCCTCCTTCCCCTCTCGAAATCATGTGGAATTTCAAATATTCAAATTCTTCTTCTTTTTAAGCATTTAGGGCTAAATTGCGATGGGATTTGACTTTATGTTTGGTTATATATATATATATCGAATAATGATTTTTTGTTTGGTAAGGGAGAAGGGAATAGAGACACTCGACCCCGAGCTAAAAACTGTATAATGTCAATGTCAAGTTCCGTGAGATGTACATCACAGGTAATATCAGATCCGATTAAAACACATTAACCACATGACCGTTATATGGAAATACTAATGACTATTTCATATGTGATGTCCTTAATTGTTTGAAGATTTATAGTTCTAAAAGAGATGATATTGATTGGCCAAGCAAGATTTGGAATTTCAGCTATACATATGTCGTGTGTGCAAGAATAATTTTAGAGTAAGAGTCAAATTTATTTAGGAAACTTATGCGTAGAGTTTTAATTTTTCTTTATAAAAATCATTAAAATGATTAAAATTACTAATAGATCCGATTTATTTACCTATGCTCCTTTTGTTCTATGAAACGTTTTTTTTTTTTTTCCTTTTAATTATATGGTGGCATGAGTATAAGCATACAACTACTTGGAACCATTCTAAAAACTTAATCTTATAGGTTGAACATTCAAACATGATACTAGAGCATGCCACTAATCTTCTTTCAGGTCAGAACTCATGGACAATAGGATTGCCATAACCCAATTGAGACCAATGCCAAATTTGTTGCCAAATATGAGACTTCTTTTTTGAATCCTACACTTTATCGCTAGTTGGTCGCCCGTCTTATACATCTCATTGACACTCCATTGGCATTGCTTATGTTGTTCGCATTAACAGTCAGTACATGGCCATGTCTTGTATGACTTTTTTTGGTGCAGTCCTTCAAAACTTCACTACATCAAAAGTACATTATCTCATGACCTTCACTTTCTACCCATTCTATGTTGGAGTTGACAAATATTAATTGGGCTTGTGACCCTCAAGATTGTCGCTTCACTACGAGCTACCATTTCTTTTTGGCCAACTTACTTATCTCACGGCATAAACATACCACTAGTGCTTGTTTTAGTACAAAAGCTAAAGATCAAACTCTTGTTGATATAAGCTCATAGTTATTCTATTTGCCATGGCTGCTAGAAAACATAGGATTCGTCATAATAGTAGACCAATCAATTATTGCGACAGCCAAAGTGTTATTTAAATAGCACATAATGATATTTTTCATGAGTGTACTAAGCACAATGAATTGATTGTCACTTTATTTGGTATCATGTATATAATGGTACTATATAAGACATTTCCACCTTAACGTTTTTTTTTCTCTTTAAACATTTTCTTTAAATGATGTTAATTTGTTTTAAGTCACCTTGAATTTGAGGGGAGATGTTAGATTATATAAGGATTACAACTTAAGGTTAAGTTAATATAAGTTACATTCATTATACTTAAGTTAGAGAGAGAGAGAGAGAAGTCTTGTATTTCATTTTTCTTTGATTATATATATAATATTACACTCATCGCTCTTCATCAAGATATTTCTCATTTTATGCCAAAGAGGAGGCCATCGAAGGTCGTTTAAAATGCATTTGATAACATTTTTTTTTTTCCGGGGAACATTATCTTTTCAGAATTTTTTTTTCTATTTTTATTCCCTAAAATAATTTCTAAATAAACCAACGCATTTAATAACTACACAAAATTTCCATTCTAAGAATGGAAAAAGAGCAGGAATATATTTTGTACGACCCATAAATTTTTTTGTATCATAGAATTTCTTTTAATTTTTTGTATTTGCATCAAGCTAATTTTTGTGTCAAGGCTTCATTTAAATTGATAGTTGGTCCGCGAAAAAATTTAAATATAAATTTTTATTGACAATACAAATATTTATTATTAACTAATTATTCTAAGGATCTATTTGGTAACGTATCAAACAATGCTTGATTTTTGTTCTTTTATTCCTCATACCAAAAAAAGAACAAAAATTTGTTTGGTAACATGTTTGTTCTTGGTAATAGATTTAGAACATAATAAAAAAGTAAAAGAAAGTTGCTTCTTTATTTTCGGGAATGGCTCTAGAATCAAACCCAAATTATTATTTTTTTCTCTTTTTTTTCTTTTATTTTTCTTTCTTCTTCTCTTCCTCTTCTTCTTCCCCAAGCTGATTGTCGGCCATAGTGATGGTTGGCAACCTCGCTAGAGCCTTCCGGTAGCTGAGCGAGGCTTGGCCATGGCCAATCATCGGCCATGGCCAAGGCTAGCTACCGACAAGAGGAGGAAGAAGAAGAAGAAGGAAAGGAGAAAAAAAGAAAAGAAAAGGGAAAATGTGATAAAATTATTAAAAAATTAAAAGAATTTGAGGATGGTACCAAACGCATTGCTATTTTGGGAGTGGAAATTTTGTGGGGTTACTAAATGTTTTCGAATACTTAGAAACTCGTCCAAAAAACATAATAAAAAAAATTATTTCCGAATAGAAATTATTTGAAAATAGAATGATTACCAAATACACGTTAAGTGACATAAGTAATCATTTAAAAAAATATATTTTTAAAATTTTAAATTCTGAAATTTTTTTATTTTTCGCTAAACAGACGATACCTATGAGTTCATACTAGTATTCATTTTCGAATTCGCACCGAGTCGCATTGGGAAACACAAAAGTTGCATACGATCTCTCCACTTGTAACAGGCTCTCAGTGCATTTTGCTTACTCCCCCGTGCTCCGAACACGTTTTGGTCATGCAAAAACCAGGTGTCCTTTCGCCGCGCAAGAACGCACATCATCTCCACGCTTGCATTGCAGAATCCATCAGAAACCCTACAGAGACAGAGAGAGAGACAGAGAGAGAAACAGAGGGAGAGAGAGAGAGACAGAGAGATGTCTAAAAGCTTGTTTCGCCATGCCTACGAGAGAGCAGCTGGGTTACTAGAGCTGGGCAAGAAGGGCGCGAAGCCGACGTCGCGGGAGTTCCCGGTTCTTGAAGGGCACCCGGCGGGACGACGGCATGCGGAGCAGGCGATGGAGACGTTCGAGACGATCGAGGAGAAGAGGGAGGCGATGGTGAAGGAGTTTCGGATTTATCGGTGGAGCCCCGGCCGCCCTCACCGCAGACCCTACCTCCAGTCTTACTTCCTCGACTTGACCACCTGTGGTCCTATGGTGAATTCTGTCTCATGTCGATCTATATATGTCTGAACTGAGCCCTGTGCATTTCACCCTTTTCGTGGACCTCAGAAAGGAGAAATCGCTGTCTACTCGTGCGAGGGAAAATGCTGACATGTGCTTATTTTAGATCATCTTAGTACTTGGGCTTTGAGGATATTTAGATTCGTTTACTTTTTACATGGGAGGGTTTGGTTCATTGATCGTGTTAGATCTAGCATCTGCATGCAATCTCTCATTTCTAAGTTAATTCGGCTCAAAATTAACCCGACCAGTTCTCACGATGCATGCAAGTCATTCGTTCGTGATCATGTGCATTGGATAAGGGCTTTATTGATGGATGCGGATTGGCTATCCCTTTCCTAGGGCTAATCTTCGTCTTTGCAGAAGGGGACGCCGACACATGTGTTCGGAGTCCCCTCGTTATTTGAAATGCAAGTCGGAAGAATTTGTAAACTTGGATTCTTCCCCTAACTTTTCATTCTAATATCTGTAATTCTATTGTTTCTTTAGTTTTTAATGAAAGCGCATGTGCTGGTGATCTGGAAAATGGTGGACCATCACCTTCTCTTGAATTTCATTTTTTGATCACTTCCGATACTTGATTTCTTATTTCAGCATATGGATTTGAAAAGCATAAATCTCTTCGGTTAATGATCCAACGTGACCTAAATATTAAGCGTGATTAACTGGAAACCAAATTCAATATAAAGACTAACCAAAAAAATCGATGTTATATAACCGCAGTGCCAAATCAATAAATCCATCTGAGAATCATTCTATGTATCAAAAACCTTGTAAAAAAGGACAGCCACTAGATGAATAAACCTTACTAAATCCTACTTTAGCCTATTTATTGTAAAAGTCATAGGCAATTTTCTCACTCAGGAACACCATGCCAATTGCTGGTCCTTTTTCCATGACCTAGCCCAGTTGATTCACATTTTGAAAATGTATCAATGAAAAACTTAAGGACTTATACTTGTACATACTCAAAGAGATAAATAGAAATTTACAAGGAAACACAAATTGAAAATCCATGAAAAACTTGCAGTATTGGGCAGATTGGAGAAGAAGACAACGTCCAAAACCCTTCCACTTAATCGACTTATTTTCCCTAATATTAAGATAGGGGGCAACTAGAGAAAGGTTTAAACATAAGATCCAGAAAAGATAATAAAGGCCACATGTTCTCTCCTGAAGCTTTCACTTGGACCCGTCTCAACGTCCTTTTCGTTGGAGGTAGTAGATTGGCCCTTGGGAGGGGGACAGATGATCTGCATCCTTCATTATCGGGGTGTTAGGTTGATGTGGCCCCATTGTTATTCAAATTGAGATGCTGTGACATTCAAAATCTGGAACGGTTATTGCACGGAATGGAAATGTCAAAATTTTTGTTACTATCAAAACATTGCCCCAGCATGTAATGGCGGGTTTACCTCCAACCTTGTCTCTTGAACTGAACTCAATAAAATTTTTACTACTCCATAAATTCGATTCGCTCCATTTATTTTACCATATGTTCTTCAAATTCCATGTGATGGACGAGTCAATATAATATTGGATGACATTGATGGTGTGTGAAGGTGTTGGATGCACTTCAGAAGATAAAAGCCGAGGATGACTCGACGCTGAGCTATAGGAGGTCATGCAGGGAAGGGATATGTGGGTCGTGCGCCATGAACATCGATGGGACCAACACTGTGGCTTGTCTTAAGCCAATTGATGCAGACACTTCTGAGCCCACAACCATCACTCCCCTCCCACACATGTTTGTTATCAAGGACCTCGTTGTCGATCTCACCAACTTCTATCAACAGTACAGGTAAGCCATCCACGAGAATTAAGCTCCCTAATTTGTGGTGTATGGTCGCGAATTTATTCACGTTATCATATGGGATTTTCAGAGTTCAGAATACGCATAGTTAAGGTTGGCCAAAAGGGTCGTTCTTTCAATTGTACTTTAAATACATATATGGTGGTGATTAACGTATTCTCATTCAATCAAGTCAATTGGAAAGGGAAAGATGTGCGGTTGTCTTTTGGGCTTCAATCTAGTGCAAATAGATGGAATAGGTTTCTCTTTGCCTTGAATAGGTCAATTGAGCCATGGCTTAAGACGAGACATCCGCCTGAAGATGGTCGGGAATACCGGCAAAGTCCGGCGGAAAGAAAGAGATTGGACGGGCTCTACGAATGCATATTATGCGCGTGCTGTAGCACTTCTTGCCCGTCCTATTGGTGGAATCCAGAAGAGTTTTTGGGGCCAGCTGCACTTCTCCATAGTTACAGATGGATATGTGATAGGTAATCCGTACTCTCCTTTCAGTTTCAAGGCGTCATATTTTCTTGCCAAAAATGGTAGTCGCTGTTTTCTGGTAGCAAGAGCAAGTAAAGCTCCATGTTTTGTTTCGCCAAACTTGAATTTAGAGTAAACCAATGTGGGACCTGGGATAGATCAAGCAGTGCCTTTTGTTATCAATTGGTGTGATGAAGCATCTGTCATCTCTTTTAGCGCAAGAACTAGATGATATTGGTCGTTTCTCGCGTTCCCTTCTTTGGCAGCCGCGACGAATTCGCCGACGAGCGACTCCAGGCACTGACGGAGGACCAAAAGAGGCTGTACAGATGCAGGACGATAAAGAACTGCACCAACACCTGTCCGAAAAGCCTCAATCCCGCCGATGCTATTCACAAGATGAAGACCCGGCATCTACTTTCGGTGCCGGTCGAGAAGGCCGAGAGTGGCTGAGCGTACGAGTGCGATGATCTCTTGTGTTCTCCTTGGCTTCTCCAGCCATCGCAAATCCCATATCCATGCGATGTAAATGGATCGTTTGGTTATTTCAAGGTTGCTCTGTAAATTGTTTTGAATGAGGTCAACAGTAGCTTTTGCTTTCAATTTCTACGTTTGAGAAATGAATGATTGCCTTTGGATAGAGCAAAGGAGACGAGAGAGAAGACTAGGAAGTATTAAATTTCATGTGCACTCGCTCTGTCTCATTTATGTCCTGTCTTTTACATCTATTTGTGTAATAGATAAAATGATAGTCATATCATAATCTATTCTTTTCTTCTTTTTTAAATTATATTATAATATAATTCCTTCAAATTCCTTTCTTTTGTTTGTACATGTTTCCGTAGTAAAAATGAATCGAGTGTGATAAATTGCATATGAAATGCACGAATTCTGAATGACTTGTATTTGTGTCAGCTTAGTACGGTGTACATGCCTGACCTTTCATAATGTCATAATGTGTACAACGGTCCTACTCCCAATAATTAGATTCTCCCACCCTACTCAACGGCGCTTAATATTTTTCTTTCGATCTTTGAAATTTAGCTAAAAATCAAAGGATGCCTGTAAAGTAATAAGGTCATACTACTTCAACCAAGCTGACCCTAATAAAGGAAGGAGCTAAAAATTTTCAGATTGGACAATTGAACACAACGAAATTGAACACGACGAAATAAAAAGTGAGAAAGAGGAATTGAGACAAAAAGTAAAAGTGAGAATACAACGAAATAAAAAGTAAAAGTGAGAAAGAGAAATTGAGACAAAAAGCAAAAGTGAGAAAGAGAAATTGAGATACGGGTTTTTTATTTTAATTTTTTCTTAAATTAGGATTGCATTCAGTATATTATTTTATTTTTTTCTTAAATTAGGGTTACATTCAGTATAAAATTCCACCAATAAGAGAAAGGGATTATATATACCCTGTAACTATTCATGAGCATGAATTCAAAAAGCTTTCTAATGGTTCGGGGCACTACCCCATAACCTTTGCTGGGTAGCCCTTGGACTTCCCTCTACTCCCCAAGGAGTGGGAATTTTGTGCTTTCTTGTTAATGGAGAGTATGGACTATGCCCAACATTCAAGTGTTGGCAACTCGGGCCAGGGCCACGTGGTAGCCACGTAACCTGCTCATCATAAATAAATTGAACTCAAGTTTGTGTTCAATAAGTTTAAAGACATTCCTTCCTTCCATCGATGTATGGGCGTAGATACATTGCACGTTTTTGGAATGCTTATGTGTCTATAATACCAAAACATAATAGAAATTCGATTAGACCACTGAACTTGTCGAGCTCGAGCTCGAGATTTGAAATCTGATGGGTCGATGTCGAGTAATTATCGTGTCGAGTCCATCCTACTATCGAGTAGCTCGACTCGGTTTCACCCGTAGCCAGGCCCAAACGGGAAGACTGAAGTTCGGGCCGCCTTTATAGGCCCGGCCCGGCCCAACCGCAGAATCTTTCTTCTGCTCGGGAGCTTCTTAGAGAGAGAGAGAGAGAGAGGAAGGACATGGAACTTTGGCAGCCCTGTGCTCCTGCGCCGCGCATGATCGATCGACACGAGTGCCTTGGGCAGCAATGCAAACCCGTCGGCGATCCTTGGAAAACAATCCAGAAAGATGCCCACCGGTCCGTCTTTTAAACCCGGTTCGGGATTGACCCACGACAGGTTTTTCGTCTCCCGACGATGTTTCTTCGTCGCGTTCTCTCTTCTTCTTCTTCCCGGCACCGCTCGACGAGAGAGGCTTCGAATTTGCTCCGGAGGTATAGCCCCTCGAACCCTTTTCGCTTCTCCAGATTCTCGTCTCAAAGTTGCCTGCTTTTCGTTTCCCCGGGTTCCTTCGCGTCTCGGTATTCCGTTCTCGAGTTTTGCGCCGGTGATTTGTTGATGTTGGGATCTTTTTATCTGTGGGATGGAAGTTCTCATTGGGTTGGGTTGTGTTTCAATTTGGAGTGAGCTGTTGGTCTAATAAGTTCCAGGTGGGAAGCATTTTGTGACACTCGTGAAGCTGAATCATTGGGTGATGTAGTTTGTGCTTAGTCTCTGCTTTGGTTTTGAAGATTCATTCATCTTGAGTTTGCAAGATGTGGATCAGTACTGGTCTGTAGTTCCATTGGTGTTCGGATGGTTGCTGGACTCGGGTTTTAATTAGGCGGATGGCCCTTGGGTTGTTCTTTTATTAACAGCTTGGGGCTGTGCTTGATTTCTAGAATTCAAGGGTTGAAAGCAATGTTTTCTTCATCTTTTAGCTGAGTAGTATGAATTCTTGTTTTTTGGCAGAGTATATGAAGTATGCAACTATGAGTAACATCTAGGATGGTCTAATTGCTAGTGCCATAGACACGTGCATTGGAAAAGCTTTTTGGTCAGAAGTACCTGCTTCATTTATTGACCACTTGTGAATTTGTTGTAGGTTTGGTCCACAGAGGAAGGTTCAAACTTTTAATTATTCAAAATCCTCCAGAAATGGTAATGGGCATCAAAATGCTTTTCCCATATCGCCTGCAGAAGCAGATGCTTCTCGGCCTTGGAGAAACTATCTCATTGTATGTCATCAGTCTTTTTTTTTTTCCCTTTATGAGATGATTGTTTTCTTGCTTTTCTGGCTTGCAACATATTGCATATATCCATGCACCTACACTTGTTGCTCTCAGCCTTGTAGTGTGCATCTTTATACATTCTACACTTCTTGGTCTCAGCCTTGTAGTGTGCTTCTGTATACATTCTTATTTCCTTCTTTTTAATGATCTTATGCAGCCTAGTCTTATAGTAGGAGGTTTCGTTGGGGCTGCAGTTCTAGTCCATTACAATGACGAGAGGAGAGTAACTTTAAAAGGTAACTATTGTGGTTGTCTTATTCTTTTCTTTATCTTACCTCGGTTTCAAATAGAAGAAACGGGAGGACTTGCTTTTGTGCCTTTAGGAACAATCTTTCCTTCATCCGTGTCTTTCTCTTCTTACCATATCTGTATCAGATTACTCGAGGTTTAAGAGCATCGAGTGATTCTCTTTCATTTTATGATAAGCCAACAGTTTTATGGGTGTGCTTTTCTGAGATGCCAAAGTAAGTTGCTTGAGAAAGATGGAAACATACGAACTAAAAGGCCTAAGATGAGTTCGTCGAGCATGATTAGACATCTGTAGTCATTAATTTTTTTATCCCATGGATTTTATTGCCAAAATCCTCAAAATAACGTATTGAGGATACTGCTTGTAGTGCCCACTTCCTGGTGGATATGTGTCCATTATGGGCAGATGCCAAAAGTAAAACCTCACTTATATTAGTCTGGAAAATTCAACTCTCTTAAACCCCAAATGCGCGCTTGGTGCAGTTTTCAGATCAGCTCGCTCTGTTTAGGATGGATATCTTTTCATGCTTTAATTTTGGTTCGGGTGAATTGAAGAATGGATATATTCAAACTTTTACTGCCAGTTATCCCCTCCTACTTCCTGTGGAGGTCCCCGTTGCTGCATCATTTAAATTCAACTAAATGTTATACTTCATTTCTCCCGTCTCAAAACTAAAGCTCTGAAAGTAACTGAATCCATTAGATATTCATGAGAAACTTGTAATGTGATTATCTGGAATTGAGGGTAGCCCATTTCCCATTAATCAAGGATCGACTTAAGGCTTCACGTACTGAATCTCCATAGTGAGGCTTGTTACCTTGGTATACCCAACCAGAAAAGGACACCTGAAAATTTGTTGGTGATCTAAAAATAGAGTTCTAGTTTTGTGAAGACATAAGTGACCTTTTATAGGATCTCTTCCATTGAATTAGGTCAAGGAAGTAGCAGGGAAGGAAATTCAGTAAGGGGACCGATTATTGGTGGACCATATACTTTAATTGACACAGAGCATCGGATTGTCACTGAGAAGGACTTCAAAGGAAAATGGGTTCTCCTTCATTTCGGGTATACATCATCACCTGATGTTGGCCCTGAACAACTCAATACAATGGCAAAGGCTATCAAAATATTAGGTTTGGCTCTTGTACGTACATATTTGTGACATCAGTTATCTTCTTGAGGGTGTCACTGACATTTCGTATACTGCTTGAACCAAGAGTCAAAACAGAACGCAGAGATTTTTCCAGTATTTGTCACGATTGATCCTCAGAGGGATACAGCTTCTCATCTCCGTGCTTATCTTAACGGTCAGGGTTCCCCTAATTTTTCTGTTACCTTGTTTACAAACATGATTTGCTGCTAATTCTCCGCGATTCTTATTTAAAGGACTGCAGAGTTCCATCCAAGAATAATTGGACTTACGGGGCCTGCTGCTGCTGTAAGGCAGATGGCGCAGGAATACCGAGTTTACTTCAAGAAGGTCGAAGAGGAAGGGGATGATTATCTCGTAGAGACATCTCACAACATGTAAGCCCTTCTGACCTATAAGTTTTTCTCCCTCTCTCTCTCTCTCTCTGTGATGTAGTTCCATGACTCTGGCCTTGATTGCCCAAGTAAACTAAAATGGCGTGAAGTGCACAGAATAGTGAGGGATTATGTAATATATGTGGCATTTTTTACAATATTTACTCTTAGTCATATTATTTTATTCGTATACATAAACTAGAGAGTTGAGCTTTTAATGAAATGAAAATAGAGAACTTGAGAGGGATTGGACTGGCCTTTCCAGTTCAGTTAAGGTTGTTCTCTGATTTGTTTTTTGGTTGGGTAGTTCACCTCTCAAGGAAACAAAGGATCAAGTACGCTGGCGATTTCCTTTTCTACACACTGTGTACTAGTGAGTGTAGCTCTGTTTTAATCTGTTGAAAATGTGTCATGATGCCCATGAATTTCAGGTACTTGTTGAATCCTAACATGGAGGTGACACGCTGCTTTGGAGTGGAGTACAGTGCTGAAGAACTGTCGGAAGCAATAGCTGCTGAAATACAGAGAAACCCAAGAACCGTTGTTGCTGGTTTTTCCACACCTTGAAGCAAGTTTCACGTCTCAGACCAATCCCCTGAGGCCTTGCCTCCCTGGGCGTTATGGTTCGCAAACTGAATCACGAGTTGATTTGCACCTTGTTGACAATGATCCAAGTGAAATCGCGATTCCGTTTTCATGTTGATCGGGATTGGAATTAATCCTTTGCTTGAGATGTTCATGAGCTTTCTATAGTTACATTATAGTTACATTGGTATCTCTCTCTCTCTCTCTCTCACACACACACACACACACACATTGTCCCTAATGATTTAGCACATATTTCTCTGGAACGTTTGTATCTGGAAGTGGGTAAATGGAGGCTGGACATTAATCCCGTTGCTCAATTTCACATTGATAAGTCACTTGAGGTGACCAAAACTGCAATTCATCACAAATTACAGGAACTTTGCATTTTAATATCTCCTACGGAAAAGGTTGCAATTGCTTTCAGTAAGTCTTGATATTCACTGTGTGGGGACTGTAGAAAGTCTTTCAGGAATCACATGTTGCCCCTAGCCGACCTCATAGTCGAATCGCCTCTCGAGCATTGAACCCCCGGGTAGCGTTAGAGGTGCATGTTGGCAAAATGCCACATACAATAATGTCGTGTCGATTGCCTCTCGAGCATTGAACCCCTGGGTAGTGTTAGAGGTGCATGTTGGCACAATGCTGCATACAATAATGCAGTGTCGATCGTCTGTTAAATTGATGGGAATACCTAATTTGTCTCACGATAATGAATAAATCGATAGATAAACAGATGAGCAAATCGCAAACAACCCCACGGGAGGAAATGAAAACCCGCAATGAGATATTGATAGTGCTAAGCTGAGAGATGCAACATATTGACATCCCTAATCAATTGGACCCACATTTTCAAGGCACATTTATGAAAAGCTAATTATGTGATTAGCCGTTTATAATTGTTATATCTTTTGGAAGCCTGTTATGGTATGCTACAATTACAACACCAGCCAAATGTTTTGGCGGATTTTAGTTCATGGTGCTTCAAAAATAAAAAATAAAAATTGTTAAATGGAGTACCAGACAAAAGATGCCATTGGAACTCCATACCATAATTTAGGCTCAATTACAATTTGCCCCCTTAAATTTGGAAGGAAAGCCCTTTGCCCCAATATGACAAAACCATCTCAATTTTACCCCCGCAGCAAACTCGCCACAAATCCTCCCCCTCTCGACCCTCTAAAACAGGATTGTGGAGTATCTAATTACGTCCATCGTTTCTCCAAAAGAATTGCAGGAATCCTCGTTTCAGACAAGACCGAGTCAATTGGTCCCCCTGTTTTCCACCTCACATGTCAACCAGGAGAAAGAAAGAGGAGAAGAAGAAGCAAAACAACAGCAAGAACCAGCAAAGCCGAGCGATGGTCGCGACAAAAAGACCGACTCCCGAACGTCTCTCTCTTTTGCTGCAATCTTCTCCTGATCAAGCATTGGCATTTTGTTTCCCATCGTGCTTTTCGAAAAAAACAGATACAGAACAAAGGACTTGTAGATTGGTATTCAGGTGACCATTGGAGGAGGATCTGCACATGTGGCAACAGCAATTTTTATAAACTTTGGTCCTCCTGTTTTGTTGGTTCTTTGGGCAGTGTATGTACGTTTACATTCTGTGGTACATGGTTTCATAGGAATCAAATCTCTTGCAGAAGTTTTACAGGATCTGAGATTAAGTTTTTACAACATGTAAAGCTGTGAATTTTCGCGCACATTTCGAGTTTTTGCTGTGAGTTTCGGCACTTTCATATGATCCTGGGTTCAATATGCTCTGATTTTTCCAAAAAAAGCTGGACAGAGCAAAGTTTCTGGATCGACACAAAGAATGGTAGCTTCGCCAGAAGAGAAAAAATCAGGCTGCGGCTTGCTTAATGTGGTGTTTGGGCGAAGCACGTTTTGGCTCAGGAGGAGCACGTCGACCGGGTCCATCCCCACGCCAAAGAGCGGCGGCGGCGACACTGTCAAGACCCCGACCACTCCCAATTCTCAAGGACAGCGAGGCAGCAGTGACGAGACAGCATTCCTCGACTTGTGTAACAATGGATCGGAAGGACATCTGAAACCCATCTCCGGACCTTCCCCTAGGACCCATGGAATGTATCCTCAAAGTCAAATCCACCCTGGAACTAGAGTTCCAGGTGGGCCGATCGCGAACATGCCGTCCAACCAAGGTCATGTAAACCAAGGCAGGAGAGTCCCTAGAGAATCGATCGGGATATCTGGCGAGCTGGAGAGCATGATAGCTGATCATCAGAAATCGAGAGGAAGGGGCACGTTCGTCCGGGCCTCGTCGAGCAATGTCATGCTTTTTGGCAATCTAGGCAATTTGAGGCAACCTGGAACAAGTCATGCTAGCCCAAATGATGACATGTTCAACCATCTTCCTAGACCTACTGCTAGAGAAGAAGCTGCGGTGCCTACAGAAAGACATACGTCCACAAGAACCGCTAGCAAAGAACCACCATCTTCCTTTTGCCGTGCACTTTCGACGAGAATGGACCCTGAGACGCTGAAAATCTTGGGCAACGAAGATTACAAGAGCGGGAGATTCGCAGAAGCGTTGGCTCTGTATGATGCGGCGATCTCAATCGATCCAAATAAGGCTTCATACAGGAGCAACAAGAGTGCGGCTTTGACCGCATTGGGGAGGCTTCTTGAAGCCATCATCGAGTGTAGAGAAGCCATTCGAATCGAGCCTCATTATCACAGAGCTCATAATCGTGCGGCAACACTATATCTCAGGTGAAAAATCACTGGCATTTTTTGTTGTTCTGCCAAATTGTTCCTGAATTCTTTCCATTCCAGCACCAGCACCAGCACCGTGTGCTCCATGTTTCTCCTGACAGTCCTGCAAGTCATAACTCTTTTAACTTTGGCTAGCAATCACTGAAGTGCGGCTGTGTTGTGTTGTGTGAACATACAGGCTAGGGGAGGCAGAAAAGGCAATGTATCACTACAAACATGCGGGACCTGAAGCTGATCCTGAGGTCATTGCCAAAGCTAGAGCTGTTCAAACCCATCTAAACAAATGCACAGAGGCTCAGAGGCTACGAGATTGGAACAGCTTGATCAGAGAAAGCGGGCGAGCCATATCTGCAGGTGCCGATTCAGCTCCACAGGTCAGCATTAAAGGCCATACAAATCGAAAGCTAGTTAGGGTAGAATCCGCCTGTCCCTAGCCATGAAGTATATTTTGACCCGAGTTGTTTGTGATTGTTGAAAAGATCTTCTCATTGCAAGCTGAGGCGTTCTTGAAGCTGAACCGGCATCAGGAGGCAGACGAAGTATTGATCAACGGTCCAAACTTTGAAGTTGACGATTGCACGAAATTCCTTGGGCCCATCGGCAGCTCGTATTTGTTGATGATCAGAGCTCAGGTCGACATGGCCGCAGGCAGGTCGGTTTTCTTGATGACCCGAATTCGAATCCTCTGAAGGGAAAATAGCCAATGTTTTTTAATAGCTCTTGTAGTGATCGGCAGATTCGATGATGCCTTGGAGGCAGCTCAACATGCAGCTCGACTCGATTCAAACAACAAGGAGGCGAACATGGTGATGATGAGGGCTCGAGCAGTAGCTGCAGCTCGATCACGGGGCAACGAGTTGTTCAGGGCCTCGAGGTTCACGGAGGCTTGTTCGGCGTATGCAGGGGGCCTCGAGCATGACCGTTGCAACTCGGTATTATTGTGCAATCGAGCTGCTTGCTGGTCCAAGCTAGGCCAGCTTGAGAAAGCGATCGAGGATTGTACAGCTGCTCTCAGCATACGACCATCTTATAGCAAAGCTAGACTCAGAAGAGCCGATTGTCATGCCAAGGTAAACCATGTGAATCGTTTTCCTAAATCGAAGTACATAGAACAAAATGCAAACAACTATCAGCTCAATTCATCACCTTCGAATAGAGTTTTACTTTTGTCGAGCCTCTAGGTTTGCGAAAGGTTAAGGGAGGTTTTCTGTATGTAATGTTACTCATTAGTTTTTATCAACTCTCTGGGAATTATACAGCTACGAAGTTGGGAGGCTTCAGTAAGAGACTACGAGGTTTTGAATAGAGAGACCCCAGATGATGAAGAGGTGAGCCGTGCGCTATCAGAAGCCAAATCGCAACTCGACAGACAACGTGGTGACGCTGATTGATGCTACACAAGTCGCAATTAGACACACCCAGATCAGGTCACACTTACTCAGTTTTTCCTTTTTGTGATTTTTAAAAAAAAAAAAAAAAAAATTCAGATCAAAAGTGTACACATTTGTGTTGAAAGTAGGAAAAGGAACTAAGCATTACCCAATCTTATTAGACTCTTCTATTCTTCTGTCTCTTAAATTCATATCGCATGATATAGAATCTCACAAAAAGTTCTCTTCACCTCTGTTTTTCATGTTGCATTTCAGTCTAATTTAGCATGACAGTCTCAAATGCATGTTCCATGATGCAAGAATGCAGCATCTAGGGCAACAAAAATTTGGAATTTTAAGCGTAATGAACTCCTGCTCATGACTTACAAGTGGTTAGTTTCAATTAAATCAGTAACAAAAGTTTCCTCGACTAACATTTGAACAAAAGATCAATCTCAGAGACAGCTCTTCACTTTCAAATCAGGGGCTTCATTCATCAGCTTAATAAGGAAAAAAGCAATACATTTTCTCGAGCAATCAAATCTTCTGACTTGTACTGACAACAAGCAGGAGGAAAAAATCACAGCCAAAGTAAATCCTAAATGAAGAAACTAGCAAGACATTCCAGGAACCTCGTGAGGACCAGGAAGGGAAAGATCCATGGGCTACAACATCGGATTACACATAATGTGGGGTCAGGCGAGCAAGTATATGCAAGAAGGAATGCATGTGATTGCACCTTCGCAAGCTTGTAAGTCATCTCGAGTATAGTGAGATTCAAACCGCAAAACCAATCCAGTGCTAGTGTCTATTTAGAGGCATCCTGTTCGTTGACTCCAGATCCATCTTGCATTTTTCTCTCATATCTTTGAGCTCACAATAACTACTTTGCTGCAAAGCAGAAATTCAAGTTACCTCTTAATATATCAATGAGAAAATGGCACTCATGGCCCTATCTTATGGAGAAGGGAGAAAATACTCAGCCTGACAATGCAACGTATTCAGAACTGCAAATTATAGAAGAAAATTAACCTTGTGCACAATCTCGTAAAAGCAGATGGAACCATCCCCTTAAAAGCAGAAAAGGCTGAACCTAAGCTACAGGATACAGATACTCACGAGTTCTCGGCCTTCACGGACTAGTATGTCCTCCATGTGAAGAAAGAGTGACCTCCATTGATTCGTGAGTGCATTTTCCAGATTTGGAGAGTTATCTGAGTTTCCTGGGACATGGATAACATCCTTTGCCGTACCAATTTTCTGAGCCAAAGTGCTAGCTTCTTTTCGACTTTTGCTCACTGCTGAAGGATGGATAACATGGCTTTCATCAATTTCATCTATCAAGTTATCGACAAGTATATTGAAGGAGGCTAATATAAGCACCATTTTCCGTGCCATCCATAAATATGAACCTCCAAGAGATAGAAGGTGCCTGAGACAAAGGACATAACTTACCACTTATTCGACCTTTGATGTCTTGGTAGTGAAGGTCTGACCACATATGAGCAGCTGATAACAGAAACAATGAAGATATCTATTTCAAGTTACATCTTTTATGAATTGAAGCTGTTGGATCAGAAGAACTGGATGAATTACAGAGTGTTGAGAACTTTTAAATGTACCTTTCAAACAAAAAGAACAGCAACAACTTTTTAGCAGGTCCTCTTCGGCACACAAATTGTCACGGCCATTTCCCTCCGAAGTTTGGCATCTTATCAATTCGAAGTTTTTGAGACCCTGTGAGTTAGGCAACCTCGACCACTCAATAGAGCCAGATGCGTTCGATGCTAATTTCCCGATTCTGAGGCCCTCGTCACAATTGCTAACAACCTGAGTAACGGGACCTCGTGCAGTGCTTTCTCTAATCGGATTGACATCAACTTCCTTCACAACATCCGCACTCTCATCGCGCACCTTGAGCCCGTCAGAGCTTTGCCCACCCGCTCGAATGCTCATAGTCGAAACAATCGAGGTACAACTATCCCCCGATGCATCACCCACTTCCACTACACTTTGCGCATTCATTTCAATCCCCAAAACCTTAGGATTGCTGTGCGAAGCATTCAATAATTCCTGGGATCTACTCGGCAGGCTATGAACAGCAGCAGAAAACAAATTACCGCCGGCGCCACTGAACTCGTCGTGCGCAGGGGACGAACCACGAGCCTCCTTGTCCTTGACGAACAAAGGAATAGCAGCACCCTTCTCGACGCGGTCCGCTTCGTGTCCAGTACTGCATTTCTCCTTCACCAAATTCTCTACTCCCAAACACACCTGCTTCGCGAACGCCGCGTCCCCTCCTCCCCCGTCGACCCTACATTTACCCCGCCCGTCCCGAGACTTAGCTCCCGGGAGGCGGTCGTCGAAGTCGAGGGAGAACCCCCTCTTCGCGGGCCGGTTGGTCACGTCGCCGAGAGCAGGGCGGCCGTCGCGAAAGCCGTCCCCGCTCATGGCGAACTCCTCGGGACTCGAGAAAAGGCGCACCAGATCCGTCGGCAAAAAACCAACGATGCTCGCAGCTCCTATACTCCCGAAAGAAATACAACAAAGAAGGCCGAAACGACGACGAACTCTACGGAGGAGATCCGCTGGAAGTTTCGATCTGCAAGCCGCGGCCGATCGTAAACGAAGAGAGCTCAGAACAGCGAGCGCAAAAAAAAAAAAAAAAAAAAAAAAAAAAAAAAAAAAAAAAAAACACCAAGAAAAAGAAAGAAAAAAAGAAATATTCAATCAGGAAGAAGAAAGGATGGAGATTGCTTGAGAGCGAGAGAGAAAGAGCGACGACCTCCGTTCGCGACGAGGGACGAGTGGCAGAGATCCCGAACGAGGTCAAGGGCGCTCGCCCGCCGCCGTCGCCGCCGCCGTCGACGCCGCCGCCGCCGCGGCTGCCGGCAGGGGAGGAGGCGAGGATGGCGATGGAGATTGGCGATTAGGGTTCTTGGTTTCTCTCCGTGGGTCTGATGAGACGAGATGGGCGCAGGAATAATTGTTTTGGAATTGGGAGGGGAGAGGCGGGAAGAGGAAGGAGAAGGACGAGAATCCGTAGAGGGGGAAATGGCGAAAACGGGGCCCCTAACCCGCGCCTGCTGGATTTTGAATTCGGGTTCAGGGGACTGCGAAATAGCGCGCGGCTCATTCTTCATTGTTTTAAATTGACAATTACTTTTAAGGACAATGACACGAACGGTCCTCAACCTTGACTCGATGTATAATTTAGTTCTTAAAATTTTAATTTATTCAATATAATTTTTAAATTTTTAGTACATATTATAGAATGGATATATTGAACATGTACGAAAATTTCAAAAATCAAATCACATATTGTACTAAAATTCATAGACTGTTCGTGTCGATTTCTCTTATTTTTATTTGACTTTTGTTTTATTGAGATATTGATGGAGAATTACGGATTAATTTCCCGTAATTTGCTTTGAAATGTCATTTTATGTTCTGTTTTATTTAGGCTCGTTTTGTACCCGAGTTCCCATCGACAATGCTTAGATATTAGGCTTCCTTGTCTAACTCAAGGCTTGAGCCCACAAAAGCCGAGCATTGGTATGTCAAGGTCAAGTTTGGATCTCAATACTAGTGATCAAGTTCCCAACAGTTAGGTCTCGAGTCATCAACAGCCAAACTTAAGTCCACATAAGTTGGGGTCACGTTGGGGCCACATTCTTTAAGGTAGGGCTCAAGACCTCAACGCCCGACTCCCATACCCAAGTGGCTGGGATCCCTAGAACTCATGCTCCATCCAAATGTTTGGATTCAACCAATATAGGCTCTAATGATATGGGCTCTAACGGTTAAATATTACTTATATTGGGCATAATAATATATTGAAAATTAAAATCAATACTTTCTTTTCAAGCAATGAAAATTATTGTCTAGTTTATTTTAGATGCTAGCCAAATATAAAAAAGTATTGTCATTAATATTAAAAAAAAAAAAACATCTGCATAAATATTTGTCAGAAATGTCAAATAATAAGCGAAATAAATGGATTATCTTTGTCAGCAAAAATAATAAAAGGAAAATAGGAACCGCCAAAATCCAGCCTCCACCGTTCCAATCCAGATCTCCCCCGAAACCCCACCCGGCGCTAAGCGGTCCACGTCAAACCTGATCGGCTCGCCTCGGTAGGCGCTCCAAAAAAGTTAACTGCCAAGCCCGCCGCCCAATCCCCTTCCGCCACGTCACCGCTGCCCATCAGGCCGCGTCACCCTCCGTGCCGTGCAAACAAACTGCCTCTTCTCTTGTAAAGGAATCTCTGATCCCTCAAGCTGACACTCTTCATCTCCAAGCAACCTACGTTGATCTCTCTCTCTCTCCGCCATGTCGCCGCCGCCGTCGACTTCGCCGGCGAACTCAGTCGAAGCGCCGGAGCACGAAGCCCTGCCGACGGCGAGGCGGCTCTGGCGGCTCCGCTCCCACCTGACGCCGACCGGGCCTCCTGCGCCTCCTCCGGGCGGCGCCGACCGGCTCGAGATGCTGGCGTGCGCTAGGGCTGCGAAGCTCGAGGTCGACACCGCGAGATTGTGCGAGTACATGAGGGGGAGGCACCGCGGGGTCCAGGAGCAGGTGTTCGCTTACTTCAATTCGCGGCCTGACCTCCAGACCCCGGTGGAGATCTCCAAGGATGAGCACCGGGAGCTCTGCATGCGGCAGCTGCTGGGGCTGGTCCGGGAGGCCGGGATTCGGCCCTTCCGATACGTTTCCGAGGATCCGGAGAAGTACTTCGCGATCATAGAGGCTGTCGGCAGCGTTGACATGTCGCTCGGGATCAAGATGGGCGTGCAGTACAGGTGATTATGACTCGTTTTTCGCCTTTTTGGACTTTAGTTTTTGGAATTTCGGCTGGCTGTTCAGTTTGGCTGTTTATGTTTTCGAGCCGTTCTGGTCCGCGACGGGGTTTTGAGGTGTTGGTTGGGAGTTGTTAGAGATGCTGTAGCTCGTCCTGGCATGGTTCTGTTCGGTTTAATATCGGAATATTGTGGAGCTTCGATTGGAAGTGATTTCGACTACAATTAGGGCTGAATTCGTTGTGTATGAGGTGCAGCAAAAAAGTTGACTTTCTTGTCGCTACTCTTCCTAACACCTCAATTTCGTTGGTTGTCTGGTGTCTTATTAATTTGAGTTACCGACCTCCTTGGGTTTAGATAGATTCGTTTCACATTATGCATGATTGCATCAGGGCCGTCCACTAGCCTGGGACCTATGCCAGTGGATGGCTCAAAGAATCAGTTGCAGCATCGGCAAGTCCTCGGCTGAATTAGTTACTGTATGATCAAGAAAGTCTAGCGTTCTATGTAATGCATATGTTGAGTGGTGTGTTCACACGATGTCATACCGAATCAAGTAATCTGATGATCATAGTTTTGAAGAGTCTAATGCAAATGCAAACATCCCACGGGACAGCAGCATCATTGTGCATGCATCAAATGAAGGAATTTCTAGGTGACCTGCTGAATAATTCATTAAGTTCTTTTTGAGACGGATGAGAAAGGTACTGACCCAAAATAAAAGGAATGAAAATGGTCATTTCTTATTAAAAAAAAGGGATTCTTTTGCTACATTTCCACGCATTCTTTCCCGCTAAGCATGTAGATATAACAAGGAAAAGGAAAAGAAAAAACTAAAGAAATTTCAGTTGAAGTAAGATGGGACAGGGAGACTACTGATCTTGGTAGATGCAGCATTCTGATGCCATTTGCATTTGCTCTGTATACATCACTTTTCTTTCTTCCGGTGTCCTTGTAAATTGAACCGGGGGAAAATGCTTTTCCAAGTATTGTCATTGGGACAGTATGGACATAATGAAGCTCTCTGACTTTTGAAAACAAACATCCTTGAATCTGGTATTCACTGTGGTCTGTCTTTCTTTCTATTGAAAATAAGGCACTGTTGTCTGTGCCCCTAGAATAATTCTTTTGGGTAGTGGAAAGAGGTGCATATTTATCTTCTTGAAGTGGCCTAGATTCAAGAGGAGTGATCATTGAAAGTGGCTGGTGAAAAGCCTATCCTTACATTGTATACCATAGTGTACCTGGCCCATTTTATGTGGCCTTTGGTCATCTAAATTGAAGCCACAAGACACAAGGTACTCTGGGAGGTTTGTTAAACCACAAGCTTGAGCAGTGAACCTCCCAATTGACAAATGTGTTTAAAGATAATTTCTGAAGAAAGCTTTCTGTGGTTTATATTTGTGATTAGCTTTCATCTGTCCAACAGCATTATTAATGAAATCCTGTAATAATTAATCTTTCTTATTCAAAGCAGGAGATATGTGCTTCTTACAGTAGTAAAACTAGAAAAAAGGAAGAAGATTATAATACCAAAGATTGATACTCTTTAATGTGGTTTCTCTTAGAGTTGTATGAGGTTTATTTAAGTCGGTGGTTCCTTGGGAATACATAAAGAAAAACTCTTCAATTGTGAGAGAAAAAACTCTTCAATTGTACTTTTTTTTATACATAAAGAAAAACTCATATACACACTTGAACTATTTTTATGCAGTCTTTGGGGAGGCTCAGTGATCAACTTAGGAACTAAAAGACATAGGGATAAGTACTTTGACCAGATTGATAGCGTGGAATATCCAGGTTGTTTTGCAATGACAGAGCTCCATCATGGTAAGGTTTAAGATAATTTGTTTCTTGTCAGGTTGCTTCTAATTTTCTATAATCTAATTGCTGTAAATTATCTTATTTTCCTTTTTGTTTGGTAATTCAACTCCATAGCTCTTGTTCCTGCCTCCCTGTCTGCCTTGCCATCAGGCTGAAGGCCAGTGGAAATTGCTGTGCAGATTTAAACTTCTTTTTTGGCAGAAGAATGATATAATTTCCTATATTTCATTGAGATACAGCTAGACTTTTTTGCAGTCCCATTTAACTGAAGTTGAAAGTTTTATAAGACCATTAACTGAGTGATATTCGGTACCAGTATGCACGTGGCAGAAATATTTGGCAGTTATCTTTCTTGGCATCTAACCACTAGACATTCTCCAGTGCATATCTACCTGGGGCTTTTGTTTAGTTAGCATAAACATACCAGTAAACTTACTTATCTTCTTGTCTACTAAATGGCTTTGGCTTTCTTCTGCAAGGCTCAAATGTTCAAGGTCTTCAAACTACTGCGACATTTGACCCCATTACAGACCAGTTTGTTATAGACACGCCAAATGACGGGGCCATTAAATGGTGGATTGGCAATGCTGCAGTCCATGGCAAGTTCGCAACTGTTTTTGCCAAGCTAATGCTGCCAACTCATGATGCAAGAGGGCTTGCTGATATGGGAGTCCATGCCTTTATTGTCCCAATAAGGGATATGAAAACGCACAAAACACTTCCTGGAATCGAAATACATGATTGTGGGCACAAGATTGGCCTGAATGGGGTAGATAATGGAGCACTAAGGTTCTGCTCTGTAAGAATTCCTCGAGAAAATCTCCTCAATAGGTTTGGAGATGTGTCTCGGGATGGGAAATACACGAGCAGCCTCCCAACTATCAATAAAAGATTTGCCGCTACACTTGGTGAACTTGTGGGTGGAAGGGTTGGCCTGGCATATTCTTCGGTTGGAGTCCTAAAAATTGCCGTCACAATTGCCACGAGATATTCTTTACTTCGCCAGCAATTTGGTCCTCCCAAGAAGCCTGAAGTTAGTATTCTGGATTACCAATCTCAACAACACAAGCTTATGCCCATGCTGGCTTCAACTTATGCATTTCATTTCGCCACTCTGTATTTGGTGGAGAAGTATTCAGAGATGAAGAAGTCTCATGACGAACAGTTGGTTGGAGATGTTCATGCACTGTCGGCAGGTCTCAAGGCTTATGTGACGTCTTATACAGCAAAGTCATTAAGCATCTGCCGGGAGGCATGTGGAGGACATGGTTATGCAGCTGTCAATAGATTTGGTAGCTTGAGGAATGATCATGATATTTTTCAGACTTTTGAAGGGGACAACACGGTGCTTCTGCAGCAGGTAATTTCAACATTGTTAGATTTTTTTTAATTAAATAGTTATAAATGATACAGTTTTACAGAGGGGGTATAAACACCCTATATACACAGGCCATATGACTACTTACGGAAGTCGTCCTCCTTATGCTCTAAATTGGTTTGCAAAATCTTTGTAAGATCTTTGTCATGTTGTTGTCTTTTTGTTTCTTTGATATTAAGCAAATTATCAGTGTGGTTGAAATCACCCACATCAAAATTTCTTCACCATAATGTCTCTGCAGATGATCTCACCAAACATTCTTTCTTTCTGCTAAATGTTAACAGGGATAATTAAGTCAAAGTCTTTCAATTGCTAAATGTGCAGTCATCTTATAGAAGTGGAAAATTATATAATATAGCACTGTCATAAAGATATATGTAAAGGACTTTATGGTTGCTTGTACATTTTAATCCTGTTTGCCTTTTCGATATCGGTACTACGCTGAATTTGTGGTCTCTCTAATATTGATGCAATCGTTGTACTTGAAATAATAATTAAGAATGATGCATATTAGGTGTCATTTTTACCACTAGCCATGAGAGGTAAAAATATACGCTCTGGTTGAATAGCCTCTGGGCTCCAACACAAATATACTAGCACAGGGCAGTGAGACAGCTAATGCTGATAGTCTGAATGTCTCAAATTTATATGCAGGTGGCTGGTGATCTCTTAAAGCAATACAAGGAGAAGTTTCAAGGTGGGACACTTGCAGTTACGTGGAACTACTTGAGGGAGTCCATGAACACTTATCTATCACAGCCCAACCCTGTGGTTGCCAGATGGGAAAGCGAAGAGCATTTGCGTGATCCTAAATTCCAGTTGGATGCATTTAGAGTAAGTGGGTTCATTTCAGTTTGACAACCGTCTGTCATTGTGTGATACATCCTTTCCAATTATTGTGTTCTTTCTTTTGCAGTACCGGACTTCTCGACTACTTCAGAGTGTTGCCGCAAGACTCCAAAAACACACTAAAACCCTTGGGAGTTTTGGTGCTTGGAACAGATGCTTAAATCACCTTCTGACACTTGCAGAGTCACATGTTGAATCTGTCATTCTTGCAAAGTTCATTGAAGCTGTCGAGAGGTACTTTCATTTTTTGTGAGAGTGTTCTAACACTTCATCGATGGAATTCTCATTGCACGCCTTCTTTGAGCCAGATGTCCTGATGCAAGTGCTCGAGCTGTTCTCAAATTAGCATGTGATCTATATGCCCTGGATCGTATCTGGAATGACATAGGAACCTACCGCAACGTCGACTATGTCGCGCCCAACAAAGCTAAGGTATGATAAGTACTCCAGATTCCTCGTTCTATAAGTAGAGAAGAATACATTTAATTGTGAATTGCAACACCTTCGCACTACCTGTTTTTTAAACCATAGCAGTTCTATTATATACCTGATTTACGAATGGGCTTGTCTTTCAGGCAATCCACAAACTCACCGACTATCTCAGTTTCCAAGTGAGAAATGTCGCCGGAGAGCTTGTAGATGCCTTTGACCTTCCGGATCATGTGACACGGGCACCAATCGGTATGAAATCAGAAGCTTACTCTCAGTACACACAGTGTGTTGGATTCTAGTTTGCTCTGGTGATTGCCAAAGACAAATTCACTCGACACCCATTGATCCCAAAATAAGGATGTCACTGTACCTTGTCAAATTTATCGCGCAAGGACATCAACGATGGTTATACAGATCCATGCCTGGACAGATACAAAGCGGTTGGACTGAGAAGTCACGGCCCCTGGCCTTGTTCTTAGCTTTATGTATCGAAAGGGCACACCATATTCTTTGGGCAAAATTAACATGCCCGAGCGTTTCATCTTCAATGTAATACAAAGTATTGCCATGAGGACTTTCATTTTTATAGCACTCGTGAGTTCTGCTCCAGTCAATATTAGTGGTTAATCAAGTTGATTTGTGGAAACCTGCGCAACCATGCATTCTTATTTCGCTGAAGACTCCGTCTGTACTGCATTGACCATATCGGGGCTTTAAGGTTAAACATCATCCCAAAGAATTACTAATTGCTGGGAAGAAAAATGTTACGAGTTTGTCAATAGGTATAAAAATTACTTCTCCGGGGCGAAAGCTATTAACCGCATGGAACGAGTTAAAACAAACTCTTGAGATTCACTGGCATTTATAAATGATCGGAAAGCATTGAGATGAGTTTCGATAAGTCGTGGAGTGCATTCAGCCACTGACATATAAATGCTTGTTAAAAGAAATATGTGGATTCCAAACAGTCGCAAATTTAAGATTCATGTTACTACGGTTACAACGAGATGACCTTAAACAGAGAAAGAGAACAAACGAGAAGATTATTCTGCTTCCTTTTCCCTCCCTGCCTAACTATGCAAACTTAGGAGAAAAGCGGAAAAGTCGCCGACACGATCTACACATCGGAATCGAGCTGATAGTAAGTGCGCAAGTTGGCACACTCCGCGAGTGGATTGTCGGTCAGGCATCCCATGGAATTGGCGTAGTGCCTGCTGGAGATGGCTCCGTTGCTGCGGGTGAGGATCAGCGTGGCCTTGCTACGTCCTGGGTCTATCGTCTGGCAACCGGCTTTGGGGCTGCTCACCAGAACGGCGTTGCATAGCTGGTCATCGTGGTCGTCCTCGACGGTGACCTCCCATTTTCCATTGGAGTCGGTCACCGTGTCGATGCTGTAGTCGAGCTGCGTGCCGGTGCTGTCCTTGCATTCGACCCTCACTGCAGCGCCTGGAAAGGGCTCGGTTCAAACAATGCCTTGTTTGTCAGAACTTGTTATTCCATACATAATAGAAGATACACATGGACTATGCAACACGCGCAACTATTGACACATTCATAAGCTCCTTTTCGAGGACGGTAGGAACTGGCTTCTCGTACACAACACATGTACCGTCGAGTCCGACGCATATGATTATAGACTCCATTGATTGAACTGGATTGAATGAAGTGACGCAAATGTACTCTAGAGAGAGAGAGAGAGTGAGAGAGAGAGAGAGAGAGATTACCTTCAATGTGGGTGGAAGCGGGGGTCTCAAAGCCAAAACGGCAAGTGTCGCAGTACACGCTGCCTTGGATATAGAAGGACCTTCTTCCTGAGTTGCTTGCGTTGACAAGACAAGGCAACATCACACAAGCACCCAACAACAACACCACCAGCATTGATCTCCCCATGCTTGGTCTCAACACAGTAATGGCAAGCCCCCACAAATCTATAGAGAGGGAGAGAGAGAGAGAAGCAGAAGAAGCAGGAGGATTTGGTGCACAAAGGAGGAGATGCTAGAAATAGTGGCTGTGTCTTAAGTATTATACTTCGCATCCGATCCAAATCACATGCACAAGTAGTGAGGCTTCGCACATCCTGCGGCGAGGCTCCATGTCCTTCGATATTATGTTAATTCGAACATTTATTGTTCCCAGTTGGACTCACGAGCTTCCTCCTTTATTTGCGCATGAATCAAGCCAAGTTCGAGAGTTACATACGCGCAATGAGCATAAACTACTCGAGTCAAATCGCAACATCGGACCACTGAGTACAGAGTGTCGTAACGACGAAACCGGGAAAGCTCGAACTCAGCTGTCTCGACAGAGACATCGGGGTTGCTTGAAGGATGGACTGGTGAAAGTTGCTCGGACGGGAGCTGAACGTCATCCGATGCGTTCCCACGATCTAACCTAGGGAGTTCGGCATTGCCGTACGACGAGGGTCTTGAATTGAACCTTGGGATCTCCGACCGGGGAAGTAGAATGAACGAGAAATTAAATAACATTGAGCTTTGCTTAATCTACTTGCTTCTTTATTTACACTGACATACAATAATGAAGATGTCATTGGGCATCGAGTTGTCTTTCCCCGGACAATATAAAGGGGTAGGAGAAAGCATAGGTCCAAGATAGAACCGAGAAGTGGACCGAACCAGCCATAAGAACCAGTCTAGTTTTAGTTTCGGTGGCTACTTGGTCCAGAAAAATTGGAACTGGTACTATGCGGTTTAGTTCTTGGAACCAAAGTGGGAATTGGGGACCAATGGACCGTGATTACATGTTTTGAATTTTTTATTATTTATTTTATTTTACATGTTCATCTTCATGGATTATTGCTATTGATAAATGAGAATTTTTGATATTATGTTCATAATCATTTTGGTTAACTAAAAATTTAAAAGGAGGAGGAGGAGGAGGAGGAGTTGGCCAGTTCTATGATGGATCCTAGAACTAACCCTAGAATAGGCGGATAGACTAGGATCTAGAAGAAATTGGCCAGTGTTCTCTGATGGATCCTAGAACTAACCCTAGAATAGGCTGACAGACTAGGATATAGATTTGAGGGTATGTAGAGTAGGTTCTGAATTTCAAAAATTAGAAAATCGATTTCCATATAATAGGTTTTAGGTAAAACCTAGATCGACCTTTAAATCGATCTATAAGGGGGCATGTGGTTGAGAGCTAGCTTAGTGGATGAGAAAGCGTTCCAGTTCGTCGATCCATATGAAGGTTGACTTTGCTGTCGCAATTAGAAAATGCAGAATTTAATGCATCCGCATGAACAAAGTCATTGACGGTGCCCGATTCAACTTATTCTCTCCTCGATTCGTTCCACCAATTGAGAATAATAAAATCTGCTTTCTCTGCGTGGAGATTGGAGTAGATGGACAAATTAAGAGGCGAATCACGTGCTTTTTTCACTAATGATATTGTAGATTGATGTATGGGCTTTAAGCAAAAAGACTTCGGATGTGTTTGGTTCAGCATTTTCAATGAGCTTTTGGCCTTCAAAACCCTTTGAGAAAATGTTGGACCGATTGGCAATCATTTTGAAGTAGTTTTCAAGTGAAAATCAGCATTAAGAAAGCTAAAAGCCTAATGCTAGTAGATACTAACTTTGAGTTTTCAGCATTTGATCAAATGCTGAAACTTATTTTTTTCTTCTAAAACTATCATCACTCATTCTTCAAACTTCTGATTTTTCCCTTGTTATTATTTTTTTAAATGCCAAAATAATGCTAAAAAAAACAAATATATATATAAATGCTAAAAAAAATAAAATATATTTTAGTCTTTTTTAAAAAATATTTATATATTTGATTTTTTAACATTATTGTCAAAATTTATATTTAAAAAGTTGCATAATTTTTTTTTTTTTTTCAATTTTAAACAAATAAAATTAAAAAAACTAATATTGATCACCGAAAGGGCTTTTCAAATGTGTTTTCTACCAAACGGCATTTCTCTCAAAGTTGCTTTTTAAAACATTGTTTACTAAACAGCCTTTGCATTTACCTAAAATCCTTTAGGCTAAACTATTATATATTTTCCCGATGGCCTTTCAAAATGTTGAACCAAACGCACCATTCATCTTAAGCCTTGTTCAGACCTCAAGATTCTTATGATGTAAAATACTTGGTGGGTATCCCTTTCGAGAAAAGAAGAAGGTAAGAATTGATGGCATACGAGATTACTAGATAAGTGTTGAAAATTGGAGAAGTTGATAAAATTAAGAGGCAAAGCACATGCTATTTTCACTAAAGATATTATAGATTGATGTGGTGTATTTATGAAAAATGTAGTAGTGACCAAAACCAACATTTAGTTGCTAAAAGCAAGTTATAGTGAGTAAATTCAGTTGATTCGATCATTAGAAGTTTTGCTAGAATTGAAGAGTTATCAATATATTTGGTCACGAAAAACGTCCTTTGGGGACCAATCCAAAAACCTTGTCAACTACCTTTGGTGACCAATTTGTCGCAATTTGTCGCGATCAGTTGGTTGCAAACAATTTTAACTTTTTGATTGCCCCAATGACCACCCTTTCCACATAAAAAAGGGAGGTGGGAAGTTCGATTTCTTACCTTCTTGGGGATTGGAAGTGGGTATATTTAGTTTCAGGCACATGGTTCAACTCTCACGCAAAGAGGTAGGGTAAAAGTTCAAGAAGGGTTTGAGAGTTAGAATACGAAGGATAAATATAAAGATATTTTGTTATACTTAAAAAATTAAAATATATAATCATGGTAGTCCCATCTTTCTATAAATTGATTTATCTTACACAGCAATACATTTTGTTCATTCTCTCAATATTATTCGTAGGACTATCGTAACAAGTAGGCATAGATTGAGACGCTGCTATAATATTTGCCTTTTCTGGTTAAATTCTTACATATACCTTCAATATATTCTACTGGAGTAACTTCTTTCAACTTCTAATTTTGACTTTTACTTTCCCTCTGAAATATTGAAACTTAAAAAAGATGTACCCTAAATAACAAGCAACTATCACAATATTGTATGTGACTTTACGTATCAAAATTTGTATAATTTGAAAAGTTTTAGCGTTTCGCATTAAATAAAGGTCAATTGTGTAATCACAATTTTTAAAAATTAATCATGTCTCCTTTGAAGTTTGAAAGCAAAAGGAACGTTTTCATATATTTGTTCTTTGAAAAATCCTTAAAATGGACCCAGATTTAGTAGATCAAGTCCATCGCAATCATCTCTATGGTGGGATCAATGTGGACCTCACAAAATGAATGGCTGCAGTGGACCCTATCCATAGTGAATCCACGTCCAGACAAGGCTTGTCCCCAATGGAATCGAAATATTCTGAATTGAATAAATATATATCCCAATCTAAATCACTATGAACCTAACTTAGAAGTTAAAGATGTTGCTTATGTCTTGAGTTTACAGCTGGTTTTCTCGTGGGCAATGACTCACTTTTGGATGATGGGACCAAATTGCTGCAGCAGAGAGGAACCCAAGAATTGGATCGATGTCTATCTAACCCAATTGGCTTGGTGTTGGTTTCTTTGGTCTTGGAAATGGAGGCAAAGCCATAATCCACCCTCTAGAGTGAAGACAAGGGCTAGTGGAAGTGGGTTCATCTCAAGCCCAATCTCACAGCCCAAAATGAACCCAAAATTAAAGGCAAGATTCAGTGGCTAAAGGAAGTGGGTTCCTCCATTTTGTTCCTTTTCATTTGTTTTTTTGCCTTTTTGATAAAGAGCAACCATTAGTTATTGCTAAATCATAAGAAGTGAGCCACTCCCACTCGTAATTACCACATGAGAAGTTACCACACGGAGTACGCATAGAGGATTCGTGACATCTATTACATTACACACATCGCATATGTCGTTCTTGGCGTTGAGGACGACATGGCGAATTCGTGACGATGCCCCGGCGCTCACATGGAATAGGCATGTGATTATATCCTTAATAGTCTAGTCAGTACTTGAAAGATAATTTTAGAAGTTAGCGATGCTTTCGTGCAGAGAAACTAGACGGAAACGCATCGGCGGCTACTTTTGGGGCAATTTTTTTAAGAAAGAATGGCCCAAATGTCTGCAAAAGCCCAAACTTTTGGGCCTACGAGAAAAAAAGTTTCAGATTTCAAAGGCTCTTTTTAAGTAGGAGCTATTTTTGTGATCGGACCCCTTTTTTTAATTACGAACATGGATAAAAAAATTCAATGAAAGCAAAAGGTCCATTCTTAAAGTGCTAGTGATTTGAATTTTTTTGTGTGGAAGAAAGGTCTCGAGTGGCTAAAAAAAACGAGCATTCTTTCGTTAATGTTTGGATGTTCATGTTCCAGAGATCTCAATTGATGTTTTGTCATCAGTTCGTGGTAGGGATGTGTTCAATTGAAATCCGGTGATACTTTGACATGCCTCTATCTCCACTTTGGAGGTCATCTCTTTCCTTTTGATTAAATCCAATGCTCGATAAGAATTGTCGCATCAATTTATAAATCGATCTTGTAAATCAACTTTCGCATTCACGGCATTCTCCAATTAGTATTTTTTTTTCTTTATTAGAAAAGAAAGTAGCAGCCGCTATTAAACTCTCATCGTTCAAAGATGTGTCGGGCGATAATTTAAAATTTGTAGAAAAAATAAGCAAGTGCAAAAGCTTGATCTCTATAAGCAAGTAGGTTTTAAATTGGTTAAAGATGCATGGATCCTGGGAAAAGCAGGGCACGAGGCGGCATAGATCACATGTAAAGTCGGACAACTTTATGGAAAGAAAATCATGGTTGGCTGGACCAATAATGGAGACATATCCTCCACTCACAGGAAAAGAAAACTTATACTAAGAAAAGAACCAAACTTCGAAAAGTGCTTTCATGCTGAATTACTACATAAAATTGAGTGCGGTTCCCTCTTGCTCTTGGCTAATAGCTTTTATGTTCCTATACTTTGACAATATTTGCATAGAATAAGAATGTGAGTTCATACAAAATTAATTTTAACTTTCATGGATATCTCTTGCTTGCCTATAAGGTATCAGAAGTGAACTTAGGTTTAGAGAAACGGTAGTATGTCATGTTCTCTTGTCATAGGAAATTACTTCAGCGAGTCTTCGCAATTTTGATTAATCGAATAGTTCTAAGAACTCTCCTTGTTCTTTCGTTATAACTTGTGAGTGGTTGATACGTGAATTCTTCATTTTGAAAATTGAATTCTTCAATAACAGTAAAATTTACACTGCATGAGAAAATTTCATAATAGACAATGAACTAATAACCCTCTTCATGATTTGTTCTATTCAAGAAAATGCGTATTTATCTCAACCCAATGCCCTAAATTATTAGTGCGCTTTACCCAACTAGTTGTCACCCTATTGAAACAAGTTTATATGACGAAAGAATCCCTTTTTAAAGAGGAAAAAATAGGCATTTTCCTAATTCGAGGAAAATTTTGCAAGAAAAATTTGAGGGCTCAAAAAAAATCTCCAATGGAATGAAGGTGTTGAAGACAATAATTGGTGTTATGATGATTTTTAATAAATTCTAGGGTTTGCCAATGGGATGGGGGATGAGTGCACACGTTCCTTTTCTACTTTTTGCCCATCTTGTGTGGTGGACTAAGGGCCAAATAGACTGGGAACTTTATTCGGTCATCATGGCTCTGTCCCTTAATGAACATAACTTGGTAGAAAACAAACTATATATTATACATATAAATTTGTATGTATGTATGCATGCGGGGTCATTTACCATCAACTTTTAATTAATCGGAATCACTTGATGTAGAGCTATACACGTGACTGGTTGAGGAAAAGAAAAATAGATTTAACAGTTAACTTTGAGTCAATTTGATTCGATTTATTTTGAGGAAAATAAATGATTCGAAATATATATATATATATTTTTAAAAATGATCGCTCCATGAAGCCTAAATAATTAGGCAATAAAGTAGGTGCGTGTTAAAAAAGAAAACAATACAAACAATCCGTCGGTAAATGATGGGACACGCGTCCATCAATTCCCATGGAGGGCCGCGACATGCTTTGGACAAAGTCTCGTGTAAGGAGAGAGAGGTGTGCTTGTAATCTTCTCCCACTTGATTGCGATGCATTTTGGTTGACAAACAAGTGATTTACATCTATCCTTGTCCCTCTTTAGAATTGCTCTTCTCATAAACTATCAAAAGGAAGAAATTTTTTTCTTAATATGTAAAAAAACAATATTTACAAAATTTGATTCATTTAGGAAGATTAATTTGTCGTGGGATGGAAAACGTCCGAATTAAAATTAGAAATTCGATTTCGTGCATGGAAATATCTCATGTAATATCCTGAGGATTTCATATTATAATTTCTTTCGTCGAACAATTATACATTGTTAAGAGTAGAACTTAATATTGTCGAATAATCTCTGCAGGAGGAAGTTGGAGTCGAGGTACTCCTAGAGATTTTGCATTATAACATATAGGGATTCTTAATACCATTTCAAAAGTGAAAATAAGTTATAATGCATCCTTTGTTGGATAAGCTTGGAGATGTTGAGATGTTAGGGGCCTGCTCCGGCCTCTCTTACGTGCATTTTATGTGTACATTCGTCGGATATGCACCACAGATCTTGCCATCACCTATCAAGAAATTTCCTTGCTCAGTTGTCATTTCCTTCATCTCTCCACCTCAGCCTAACACAACAATAGCGCCTCGCTACTATCATCTTTCATGAATCCTTCACTTGCCTAGGCTACGACAGCCACCACCAAAGTGGAGCTCGACGATCGCACACTCGAGGCTTGATTTGACGGAGAGAAGGGGGAGTGATTGTGGAGATCGTGATGGTGGCCAAAGGCGATTGCATTGAGATCGTTCGTCTATTAAATAACTCATCGAATCATAAACATATATTATATAAACTGTACTCAGATGCTCGAATAAGAATCTGTGGAGCTCGATGATCATAAGACTCGAGGCTCGATTTGAAAGAGAGAAGGGGGGGTGATTGTGGAGATAGTGATAGTGGCCAACGGTGATTGTATTGAGATCGCTCGTCTATTAAATAACTCGTCGAATCACAAACAGATATTATACTCAGAACAAAAAAAACAGATATTATACGAACTGTACTCAAATGCCCGAATAAGAATCTGTCGCGCTACTTTGTGAATCGACTCGGTAAGCCGATATTATTGCCCTAATTTATGTACTAAAATAAGGAGAAAAATACGAATCAAAGTAAGCCCTCTTATGGTGTTGTGGCGGGTCCAGTCGGTGACGATACTCCACGCTTTGATTGGTCGTTCTAGTTGATCAAAAGCAGATATAAGAAAGGAAAATAAAATTACTTTTTTTTCCATTTTCTTTATTTTAAGTTCTGCATAATGTCGCAAGAGAAAAAAAAATAAAATATATGGCTGCGAGGCGCGTTGGAGTCCCAATAATTGACACCAAAGGTGGCATATGATTGCTGAATATGACGCATCGCACGCAAAAAAGAGGACAACCGGCTGAGCCGGTCTCCTGTGTCCCCTCTGATCCTCAGTGTGAGCATTTGCGTCATCAATGTCGACATGTCTATTTTCGTTTCTTTTATTTTGGAAACATACTTATATTTAAAAGACATTGACACTTGGTCCACGGAGTGCTGAGTTTTTAAAATATTCCGTGGGCTGCTAAGTTTTCCAAAATATTTTTAAATCTCTTTATAGCATTTCTGATGTCAAGCTTGTTTGATTTGGTTTTAAATTATATAAGAAAGTAAGTTCTGAGTTTTCTTTTAGGAAAATATTTTATTCTATTTTAGTTTAAATATATTTAGATCGACAGTAACATTTATATAATGTAATGGGAAGTTCAATGTCAAGTAAAAGGTCTGTTTTTGCATTGTAAAACTTAAAATAAAGATCATAAGTGAAAAACGTAAGCTGGATCAACACTTATCTAACACCCACTTAAGGAGTTTGCATTATAAAAGAAAAAAAAAAAATGCATATGTGCATATATTTGGTATTCCCTTCGACCGCGTATAGGTACAGAAATATATGTAATTTACGATAATCAAAATAATTGACTAAGTAACCAATGGGTCTCCTGCATTTTTATGTTTGAATTCTAAATATTGTTGAGTGTGTCGTAAATTTCTCATCTTTCCTTCACAGCAGTTGATGTCATACCCAAAAGATGGATTAGAATTTTTACATACTACTTCATTCTCTACTAATATCATTTTTTTTTTTCGATTATTTCTCTTTCATGATGCAACATGCGTACGATATCCTAGTAAATTATAGGGCATCATCACCTAGACATTTCGTCTCTTGTCCGTGTTAATAAAAGGCGCCTTTCACTTTCTAAGCCCTACCAAACCCTACTGGCCCAAAAAATAAGAAGAGAAAAAGTCACACAAAACACCCGTTAACATACTTTTTTTTATTGATGTTTTGTGTGCAGAAAACATAAGATATGTTTTATGAATAATTCAACTATACATATATTAAAATTGAGCCCGTGGGGGGCTAGATCTCTGACTGGAAAATGTCCATTAGATTACATATGATAATGATGAATATAGATCAAGTCAAATGCGTCAGAGAGGTAATTTTTTTATTCATGTTAGAAAGGGAGCATATAATGATCTTCTTCCGATGACAACCTGCCACCGGTCTAAGATTCTGCAGCATTGACAAATTCTTCTGATGTAATTCGTGTATATAGATTGATATTCTTCAATCCACCATAATCAAATGTACAGAAAGTTCTCCCACGTCTCCGTTGAAAAGAGTTCAAATAATTTCAAGCAATGATACGTATTAGATAAATATTAGAGATCGAAGATTGAGATCAGGTCACGCTATTGCTACCTGGGAAAAAAGAAAAAAACATATAATTTCTTCGCATAGAAATTTTTTTGTCAAAGAGATAGTTATATGAGATTGAGTATGATAATATGGATCAACTTGTACGGTGTTGCCTTTGGTGTCTCAATAATTTTCATCGATTGATCAATGAAAATGATGTTTTTATCGACCAATAGGGATTTATTGAGGCATCGAGAAGAGGACCTTCATCGAGGCAAATTATTATTTATGCCGAAATCGGTTTGGTTGGGGGGGGACGGTCATCAAGGATTTTTCGAATTTTTTTTAAACGATAACGAAGGGAGATTAACAATGGATTTAGCGGCTAAATGTTGTTTGAGAACAAGCTAACATGACATAGGAGTTAGGGAAGTGAGATCAAGCGTGCGAATAATTTATTCAAAGGTTTATTCCCGCGAAATAAGGCGAGAGTCGGGGAAAATATCTTTGACTTATTTTATGAGTTATCGATTCTTCTAATAAATGGTGACATCACTACTACTACTTCGTAGCTCTTGACCACTTCTTCCCAATAATTTGGCAAGCAACTAGATGGAGAAGGCATTAACTCGAGTGCCGTTTTGTGAAAACAACCGTGAAAGAAACGTATCATCTCGAAAATGAAAGAGTTTTCAAATAAAAAAAAAAGGTTGAATTCGAAAGGAACAAGTGTACAGAATGGAAATTATGATCGAAACAGTCGATAATTTGACAAAATCACATACCAAATGGAACATGATTGAAACAGTCGATAATTTGACAAAATGGTAACATCTTACTCTGATATTATGTGAGATTTAATGAGATCGCTACCAATTTTTAAAAAAAAATTATGCTGGCAGATGAATGTATGATTTAATATTTAAATATTCTAACATTAGCAACATAGACATGGCGGCCATGTAATGTGGGCCGTATAATGTGATTAAGCATTTGTATTTGCCCTTGAGAGAATGTACTTTAGAACTAGAAACCTAAAAAATACCCCATTGAAAAACAAAAGTTCATCATCATCAAGTGTCGCCCTAAAAAAATTGAGAAAATACCAAAAAATATATGTCGCATTGCACCCGATAATCACTTCCATAACTCTACTTTGAAGATACCATATACATACTTGAGTTTTTCTTTTGGAGGCCACACCGCACCTTCACATTAACTGTCCCCATGTCTCTCTACCTATGAAAATGTCATTTTCTTTTTAAAAATCTCCCGCCCTCAAATCCTAAATTTCACATCCACCTAGAACACCCAAAATCAACTAATACCAAACTATCCAAATCCTAAGCAAGATACTAAAATAAAACTCTAAGAAGAGGCAATCTGGTCGCGGGGTTTTGCCTAGAAATATACAAATACTATTTACAAAAGTAGAGGTGTGTATCGGGTCGAAAGTAAGTTTTTTTTTTCTTTTCGGGAGTGGCTTCTCGAGAAAATAAAAATGATGACTTTTTGTTTATTTCCATTTTTTGCTAAGTTAGAAGAAGAAGAATTGGAAGAGGCTATCTAGTTGTCAGTGCTAGAATTTGGAAGACTTGTTACGTTGGACGGGAGATGAGTTGAGATGGCCAATACAGTTCTCACAGCTTCCTTTAATTAAAAAAAAGACAAGCATAAATATTTTAACAAGAAGATATAATTTCTTTTGACAATATGCATAGGACTTTAATGACAACATAAGATATGAAGGAGAGAAGTTGAAAAAATAGGCAACTTTTTTTTTGTTCCTTTATCTAATCTTTCGTGATTTGCATTTTGTTCCCTTCCTCCTAGGCCCATTATTTTTTACAATCCACATGGTATGTATAAAGTTTTAGGACATGTAACAATAGTATGAAGAGAGGAAAAAGATTGAAGGGGTGAAAAAATGCGAAGAAAAGTAAAGGCGACGAAGATAACAAATAGGTCTTTACTAGCATAATAGTCTTTGGGTACTATGAGAATAACAGTCTATTATGAGTTATAAATTCTTAAAAAAAATAGGTCCCACAACAATTTATAATTATTTGTGATTTGTTTTTTTACGATTCAGAATAGACTGTTATTCTCATAATATATTAAAAACTATTATGTAATCATTTCTATAAAAAAAATATAGGAGGTTAATATAGATTCATTAGATATGTGTTTATATATTGGAAAGATGTTGAACCCTAACGCTATCATTCGGATTGATGAGTCCATGATGTAAAACCCTAAACTTGTGGTCTCCTTTCCGACACGACAAATGAGACTGGGAGGGCATCGTGAGCGCACCACTGCGCTTACGAACGTCATTTAATATTTGCTGTTATAAGAAAAGAAAAGGGAGAAGGGAAAGGAACAAGAAAAAGAGAGGGAAAAAGTGAGGGGGAGAAGCGTGACGTGGACTCCTTGTACCTTGAGCCCGCAAGCGACGGCCCAGATTTTCTCTCTCTCTCTCTCTCTCTCTCTTTCTTTTATCTCTCTCCCTTCCCTCCATGCCCACCTCCCATTAACTCTCTCTCTCTATCTCTCTCTCTCTCTCTCTCTCTCAACAGCGAGTCACTGAGTGCTATGTGCAACTCTGTGTTAAAACAACGGAGACACTAGTTAAGAAGAAGAAGAAGAGGCAGCAGGAGGAGGAGAAGGAGGAGGAGGGGGAGGGGGAGGAAGTGGGCGTGATGTTGCTGGGAAAGCGCCCGCGCCATCGGATTCAGAGGACGACGAGCGTGACCAGCATCACCGTCGTCGACCGCGAGGTGGACGACGAGCAGGAGCCGCCGTCGGGGGACGCCCGCCAGGACCCCCCGGCGAGAGCGGCCCTCCCCTACCCGCGGTGGCTCCCGATCATCGCTACGACGGCGAGAACATTAACGTGGACGGCTTCGGACCGTACGACCCTCAGAGCAGCTTCTTGGCGCTGGTGTCGCCGAGGAACTACAGCAGCATGGAGGCCGAGGGCGCTCATTTCCTGAACACCTGCGGACTCTGCAAACGCCGCTTGTTCCCCGGTCGTGATATTTACATGTACAGGTAATTCCATATCCGGTCTTTTTTTCCCGTGTCGCTTTTGCGTGTGTTGAAGACGATTGCTATATTCGCATACATATGAAATCTAAACAGTTCTGGTCGCTCTGTTAGTGTTACCTTTTGAGGAAGTGGTCACATGTTTGCTCACCTGTAAATCTTGTTTCTTCTTTACTGGGTTTGTCTTCCAGATCCACTGAGGAAACCGTCTGCGTCATTTTCATACTCCTTTTCCTTTCCTTTCGCAGTTCAATCAAATCTACCCATCAAAGGAAAAAAAAAAAAAAAAAAAGATGACCATGTTTATTTTCTTTTCCTTAGAAAAATGAAGGAAGAAAAGCTGTTCGGAAGATGGTGAAAACCGAACTCTCTTGGGGGTTGTCTGAGTTTCTGCATAATTGCACGTTTGGGAGAGCGTTTTCAACCATTTTTTTTTTGTCTGCGAAATATGATATGCAGGATATGGAAGCATCGAATAGAAAAATGTCCAATTTTTTTTTTTCTATTTTCTTTAGGCATGATTTGCTTTAAGTTTCGGAAGGTGAGCCTAGCATATTCAGTGCATCATCTGTACTTTGCAGGCCCTTTGCTAGTGATGTGGAATTTGAGCAAAGGAGCGTTTGAACCCTTCAACCTTTTATCACATCATGAAATGAGACAATGCATATGGATGTAGATCATGTTACCAAGTACACAACACTTGAAAAATTGTACATCTATCATAGCTTGAAAATCGAACAAAGCAAAAGCTGCATGTCTCGGAATATGTGTATTATTTAAATTCTGTCACCGTGAGCTTTTTCAGGATACGAAAGTATAAATTTTGCGTATGATGTAATTGAAAGAATAAAGTCCTAACTAAAGATGCCGGTTAATAAGATCTAATAAAGATTTGCCACTATAACGCCTCTCTTGCTATATCGTGTACGGCAAAATCGAAATGCGTGAATTCTGGACTGACATTAGTACATAGGTCAAAAGAAGGTATAGTGAGTTTTTGGGAGTGGCATACTAGGGTTTGGAACCATTGCAGATATGGACTTGGAGTGGCATAATTTTCAATGTGTTTAGTTGTAATGCTTATTGAGGATGATTGCTAAAAAACGATGCCGTGGCAGGGGAGATACGGCCTTTTGTAGCCTCGAGTGTAGGGAACAGCAGATGAAGCAGGACGAGAAGAAAGAGAAGCACATCAATCCCAACGTTGCCGCTAATTCACGTCGACAAGGTCGCAAGGCATCGCCAATCTAGAGAGAGAAACCATCTGTAATTACTCTCCAATGGAGATAGAGAGAGATGATGATGATGGTGGTGGTGGTGATGATGATATGGAAGCGAATATCAAGCATTTTCTCCTTTGTTAATTTTTATGCATTGCCTCGAAGTAAAAATTTTCTCTCCACAGATATACGTGCATATATATACATATATCCAACGATTGGAACTCACGAAACATGCTAGTAATTACTAATTAATCTTGTGAAATGGGTGACTGATGATGTTTCGGATGCATAATTTGAAGGTGTTGGTCGCTTAATTTCATCTATTAAACTTTGAATTTTAAACGTTCTAATCAAAGTTAAAATTATTATTCGCGTCCCATTTACCGAATAGTTTTTCCTTCATCGCCCAACAAATCTTTGACAAGTGAAATTGCCAAATTATCCAATTCAAGATTAAATTGAGGTGCCGTCGAGCAACATAGTGGAAACAAGTATTCGGGCGCAACAAGCTCACAAGCGCAAGTTTTTTTTAAATTTTTTTTAGTATTATTCTAAAAATCAATGTTTAAAACTCTTTATAAAAGAGAAAAATACTAGTATAAACAGTATAATATCCTAAAGGCATCCTAATAAATGATAATTAAAAAAACTACTCAAAAAGAAAAGAAAACTTAAACATGTAATATGGGATTAAATAACTAAAAAAAAGAAACCAAATTACTCAAACTTATAAGATAAATTTCTCAACCATTATCTTTCCCTGCCAACGGCTCTTGAACCTTTAAGGGAGAAAAAAAAATATAAAGATGAAGGAATTTAAATACCAGAATTTTAAAGAGTGCCCTTGAGCATTTTTTAAGCCTCAATAAACGGGCTTCGAAAATTTAAGTTTACTACCTGAAGTAAGCGACCTTATTGAAACGTGCAGCCCTTCCATTTTTATGGGGTCTTCTAATTTTTATTTCTAAGTTTAATAAAATTTAACTAGTGCCTGTTAACCAGACTCGTGCTACAATATGAATTCTTGTAAGGAAACTCAATACGACTCTTGATGCATATTATTCATATGCACTGGAGAAAAAGAATTTCAAATTGAATTGATACCCAAGAAGTGGTGTGTATATATATATGCAGCAACAGCATAATCAAATTGATCAAAATGATAAAAAAATCATATCAAATTTTAAGAAATTATGGCCACATATAATTTGGGTTTTGGCATCTCGGTGGATAGCAAAACCTAGTCGCACACATCGATTTTTTCTTTATGTCACAATTCTCACCCATTTGTCGAAGTTCAAGTGTCCACTTGCATTCGAAGTAGTATTTTCAATCAGGGCATGTCAAATAGCAAGAAAGGCTTTCGAATTTCTTTTTTTAAAAAAAATACGCGAGATGTCTAAAATTCAAGACAAATTACACATAAGAAAAGTTGCTGATTTTTTCAGTACACTGATTTTTAGCGTGATATTTTCCTATCAATATTTGAAATTTGGGCACTCCTTAGCACTCGTCTATTATTAAAAGTCCTTAAAAGTGAAACCTAAAATATAAAAATGCCCTGTCCAAATCATTCCACGTCTACTCTCCAAAATGATTGGTGAAAACTCTTTGCCCTTGGGGCTTGAACTCCATCATCACTAATTTTTCGCCCTCAATATATTTTTATTTTCCTCAGCCTCGAAAATGCCATTCCCAACTTCCAAAAATTTCACTGGTCCCCCCCCAACCTTTTGTAATTTATGTTTTCTTCCCTTCTTGATGCCATCATCATCACCACCCCCTACATTATATTATTTGATTCTGTGTGGGTTTGTAATTGGTTCTCGAGAATAAGTGTGCGCTGACGGTCTCTTAAATTCATCATGCAATTTGGAGATTTGTAAGTACTTTTATATCTTTCGAAAATGACCATGTTGCTTTGTATCGATACCATACTTCTATTGGAGCCCCTTTCCTTGTTTTATTCCTCATAAAAATATATCGATAAGACTCAAAACCGTGAAGTAAAACTAATTTAAACTTGTTCAAAAAGAGAAAGATGGCAATAAAACAATTTCAAATTAAAGTTGCCTAGTGACATTTATCAAATATTCTCGTTTTTTGTTTTTGTTTTTTTTTTTTGTTTTGTTTTGTTTTTTTTTTTTTTTTTTTTTTTTTTTTTTTTTATATCAGATACACTAATTAAATGCTAGACTGCATGGGTTTTATGCTTTTTTGATAGTCTGAAGAAAAATGACCGCAGATGCACGATTTGGACTATAAAAAATAAACATGCTTTAACTATTTTGAAGATCATTGTGTATGATAATTCAATGAGGTGACCAGTTGGCTTCCGAGCTTTTATTGGATCTTCAGAAACATAAAAAAAAAAAAAAAAAAAGTAGGGTTACAATGGTAATCTAATAAGACGAGTTAGTTTTTCGAATATGCTCTCCATTTGCCATTTTGTGGATCTCATGGATCAAAAAACATTTGAAATCCGAGAGCATTATGGAATCAATTAATGACTTTTGGAGACTAACGGACGGTCTCTTTGAAAGGTCAAAATCGCGGCCCTATCGCGAAATAGCACCATTTCTATCTCAAAAAAAAAAAAGCCATTTAACCCTTACCTCACTCCTCTTCTCCCATACGCCTTCCTTGCTTGTGCTTTTCCTGATATATTATAGAGCAGCTGGGTGCGGACCATCGAATAGCAATTGGCCTTAGGAAGCTTCACAAGATGTTTACATCTTCGTTTCTTTCTTTACTTTCACTTTCAAAGTTTTTTTTTGCATTACATTTTGATTTTCAACGATTGAATAACACAATTAAAGATGATTTGACATTTCGCTTTATGATGAACGCACTATCCTCGCCATGGCATCGACGTATCCCCAAATAATTAATTAATTTCTCGATGGCGAAATTGGTTTTTTTTTTTTAATCTGTTTTTGTTTTGGAGCTTGTTCTCGTTCTGATTGGCATGGCGTTTGGGTTGGTAGGTTATGCTGTCCTTGGGCCCCTTCGCATTCTCATTATAATTAAATTTTGTCTCCATCATTTCCCTTCACTCCGTAGGGGCTGACCCCAGTTAGATCGAGACAGCACCACGCCTTCAATTCCAATTTCGATTGATGCTTTGAGTCGTTTTCCAGGCCCAAATTATTGCATTTCTGTAATTTTGTCAACATCATGTAATTTCTTTTCATGTTCATTTCCAAAAAAATAAAGATTCACTGTGTTTTTCATTTTGTCAACAAGATTAAAGATATGTTCTCCATTCTTATAACATCGAAGATCCTCTTTGATATTACTTTTGACATTGCTCGCAATGAATTAGGGCTCTAGGGTAAAGGCTCAAACGTGATCAGTGGTGCATAGAGTTTGAGACTTGTTTCTGATCGCGTTAGTCGGAACAAGAGAAAGAACCTCCCATTAAATTGCGGACCAAACTTCTTGAAATAGTTCAACATGCACAAGTTTATTAGTCGATGGGGACGGCAATCGATAAGATTAATGTGGATTATTGGACTCGGCTCTTAGTCAAGGTGTGATTATAATCTAGGATTGCTTTTCTCTTTTCCTACAATTGGCTGATGAATTGGGTTAATCACGCTAAGGGGAATCCAATTTCACCCCGATTGATCGGTTGGATCCACTCTCCGGACCAAGTACGATCCCACAGACATATAAAAAAAAGTCCGATCTTATTATAAAATGCAACCAATTTTTGGGGGGCCAAAACCATGGAGATTCGCAAGGAATCTTATACCAATATTTATATACATGGTCAATGGCCCTCCAATAGCAATTCCCTATTTATTAGCCGAAATAATTCTGGGTGTAAAACCTTAAATTAAAACCCGACATGAAACCTGTCAATCGGAAGTGATTTGGACACGGATTGGCTGGATTCCAGGATTAAATTAGTGACTAACAGTTTTCAAGGACTCCTTTGTTGGCGCTCCGGGTGTCATCCAATTTCAATGTTTCGTGCCCGGGGTTGGGAACGAAGCCACCAGTGAGAAAGGAAAAGAAAAGGACAAGAAAATTATAAGACGATGTCTTGTAAAACGATCTCTTTGACATATTGTTTTTGCTGCCGCCTTCCTTTGTTTATCCGATCGAAAAATACCCTACTATTGTTACTTCGTGTGGCTGATATTGCGAGGGAGCGATTATCTAACTTTTTTAGATGAGAGAGGAAGTAGCATCACATGATACCGACGGCCGGATGCTGCCGTTCTATGTAAGTTAAGGAGGGATGGGAATGTCGTCGAGCACTTAAGTCTCGATTGAGGCTCTTTTTTTTTTTCTAATTGATAAAATTAGTGCCGGGACTGGTCGTTGAGGTTCTGGAGATGGAATCAAGATCTACGAAGCTCATTTCAGAGGAATGATAGAAGGAATGGGATCATAACCCATCCGAAATTTCAAGGGGATAAAGCTCAAATCACGTCTGCTTGATCTTTGCCCGAATTGTGGTGGCAACCTTCTATTGTGATCTGAAGATGCAACAAGAGTTAGACGGGCATCTATACGGTGGCATCGATTTGATCTCACACTTAAAGAATTCATGAAGTCACGAGTTCGTTTTCTATTCAAAGCGGGTGGTTTGGGTAACATCACGAGGAGTAATTTCTTGCAGTTCCTCAATCACAGCCTGATGATTTGCACTTTGGCTTTGACCCAGAAAGTAGACTCAGTGCAATGTATGAGAACTTACCGAGGGTACAATCTCCCAGGCGCACCGATCAAGTTCATCATGAGTGTTAATCATGTGTCCCTACTGCGTTCAATGATCAAGTCTGATGGATCTTGGTCCACGCAAGTCCTTTACCCCCGCCCCCCCTCGAGGGTAAGTGAGTCAGTATCGCTGCATGTAATCAAGACACCGTTAAATTAGGTGAGACCCATCCGGGCTTTCTTCCTCGCAAGCCCAGGTCAAAGATGATTTTTTTTTTTCTTTTGGTTGCTTTGAAGTTTCCCTTACTCCACTGGGCCAAAACGGCCTTTGAGGAGCTTGCACTTTAAGGCTTCAATACTAGGGCTTTCATTCTATGCCTGCAGATACACCAATTCAGATGACTCTAACCATATGGGCTAGGTAGCATTTCTGGAACTCCAAAGCCTTTGAACAGTTTAGGGCACGTTTGATAACAATTCTGTTCTGGAGAAAATTTTTTGATGAGAAATTATTTTTTCTGATTCCGTTCTCGGGAATAATTTCTGAGCAAAAGAATGTGTTTGGTAACATCCTAAAATTTATATTCCCAGAATAGAAATACGTTTGGTAGGATTCTTAATTTTTTTTTAAAATTTTTTTTATTATATATTTTTTTATTTTTTCCTTTTTCTTTTTCTCTTTGGCCGGTCGCCGATCATGGCAACGGTGACCAACTAGGCGAGGTCCAATGAGCTTGCCGAAGGCCAGCCTGGCCATGGCGAGCCTCGCCACTCGGCCTTGCCTTGGCCTGGTGAGGCCCGGCCTCGCATCGACTGGGGAGGTCGAGCCTCGCCGTGGCTTGGCGTCTCTGGGGGCCGGCGACGCTCCGACGAGGTCGTCGGCCCTTGTTTGGCCGGTCGCTGTTGCCGGCCATGGCCAAGGCTGGCGACCGGCCAAAAGGATGAAGAAGAAGAAGAAGAAGAAAAGAAAGAGAAGAAGAGAGAAGAGAGAAAAAAAAATAGATTCTAAAAATTGTTCCTGGGAATAAGAAGTTACTTTTTTCTACTTCTTATTTCTGTTCTAAATCGATTCCCGGGAACAAAAATTTTACGAAACAAATTCCTATTCTTTTTTCGTTTCCTGAAACAAAAGAACAAAAATAGTTGTTCCGGGGAACATAAACAAATTTTACCAAATAGAGCCTTAGAGTCTCTCCATAAACGTTGTACTAGTTTTACAGATTGCAAGGTGTGATTTGACTGTGGGATTTATGGCCAATCGTAGCTGGTTCTTCTGTTCTTGAAGTGAAAAATACATGGAACTAGGAAATGTGTCGAGAAACAACTTGCCCTTCAGATATATGTTCCGCAGTTTTCTATTTTCTGAGGGAACCAAGAAGCAAATTCTAATGATCTTTTTTTTTTTTTTTTTTTTTTTTTTTTTTTTGTGACCGATGATCCACTTTCCCTTGTTGGCTTACGCCGATTCGGTATTTGTGACTATACCTCGGGGGGCTAGCACATCAACCCATCGCCAAGGACCCCACTTAAATCTGTTGAACGAGTCAATGTTTCTGGTTTGTTTTTTATGTGTTAATAGTCTATTAAGCACTTCTATTATGTGGATTGGTTGCTGTACGTTTGCAGTTAGTGGGCTGTGGTGATTATTTGTTTGTGTAAAGCCTATATAAAGGCTATGGCGTCAGTTTTTATGGGTGTGGTTCTGCAGACGGTTCCTTTGTTTTTGTGTATATCGGTATCTCCTCTGTTCTCCTATGTTTTTAACACTAGTATCAGAGCCCTCCGTTGGGCAGAAACCCTAAGTGGGTTGTCGTCGCTGGGACGGATCTTTGCGCAGATTGTCGAGTTTTGCGACGACATTTTACGAGGAGATCTTTCTCCCGGTGCGGTGAGCATGGAGATTGCAAAGAGCAGAGAGAAAGATATTTCGCAGAGGCCGGGAGAGAGGAAGTCGGTATATCGAGGTTCTCAAGCAAAGGGGAGCCTCGTCGCCGAAGTTTTATCCTGGATTCCGGAGCTCTGATCAAGGGCAAATCCAAAGTCGTTCTTCACCGCTTCGATGAGCCTACTACCACAGAAGGATAGGAACGGCCAGACAACCTCTAGCCAGAGTTGACAATCAGGATCCCAAACCGCCGAGCAAAGCAGAGACGCCAGTTGCATCCTCCCTACTTCTCTGCAACGAGCAGTAGCTATGGCCTCAGAAACATTTGTACAACTTGCTATTCCACACTTTGATGGTCACTATGATCATTGGAGTATGCTAATGGAGAATTTTCTCAAGTCCAAGGAGTATTGGGATGTTGTTTCTTCGGGAGTTGCCGAACCTGATGAAGGAGCTGTGTTAACAGCAGCGCAAAGAACGGCTTTGGATGCATCAAAATTGAAGGATCTCAAGGCCAAAAACTACATTTTCCAAGCAATTGACAGATCCATTTTGGAGACAATTCTTTGCAAGGATACCTCCAAGCAAATATGGGATTCCATGAAGAGAAAGTATCAAGGCTCAGCAAGAGCAAAGAGGCAGCAGCTTCAAACGCTTTGTTCGGAGTTTGAAATGCTACGAATGAAGTCAGGAGAGACAATCACAAATTTCTTCTCTCGGACAATGGCAATAGTTAATAAGATGCGGATTCATGGCGACAAGACGGAGGATGTCACCATCGTTGAAAAGATTCTTCGATCTTTGACACCAAAGTTCAACTTTATTGTTTGTTCCATAGAAGAAGCCAAGGACATTGAAGAACTTTCCATTGATGAGTTGCAAGGATCTTTGTTAGTTCATGAACAAAAACTCCTACAACAAGAGACGGAAGAGCAAGCTTTGAAGGTCTCAACTAGAGATCATTCTTCATCAGCAGCAAGGGTGAACAAAGGAAGAGGCAGAGGAAAAGGGAACAGCGATCGCATCAGCTTCGGCTTTGATCAAAAGTCCGAAAGCTATTCCTATTGTGATTTCCAAGGGAGAGGAAGAGGTCGTGGAGGACGACATTCAACTGGTTTTTGGCCAAGGTCAACAGACAAATCCAAAGTGGAGTGTTTTAGATGCTACAAGTATGGGCATTACAAATTTGAATGTCGAACTAATTTGAATAAACAAAGAATTGAAAGAACTAACTTTGCTGAAAAAGAAGAAGAAGTATCTCTTTTGATGGTATGCCATGAGAAGGAAGAAACTCAACCAAACATGTGGTATCTCGACACTAGTTGTAGCAATCACATGTGCGGAGACAAGAAAATGTTTTTTGATCTAGACGAAACGTACAACAACACCGTAAAGTTTGGTGACAATTCCATTGTGTCGGTGATGGGGAAAGGAACAGTGGCAATTCATCCAAAAGGGACTTCGGTACAAACCATCTCAAATGTATTGTATGTCCCTGAATTGAAGACTAATCTATTAAGTGCTGGTCATCTGAAAGAGAAGGGATATGAAATCTCTAGTAAAGGTGGGATTTGCAGAATCCAAGATGAAAAGTTGGGTTTAATTGCCAAAGTCAAAATGACGGGCAATCGGATGTTTCCACTGTATATCCATAACACTACAAATTCATGTTTCTCTGTAAGATTGAAGGAGGAATCTTGGTTATGGCATTTTCCCTATAGGCATCTTAATTTCAGTGGGTTGTGAACACTATATAAAAAAGAGATGGTGGAGGGTCTTCCTCAAATCTCTACTCCTTTGGAAATTTGTGAAGATTGTGTTGTTAGCAAGCAACATCATGCTCAATTTCCACAAAGAAAATCGTGGAGAGCAAAAAGCCCGTTGGCATTGGTTCATTCAAATATTTGTGGACCAATATCTCCAATTTCCAATGGAAGTAAACAGTATATCATTACCTTCATCGATGATTTTAGCCGAAAGATTTGGGTGTATTTTTTGCAAGAAAAATATGAAGCTTTTGCAGCTTTCAAGAACTTCAAAGCACTTGTTGAAAAGGATGGAGGAAATCAAATAAAGGTCCTTCGCATGGATCGTGGTGGAGAGTACAACTCACTTGAGTTTATAAATTTTTGCGTGAAGCATGACATCAAGAGACAACTTACAACAGCCTATACACCACAGCAAAATGGTGTATGTGAGAGGAAGAATCGTACCATTCTAAATATGGTGCGAAGTCTCTTGAGGGGAAGTGGAATTCCAAAAAGTTTCTGGCCTGAAGCAGTCAATTGGAGCATTCATATTTTAAATAGAAGTCCCACTCTAGCTGTTCAAAATATGACACCGGAAGAGGCATGGAGCGGCCAAAGACCTGCAGTAGATCACTTTAGAATTTTTGGGTGTATTGCCTACGCCTATGTTCCTGATCAAAAGAGGAAGAAGCTAGATGACAAGGGAGTCAAATGTGTTTTTCTTGGCATTAGTGATCAATCAAAAGCCTATAAACTTTATGATCCTATGACCAATAAAATCATTATCAGTCGTGATGTGATTTTTGATGAAGAACAAACTTGGCCATGGGGTGAGCAAGGTGTTGATAAGCAAATTCCAACGAATTTTGAAGAAGAAGATGAGCTGGTGCAGTAACCCACAACAACCCAAATCGCCACAAGCAATGTCCAAAGTACAGCAGTAGCTGCAGAACTTGAAGATCGACCTCATTGTGTTCGACGGAGGCCTGCATGGATGAGTGACTATGAAGTAACAGGAGATGATCACTATGAAGATCCACTTACCCATTTTGCTTTGTTTTCAGATTGTGATCCAACAACCTTTGATGAAGCAGTACAAAAAGAAAATTGGAGGATAGCAATGGATGAAGAAATTGCAGCTATTGAGAGAAATAACACTTGGGAGTTGACAGATCTTCCAAAAGGACACAAAACAATCGGAGTCAAGTGAGTGTACAAGACAAAATTGAACAAGAATGGTGAAGTTGACAAGTATAAGGCACGCTTGGTGGCGAAAGGCTACAAGCAAGAATTTGGAGTGGATTACAAAGAAGTATTTGCACCTGTAGCAAGACTTGACACAATTAGATTGGTAATTGCATTAGCAGCGTAGAATTCATGACCTATCTTCCAATTGGATGTGAAGTCAGCATTCTTGCATGGTGATCTTCGAGAAAAGGTATTTGTTGATCAACCTTCTGGTTATGTGAAGCTCGGTAGTAAACATAAAGTTTATAAATTAAAAAAGGCACTATATGGGTTAAAACAAGCTCCCCGAGCTTGGTATAGTCGCATTGATGCCTATTTTTTTAAGAAAGGTTTTATAAAATGTCCATATGAGCATACACTCTTTATTAAAATTTGTGATGGTGGAAAGTTGCTTTTTGCATGCTTATATGTGGATGATCTTATTTTTACTGGGAGTGATAGTGCCATGTTTGACAAATTCAAGGAGCCTATGATGGATGAATTTGAGATGACTGATCTTGGATTGATGCATTATTTTCTGGGCATAGAAGTAATTCAATCTACAGCTGGAATCTTTATGTCTCAAAAGAAGTATGTTCAAGAGATTTTGGACAGGTTTCAAATGAATAATTGTAACCCCGTGACTACTCCAACTGAAGTTGGATTGAAGCTCTTGAAAGATCCTAATGGAAGCAAGGTGGATAGCACTCTCTACAAGCAAATTGTTGGAAGCTTGATGTATTTGACGGGGACAAGACCAGATATCATGCATGCTGTGAGTCTTATAAGCAGGTATATGGAGCACCCAACAGAGTTACATTTACAAGCTGCAAAAAGGATTTTTCACTATTTGCAAGGAACTAAAAATTTTGGGCTATTCTATAAAAATGGAGAAAAGTCAGATTTGTTTGGGCTTACAGATAGCGATTATGCTGGATATGTTGATGATAGAAGAAGTACTTCAGGGTATGTATTCATGCTTGGTTCAGGGGCGGTTTCATGGTCTTCAAAGAAGCAATCAATTGTTACTTTATCAACAACTGAAGCAGAATTTGTTGCTGCAACTTCATGCGCCTGTCAAGCCATATGGTTACGGAAGATTCTTGGAGAGCTTCAATTCAAATAGCAAGAAGCAACTACAATCTATTGTGACAACAGCTCAACTATCAAGCTGTCCAAAAATCTAGTTCTACATGGGAGGAGCAAGCATATAGATGTGAAGTACCACTTCTTAAGAGATCTTACAAAGGATGAAGTAGTTGAACTAGTTTTTTGTAGAAGTGCAGATCAAGTGGCTGATATATTCACCAAGCCCCTAAAGTTGTCCATGTTTCAGAAGTTGAGAAAGCTCCTTGGTGTCCATTTGTTGGATATTCCAAATTGAGAGAAGGTCCTTTAAACTGATTGTTTGCAACATCAGTTTAAGGGAGGGAATGTTGAACGAGTCAATGTTTCTGGTTTGTTTTTTATGTGTTAATAGTCTATTAAGCACTTCTATTATGTGGATTGGTTGTTGTACGTGTGAAGTTAGTGGGCTGTGGTGGTTATTTGTTTGTGTAAAGCCTATATAAAGGCTATGGCGTCAGTTTTTATGGGTGTGATTCTGCAGACGGTTCCTTTGTTTTTGTGTATATCAGTATCTCCTCTGTTCTCCTCTGTTTTTAACAAAATCACGGAGCCGATTAGAAAGTTCGAACCCAGAACCTCCAAGGAGGAACTGCAAGCCCTCAACCACCTCAGCCATGCGTGGGTGGGTAAATCCTAATGATCTTCATCCATATGAAAATGAAAAAAAAAAAGGTTCTTTGGAAAAGCGAATGCACAGAAGGTTTGCATCGGAAGATTTTATTTACTTTACTATGATTTTGCAGCACAAAAAGGGTGCTTTCTTCCACAAAAGGAGCATGACAAAGCGGCGCTGCTGGCGCTGCTGGCGCTGAGCTCTTCGCGTACAGCATTTACCTGAAATGTAATATAGACATAAAACAAACGGAAAAATCATAGGCCTGAGGCGACGATTTTTTCCTACATCGACTAGAGACAATGTCTCTTCACAAGACAATCTTCACGGCTTAACAATCATCACATGACAATCTTCACGGCTTACATAACCACCACGGAATTTGGCGGGGGAAAGAGAGAGCATGTTGTTTCGGAACCAGAGAGCCAGCGAGGGGCGGGGTTCTGAACTAGCTCGTCACTTGTACTCCAAGATCATGTTGTTCTCCGGAGCCAAGCCCACACAGGCCCTCATTATGTTCTCGAGCATCGCCCTCTGCTTCGCCAGCGCATTCACCACTGGAGTGCCGGGCGGGACCTGTTCCGAGCAACATCCGTGAATCACATTACCAACATCAGAAGACTAAATTTTTGCCGTTCGATCATCACAAAGTAAGAACAGTAAAAACAATGAGATGAGACTTGAGCTTACGAGAGGGGCCTTGGTGAGGTAGCTAAGGATGGTTGCAACTGGGTGGAACGAGTGGAATTTGCCCTGCAAACATCAAAATTTATATTGGTGACACAAGTCACAACCCTCATATGGTTGGATTCAGAAGCAAACAGTCTTGGCCAATTTCAAAACAAAAGAAGGAACCAAAAGAAAACCAGAATGGATTGGATTTGAAAGAATTAAGCGGTACCTCTCCTTCGGCCTTGAGCTGGATCCGAGTGCTGAGCTCGGCCAGGAGGACCAAATCGAGGATGATCGGGGCAGCCAAGAGGGAGTCCTCACATGTGTTGTGGAGGACGATGGTGCTCTTGCCTCCCATGAATATCTCCGATGTGTACTCATCCATTGCCCGCTTGCTGTCCCCAACATATGGCACATACTGCAAGCACATTACAATGAAACGACACGATTGCCATTACTGCAGCGCTTGTGCTGGACCAACAGAACACGACGAAAAAGGACATCGACAAATAAGGCCGACTAATTTTTGGTTCGGTTCTGATGCTACAGTTATTTTTGGCCAAATAATCACGCCCATCTTGAGTTTAGTTCAGTTGCAGCTGATGCATAACGCTTGGTCAAAGTAATACTGACAAAATCTCAATTCATCTTGAATTCATATTGAAATCATGACCCGCCACATCTTTATTTTAATGAGATTTATAAGAAAATCCTTCGGTTAATCTGTGATCGAGCACTTTTGTAGCAACCGTTGAAAAGAATTTTCACACAGAGAAAAGAAGAGATGGAAATGGCCATACCTTGATGACCACGACGTGGTCTGGGTGCTCGCCAGGCTCGTACAGGATGGCGTTGCTGGCGACCATGTCGTCTACAACATTGCTCTTTGAGATCTCCTTGGACCGGAATGTCTGAGGGGCCGAGAGATTCATCCCGTCATTGTTGCCAAGATGGTTGTAGCTCACGATCGAGGTTGGCTGTTGAATCACCACATTTTAATTGCACAGTCGTATGTTAGGGAACATATGTAACATTTGCCCACATCATCAATTGACGTCCTTGCTTTTCTTAAACCAAATTTATCACATTTTTTGAAGAAACAGATTGCAATATACCTTGATCCCGGCCCCAACCAGGAAATCGACGAGAACAGATTTCATCTTGGTTTGGCCACTCTTGAAGTCATCTCCTCCAATCAAAACGTTCCTCTGGATGGCCAAGTCAATAAGTCCTGTGATCAAGTTAAGTTCACAGCAAACAGAATCAGATATCTCTAATCAACAATCCCCACCAGAATCAACTCCCAAAAGGTGTTTAACTAAATCTATCTCGGTAATTACCGGGAACGAAAGTGTTTTGCGGGCTTCCATTGATGAAGGGGATGTTCTCGAGCACACATGCAATTGCATACAAAGTGGAAGGCGAAATCTCGGACTCGTTCTTCTCCACGGAATTCATCAAGTTCTCCATTGTGTCGTTCAGACCCCCCAACACATTGCTGTACCTCTCCGTGTTGGCAGTCCACAGCACCACCACCTTGTCCACCTTATTTTTCTCCTTAAAGTCCCTATTCAAATTGAAAAATTTAGAACCCCACATAAGTAATCAGTACTAAGAGCCACACACCCAGCAAACAAAAACCGCTTTAAACATGACCCTTTTAAGACCTATACGACATTATCTGTCCATGTCTATACTGGTATATGATAAAAAACTGGAGGAAACCCTGGAGGCATTGTTCACCTCATGTCCTTGATGATTTGCTGGACCTGCTCCTTCTTGGAGCCCTTGATCACATTGTTAGCGCGAGCCCCCTGGTTGGCTGCGATGAAGTCGGCGTCATAGACCCCGGGGAGTGGGACCATGTGCTCCATGTACGGCCGGAGCTGCTTCTGAAGATCGATGTCAAACACCTTGGCCCTGGCCATAGCATCAGCCAAGTTCATCTTACTGATGTCCCATCCCCCGATTACGATATCATCCGGGCTGACCTGAATTCGTCCATGCATTGTCATTTTGAAATCGAATTCGACAAAAATCAGCGAAACCGACCGATCGATCTGTCCATGATGATCAAATCAAAGTGATTTACCATGGGGAGGAGGCTCTTGAAAGGAGCATGGATCTCTTCTCCATTGTAGGACCCAACACGGATGGTGGACGCCTGCGTCAGAGAGCCGAAATAGTTGGCCTGCTGAACGTTGTCCTTGGTCGCCCAGGAGATTCCTCTGCAAAAATTGAATTGTTTTCAACAAAAGAGCAAAACCCAACTTTAAAGTTTCTTTTCCTGGTTCAAATTCGTTGTTCCCAGAAAAAAAAAAAATCAAGGAAAAAAACAAGTTTCCATCGTATCGTATGAACAGCAATTCCAGCAGCAGAGGAGGGGCCTACAGATAAAAAAAAAAAAACACAAACAGGAACACACAAAGATCTCTAGTACAATCAAGACCGGACCCACACCTGAAACCCTTTTTTTTTTTTTTTAATCATTGCGTAATCCTACCAACCGCAAAGCCGCAGCTCTCTAATCGAGAAAAGCAGAAGCGAAAAGTATATTTTACATTTTGCCCTATTTTTTATGTCCCCCTCACATTTTCGGTGGCCGAGCATGAACAGCGGAGCCGTACTTAGGGACTTACTCTCGGTTCGCAATGACGCCGCCGGTGAGGGACGAGCCGTTGTTTCCGCCCCAGCCGACCAGCATCACCCTACACAAACAACAGAGAGAGGCAAGACGTGAGGATCGATCGATCAGACTCGCTGAAAATCGAAGAAAATACAGAACTAGCCAGGGACACGGGGTGGGAAGGAAGGAGACGAACCCGAGCTTGGGGACGCGGGTCTCGGTCTTGAACTCGTACTTGACGGACTTGGGCTTGACGGTCCACTGGTACGCCCCATTGCGGTTCTCGTGGACGAGCTCGGTGGTCTGGTACTCGTACACGGAGTGAATCTCGGCGTCGCCGTACGTCACGTTGGGGCTGTCGACCTTGAAGCTCTCGATAAACATCTCGTCCTGTCCTGCTGCGAATTCAAGCGTCTCGCGCTCGGGGGGAAAGGAGGAGGAAGAGACGACGAGAGGAGGAACGCGTCGGCTCGGCTCGGCTCGGCTCGGCTCGCGGGGCGGGGCGGGGCGGGGCTGGGGATCGCTCTCTGCTTCTCTGGGCGATCGGTGGCGGTGGTGATACCCGCTACCACCCGGCGGCATTTATAGAAGCGAGGGGGGCTGCTGCTCTGGGGCGACACGCGGCGGGAGGTGAGTGGATTGGGGCCCCACCTCGACTCTTTTGTTTTTTTTGGGTCGATCCACATCCTCAACTTAGCAATTGGCTGTTCGTGGTGTCGTGCTTTTCCGCTTTCGTGCGTTATTTCATGCTAGAGGCTTTTGGGCCTCACACTTTTACCGAACCCAAGGCCTCTTCTTCTCCCTCTTTCCTTTTTTTTTTCTTTGCTATTATTTGTCATTTATGTCGAGAAATGTAGGGAGAAAAAAATGCGTCCCGCCATTAACTGATTTGTTTTTAGGGTTTCTTTGTTGCCAAAAGTATTCATGGGGCCCCTGGCGCCAAAATGGGAAATTAGAAATTACTCGCTTGATCTCTTTCACTTAGGAAGATTAGTAATTGCTCGCATGACATGGAAATGAATGAGTCGATTATAGATGGCATGCAGAGCTTAAAGTTTCATGCCTAGTGATGTGGGAGCTTGAAGTACGATTGAAGATGATCGACTCGCAAGAATCCCCACCCCGGACCTTGTCGATCGACTAAGTGCATTTGTTGTTTATGCATGTGAAGGGAGATTTCGACTAGGGGTGTGCAATCATACTGGGTATACCCTGTTCCCAGATAGGCTCACCCAGAAAATAGGATCGGAAACCGGTTCCCAAAATTTGGAACTGGTTTAAACCGGTCCGAGAATAGGTTCCGAGTGATTACCCACCTGGAAACCGGTTCCCGGACCGGTTTTGGAAGTAGAGGTTAAAATTTCCTTTTTTTTTTTTTTTTCTCCCGATTCCTATTCTTACTCCCGTAATCACACGATATTTTTCCTCTTGGCTCTCTCAAATACGCACGGCACTCCTCCTTTGTCATTTCTCTTCCTAACTTGCTTCCCTCCCTCACCGACTCCCTCTCGCACCGTCTGATGGATGGACGGTGTTCATCGTCGCCAAATTCTTGTGTATCACATAAATTGGCTCACTTAATTTCTTTTTTGTAGGAGAAGTTATGTTTGCATAAATGAGTAACTTCATGTAGTAGTTGTGGGAATAAGACTAATATTAGACCCATGTTTGTTGTTAATTCTTTGCCTTATGATTTTATTTATTATAATTACCCTTATGGATCCTTAATTTTTCGTATAGTCAAAAAGTTAATGTATTAATTTATTATCAGTGCTTAACGTTTCAATATAAATTAGCAGGATTACATTATTTTCTCGCTTATTAATATAAAATTCGAAATTGTATAGAATATCAGAAGATTGCAAAACAGGTTCTAATGGAAATAGGGTTGACACTAGAACCGGATCGGAAAAACAGGGTGGGTCGAATACAAGGTCCAATACAAACAAGGTCGGATGCATGGTCCAGAAAATGGGAACCGGTTATAACAAAGTCGGGTATAGGATCTAGATCTAAACCCTACCCACCCTGGACCCGATCACCCCTGATTTCGATCATAACACGATTCGAAAGATTTTAATGTGGAGAAGGGCGTCCAAGATGGAGTCTCTAGAAATTGAAGAATAAAGGTCGATTTGTTGAGATCATCAAAGTTGGAAGTTTTATTTCCTAATTTAAGAAGGTTTTTATTTATTTATTTAAGTATGATTTCCAATTTGAATAAGTCTCGGCGAGGGCTTGATTGCGACAGTCGGGTTGTTCGATCTTATTGTCGTAGAATTGGGCTTGCTACTGAGGTGGATCCGACATGTAACACTTTATTGTCTTGAAACTCATTGAACGGCTTGAATTGGTTTTTGCAGTTGTGCAGATTGAGTGGCGATAATTGGAGACCGTCGTTATTATCGTTGTTCTCCCTCGTGATATTTAGAGCGCGATTAAATTGTTGTGTGAATAAAGGGAACAAAAATGAAATTCACAAACAATTTTTAGAGAGCACGGCGGACATTAAGAAGGAGTGAAACGAAACTCAACACCCCTTTCAACCGTCGCTTATCAATGGTATCGTTATGTAAGTCTCTTGGAAAATCGCATTTTGCTTTCCTTAACTTTCCCTATAATATGGTGAATCCGAATTCTTCTTCACATGGTTCAGCAAATTTTCTTTTTTTAAATAGGATATTTGAAAAGGCATATTATTTAAAAGTCGCAGCAAAGTCAACTTTCTTTACCCTTTTTTTTTCCTAATCTTCATCGTTTTCTCTCTCTCTCTCTCACTGTCCTTTTCCTAAGGAAGGAAGAAATGGAGAAAACAATATGCTAGGCCAACCGACAAAATAAAAAGAAAAATGATTTTTTTGATTCACGAATTTTTAATTTGCTCAACGTAACCACTAACTCCGATATATATTCAATATAGTCAATAAATTATATGAAAATGTATAATACGTTTTTCATATTGAATACTTTATGAACATGTCAGGCATGATCCAAAAATTACATTATATCTTGAGTTAAAATCTAAAAATAATATTAAACAAATTAATAATTTTAAGGTAACATTGTATTGGCTCATAATTTATTGGCTCATATTCTCTCTCCGTCTGTCGTTTTCCTAAGGAAGGAAAAATAGAAAACAATATGCTAGGCCAACCGACAAAAAAAAAAAGACAATGACACTTCTGATTCATGAATTTTTAATTTGCTCAACGTAATCATTGAACTCTGATATATATTCAATACAATCAATAAATTATATGAGAATGTATAATATATTTTTCATATTGAATATTTTTATGAACATCTCATGTATGATCCAAATATTACATTACATAATGCCAGGCCAACCGAAAAAATAAAAAGAAAAATGACACTTTTGATTCACGAATTTTTAATTTGTTCGACGTAATCATTAAACTCTGATACATATTTAATACAATCAATAAATTATTTGAAAATGTATAATATATTTTTCATATTAAAGATTCTTATGAACATGCCATGCATGATCCAAAAATTACATTAATGAACACGTCATGCATGATCAAAAATTACATTATATATCGAGTTAAAATCTAAAAATAATATTGAACAAATTAATAATTTTAGGGTAACATTGTAATGGGCCATATGGGGCCCGTTCGTGTCGTCATCGAAAACGTAAAAAAGGACGGGGATGGTTTGGTGGTCCGCTGACCCGCACGTACGAGTTGACACGCGCGAAGGAGGAGGAGGGCATGCGTGGCCAGCTGCCTACACGTGGCGCATCGCGCAGCATGCAATGGAGAAGTGGCGGTGGGGCCCGGGGGGTGGGGTCAAGGGGGCGCGAGAAGGTGCGGGAAACCCCGAATGTCGTGGTTGACCGATGTGGGACTCGCGGTCGCGACTCGCGCGGGAACTCGTGCCCGGGCGTTGCTGCCCTCTCTTTTGGACTGACGTCGGGTTTTTTGGACTTTTCCGTTGGGGCCCTTAACTGCCTCTCTCCTCTCGAGATTCCCTCTGGATTCATCGTTATGCACGAAAGGTTGGTAAAAAAAAATAAAAATTTTGGAGTCTCCATAAATCCGCACTCCCGACAAAACCAAACAGAAGAAAACAAAATTATTTCTCCTTTTTCTCTGCCTTTTACCGAAGCTATTAAAAGGGGGTTTGTATTTCCAAAAGGTAACGCCTCAGAGTCCGTTTCCTCCGCATTTACTGAAAAGCTTGCTCTTAACGATGAGGATTATTATTGGAATTCAACACTCTCCATTTCCCTATTCTCTTATCATTATTCTCTCTCTCTCGCTCTACCGCCCATCTAATTCTCCACTCTCTCCACTATTCAAGTCTCCCCAAAACATCGGCCAAAAAAAAAAAAAAAATCCCCAAAACCACTTCCTATAAAATGAAAAAAGAGAGAAGGATTTAATCGATTTCTTTTTCTAGTGTTCTTTTATTGGATATTTATAAAATTAAAATATTTCTTGTTGAATCAAGGCTTATTTGATAACCATCCAAATAGTACATTATTCTGATTTTTTATTCCCGGGAGTAGTTTGGGAATAGAATCACGTTTGGTAAAATTTTTATTCCCGAGAACAAATTTCTTTTTTTTTTTGTTTCCGGAATTAGATTTGGAAAGAATTAAGAATTAAAAAAAAAAGTTGATTCTTGTTTTGGGAACAAATTTAAGAATCAAAATCATATTTCTCTTCTTCATCTACCGCCATATTGCCGTCGCCGTCTGCCGTCCGCCGCTGGTCGCCGCAGGTTGTCGGCAACTGATCTGAGTAGCTTGCTAGGCAGGGCGAGGTCCGGCGAGCTCATCGGAGGCAAGCCCAGCCTCGGCGAGGCTCACCTAGCCCTGCCGGTGGCCAAGCGAGCCTCACCTAGCCCCGGCGAGGCCGGCTTGGCCACCGGCAAGGCCGAGCCTCGGCGGGGCTGGGCGAGCCTTGCTTAGCTGCTGACGAGGCTCGGCCGATGAGGGCCAGCCTTGCCGAGGGCTAGCGATGCTCCGATGAGGTCGCTGGCCAATGGAAGAAGAAGAACATGAGAGAAAGGAAAAAAAGAAAAAAAATATTTAAAAATTAAAAGAAATGGATTTGGAATGTAATCAATAAAGACGATACTAAATGCTTGATTTATTACGTAATCATAAATTTTGAACAGTTATCAAACGACTTAAAATGCTTAGAAGTTATTCCCGGGAACAGAATAAAAAGGAATCACTTCGATCGAATCATTTGGAACGTAATTATTACCAAACACGCCATCAGTTTCGTTAGATGAATAAAATCAACTTTGGCAAGACCATTGCGACGAGGTTTGCCCCCAATTTGAATCCCTTTAGAAAATTCGTACATGGTAAAGGGCGAAAATGTAATAAAGAGAAAAAGGGTACTCTCTGAAAATGTGCTTCCAAATGAGGAGTATCTGCAAAAGTAAATATTGTTTAGATTCGTGCAGTTAAGATCCAGCGAAATACTAAGAATTTTTGGAGAACTTTTATATTACGGTTGATTTTGTCATGTCTGAACGAAAATGTTAGCTTCGGTTGGACGGTTGATCAACCGACAATGCGGTCCCCATCCCAATAATTGTTCGCTGGTGAGTTGACGCAACGTGAAGGACCGATCCAAAAACCTTCCGTAACGTTCGTGGGACACGTCTATCATTGTTTCCTCCCGAAGTTAATCATTCACTTTCGTTTCATGAAAATAATGGAAGCACATACTAGTAGGAGTGTGAACATGGCACATGGCCTTTCGTGCACTTCCCACAGGGCCCAATCCCTATCCTATTCACGAGTAAAAAGCTACACATCGATGGGGACGATACTGAAATTGCGCTGAATTGGTCGGACCAAATAGGAGTCGAGAGGAGTCGAGAGGAGTCGAGATCCGTGGTGCAGGAGGAGACATGGACACCTACCCATGAGATGAATAAGAAACCCTAGAGTTTTAGCTATGGTCGTGTGAAACATGTTTCTCCAAAAAGTCCAAAATGGCGAGCAAGCCGACGCTCCCTTTGTCCATGTTTGGTTTCCTCTCTTTTTGAATGAGGGAAAATTGATTAGGAATGACCGAGGGTTGAAGGCGACCTTAAAACACACTCAGCAAGACAGGATCTAACACCTTTTACGTCATCGGATCATTTGGTAAATACGTGGGCCCAAAAAAAGTGAAAGGCAGCCTCGTCCGTCAACCCTCAATAGAGAAAAATTAATCATGCATCAAGAAAGGTTTTCTTTAATTAGAGATCCATTAAAATAGCCAAATATATCGTGAGATTAATCCTAGTGGGAGATGATACCAAGAGAAAAATAACATTAAAGAAAACAAACTCAACAGAGAAGGAAGAAATGAATAAGAAATTCCCCACGCTTTATGAAGAATGATGTCGATGTATCTTTCGTGCTATAATTAGCTCTCTCTATCATATTGATGGTCCATTATTCGATCGTGTTAAATAAACTATGGACGTTACCATGAAAAGAAAGAGAAGTGTCACCTTGGATGTCGAAAGCTCATAAATACAAGTATAAATACCCAATTGGTCATAATTGAAAACTCAAAAAACTTTTGAGCGAAAGTGGACCCCATTGAATTATAATTAGGCTTATATTATGCAACCAAGTCTTAAGTTATATATGTTGTCCTAAGAAAGCCAAAAGAAAAAAAAAACACGTGTTTTATATACAATGATCGCACGATTGACGTGATATAATTGACCGACTGCCCAATTACCAGCATGATTTGAACGTTAGCAGACTCGGATTTGGAGTCTCTAAAATTGCTTGGCTCCTCGGCTTTGCCATCACGGTGATTTTGCTTTAGACGAGCCCGTGAGGTCCTGAAATTCAGCGAGAGGGACCGGACATGAAAGTGAAGGGCGAAGACTGCGAGGTGCGAATATGTCAGGATCATGTGATCTCCCAGAGGGCTCGAGAGAGATAGAGAGGACGTCCTCTCGAAGCCATCGCCCACCACGAAATTGATTTGTGGTGGAGCGTTCCGGAACCAGCACAAGTGGCCATCCTCCAAGGAAAAGAACCGCCGGGACCGGGGCGTTGGCTCGTGCTCCTCGCGACCCCACCCGACCCCCTCCCGACCCATACCTCGCAAGTAAATTGCAGATTGGCCTTCTCTTCATGATTGAAGAGAAAAAAAAATGGGCAACCGCCACCGGGGTTTTGTCGGGACCAAGCCGGATACGATAATGTTACGTCGTCGGGTTTGACCGGCCGTGGGATGCCATAGGATCTAATGGTTCGAATGCGTTCGAGCCTCGCATGGAGACTTCTGGTAATAACGTCGAGCTCGTGATGCAACCGCAAGTACTGCTTTTCCACTTTCGCTCGCCCTTTTTTCTCTGCCTTTTTCGGGAATTGGATCGTAGCGCGAGCGGGGGAATTCAAGGCGGTCCCCGACGGTCGACGTCACGAGAAAAGACGACACCCCCACCCCGTAGAAAAGAGGTTTTCGCGTCGATGGCGCAGCATGGGCAGGACCAACGTCACGTGGAAAGGCGGTGCCATCTTTTCACCCCCCTTCCTTCCACCTGCAAAACTTTCGTCTATGATTGATGGGTCTGGGTCCTTCTCCCGGCCCCACATGGCAATGTAGCTGGGGCCCACTTGCCCCCGAATTGAGGATGGTTCTGAGTTTTCTTTTTTCTCCCACCGGCCGATTGCGTAATGTGTCCTATTAAATAAATGGATTCCGTCAGACGATGATTCCTACCTTAACCTATTTTTCCTAGGATTCAAATCTAATTCATCGTACTTGACCCGACTCATTCATACGTAATCCGAGTTATATTTATAAAAGACCTTATTGTATTAATCAAATATATAAAAAAACTCATATTTAAATTGAGTTGAGAGCAAGCGCAAAATTGAGTGAAGACGAGATAGAGTGAAAAGAAAACTATAGAGGTGAGTTAGGTTTAAGTAAATGTGAAGTGAACCTATTTAATATCTATATTATCTTGAGCTTTACTGTTTTAAATTCATTTATGACCCGTTTAGTGTATGTAATCAACTAATCAAATATAAGTTAGAAAATGGGTTTATAACTCATTTGGATAGGTCTATGTGAAATCGAGAAGCATTTTCTTCTTCAAGAAAATTTTAGGATAAGTATATTTTAGAATACAGGCATGGTCATGGGTAAAATATTTCTAAATCAACAAGTACTAAAATTAACTCTATGAGAATGCTATATATATATATATATGTGTGTGTGTGTGTGTTAACCGAGTAACCATCGGAGATCACCCTTCGGGGATCACACGACCCTCCAGTGCCTGATGGCACCGTCAAGCCTTGCCGCAAGTCACTATTTAGACGTAAATCTCGGGGGAGGCTAGCCCAAGATCCCAACACTAGGACCCCCCACTTCAGACACTCTCATTTGAACCCTCGACCTCTATGATGAGGGAGGGAACTCACAACAACTGCGCTGCCCGTGGTTGGGTAAATATTAATGTTTGTAAATCTAAGTAAAGGTGATTTTATTAGGCACACCATGCTATGTCATAGAAAGAAAAAATATGTATAGATATCTAACTATAGTATGGGAGAAAAATTGACTTTATCGCATGCAATAGAATTTACAGCGCCATAGATTGATGATATGCAAAACAATCTATAAGGAGTAGACAAAAAATAAAAAAAATCTATGCCAATAAAATTTCTTGCACCATATACAATGTATTGTGTAATAAAGAAAATACAAATATTAGTGCCGAGAATCAATACTATAACAGAGAGCATATTCAACCCGAGCACACGAATTTTCTTTGAATAGAATAGAAATAGATAATTGAGAGCTTGTTATACAACAGTATAACATGACTTAATACAATATGAATTAAAAGTAAAGAAATTGGAATTAACATTATTTAATTAAAGACTGATAATTGCTTCAAACTGAAAAGTAATAGTGCCGAATCAAAAAGAAAAATGATGCAAGATATTCGATAAGACAACCAATCTACAATGTTAGAACAGCCACTAAACGTTACATATTGGATGATATTTTCTTCGATTATTTGAATTTTATGGTTATTGTAATTGTCATAACTCTAAAACACTCATATAAGTTGAATGTGAAAAAGTAGAAGAGAAGTTCTAATAAACATAAGTTCAACAAATTCTAACCGACCAAAAAAAAAAAAAAAAAAAAAAAAATTCTGAAATATAAAACGCTTGCGAAGAATGGCCAAATGCACTAGTGTTATACTACAAGTGACTTTTCGCATTCAATACATTAGACTTTAATGAATGAAATATTTTCTTTTCCAAATGAACTTTAAAGAGACTTTCCAATAAAAGAAATAAAAGTTTAAACTGACTTACATGCTTGCAGTATAATATTACTTTAATTTTGTCCGATACAACATGATAAAAAAGCAATATTAGAGATATAGTTAGTTAAAGCATAATACTCGAAGAGAAATGACTACAGTCGAAATAAGTAAGACTTCGTTATAAATTTAATTTTTGTATATATATATATATATATATATATATATATATATATATATATATATATATATATATATATATATATATATATATATATGACGTATGAGATGTGTGGTAAGTGTAAAGTAACTTAAACTGGGCAGATGTATCCATGATATTCACTCTTTCAAATGATATGTATGATTTTCAAGTGTCTATATATTTTATAGTTTCATGATTATTGTCATGCTATACCTCTAAAAACACTGTTTTTGTATGAGTTTAATGTGCAAGAGTAGAGAAGCAGTTTTAATCATTATAATTTTTGTTATTATTATTTTTTTATGATATGAAGCATGGAAAATATATTCTCGTACTGGAATTTTTTAAGTTTGGCAATTGCCATGTCCCGGCGCATGGGGCATGGCATCGGATTCTTGTGATGTAATGACATTAGTCAGCTGCTCTATAATGTTCCGGACAAATGTGATGGATACAGAAAATATATATATGTATTCTTCAATACTAAATAAGGAGTCCCTCAGAACGGAATTTATTAAGTTTGGCAATTGCCATGTCACGGTGCATGCACGGGATTGGATTCTTGTGATGTAATGAGATTAGTCAGTTGCTCTATAATGTTCCGGACAACTGTGATGGATCAAAAAAAAAAATATTCTTCAATACTAAATAAGGAGTCCCTCGTATCGGAATTTTTTAAGTTTGGCAATTGCCACGTCACGGTGCACGCATGAGATCGGATTCTTGTTATGTAATGAGATTAATTAATTGCTCTATAATGTTCTAGACAAACGTGATGGATAAAAAAAAAATATTGTTCAATACTAAATAAGGAGTCCCTTTGATCGGAATTTTTTAAGTTTGGCAATTGCCACGTCAGTGCATGCGAAGAATGGCCAAATGCACTAGTGCTATACTACACAGTGACTTTTCGCATTCAATACATTAGAATTTAATGAATGGAATCTTTTCTTTTCCAAATGAAACTTTAAAGAGACTTTCCAATAAAAGAAATAAAAGTTTTGAGGAAAATCTTTTGAATAATATAAAATTGATCCATGAGTATGAGAAAAAATAATTTTCAAAAAACATTAAGAGATTCTTTTAGGTATTTAAATAGTTATAGATATTACATTTATTTATTGATATTTAAATGATAAATAGTAAAATTAGAAATATGAGAATGAGAAAATAATTATATCTTCATGTAAAATTAATTCTATTATGCATGACTTGTGATGTTATATTTATAGTATGAAGATAAAAACTGACTTACATGCTTGCAATATAATATTACTTTAATTTTGCTCGATACAACATGATATAAAAGCAATATTAGAGATAGAGTTAGTTAAAGCATAATACTCGAAGAGGAATGACTACAGTCGAATTAAGTAAGACTTCGTTATAAATTTAATTTTTGTAACATATATATGACGTATGAGATGTTTGGTAAGTGTAAAGTAACTTAAACTGGGCAGATGTATCCACAATATTCACTCTATAAATATATATCAATGTTTGGTAAGTGTAAAGTAACTTAAATTGGGCAGATGTATCCACAATATTCACTCTTTCAAATGATATGTATGATTTTCAAGTGTGTCTATATATATTTTACAGTTTCATGATTATTGTCATGCTATAACTCTAAAAACACTGTTTTTGTATGAGTTTAATGTGCAAGAGTAGAGAAGCAGTTTTAATCATTATAATATTTGTTAATTTTTTTTTTTTATGATACGAAACATGGAAAAATATATTCTCAGACTGGAATTTTTTTAAGTTTGGCAATTGCCACACCGTGGTGCATGCACGGGATCGGATTCTTGTGATGTGATGAGATTAGTCAGCTGCTCTATAATGTTTCAGACAAATGTGATGGATAAAAAAAAAGTATTCTTCAATACTAAATAAGGAGTCCCATCGATGGGCTTACTAAACGGACAGACTTAGGCTGATTAGTGCCACCTTTTGGGCCATCACAAGTTATGTGATCTTGCTTTAGATCTTGACATAACGAGTTCGGCCTAATTGTTTCTCAAGCAATATGTTTGTTTTCTCAGGCAGGAGATTAGGGGCCTGTTTGGTAACCATCCCAACAGTGCCATATTATGATTTTTTGTTCTCGGGAGTAGTTTTTGAACATAATGGTGTTTGGTAAAAATTTTGTTCCCAGGAACAAATTTCTATTTTTTTGTTCTCGGAAGTAGATTTGGAACAGAATCAATAATAAAAAAAAAGTTGATTCTTATTCCCAGGAACAAATCTAAGAATGAAGCCCTTTTCTTCTTCTTCATCTACCGCCATCGCCGTGGTTGCTGTCCACCGCCGTTTGCTGTTCACTGTCGCCAGTCGCTGGCAATTGGTTCGGCGAGCTCGCTAGAGGCGAGCTAGGCTAGGGCGAGGTCCGGCGAGCTCACCGGAGGCAAGCCCAACCATTGGCGAGGCTGGGCGAGCCTTGTGATCTGGCGAGGCCGAGCCTCGCCGGTGGCCAAGTGGGCCTCGCCTAACTATCGGCAAGGCTTAGCCGACAAGGGCTGGCCTTGCCAAGGGCCGGCGACACTCCGGTGAGGTCGCTAGCCCTTGTTTGGCCAATCACCGGATCGGCGATTGGCCACTTGAAGAAGAAGAATAGGAGAGAGAAAGGAAAAAAAGAAAAGAAGAAAAGAAGAAAAAAGTAATAAAATTATTTAAAAATTAAAAGAAAATGATTTGAAGTAGAAATTTTGAGCACGGTACCAAACACAATTTTATTCAAGAATCAGAAATTTTTGACAGTTACTAAACGGCTTAAAATGCTTAGAAATTGTTTCCGGGAACATAATAAAAAAAAATTATTTCTGATCAGAAATTATTCCCAGGAATAGAATCGTTACCAAACGCGCCCTAAATATCTATAAACTTATAGAATTCAACCTCACTAAACCTGAAGAGTGGAAATGCAACAACGTTTGCTAGAAGATAATTCTGTGGCAATTGAAGGGAAAAAGTACCAAAAAAATCTCAAATCTATTACATTTATGTCAATTTAGTCTTAAAATTTTTATATTCGTGCTAATTAAATTCATTTGACCAAATTTTGTCGAAAATTGTTGACATGAATGTTGGTATTCTATGTGACAGGCAAGCGCTAACATTGAGAATTTTCACAAATTTTTATTGTTTATTTTATTTTCCTTTTATATTCTTTTTTCCCCCTTCTTCATCCACCAATTGCTGAGCCTCAACAATGACCGGCAACCGACCACAAGCATCGTGTTGCCAAATTCGGCTAGGTAGATCTCGACGAGGTCTACCCTCACTGAATTTAGTGAGGGCGAGCCTCATTCAAGGCTAGTGAGGTTGCCCCATACCACATCTTAGCAAGAGTAACCCTTGCTGTTTGTCACCTTTGGCCGATCACTGGCCATCTTCGAGGCTGGTGATTGGTTGAGAAAGAATGAAAAAATAGAAAGGAAAGAAACGAAAAAGCAAAAATAAAAGAACAATAACAAAATACAAAAATTGCTCATGTCAACATTAGATTTCCAATTAAAATTGGTCGGATGGATTCAATTGGTATAAATGCAAAAGGTGTAGGACTCCTAGCTAAACTATTTAACTGAGGTGTCTTTGGATGCCGAATACATTATTGTTTGTAATATCCATCAAAAGTTCCAGTCTACTCTCTCTCTTTATTAGTTTTGATGCATATTAACTTCTTTATAGTATGTTTTCTAGTTGAAGCTTGCAATTACTTAGAGCATCTAATACTTGATTTTTAATTTTCACAATAGAACCTAAAGTTTCCTTGAATAATCATTTATGATATAAACAAAATAAAGAGAGCCATCAAGTGTTTTTATCTTCATAGGATCACAAATATCAAAATGCACTAAATTAAGTATACATGGCTTTCTCAAAGGACATGAGCTTTTGAATGTGGCTCTATTTTGTTTCTCTACAAAAAGAGTGAGTACATTTCTTCAGTGTTGAACTTTTCATTCTTGGAAGGAGCTTTTTCTTAGTCAATACTGACAAACCCTTCTCACTAATATGATTGAACCTCTTGTACCATAATTCAACTATTTCGTTGTTGTCGGCAACATTAATTTTGTCTATGGACAATGAAATTAATGTTGTCCACATACATTATAATTCAAATAAAAGTTTTTTTGTGGATTCATTAATTTTCTCACAAGAAATGTTTTTGTGGACGGTGATGGTCTTCCAATTTCCCTTTCCAAACATTATAATTCGAATAATTTAATGTAATCATTTTACTCATATTCGTTTCCGTTGTTTAACACAAGACAAAAAAATCAGCAAGAACCAATACTCTCATACCATTTTGTTGGGAGATCAATGACAATCTGAATAATATCGGATTAGTGCAATGGAACAAAACAGTCTTTACTCTTGTGCTAACCTAGTAGGAAACAACACAATAGAGGAATATATCTACTAAAATATAAATACCAAGCACCCATAAACACACGACAATTTTATGTGAAAAGTTTCTCCGATGTGAGGAGATAAAAAATCAAAGGACTGAAGTCCATCGAAAATCTTCACTATCAATGAAATTGGGTGAACATAGGTCCCCTCTATCTAATACTAGAGTTACATGGATGCAACAACATGGAAAACATAATATTGACAATTCACATTAACTCCACAAGAGATCAATGACAAATCTCATTAGAAATGCAAGTGCGGTTTAACCCACAAAAAACCTGGTGAAGGAAGATCCAAATGAAAATCATACACATCAGATCCAACATAACGTGTTGTGAGCATGCAAACAAAATTTCAGTTCAATCGGAATACGAATTGACCTCTAATTGTTAGCTTGATAAAAAATCAGATAGCACCCTCTTTTTCAGATTTTCTGCTCTTTCTTTCTCTCTTGCTATTGCCTCATGTCGATCATTCTTTACTGCCACCTGAGCAATAGAGAGAAACCCATTTTATTTGGGCCAAATATATCATCCCATTAATTTCTCCATATGGATTATCACATGGGCTCAAACCCTTCAACTTTCTCCATTACGGGAGTAAACCCAGCCCAACATTGACAACTTCGCTTCGTTGTGTTGATCCAGGCGTGGTCTAATCATGGTGTCTTCGAACTCCATTGTCCCAAGAACTTGTACGCTAGTGAATTAACTCACCGCCATTGACGCATTCAACGCGCCTTATCTCGTGTTCACCGTCAGGTCCCGTGAAGAGGCAAAGGCTTGTCCAGGGAGACAACATTACAATTATCATTATCAATATAATTATTTCGTTTTCGCTTGGTGCAAGGAGACAAGGTTCGGTACAACCAAAACAAGAACAATTGTTAAACTCATCATCGAAGCAAGAAAGAAGTCACTTTCTCTCTATCGCTTGACTTTCGCTGATCAAATTAAAGAGATGTGCTTCAATCTGGGACACGGGACGAAGCTGAGGAAGCACTTGAGCAAGAAGAGATCGTCGTCAGGAACGAGCAGCGATCATCACGGGGAGGACGAGAGCAAGGGACTTCTGCTCAAGGAGATCGAGAGATGGAACATTCAGAAGCAGCAACAAGAGATGATGATATCCCATCAAGATCAAGATCAAGACCACAAGCTCGCAATTTCGACTTCGGCCAAACTTATTCACAGAGATTAGTAATTTTCTGCTTCGATATTCATTCTCACTCTAATGATTCGTCATGTCACGAGCTTTTTTATCATCTTGATGAGGGTCTCGACTTCTACAAATGAAAAAGAAAGAAAGATCGAGAAAATGAGAAGTACAATTCTCCCGTTCATTCCTAAGGAGACCGAATAAAAACTAATTTAATTTGAAGGCAGAAGCTATAAATTTTAATTTCGTATGTGTACATCCTCTTTTGGTGCTCTATTTATTATTTTGTTTGGCCACCAATATTTGGTTCTCCTTACTTGATAGGAACGAAATTAGAGGCGATATCATATTGGGAAATTCATGGTTCGAGATCCAATGATCGGTCGCCAATTTTGTTTGACAGATCTGTTCATATAGAACAAGTTGTGCTTAACTTTACAATTACTCCATCAATTCTCCTCATGTTTTGGATTTGGTTTTGTTTTTCAGAATTTATGCTTTGTTTCGATTTGTTTTGTCATGAAAATTATATACTTCTGCATCCTTTTGAGTGATGAATACAATTTTCTTTCGATCATTAAAAAAAAAAACAAAACCTCCATTATTCAAACTTTCCATTGGACCTTGAGCTTGAACACAGGTTCCTTTATAAATTGATGACCATGGAGTAGACTCCAGCTTGACAAAATATTTCGATACTCGATTGAGCTCAAATTGGGTCGAGGTGAGCTCAAAGTTGGCACCATTTCAATTCAACTTAACTTGACTCGATGACACCCCCCGGCACTAAGGAACTGAGTGCAATTATTAAAGTAGTTCCCAATCCAACAAAAAAAGAAAAATAGTTCCCCCATTCGTGGTTTTCCAAGGCCGGACGATTTTACTGCTCTGTTCTTGAAAAACAGGATCTCTTTTTTAATGTTATAAATTTCTAATAGAATTGATAAGCGTCAAAATTCGTTGATAAGAAAGATGTGTTCTCTTCATAATTCGTTCGTCTTGTGATTTTTTACTAGCTTGTTGGTAATTCATCGGCACTTTTATTAAAATATTAACTCTTTTGGATTTATAAATTATCAACTTTTTCTGATATTTTATTTATTATCAAATGTCTTTCTTATTGAAGCCTTACATGTACCAACTCGTTATTGAATTTGCCAATTTTTATTTGAGTAGGTTACCAACTGGTTTTGGATTATCAACTTTGATTGAAATTGCTTACCAACATCTATTAGTTTTTCTTAATTTATCGATCTTTAAAAGTCTCTCTTACAAACACCTCATATTTACTCTAATATGATTAGCCAAAATCCTTATATTAGTGTATAATCCGCATTTGTAATAAGATCTTCGACTTGATGAACTTGACTAATTCATCGAAGTACATGTGTCCAATATGGAATCATGTAGCATAGCATTTACATGCTGCCATCTCTGTCAACGTCTCTATAAAAGCGAGCTTCTGTTGAAATGCCAATTTGCAGTTCTCTCCTAACTCCTCCTCGAATATTCTTCACCTTGATCTTGACTGAACTCTAGAAGCCATGACAGGGTTAGCCTCGCCATCACCTTGTCCTCATGGTGGTGGCGTTTCCTCGTATGTTTCAGGAACACGCACTCTCATTAATAGACATAAGCAAAGGCCCTCACAAGCGTTAGTGTCAAAGTCACCATCATCTTTGCCTAGAAGATTGCCCTATTCATCCTGTCAAAGCCCTAAAACTACTCCGGAACCTCCTTTGTACCACTATAGCGTTTCCTGGTGTCCCAGAGCTTCTTGTAGCATGTGAGAACACTGCTGATCTTCCTTCCAAGGCTTTGTTGGTGCCTTCGTGAACACGAGCCTCGTCTTTCAGTGTGTTATCAAGGAGATGTCTGAAGCCCAGGAGATGTCTGAAGCCCAGTTTCGCGCACTCAAAGTGATTTCTGACCTTTTCCTAAAAGGATGCTTGATGTGTGTCGGTCTTTCGAAATTCCTATCATTGTCTTCCATGGATGGGAATTTGTTTGAGTAACTTAAATGAGAGTTGGTAACATAATATTAAGTTGTAATTTAGTGGAAGAAAAACTAGTGAATCACATGCTATTTAGGTTGATAATCTCTAGAATGAGTTAATAAATGTAAGGGGTTGTTAACTGAGACAAGTAAAATTGAGTAACTCAATAATAAAGTTGATAAGTTAGAAAAAAAAAAAAAATCAAAAGTTGGTAAGTAACTCAAACGAAAATAAGAATTTCTAAACTAGTTGCTAATATAATATGACAAAAGTTGGTATGTCGCCATGATTTAGGTTGGTAGTTTTGTATATGAGTTAGTGAATTCCAAGCATTGACAAGTAATGCAAATAGAAGTTGGTAAATTTATACAAAAGTTGCTAATTTGTAAACTATAAAAAGAGTTATTAATTTCATAAAAGCTATCTGAAAGTAGTCACCGATCATTTTTTTTTTACTTACATTTTTCGACGTTAATCAACACTTTTGAAGTTCACCGAAATTTACCAACAAATAAGAGAATCCATGTTTTCTGGGCACGAAACAGCAAAATTCTTCTCGAAGGCTTATGAGCAGCGGACCACTTGCATGTTCTTTAGTTACAGTCTGGTGGTGTGGTGAGTTTTCATGTGCCCCACTAAATTTACCATTTCAGTGCAGCCAAAACTAGGTCCATCAAATCTCAAATAAACGAGTCTTAAGGAATTGTTCTTCCACTTAATTTGAAAATATTGTTCTGAACTCTTGATTCATTTTATTAGCTTTCTTCGCATGGAGATTGTCGAAGATTTCTACTAGACGCTTCAGGAGCATCGCGTGCACTGTATTCACCAGTCATTGCAGCATCAAGTCTGATAAATTTACATCTCATGCAATTCATCATATTTAATGTTTGAGATATGTTAAAGAAGCTAAAAGTAAAACTCCCATAAAATAAAACCGAAACTCAATCATTAAGGCCCGGAATGCGTGCATAACTAAGTAGTCATCCCCCCAAAATATTCTTCCATTTGCGCCACTCGAGAGAAAACACCAATGGGTGAAACAGGCCCTAAATACTACATGAATCGAGATCACTTGTTCCCTCTCAACATGTCTAGATGCAGTGTATCTAAAACACAATTTCCTAGTGCGAAAGCCCACGTAAATTCCCATTGTCATGATTCCACTCAGCTTACTTTGCCTTTTAATACCTCTTGAAGTTTGGATTCAAATTGGATGTTGCCCTTCATTGTAGTGATAATCATGGTCCTTTTTGAATTCAGTGCGCTCAATCCATGTCCTCTTAGTAGGTCAACACACAGAACCAACGATCGCCGCTACCTAAAGAATGATGTCTACATTCAATGTACTAAAAAAAGGGCATAAGGCTCTGTACAACTGGCCTGATTTTACCATTGGTTTGAGTGCTATGTGATCATTTAATGTATAGCTTTTGGACTAACTGGTAAGATATGGCATTGAAATTAGATCTTTCCCAAACAAGAAAATAAAATCGACATTGAATTGGAGTACTTGAAGTTGTCATTTTGAAGTTTGCTACGAGGAAATCTAGCGTAAGTGCTTATGGCGGATACGCTTCAATGACTAGTCGGTAAGATATGGCTTAATTTTACTCGTTCTTTTAAGTGTGTTTGTTTGATTGAAAGAATTTTCCTCGAATTGGTCTTTTAGATTTTCACAAGTGTTTGGTTTGCTAAAATTGACCAGTTAATGTAAAATCATTTACTTAGGAACATAAATTCTTTAATCTAAAAGGAGGAAAATATGTTCTTGAAAAATAATTTTTCAGAAAGTATTTTTCTTTATTATAAGACTTTTTTGGAGATAAACGCACTCTTTAAATCCTTTATGAATAATTATACTAATGTGATTGTATCTAATATTTAGCTAATTATAGACTTCTACTTAAGATATAAAATGAAAGTGATATTTCACAAATAACATCATGATATATGATTGTTTGACATATATATATCTATGTGCTTGGACAAAGTCTATCATTTCAAGCCAATCGAAAGCAAGCCGTTCATGTCCTCGATAACTTTTATTGGCATTCTCCCCACCGAGATCACAGGTGATTTTTACCAGGTGATCCAGGAATTGTTATCGGACTACGTTTTAGTTGTTGGATCATGGAGTATGATACACATACTTCCTATACACGCATCCAATTGTTGAGTTCAAGAAAATATTGAGAGTAAAACTCCCATAGCATCAAGTACTACAACTTTAAGGATAATTGCCCAGAGAATCTTATGTCTATTGTAAGAAGGCTAATTCAATTTTAAACTTTTCAATTTAGTTAATTTAGTCATAAACCTTTTGATGATTTCCAAATGTAATCCTTTCGACCAATTTTTGTTAACATGGATGCCGGTTTAATCCTATTTGGTATGGCTGGTGTCGATGTAGATGATTTTTGCAATTTTTTAAATAAATTTTCTGAATTTTTTCATTTTTATCTTTTCTTATTTCCACTGTTCATCTTCTCGAAATGGCTGGTGGGGGTTGCTAGGGCATCAATGATGGCTAGCGGGCCTGCAAACCTTCTTAGCCATTGAGCGAGGGTGTGCAAGTCCTCTCTAGCTGCAGCCCTCACCTAGATTTGGGTGTGGCCTTAGGCCCTCGCCGGTTTTCCGATCATTCTTAATGAAGAAGTCATAATATGGGAATCGGTAGACATAAAGAACCTCAATTTCAGAAGAATCAAATTGGTCTTGCATTTCGCAAGTATGAACAAGATAGTGACGCAAAATCTTGATGATATGAAGCCCAAGATGTAGCTCATGATTTACAACGCAAAATTTGTAGAGCACGAGATCACACTGCATGCAATAAATCCTAGCCTTGTTTCACCGAGGGCCAAGACCCTTACCCATGACTAGTGAGGGCCCTGCGACCCTCGCTGGCGATATTTGGAAAGTTGAATTGTGAAACAAAGGAAAGAACAAAAAGAAAAGATTTTAAAATTCAGTTTTTTTTTTTTTAAATTGCAAAAATCATCATTAGAAAATCATGTAAAATCATGTCATATAAGATGGCAGGCGAAAGCTAGACTGCTACACAAGCAAGTTTTGACCAAAATTAACTAGATTAACTATATTGAAAAATTGTGTAAAAATTTAGGATTAAATTTACAAAATTAATAAGTTTGTATTGAGTTAGCCATCATATATATGATAGGTATAGGATTTTTTGGACAATTTCTAGTACAAATTAGTCATTGGGGCTAATCATGGATTCATGGGTGCCTAACAAAATAATAGCTCTCCAAAGAGGTTTTGGCTAGGACAAGATCATGTCTAGGTACATTGCATCTAAAACAGAACTTCCTAACATCGTGAAAAGCCAAGGTTGAACCCCCATTGTCATGATACCCACTTATTATCTCCACTTAATTTTTCCTTTCTTTTAACATCTGTTGAAGTTTCGATTCAAGTTGGATGCACCCCTTCATTGCACTTAAACCATGACCTCCCGGTGTATCGGTCGTCATTTAATAGGTTTAGGGTTTTTTTAACAATTTTCTAGCACAACTTAGTTATTGGGGCAAATCATGGGTGCTTAACAAAATAATAGCTCTCCAAAAAGGCTTTGGCTAGGACAAGATCATGTCTAGGTTCAATGCATCTACAACTCAACTTCGTAATAAATTGTAAAACCCAAATGTCTCGATACCCACTTATTATCTCCACCTTAGTTTCCTCTCTTTTTAACGTCTCTTGAAGTTCTGATTCAAAGTTGGATGTGCCCCTCCATCGTACTCAAACCATGACCTCCCTGTGCATCCTCTCTCTCCTCTCTTGCTGTCCCGATCATTGGCATCGCGGCGGCAATTCATAGTCTACGATGGTGGGAGACGGATATAGAGAGAACAATATGATATATTTAATCACACATAGATTAATTTTCCAAAGACAGTGAGAGTCAATTTCAAGCCATTTTGATTTTTTCTTTTCTTTTTCACCCGACTCGAACGGGATTGAATCGATCTGTAGTCTACTCATTGTCATTTCACATACAATAAGCAAAGAGCGAGAAAAGTAATCATTCTCGTTACCCTTCACACCGTACCGATTGGGCTATAATCGCATACTTTCCGATCAACGTACTTCAATGGAAATATGGATAAGTTACTTTACTGAAGAAGTGATAGACTCCCCAGGAATGGCAAGGCAAGAACCTGACAGGATTTCATCTTGAATCTGCATTTCCATTTGATTTCGGGGGGTATCGATAAAGTCGAGTAGAAGACCCCACCACGAACACAGAACTTTCTTTAAAAAGCGTAGGGGCACGATCACACACGTTCGGAAACAGTGACAACGCACTAAGATGAACAGGGTCTCTCTACTAGAGGCTGTTCTTTGCTCATATCCGAATAAAGTTGTCTTCTTTGGATCATCGAAGCGGAGTAATAGTTCAGTTATTTTTTACTTATTTAAGGTTGGTCATACAGGGCATGCGGGCCTCTTAGAAAATATGCTATGAACACATCGTTGACCCGTTTTCTAACGTTTTAAAATTATGAAATACCCAACTGTTTAACATGGTATGAGGATAATAAGCCACGTGTTCAATTTTTTCAAAACCCCATTTGCATCATCTATTAAATTTATACGTTTTATTCTTTGGATTAAAATTAAATATAAACGAGGTATAGAATATTAAAGTATTTATATTAAACCACTCACTGGTCTATTAACTTAAACTTTTGAGGAAAATGGTTAATCTAATGTGGTATTAGACCACTAACTAATAGTTTTGTTTCTTGTCATCTCTTTACTCATGGTGGGTTCACAACTTGCTCATCTAAGGTGGAAGCCATGTCCATCTCACAATATCGAGTAGAGTATTGACTCAATTGATAGTGGGTGTTAGGAAAATTCCAATTTAGAAACTTGACATCGCCTGCTCTAGTCCCACTAACATCGTGTAAATTATTCAGGATCAGGGTCACTTACATAGGCCAAATACTTAGACTTGAGTGTTTGGGCGTTTAGGGCGCCCCATGAGCCTGATCCTTTGCAGTTGTGCCTCATGTAAGAAAAGCATTAGAAGTACATTATAGAATCATTCCATTTAAATTTGCAGAAGAAGAAGATTAGTCTAGATCACTCGATTAACCCCATCGGATGTGAACAATCTCCCTCTCCCGTCGTAATCAAATAATTAATGCTACTCGAGGCTCTCGATAGAGTCTTAATACAATCAAACTCGTTAGGACTCCAACTTATGATCACACATCTTGATGATGTGTTAAAGGATCACACGTTGCTTGGTTCCACAATCCCTTTTTTTCTTCGTGTGATGAGCACCACCAACGATAAATCCTTTTTCCCTCCAATCTTTTCAGGACCAAGATCCAATTTATATATGAGTGCCCTCCTAAAACAGCATGAAACGCAAGAAGCAGAGCCATCCATTACCGAATCTCTCTCCAACCTATTCTTCTTTATCTGCATGGCCACAACTTTTTCCCTCAGAGAGAGAAGCCAAAGCCTAAAAAGAAGTCATATATTTTATAAGTGCTCAGTCTCACTTGTCCCACCATAGTCAGTCTCACCACCGTAGTCAGTCTCACCTCTCGCAGCATATATATATAAACTTGTACCGTCCATTGGGAATAAATCACTTATCCCCTGGAGCAACCTAAAAAGCAGAGAATTTTTCAGCTTAAACTCTTAGAAATTTCACCAGTTTGGCATGTCCCAGTTTTGCTGCTATCTGATAACATGTAGGTCTCTCTGATCATAACTGCTGCAAAATCACTTACTCCAGGGGCTCCGGATCGTCACGTTAGAGACTTCTCTGAGCATCATTAACGTTCTCTCTGATGGTTCTTGTTCCGTCGATTTCGATGACTGAGGATCCCACGGAGGCGGCAGATGTCGCGGCCACAAGAGACAGAGAGACTCAGCTCTCCAAGTTCTCCCAAACACTTCAACATCACCAACTCGAGCAGCAAGCAAGAGTGGCTTCTTCAGGCAATGAAGAAGCCGACACTGTCGACCATGAGAAGGCTGTCGGCCACACAGAGAGGTCCTGGTGGCTCACGACAGCCCCGGAGCCGCCGAGCGCATGGCGTGAGGTTGTGGATTATCTGAGAGGGATGGGTTTGCCTAGCGGGAGCGAGTTTTCATCGCTGAACAAGAAGCCAGTGACCCAACGTGTGGCTCGGGTTCTCAAGGCAATATTTCCTGTTCTTCAATGGTGCAGGGGCTATAAAGCTACACATTTTAAGAATGATCTGCTGTCTGGTCTTACTCTTGCTAGCCTCTGCATCCCGCAGGTGAATTTGCAAATAAGCCATGATGAAAATCACTTCTTTTCGTTGCTGACAGTTCATGTTATTGTATCCCAACATGCCATAAATAAATTTATCCATCCTAAAAAACCGTCAATTGAGGTGAACTACCATGTTTCTTTTGTATGCAGAGCATTGGGTATGCTACATTAGCCAAGCTCGATCCTCAGTATGGTCTCTGTAAGTTATGAAACTGAAACTAGTTTCATCAAGAGTTTTTGCTAGCTTGGGTTTTGTCCGAGTTCATAGTACATATTGACTAAGCAAAAGGGTGAGTCTCGGCATGCTTGAAATACTAAGTTTTGGTGTTTTAACCGTGTCAGATACTAGTGTTGTTCCTCCTCTTATATATGCTATGATGGGGACTTCGAAGGAAATTGCCATAGGACCAGTCGCGGTCGTTTCGATGCTGATTTCATCAATGGTTACGCAAATAGTCGATCCTGGAGCTGAACCAGTACTTTACAGGAACCTTGTTTTCACCGCAACTTTCTTTGCCGGTGTCTTTCAAGCTGTTTCAGGCCTCCTAAGGTGGTTCTCATTATTTTTCTCTATTGTGGCTAAAATGTTGGGTCATATATTCTTTCCTCATTTGCTTTTCGATGTTGAAGGCTTGGATTTCTGGTGGATTTCCTCTCGCATGCAGCACTTGTTGGTTTCATGGCTGGTGCGGCCGTTGTCATTGGTTTCCAGCAACTGAAAGGACTTCTTGGTGTCGCTCATTTCACAAACCGAACCGACGTTGTCTCAGTCCTGCAATCTGTCTGGAAATCATTTCATCATGACTCCGTAATCATTCTTTGCCGAATATATAAATTAATTTCCGCTTTAATCCATATATAATCTTTGGAAACATATGAAAGAGAACAGGAAAGTAGACTGAGTATAGTATAAGTTATTTTGTGTTCGTTCTTATGGTGCAGTGGAATCCTTATAATCTCCTTCTTGGGAGTGCGTTCTTGAGCTTCATCCTCATCACGAGATTCCTAGTAAGTGAAAAGAGAAAAATAAGAATTTGGTCACCTTTGTCTGTCCTCACCATTAAAATTTCTATACAATTCGAAGTTCTCATCGTAGGAGCCAACTTTTTTCAGGGAAGAAGAAACAGGAAGTTCTTCTGCTTGGCAGCCATTTCACCTCTGATCTCCGTGATTTTGGCGACAGTCCTCGTTTTCGTTACAAGAGCGGATGAGCACGGAGTCAAAATCATCAAGCACATCAAAGGAGGCCTGAACCCAATCTCGGCACAGCAATTGCAATTTAGCAGCCCATACATCGGTGAAGTCATTAAAGTCGGTCTTATCATCGGTGCCATCGCGCTCACTGTGGGTATCCAATAATAGACTAACTCCTCAAATTAAGATTAATGGAGCATTATTTTCAATACTTGCTTACACAAAGTCTATGTCGTCTGAAATTTAGGAAGCGATGGCGGTCGGTCGCTCTTTTGCTGCGATGAAAGGTTATCATCTCGACGGAAACAAGGAGATGGTGGCCTTGGGCGTCACCAACATAATCGGCTCAATCACTTCTTGCTATACAGCGACCGGTAAGCCTCTTTCGGAGCTGCATGTTGGGAAAGGACCAACCAAAATGGTCTAAAGAAAGGTTTTCACAAACATTTATGACCCATTTAGGATGTGTTGCATTTTCTTAGGTTCCTTCTCGCGCACTGCGGTGAATTTCAGTGCCGGCTGTGAGACTCCAGTATCGAATATTGTGATGGCCATCACCGTGCTGACGGCATTGGAACTGTTCACGAGACTTCTCTACTATACTCCGGTTGCGATCCTTGCATCCATCATTCTTGCGGCTCTTCCAGGACTCATTGATCTCCATGAAGCTTATCATATCTGGAAAGTTGATAAGATGGACTTCCTCGCTTGCATCGGCGCATTCGTGGGCGTCCTGTTCGTATCTGTAGAGATTGGTCTACTAGTAGCGGTATTAGTTTACATCCTATGCGATTGATAAATTCGCTATTGCCTCATATCTTAAGAAGTTCCTTTTCCACAATGCTTGATATGAATATGAAAGTCGCAGAATAAATTAAGTTCCATAGATATCGTTCCCATTGTCTCGTTCTTAATGAATCGTTCTTCCAAATCTTGTTCTGACGGCCAAAGTGCGTACTACAGGTGACAGTGTCTTTTGTGAAGATCATACTCATTTCGATTCAACCGGGGATTGAAACACTCGGACGCCTTCCAGGAACTGACACATTCTGCAATGTAGACCAATACCCGATGGCGATTACAATCCCGGGCGTGATGGTCGTCCGTGTCAAGTCTTCCTTGCTTTGTTTCGCCAATGCCAACTTCATCAAGGACAGGTACTTATATAGGCTCTATCATTACATCAAATTCAATTCAGGACATAAACTTCTATCATATAGATTGTTGTGCTTTTCACTAAGAACCACTTAATATCTGCATCATCGTTTCATTCAACGCAAAGGATTATGCAATGGACTGGTAGAGAAGATGAAGGGGAGAGCAAGATGGATGGCTTCCAAACCACTCAACTAATCATCCTTGATTTGTCTAGTAAGCATTTGGTAAACTTACACGTTATATGTAGAAACCCTATCGACTTTGTATTCAACAAAATACCTTCTCTCTGTAATGTTAGATTTGATGAGCATTGACACATCTGGGATTGCTTCTCTGGAGGAACTGCACAAGAATCTGGTTTCCCTTGGAGTTGAGGTAATTGACACAAAGTTGTGTACATATAATTCCCTTTTTTCTTTATTGAAATTGAAATAACAATTCAGTACTTCATAAATCAAATCCCCAAACATGTACTCTAAACTTCCTATGGCCTCTTGTTGCAGATGGCTATTGTGAACCCTAAATGGCAAGTTATTCACAAGCTCAGGCTAGCCAAATTGATGAGCAAAATTGGAGGGAAGGCCTTCTTGACCATTCAGGATGCAATCGATGGATGCCCAAATGCTAAACTTGCTTCCATTTAAGAGCCTTTTGAGAGATCCTTCGTGGATATGCTTGCTTGCTTGTCTCCTCAATTTGTCTTTCCTTCTAGGATTATATACGTATGTGCGCGTGTGTATGGAATTCCAATAAAAAGGAGACTATGTTGTAAAATACTATGCTGTCCCAAGCAAGCATGAACAATGTGATGAGCGAAAGCGCTTTGGTTTGATGTATGTACTAAGGATGTGATCTTCTGCCGATGAAATTTATGAATATTATGTGTGTGCTTTGCGCTAATATTCTTCACAAGATAAATCAAGAGACCAAAATTACTAGTTTGCCTATGAGCGGCTTACACTTGTGGAAAATCTTAAGATATATGCTATAAATTGCTATAAACACATTAACCTTTTTTTTTTGTTATTATTATTTTATTTTAATAATTTAATTATTTTTTTGAGAACGGTTTATATGAAAGAAACAGTATATTCTTCCTAATGATAAATAATCATATTTAAGAATTTTTTTTCCCCGAAATGGAATCTAGGATCTGCCATGGTTTGCAATCTTAGGAATTTTTTTTTTTGTTAGGATGTGGCTTTTCTGATGCCCACTTTCATGGATCTGTTCTTGTTCCGACGCTTTGCGATTGCCTAACTTTTCTGAACATGACCGCTCTTTTGAAAGTGCTCTTGACAAGACACAAACGTCTCAAATTGCCATTCAAGATGCACTTACGCCTGTTGGCATTTATTAGTGTGCAACACTGTTCCTCCAAGAATCGATCCACATAAAGGTGTCTACCAGCACAAGCTGCACTACAGTAGTAGAATAACGAAATTGCACCACAGTGCTGTCTCAATAAAGATAGCTCAAAGTGGAACGCCAATATAATAAATGAACAAATAAAACATATGGTGCTGGTCGATGCAATATAACACTACCCCTCAGAAGCTCCCACAAGTTTGTAATTCTTTTACCCCAATGAAAGCAACCCGTTCTTTCCATCCGTTATGTCGGATTACCTTGTAAATTAAGATGATGTAGATATACCTAGTGGATCTCGCGATCGTAAAATGTTGATTTTCCAACTTTTTGCTTGATGGAATTCAGTAGTCATGCAACATCACCCGGGCCGACACAAATAGCCAAAATCGGGAAATAAAGAAATGGGAGTGAAAGGTCTAGACGTGCCCAACTGAGATGGCAAGTTTAAAGACACTGCCAGTCATAGTCCGAGAGCTCAAACTAGGTTTAAATACTGTCCACCCAAAAAACAAAGTGGAAGAATAAAATATTCATTTGGTTTGGAGAGCACTATCAGTAATACCATTCCCCTTGTATTTTTTTTTGCCTTAATTTCCTATTATTGTTAAAATAAGTTGTATTTGCGAAGCAGTATTTATATCATTATTACGGTAATTTACGAAATCATATAGTATTTTGCTCGTACCGTTGTCGAAAGAGCGAAGATTGATGCAGGATCCCATACACGAGAGAGTTTACACTTAACAGTTTCTATCTTTTTTGGAGCGCTTTGACTTCAATATCGATTTTCTCCTAAATCTAGCTTCTTCGCCGATTATTTTTCTAATTAATCTTCATCAATTACCATTCTTTCCATCGTGTGCATAATTTTCCAAATGATAAAAGTACGAAACAACGAAATATGTTCAAAAATCAATACAGAAGCTAAGAGCAAATTCCAAAAAAGAAAAGAAAAGAAAAGAAAAGAAAAAGATAATGCAAAATATAATACTGTAGGCACATGCTAGAGCTCTCAAAAAAGGAAAGGCAATTAATGGAAATGTATCAAAGGAGGAGGAAGAAGACGACTATTGCCTTATGAACTATCTATTTATGACATAGAAAACATGCATCTCTATCCTATTCCTGATATAAATTGTTTTGGCTAAGTTAAATTATTTTTTTTACTAAGTTTAACTCTAGATTTTTAGTATTTGGAAATGATTAAAGATTGACTTTTTCCATTAACAGCATTTAAAAATAACATATGAGAGTGCATGATGACGTATTAACAGTCTGTATGGTTATTGGGTCATGGAGCAACAAAATGTCAAGTGTCATGCCAGGTGGCAAGCACAAGGCTAAAGAGAAGTGTCACATTAAGAGTACAAAGCGAACACTCTCTTGGCTTAGTCTTACTAAATATATACGGTAGGGAATTTATATACTACAAATCCTGAAACTTGTCATGAAAGTGTAACTGAGTCCTAAAACTTTCAGAAAGTATAATCAAATCATGAAATTTATCAAATTGATACAATCAAATCCTTTTGATAACACTATTGATTTGTTTAACGAAAAATGTTAATGTGGGATTTTTAAACTAATTTCTTTCTCCTATATGGCATTTTTTAATTAATTTTTCTTTCCAATCATATTTAAATAATATTAAATAACTAGAAAAAGCTAAAATAATTAAAAAACAAAAAGCGAAAAAAATAATTTTAAAGAAAAAGAGCAAGGACTCGTGGCTTGGCACTATTACCACTACCTAGGTTGCACCGACACGTGACACGGACACGCGACACGACACGACACGACACATCGACACGTCATTTCTCAAAAATAAAAATTTCCGACATTTTATTTGGGACACATTATATATTAAATGAATATTTTTATTTTTAATTAATTTAATTCAAATTTATAAATAATTAATTAATTTTAAAAAAACCTACAATGGATTTTACACTAATCATTCAACATACAGTATTTTTATTTTTCGAAATTATTTTTTAATTTCATTTAACAATTTTTTCAATTAAATAAAAAGCCCCCACCCCATTCGATTAAATAAAAACCCCCACCCCTTCGATTAAATAAAAAGCCCCCAACCCCCACCCAAACTCCCTTTTCCCTCTTCTCTTTTCCACCCCCAAATTTTTTTCACTTTTTTTTTCCCTCCACCTAACATCGTCACTTCCCCCTCCCTCCAACACACCAAGTCCCTTTCTTCTCAAAACCCTAGCAATGCTTCTTCTCCTCCTCCTCGTCGCACACGACACCTTTCCTCTCCTCTTCCTCTTGATCTCTGCTTGCCAGGGATGGAACGCGTGGTCCCTGTGCGCCGAAAGGCTACACACCGCCGCGAACTCCTCCTCCTCCTCCTCCTCCTCCCCCTTGCCACCGCCACTGCCGCCCCACTCGACGACGCCGCCCTCCCTCGTGAAGTTCCTCCTCACGGCCCTCGCCTCAGTCTTTGCTCTTTCTCTAGTCATCTCTTGCCGTCGCAGGCTCACCTTCGCTCAGCTCGCGGCCTCGTCTTACTCCCTCGCCCTCACCTCCACCCTCGGACACGTGTGTCGAAACGTGTCGGACATGACATGGAAGCACGTGTAACGTGTCCGTGCAACATAAGCCACTACCCATCATTGGAGGGGCTTGCGAGGGTGGCTAGCCTAGGTAAGGGCCGACAAGGCTTGCCTGGATTGGGTTGAGGGTGCCTAAATTTGGGCAATGCTAGCCCTAAGGGCTGACAACCATCGCTTGCCTCGAGTGAGACCTCGCTGGCCATAGGCAAGGGTCGGTGACCATTGCAAGGCCCAAGCGAGGCCTTGCTAGCCCTCCCCTGAGGTTAGTGTAACTTGCCCAAATTTGGGTGATGCCTACCTCACTTGGGGCCAGCGAGCCTCACTAGCCCTGAGGGAGGCCTCATTAGACCCAATCAAGGATTGACGATGCTCGCTAGGCCTGAGTGAGGCCTGTGCGTCACCCAGATCTATGTGAGTCTCGCCTAGAACTAGTGAGGGTCGCCAACCCCAATAAGGGTGAGCTGACTAGCCTTCATCAGCCCCTCTAGCAGTGGGTGGAGGCGGTGACAGTGCCTATCGACAAGTCCTTGCCCTTTATTTATTTCTCATTTTTTTTTAAAAATTATTTTAGTTTTCTAATCTAATTCAAATAAGATTTAAAGAAAAAAGTAATTAAAAAATGCCACCTTAGTATTTTCTATTAGACAAATTGATAGTGCTAACAAAGGACTCGATTATACAAATTTAAAAAAGTTTTAGGATTTGATTATATATTTTTTAAAAGTTTTAGAATTCACTTACACTTTCGCGACAAATTTAGGACTTGTATTGCACTTATTTCTATATAGTAGATATGGATGGAGGGACTCAATGGAAAGTTAGCTTTGAGATTGAATTTTGACTTGCTGCAAAGTTTATATGGTATTAAAACTAGATTCAATTGTTAGGATTATTTTTTATTATATATTTTCACGCCTTATCCTTCCATGTGAAGGAGGACATTAGGGTATTTGAATAATTAGGTAGCAGTCTCACAAAATTTTACGATTCTTAAAGATTTGATTGCCCCTCTATTTTAGCTTCACAAGAAAAGACGATTTTCACGAATTATTGTCCCGTGACTTGTATAAAAAGTGGCACTACTATTTGAAACAGTTCTGTGGGCACGTCCCTCGGTCAGTAATGTTTTCCCGAATGATATGATTGTTCTAATCCACAAATTCTATTGCTTGGGTATAATCTTTTTTTTTTTTTCATTAAAGCGAGGACCCAACAATGTTACGTAAGTTTTATGATTCGGCTGAGTCCCGTCCTGATATCATCATCCACAGTGCTTTTGCTATGACAATCCCCATTTTCATGAGGTGCCACTGTATTTCTGCCCAAATTGGGCGTTGCCTTTCCTTGTAATGATTAATAATCATTGCGGAATCTGACTAAAGACAGAACAATCGAAACCCTTACTCTTAGTAGGTCAACGAAAAAGAGCTGAAAGGAAACCCTAGAAGGATACATGTCTTGGTTCATTGTATGCGGGATGGGAGTGAGGGTCAATTGGGGGACTTGGACCGACCCAACTTAACCCATCCTAATCTGGCTTCCAAGAAAATGGGGTCAGTCCTTGATCTTGGAACCATTTGATTTTATACTGTGTGGATTAATTTTCGATCCTAAGACTTTAAGGTTGATTCGCGTACCAAATCTATACATATATATTATGTATATATCATAGATAATATATTATGTATATTTGTCTACTCTAAACCCTAGTTCCTTCTTCTTTATTATTTTTTATGTGATTTTGGATGTAAATTAGAAATTAATAATCCAGTTGAGATTCAACCAAAAAAATAAAATAAAATGAAAACCCTTTTCTCTCACCTCTTGCTCATCACTTGCCCCGCACACCTCTGACCTCTCCTCTCCTCACTCGCCTCACAAGCACAGCTCGGCCAGTGAAATCGTTTGCCTCTCTTGGCCCACCTCACGAACGCAACTCAATAATCGCAAATGGATATTTATGTTGTTACCTTATGTACCAATGTTTATAGTTGTATTGTTTAATATGGTATTGTTGATGTATATATAATTTAAGAAAGTATGTTTATCATTTCAAGGAATATGAAAAATGAAATAAAAAATAATTGGTTAATCCTAGGTTGATCCAGGAACTAGACCAGATCCCTATGGTTGGTCCTCGATCCAAAAAATCAGGAGCCATCACGATGTGGGTTGGTCCCTAGTCCCTAAGTTTGGTGTTGGACTAGCCCAATTCGAATCATGCTCTCACCTCTAATGTGGGAGATGATTTTGCCAATATGGCGGGAGCTTTTTTAGAAGACTACAATTATTAGGTTGATTTAATTTTTCCTTTTTTACTTTTTTTTTTATAAATATTTTGCTGAGAAAGAATTAGTCTGATCTTACGAAAACGAGTAAACATGACAATCATTTCAACATAAGGCCATCAATTTGACATTAGTTTGAAACGTGGAAAACTTATAGTGTGTTTATTTGATGGAAGATAAATGATTTGGAAAATACTTTTCTAAAAATAATCATTTGAATCGCTTATGAAAATGAATATATGAAAATTATTTTTATCATTTAAAAAAATGTTTAGATATAATTTTTCACCGATGATTAAAAAAATTCATTGACTAATTATTTTAGGTAACTCAAGTAATCATTTTTAGCAATTTTTTTGTTCGAATCATTCAATTTCTACGAAATAAATGAAACATTAATAATAGGTATTTCGGCATCAACAGGATGAAATGTGTAACTTCGAAATATTTGCCATAAAATATAAAATGGTTTTACTAGCATAATAGTCTTTGGGTTATTGTGAGAGTAATAGCATGTTTTGAGTCACGAATTCTTGAAATAGTTAACCCCACAACAATTTCTAATTACTTGTTTTTTATTTGTTTTGTTTTGTTTTGTTTTGTTTTTTTTTTTTTTTTTTTTTTTTTTGTGTGGCCTAAAACATGCTTTTATGATTTTATCTCACAGTGGACTAAGGATAGTCACATAAACTTTTTTCAGTTTAAAAATATGGTTTCGTGTTTTAGATGATTTGCCAAGTATTAATTAGAGTTCTCAAATTCATATAAAGCAATTGAAGGCATCACACAGAAATAAACTAGATTGCGTTCCTTCATCGCCAGATTATTTTATAGATATAATTTGTTAGAGATAATTAGATATCGTCTAGAGATATTTATAAATATTCTTTTAGTTATTTATATCTATTTTAATTATGCACATCTGATTTGATTTCTTGAAATAGTCATCTAATAGAGTTTAAAAATAGGCTCTCAATGTATCTTTTCTATACAACAACATATACAAGAAATTTCTCAACTTTTTCTTCCTCATTATATTTTTTAAATTGGTATTAGAACCTCTTTTCCTTGAGGCAATCCTAGTGCACTACTGCACTTTGCACCTGGTGCACGTCCAAATAAATCCATTCTCACACACATCCAAATAAACCTATCATCCCTACTCAATAGTGTTCACTTCGTGTGCACAAATTTTGTTAGAAAAGTACTTAATCAAGTTCATTCTATAATAGTTGTGTTTCAACATTGACTGCATCGACTGCGCCACCTAGTCGAGCCTTTTCACGAAGGTAGCTCTCTTTTGATGCTAGTCGCACATGTCGCATTGCTTGGTTACTATTTTCACAAGCTAAGCCGTATGGGCCACTTGTGCTACAACACCAACCGTATAGGTTGTGCTGCTGTTTCGCAAGCTAGCTGCATTGGCTACTTGTTGTTTCCCTTATGATTCTCGACATTTTTTGTGCATCATTTTGAGAAGCCAATGTTGGAAAATAATCCAGAAAATACACACTGTTTGTTGTAATCAGAATATAAAATTGGAGGTGAGGTACGGATATCCGAATCTCCTTAAGGCGATTAGTTCCTGCCAAAGGTGCTCCGCAGATTCACGAACTATGCCTTCCAAGATACAACACCTCGAACCTGTTTGGATCAGCACTATGCAAACATGACTCAATCGAACCGTTCAATTGAACCAGCACACTCAGAAAAAACAGAAGAGAGAAAGTATTTCAAAGCTTTTTGGAATCAAGTAAACCAAAACCGTTTGTGTATTTGTGTGTTATAAAGCTCTATGCTTCTATCTATTTATAGAGCTTTTGGTTCATGTACTAAAGAGATACATGAATTAAATAGACGCGTGTATCCACGAGATTCATGAATAAAGGGATACGTGAATCCAAGAGATTCATGTATCCAAAGATACGTGAATTCAAGAGATTCATGAACTCAATAAATACATGAACTGAAATATACATGAATCTAGGAAATTCATGAAATCAATAGATACGTGAACAGAAAAGATTAGGAAATACATGAATCCAAAATAGATACATGAATAGAAAGGACGTATCATAATAATTGGCTTTCGTGGATCCATTAACCATAATTACAACAGCCAACCCCACCACTAGGCTCACCACTTTCAAACCAGCTAGATTTAGAAATTTTGCCATGAACAACCATTAAATGCTACCTGATCCATCCCGTCTCTATTGCTGGACACTATTCTGGCTTGATTTCAAACTCAAGCTGACTTAGTCACCATGAGTTTGACCGAGTATGTTAGAGATGTTTATGATATTTTCTTTGATTTTCTATATCTAATTTGATTATACATATCTAATTTGATTTCTTTAAATGGTCATTTAATAAAACCTATAAACAGAAGAGAGAGAGAGGTACTTTTTTTTTTTGTCAGTCCTACTCTATTCCTATTCTACACTCACTCTCAGACTTTTGCCCTGCCTCTTGCAGGACGTGGGAGTCGAAACCACTCTTGAAACTTACGCGTCCCCACCCCATCCCCCGAGAAGGTGGGGATTTGAACCCTCACCTCCCCCTTCCATGTTGGAAGGGGTGGCTACTGGGGCGAATCCCAGGTGGTTGAGAGAGAGGTACTTGGAGAGGCCAAGAATTGTTTATGGTGAAATGGGGAAGAAGAGGGAAGCATTAAATTGGGCGAGCTGGAAAAAAAGACGAGGTAGGTGTCAATGGAGCATTTATTGCACGAAGAGGAGACAAATGCACTTTTTTTAGATAAGGACGCCTTGAAATGAGGGGCTGGGTCAAGATTAAGTTATAATCAACCTTTACTCTAACAATTTTATTTTCAAATCCTTATTAGTTTATAAAAAGAAATTATATCTTCAGAAAGTTCATTCAAATTATATTATCCTAAATTTTTAAGCACAACCCAGCTTTTTTTTTTTTTAAATACATATACTTCATTGCTAACGCGATAATTTTTTTTGGAAATAAAACTTATAATTTCGATGACTTAAATTTTTTTTTTTTTTCAAGAAGTCAATAATTTTAATTTGGCAAGTCATGTTGATGTGGATTATTGCAATGTCTCATTTTACTCTTTTATGCTAACATGAATATTCTTTTTGCAATGTATTTTCATCCGACAATATCACGACAATGATATTCCTTTTTGCCCCAATGAGTATAACAATCGTCAATGATTAATTTTGACGTCTAGCAATCATTTACTTACCTTATTATACATTGCGAAATAATTATCTAGCAAGTGCCTCCAGGAGTGGCAGACACTCTTTAACAAAATTTTCTCAACATCATGTAAGCTAGCTTACTCTGTTGTTTCAAAATTGAAATGCAAAAACTCTCGACTTTTTTTCATTCCTCTTTCGACAAAATTATAAGTTAGAAAGGAAAGGCTGGAGGGAGACCAATAAATTAATGAAAAAACTACCCATTCAATGCCAAACTTATTATACGAATAACAATTAAGTGTAGACATTCTTATTAATCTTTGTTGGAAAATGCTAATATGATGGTCTAGTTTATAATGATCGTTATACATGACAAGCATTATGTTAGTAATTCCCAGCTAAAATTTATAGGAATGACTACATTAGTATTTCGTGTGAAAGTTGAGGACTATATTGACAAAATTAGAGAGTTTATAAACGAATTGCAATCTGCTTAATATGTTTAGAACTAATTGGACAATTTCCTCACAAACAAATGTATAGTAACATATGACATGCACTTAGTAAAAAGAAAAAAAACTTATTCAATTAAAGTCAAATTAGAAAGGTACAAAAAGAGAAACGACAAAACTCAAAATGTTAAAACTAAAAGTTGACTATACATTCATTGTATAATCTACAGGGGTAGTAAACGGCACATAGCATTGATAAACCTCCTCGATTCTCAATTAATGTTGCTCTTTTTTTAATCAATACACAATAAGTCTTCTTAATGAAGTGCTTTCAAAATACTTGTTAAGTATACTTAATGAAAAATATTTAATTTTGAAAGTATTAAGTATAAACATTACGAGAGCAATTTGGTCGTTGTGCTGTGTCGAAACATACACATTTTGTGACATATTTATTAAAAGTGCTGTTATGTGACTATGAATTATGAATGATAAGTGAGTTTAACAAAAAATTTTGCAAAATTGTTGTGATTATAAAAAAAGGGCATATAACATTGTTGTAGAGTTGCCAACAATGCTTTCAACAATGCTTTGTCTGCATTATTAGGACTATTGCCATACAAATTTAGCAATTATACCAAACAACAAAACAACAACGCTGTTGTTATTATTATTGCATATGTTTTTTGTTTTTATCAGGAAAGATTGGAAGTGGTGATGGAGAAGTTTTCTAAGGGCTTAAAAAAATGTTTTTACTTAAGGGATAGAAAAATGTTTTTGTTTTTGTTTTTAACTTTTTTTTACTGTGTTTGAAATTTGATATTTAGGAATATGTCAACTCATGGCGTCGGGGCATTTGTTGAGCATGCGTGATAAAAAATAAATTTTTTAAAGTAGTGATTAAGAGCATTACCAGAAAAGTTAGTCTTTGAAATTTGATTGAATTTCTTAATAATTACTATTGAACTAGGTGGCACCTTTCATAAAATGCTTTCCCACATTTTATGAGTCTACTTGATCCAACACGTCAAAAATTAAAATGCAAAGAACTCTTGATTCCTTCCATTGCCATTCTGTTTCGTTGGTTTTGGATCCCATAATGAAATATCTTTCACCAAGTGTTATATTTTGATTTTTATTAGAGAAGATTTAGGTTTTGTGCTAATATTGGATAGAGAGGGTCAAATGCTATCGGAGATATATATTATATGGTTCCGAATCTTATGAAGTCGCATAATACAAGATCAAAATTATTGATAATCAATGTCAAAGTCTAATCAACAGTTTGATCCAAACTCATTTTGACATACTAATGAAAGCCCATTGAAATCAAAGTGATTTGTACAATATTGAAGCTGATTCAACAACATTGGATATTAACAATAGTACCCATAAAGCACTGCTTTTAATTGCATTCAAGTACATAACATTGGAATCTAATCGACGACACTAGACAATGAAAATAACACTTAGTAGACACTGCTCCTAAATAGATATGAAGACATAACGTCGGAATCTAATCAACGACGCTGGATGGTGGAAACAACACCTAATAAACACTGCTCCTAGATGGGTATGAGGACACAACGTTGGAATCTAATTGATGACGTTGGACGGTAGAAAACAACACTTAGTAAACACTGCTCCTAGATGGGTATGAGGACATAGTGTTGAAATCTAATCAACGATGTTGGACAATGAAAATAACACTTAGTAAACACTGCTTCTAGAAACAACACCTAGTAAACACTGTTCCTAGATGGGTATGAGGATATAGCATCGAAATCTAATCGACGATGCTTGTCACGCCTCAACTCTCGAGAACGTGCACATCCCGCTGCGGTCGATACAAATGCGACTTTCCCGGACTAGTCGTCGACCTTTTCGTTTTTAATGCACATGCGGAAGCGAAACAATAACCCCTGACAACAAATAACATGGAATAGGAAAGCAGGGCAACATTTCATAAAAGCACACTTTTATAAACAACTGGGTTTATATACAAAAGGAGTCTAGGTAAAAGCCTACAAAATGATCGACTCTCAAAAGAAGCCATCCTACAACATATTAGTAGGACACATACGCCGATCTTCAGACTCCACCTCCAGAACTTCGGTCCTCCACGACCACCAACTAAGGACCTGAAAATGGTTATACAATAACCAGTGAGACAATGTCTCAACATGTCCACCCACTAAACCCCTATTAGGAAGAAAATACGCCGAGGGTGGCCTAACCACACAATCACTCAATGGGAACAGGGGACTCACCTTGCCTCAGTTCCTTCCTGCACATCAGCACAGTTTATATCTCAAATGCATATAAATAATGCATACAACAATTGAAACGTCTTATCAATTCAATCAACCACAAACATCCCGATTATAAGGCCAAACCGTTATGACACGTCACATACCATGTCACACAGTTTTATCTCATAATCAAGGACATCTAACTCAATCACCCATGCGTTCCAATTGTTAATATTTTCCCCGAAGGGTACCACCTACTCATAAATTCAGAGTCTACTAGCACAACCAGGTATCGTCTCACCACCAATGAGCACGACCACGTCTATATCTTAATAGACAGCTTCCCCGAAGGGGCGTAGGTCTAGAATCTACTGCGACCTGTGTACAACCTACTCATAAGTTCTGTGTCTTCTAGCGTAGCCAGGCGTCATCTCACCACCATTGAGCACGACGACGTCTATATCTTAATAGACGGCTTCCCCGAAGGGGCGTAGGTCCAGAATCTACTGCAACCCGCGTACAACCTACTCATAAGTTCGGTGTCTTCTGGCGTAGCCAGGCGTTGTCTCACCACCATTGAGCACGGCAACGTCTATATCTTAATAGACGGCTTCCCCGAAGGGGTGTAGGTCCAGAATCTACTGCGACCCGCGTACAACCTACTCATAAGTTCGGTGTCTTCTGGCATAGCTAGGCGTCGTCTCACCACCATTGAGCACGGCGACATCTATATCTTAATAGATGGCTTCCTCAAAGGGGCGTAGGTCCAGAATCTATTGCGACCCGCATACAACCTACTCATAAGTTCGGTGTCTTCTCGCGTAGCCAGGCGTTGTCTCACCACCATTGAGCACAGCGACGTCTATATCTTAATAGACGGCTTCCCCAAAGGGGTGTAGGTCTAGAATCTACTGCGACCCGCGTATAAACTACTCATAAGTTCGGTGTCTTCTGGCGTAGCCAGGCATTGTCTCACCACCATTGAGCACGGCGGCGTTTATATATTAATAGACAACTTCCCCAAAGGGGGGTAGGTCCAGAATCTACTGCGACTCGCGATCCAAAGAATGGATATCCCATATAGGGCTATGTCCGGCTTAAAAGCTCGAGACTGGTTCTCATTACCCAACACACGATCAACAATCTTGGCCCAGGACACCATACATTTCACTCAAATGTCTCCATTAAAATAGTGATCCCGGCATATTTTCTTCATATTAAAAACACTCGGTGAAAATAGTTGTGTGTGGGTACACGATCATATCGAACCCGAAAAACTGATATCCTCCAATTTAAAATCTCACTGTTTTATATAGTATATAAAAATATTTTCGATGTTAAAACCTGACACCCGGGAATTTCTGAATAAATATTGAAATTCACAATTTTTTTTTGAATAAATTACCAAAAATCCAATCAGAACTCAATTTGCACAAATTAATATCAATTGCGAAATCTGAACACACCATTGCAATCAGCATGAAATTCTGGTCATCGACTATCCCAGTCTAATTTCCGGAAAATAATTAATAATTAAATAATTACTAAAATTAATTAAATAAATCAATTTAAATACTAAAAATACCAACCTAGGCCGTAATCACCTAATTAAATACTGAGATGAGCCCGGAAAATTTTTGAACCAATCTAGATAATTAATAGAACCTATCTAGGCCTTAAATAATCCAATATAACAACCTAACATGCAAAATTGGATATTTAAATAACTAACCTAATCTAACTAACCACCTAAAACTTAATTAACTTAATCTAATTACCCTCTAAGCATAATTAACCTACTAATCGAAGTTTAGTGAGATAATTCACTTGATTCGCAATCCGCTCGGATCAAAACGACAGGGTCGCGACGGAGCTCGACAAGTCCCAAAACGGCGACACCAATGGGGCATGGATCGGGCCCGAAAATTGGCTGAGCATATAGGTTTAGTAAATCAGACATGTAGGATTAGGTTTATGAAATTTTCGTCATCTAGTGATTATTGCTAAGTTCATTGCTCGTCATTAGAACTAGGTCATTTGATTAAATTGCATATTTAATTGTTGCATTTCTTTAATTTCGAATTTCATGGAAAATACAAAAAATTAGAATAAATTCATTTCACGCTTTAAGATGGATTGCATGCTTATTCATGTTATATAGTTTAGGTCATATTGCCACGTCATTTCATGTTAAATTAGTAGCATGCATTGCACGACTTTCATTAAATAAAGTGAAAACAAAAATTGAGTGATTGCTTATTAATTAGAAATCATATCTAGGATTATTGATATAAATTCTGACCTAACAATGCAGTTGCTTTCGTTGCTTTGAGGTAAGTCCTGCATTATTTTATTCGCTTTCTCGGGTGTTAAATTGGTGGTTTGTGCACTCGCATGATCGCCTCACACGTTAGAAAAATGAATTAAAATCAAATCAAGCTGCCTGCAAAACATTTTTGAAAATTAAAAATAAATGGTACCGAAAGGGCACTAGGATAGTCTAGTGTAACCAAGTCCCCCGTACCCTTAGTCTCTCGGTTTGTAGAAGTAAAATAATTCTCCCATTATTTTGCTTAGGTGTCTAATCGACCTACCAAAAACAGATTAGTGGCGACTCCTAGATAGTATTTTGCATGTTTAAAAAGTTTAGACTCAAGTCGCGATTTGGTATGGGCTTGGGAGAGCCCGATCTAAGTTTAAAAAGCTTAGCAGTCCATTAACCTAGTTTTAGGTGGTGAACCCGAAAAATTAGGTCGCGACAAGGTGGAATCATCCACACTTAATCACACACTTCTGTTGAATCGACCTATCTCTGGTCTCTAATTGATTTTTAATTTTGCCGTAATGACTCTTACAAATTAGCACGGTCGAGCAGTCGATTCCTTGTCGAATTCTCAAGTCTTTTGCGTTAAAATCCCTTAATGACTTTCCCAGATAGTCTAGTTATCTCATGAGTGATCGGCTCAGAGAATAGCATTATAGGCACATCGATGAAAGGCCCGATTTATCCATTGAAAACATGATTGAAAATTCAGGATGTCACAATGCTGGACAGTGAAAATAACACTTAATAAACACTACTTCTAGATGGGTATGAGGACACATCGCCAAAATTTAATTGACGATAGGATGACACTTGAATCTGATCAACAACACTACCTAGGATATACACACTCGTTGGAATTGAATTTACGACAGGAATCTGAAGCTATAGCTAAGCTAAACTATGCTAAGATAACTAAATGATAAGATATAGGAATTTTATGTGTTGTTCCCTGGTGGAGGGAGGGGGGAGGGCTCTCCATTGGATTACTTGAGGTAATTATAAGCCAATTTGATAATCGTTGGTGGTCGATTGCTTCCTTCTTAAAAGTTGCTCCACGTTCTTTGCTGAACCGCCTTATCCATATCCCGTTGTCTTCTGCCTTGTTCGATGATGTTCACATGGCTTGTTCAGCAAGTATTAACTGCTCCTTTGATTTTGGTGCCTTTTCAAGTATCAACTGTTCCCATCTATATTTTGCTGTCAATTCCATCTAAATTCTATGTCTTCAACAACGTCTTTTGACTTGGACACGTGGCAATCAACTGCTTTATCATCGAATCATGTATCTCCACTTGTAGATCCATCGAAATCTAGCCCAAGGGCTCTTGAAATCCTCGGCGATCCTTCGTTTCCATGACTAACGTGGGCTGGGCTGATGTAAATCATAGCCCGCATGTGACAGAATGATTTCATGTACTTTCATCTCTCATGATTAGCACGTGATATCAGGGGTATTTTTGGGTGTTAACACGTTCCAAGGAAAACATAAGTGAGAAGGCATGAGATAGTAAGGAAAGATTGATAATAAATAAAATTATGAGCGAGAGAATGAGAAAGGTCGATGTTAGAAAGACATATTATTACATAATCGTGAAAATTAAATAGTATGGGACGAGCATATACGACATTCCTTTTGGATGAAAAAACTTAAATTGTGTATATAGTATATATGTGTCTACAGATTAATATTACAAAAGATTTTCATACGTTTGCCGTTCAATAACGTCAAGTTTCAAAGATTATTAAAAAGAAAAAGGAAAAAGGAAAAATTAAACCTGAAAATTACAAGCCAACAAAACATTAATTTTACATTCTACGTGCCAAACCTCGTTCTCGGCATGCAGTCAACGCAACCCATCTCGATCATTACCCTCTTGGATTTCTCAACTAAACCTTAGACAATTGGTAAAAACCAAAATAGCAGTATTAGACTTGATATTCCATACTAGTACAAAGACGGGGAAAATTATAATTGAGAAATCCAGGGGATTTACTAATGAGATGTTGCATTAACTTCACGTGAAGACAACATATACTGCCTATAGATTTTTCCAATTAATCTTTATGTGATTTTTAGTGGGAAAAGTACAAAAAAAAAAAGTCACAAACCTATTACGTTGCTCAAGTTGTAAAAACTAATGTCTAAGTTGTATAATAATAGATAGAAATTCCATTTTTTTTTAAAAGAAGGCAAAATCATTACAACAAATTATGGCAGTATTTTGAGCACTAAACATATATGAGTGTCTGAAATTTAAACTAATTTCCTCGCCGAACTGCTTCCATTCTCCTCTTTTCTTAGTAAGAGAAAAAGAATGTTTTTTTTTGTATAATCGATTTAGCGCACGGGATTTATTTGTGAATCACGACGTAGTGAGTTACTATGAGTAATATTAATTATAAGTTATTTTGTGAATATATCAACATTTATATCATCTCTAAAGTACACATCGGTATAACATATTATGCCTATCCCCACCATTTTATTCTACCCTGTCAATCACACCCTTCTGCTCCCATGTCTACACCATCTCCTCATCATCATCGTTGCCGCCTTCATTATCTCCATCACCTCCGTTGTTGTCATCACCGGCGTTGCCAATGTTGTCACCGGCATTGTCATTATCACCACCTGCGCTGACGTTGTCCTCAGCAACACCGTCTGCATCGTCATCGTCACCAGCAACACCATCATCGTCATGAACGTCTAGTATTTCCTCCAAGCCAGTCGTTGCATTAAAGAAGAAGCGAAGGCCATCCTCACTCAGCTTCCACATTCTGCAATCAAAATTTGCGTTTCCCGGAGGAGGAGCTCTGCCTTGCCTTAGCAGATGAATTCGTCCCAGCGCCACGACCCACACCATCTCCAATGCCTCGACGAGGCTCACGTACACGTTGATAGAAGGAAAAACGAAAATGGAGTTTGTCGTGGACACTCGGTGGCTTTCCATTTCCCTCGTCGCTCGCCTCGCTTCTTGGGTTTCAATAAGTTGGGGAGCTAGCGCTCCGCAAATGATGGCTTGGCCTACTAAATGGGTTGCGCCGACACGCGGAATGCCTTTGTGTCACCGAAGCTACCTTCTGCCGCCGCCATAGCGGATTTTCCAGTGAGGTGGCCGAACCCGGCAAGGATTGCATGGGCAACGCTGTGAAACCTTGCCCTTGATCTCATCCAGAAACGTTGCTCAGAGTCTTTGCAATACAATATGTTGGTAATTTGTTTATAAAACAAATGAAGAGGTGCCTTGTCCCACATCGAAAAGATGTGAGTGCGCACGTGGACGAGATTTGGCACTAACCAACGATCATTATTTTATTTATTGAAAATTCGGCGTCGTGTTGAAACAGTGCAACTGTTCACGAAAAGTTACGATTATTTATTAATTAATTTTTTATTATTATTCCGAATTTTGTTTGTGTCTTTTTAAGACAACCTTTGAATAAAGATATCTGTTCGGTTTGCAACCTTTCACGAAGGGTTGCAATTGTTCGGTTTCAACTTCTTACGAATAGACACCTTTGTTCATTTGAGCAATTTTCGAAAGAATGTGTTTGTTCATTTCGCAACCTTTCACGAAGAGTTGTCTTCGTATTTTAAGACTATTTTATATATACTTGTCAGAGAGAAGAAGAATATGTGATCATCTTCTTCCATCTCTTCGTTTTTTCTTTGGAGAGAAACTACAGCCATTGTTTCCAATTGTTTCCTAGAGAGACCCTGGAGAACTATTAGAATTGCTATCTAGTATTCTCATTTGAGACTTTGTTGTATCCTGGAGGAAATTTGCCGGTGACCATTAGCAACTTTGTGGGGCAAATAAATCCTTAAAGAAAGTGATATCACGCCTCAAAGTCCGACTTGAGTACTCTAAAGATCCGACTTCATTGTTCTACCCAATTCGAAGCAGTATTTTCCCAACAATTTTAAGGATTTATTTTACAATGAAGTTGGAGTTAATGGAAGTCAAGTTTTGTCGGGCACATTCGTCTGCTTTGCCACTAGTGCAATTTGCTCGAATCGAGAACAGGGCAGAGGGCTTTGGTGGAACTTTAGAGCGTATTGATGTGGCGGGACAGTTCAGTTATTTCTGGCAAATCTCGTGACAATCACATTGATATATCTTATGCACAGATGATACAGCATCACCAGAGGGGGTGAAGAATATTTTGCAAGCAGAGGACAACATTCAGGATATTATGGAACTCTTAGAAAAAGGATGATTGTGTTTTGGAGGAAGCAAAATGAAGGATAATCCTGATGGATATCAGTTGATACAAAAAGAAGATGTGCATACGGAGGAGACTTCAAACTCTTTGGCAAATATATCGAGTGATCACATGCCATGACTTCTTGCATGTTGATCTGCTCCATGAGGGCGTGATGTTCGACAACAAGTACAGAACGTTGGAGAAGACTACTTGGAGTCAGCAGAAAGATTTGATCCTCGAGAACGCACATGGAGACCGATAAAGGACATGAGCACGAAAAGAGGGGGTCATTCTTTGGTCGTCTTGAACCAAAAGTTATACGCTGTAGGAGGCTACGATGGATCTAAAATGGTGGCGACAGTAGAGCTTTTCGATCCTCGTGCTGGTTCGTGGATGATGGTGCAATCGATGAACGATCTCACCAGTTGAAATATTTAGTCGTGAGAATTCGAAAACAAAACCATCTTTTCTCGAACGGATGGTGAATGAAACGTATTGGCATGGACGGCGGTTGGGACCCAACGCCAGTCACGAGGACGAAAGGACGTCAATGGCGTGGCTCTTTCTACGTTTAGCCATCCACGTGCTTTAACTGGTGCATGAACCTCTAACCCGGCGGGTCGTGTCTTTTCGCCAGCGTGCCTGCCTCGGTTGAACCGGGTTCTCGCCCTCTCGTTATTAGGGTTCTTACGAGGCTTTGCCTTAAATGGTTTTTTCAGTCCTACTTTTCAGGTTGATTATGTTTTGATCTTGTCGATTGTTGCGGTCCTTGTCAAGATTGGTGCGGTGCTTGGTTTTTGTCGAAGAGTCTCGATTGTTGTGCAGAGTGCGCGACATGGTCGCTGGTTTGCACGAGAATCACCGATCCAGTGTTCAACTCGGGGCGGGGGTCGGCCCCGACGGAGAAGGGCACGGTGGAGATGGAGGCGAGCATAATGGACGGGGTGGGGAGGAGATGCGGCACGTTTTCTGGTGTGACAATGGTGAAGAACCCGATATCCCTGGCCAGGCTCATCATGGACAAGTTCCCCCACTCCTATCTCGCCTTCGCAGGCGCCAAGGAGTTAGCCCGCCTCCACGTCACGAAAATCATGAACTCCTCTCGAGAGAAGCGTTTCTGCGGCATGTATTAACGGACGGTCTCGATGAACGAGGACATGGAAGTACTCGACACGGTGGAATGTTACAAAGAGGGTCTCGAATGATAGGAGATTGACCAAAAGGCTTTTGAGAAGAGGTGTTATTTCTCTGCAATCATGGTATGACAGAAGATCGAGGTCCTACACTTCGGTTCGGTCCTATGTAAGTCGAGCAGGGGAGCATGATCTCGTTGGGATTGCTGCACTTATTGTGCGCGGTCAAAGCTCTTTATATGTTTTCAGGTTTCTACCTACCTTCAAGCGGACAAGCTTCCTCAATAAATAAGGAGGATTAAGGATGTGGTTGTAAGTACGGTAAAAAATAGACTTAGTCATCAGCAGGGGAGAGAATTTGAAAAGAGATGAGCTTTGATATGAAAAAAATAAAAAAAAAATAAAAAAAAAAAAATGCAAGTGAAGGCAAATGTTAGGTCATTCATGGATGATTTGGAGGATTACTCTAGAATGTACTGAGGTATTGCTTTTTTCTTATCGGCTTATATGCTAAGGTATACGATATTTTTATCTCCATGTTTAGCACGTAAATTGCTACACTATTTGTCATTGAGGGTTTCATACTTGCTCTTAGTCTTTAGTCATCTTTTGGCATGTGTGGGATGATGATAGAATTGAAGAGATGCGATATGCCCCTATTTAAGACTTTAGTAACAAGAAAAATGGTACACATGTGTTTGCTTGAGCCGTTGATCGTTATAGGCGGTTGACCAAGAAAGGTGAGTTCAATCGCAATGCATTACGAGATTGACACAAGCGTGTGAATTTTGAACTAGAACGAAGGTGCCTATAGAAGTTGTGGTATCGTGTGATTGAGCTAGACTTTTGGTCTTGATTAGTTTCATGTTTTAGTATTTTTGAGCCATGCTTTCAAGCACAAGATTAATTGGAATTGGCTTGATTGCTTGATGTCCTGGATTAATATGTGCACGAATGTTTATGTTATTATGGGCTTATGCAAGCACGTAAGCAGTGGCATGAAAATTCGATTCAATCATATTTTCTAATGGTTTCAAGCATAATAATGTTAAATTCATGGTTTTGCCCTTGCGTGCAATTTGATGAAGAAATGAGGTATGGCTCTAATTATACCTTTTAGAAGGTTTCGGATTATACGATGTTGTTGATTCCATTCCTAGAATTGCCGGTATCTTCTTTTCGCCTCTCTCAATTCTAGTTTATGCACTTTTGATACCTTGATACTCAATTCGCTCGCATTTATTGAATTGTTAGAGAATGTCGTTACATGCATGGGCTAATATGTAGTGCTCTATTTATGGAGGCGATATAGAGATACTAAATGGGTTTTCAGGTGTCCCTTGTTTGGTTCTAATGTGTTTTATTTGTTATTCTTGCCCCTCATAGATTTGATTCTATGGAATAGAATAAATGAGCCAAGAGAGTACAATTGCATTGATTTACTATTTTGATGTATCTATTTCATCGAGGATGAAAATTTGATGATGCATAATTTCGATTAATTACCTCTTGGAATATTATTGAAGTGGGGCTATGTCCGAAAGGGACTTTGGAACTAATATGATTGGAATAATTGAGATTAAGAAGTATCTAGCTTTCATTTTCAAAATGAATGATTTAGGAGAAGCAGATACTATCTTAAGTGTTAAAATTAAAAAATAGTGGGGGTAATTCTTTGAGCTAAAGTAATTACATGGAGAAGATGTTGTATAGATTTAAACATCTTGTTTTCAAATATATGAGTACTCCATTTGATTCCTGGTGGAGAGTTTTTAATGTGAGTGATATTGGTTTTTGATGTATGCGATATATTATACTAGACCTGATATTACTTTTTGTATATGTAAGTTGAGTAAATACTAGTAATCCAATATAGAACATTGGAGAGTTATCTTATTGTTTTATATAGTTATTCGGTTGTATTGGAATTATACACCGATGTTAGTCGGATTACAAGTGTGGGAGATGAAACTTCCAGATGGATTTTCACATTATGTGAATGTGTTGTTTCTTGGACGAGCAAGAAACAAATGTACATAATTTACTCAATGATAGAACCTGAATTTATTACTTTAGCGGCAATTGGGAAAGAGGTCAAATGGATTAGGAATTTGTTGTTGGATATCAAATTATGGCCTAATCCTATGCCTCTTATTTCTATCCACTGTGATAGCTATGCTACTTTGGTAAGAGCTTATAGTAGCACCTATAATGGTAAATCTAGACATATTAGTCTAAGACCTGAATATGTGAGACAATTGATTAAAGATGGTGCCATAACAATTGTCTACGTGAGGTCAAGTAATAATCTAGTCGATCCCTTGACGAAGGCTTTACCAAGACACATGGTAATAATGATCTCACAAGAAATGGGGCTGAAACCCTTTAATTAAAATCACCAATAATGGTAACCCGACCTTTTTCTATAACATCACTAGTTACAAGGTTTAATGGGTAAGAACAAGTTATTGAATGTGATTGTTTGATACTGACGTAGCCCTGATATGAGAAGTCAGTATCGTCTGTTACGTTTTGTAGGTTGGATTGAATTCTTAATGAAGTATAGTACAAACTTGTAATGTGTTGATAGTAACAGAAACACATGGTAAATACTTCACCTATATGAGCTTAAAAGTGGTGCCGCTTCTTACGAAAGTTAGGGTTGCTTTCTAGAGAGCTCATGAAACAGGATCAAGCACAAGGCCATAATAGTGCGGAGTAATATAGAACTTCTCGCTGAGACAAGAGCTTAGTGTGTGTGCGGTATGTCCGGTTCTATTATATAAAAGTACAAGTTTAAAGCCGAGCTACTTGTCACTTTGATAGAGCTTTGAGATACTTGCACTAAGTATAGGTTTAACTCGAAAGAGACCTTTATGTATGTACATTATTCTCACGGAAATTTTGGCTGTATATTTCTAACGTTTTATTTCTTGTTTTTGTTTTATAAACAAAAGTGGGGATTGTTGGTAATTTGTTTATAAAACAAATGAAGAGGTGCCTTGTCCCACATCGAAAAGATGTGAGTGCGCACGTGGACGAGATTTGGCACTAACCAACGATCATTATTTTATTTATTGAAAATTCGGCGTCGTGTTGAAACAGTGGTAAACTGTTCACGAAAAGTTACGATTATTTATTAATTAATTTTTTATTATTATTCCGAATTTTGTTTGTGTCTTTTTAAGACAACCTTTGAATAAAGATATCTGTTCGGTTTGCAACCTTTCACGAAGGGTTGCAATTGTTCGGTTTCAACTTCTTACGAATAGACACCTTTGTTCATTTGAGCAATTTTCGAAAGAATGTGTTTGTTCATTTCGCAACCTTTCACGAAGAGTTGTCTTCGTATTTTAAGACTATTTTATATATACTTGTCAGAGAGAAGAAGAATATGTGATCATCTTCTTCCATCTCTTCGTTTTTCTTTGGAGAGAAACTACAGCCATTGTTTCCAATTGTTTCCTAGAGAGACCCTGGAGAACTATTAGAATTGCTATCTAGTATTCTCATTTGAGACTTTGTTGTATCCTGGAGGAAATTTGCCGGTGACCATTAGCAACTTTGTGGGGCAAATAAATCCTTAAAGAAAGTGATATCACGCCTCAAAGTCCGACTTGAGTACTCTAAAGATCCGACTTCATTGTTCTACCCAATTCGAAGCAGTATTTTCCCAACACAATAGTCGTGTCATAAGCAGAAAAGTCAAGGTATTGCATTTTCCACCGTTATGTTTCGAACTTATCACTTTTACTTCACTGTAAGTGTAAAACTAAGAAAAACGCTATGGGTGATAAGTAAGATCGTGAGACGAAACTCACAATGACAGTGGATATAGGTGAAATTGGACATTTTTGAATGCACGCATGATAAAAGATCCATGTTTGACTAATAAAATAGTGTTTTGTTTTACCATATAAAAGGTCTTCGTTTTATTGGACAGCTGATTTTTGTGGTTGTCACAAATTAATGCACAATGTTATGACTTTGTACCTCTACCAAAAAGCAGACGGAAAATCGGTAATCGCTCAAGAACTACCCATGATTATCATGAAGGCTTCAATATAGGTTACAATTGATATAAAAATCTCTTTTTGTAAGTAAAGATAAAAAGCAGCAAGCAGCTTAATTGACTCATTTTTTTTATTAACGCGTAATCGTACCTTTTTCCTTTCGATAACTATGATCTTCAAAATGTCCATTTTGTGTAAAGATATTATCCAGATGTGCCAACCTATCTTCTGAACATTCCTCTGGAAAGAGAAGGCCATATATTAGTCCCGGCATGCCGAAAACATAGCTGCGCCGCCCGACTCGAATCAATATGGGTCCTTTGTGAGCGGCCACTGTAGCGTGCCGACCGTGCATGTCGCGATCAAAATGGGAGTTAGGGCATGGACGATGAGCTGCACCACAAAGTCACCCTGCTTAATGGGCTTGATGGGCCTCTTCCAGTCGTAGTCGATCAACAGGAGCGTTGCATTTTCTGCCTTTTTTTTTTTTGGGTCAGTCCTACTCTATTCCTATTCTACACACTCTCTCAGACTTTTGCCCTGCCTCTTGCAGGGCGTGGGAGTCGAAACCCACTCTTGAAACTTACGCGTCCCCACCCCATCCCTCTGAGAAGGTAGAGATTTGAACCCCTCACCTCCCCCTTCCATGTTGGAAGGGTGGCTACTGGGGCGAACCCCCAGTATTTTCTGCCTTGAACAGCTCTTTTTTAGTCCCTATATTGTAGTTACCCGGATTGGTAGCCATTAATAGGGTTGGGTTGAAGAAAAACTTAAATCTGTAAGATTATTACCTGCAGAACAAAAGAACAAATCTTACTGATCACAAAGGGGAAAAAGATCACATGAAATCAAAAAAATCATCGAAGTGAATTTCTTGCTAATGCAAAAATTTAAAACAAATCAAGTACAAAAAGTAAAAGAGTGATGATGATTCACAAACGGGAAAGAAAAAAAAAAAACAGTAGGGGGGGGAGAGAGAGAGAGAGAGAGAGAGAGAGAGAGAGAGAGAGAGAGAGAGAGAGAGGTTGAGATTTTTTTGTGGGGAAATAGAGCAGAAGAGGGAAGCATTATATAGGATGAAAAAGGCAAAAGAGATGATGTGCGGGTCGATGGAACATTTAGTGCATATAGAGCAGACGAATGCGTTTTCTTTAGATATGACCGAAACATCAGTACACCGACAATTATTTATTTTAAGAAAATGATTCAACAAAGTGAGAAAGATTTTTGTGTAAGAATTAACTCACTTAACATGCTTTGATATATATTCGATCTATTGTCATATTATGCTCAACAATTTTCGAATTGTTATAATAGTGAGATTTTGTAATTTATTTTCATTATTTGGTTTTCTCAATTGGAACATAAAATATTGTCCAATCCATTCTCGAAGCGGTTGAATCCTATTTGCCTTGACATAAGGAAGTGCGTCAAAGTTAAAAGTATAATCAACATCTTACTCTAACAATTATGCTTTCATATCTTCATCGATTTATAATATATTTTCAAATTTTAAGCAAAACTCATTTTTTTAAATACATATACTTTAGAGCTAGAATGATTAAAAAAACATGGCAATAAAATCATTAATTTCGACAACTTAATTTGTTTCTTTTTTTCAATAAGTTGGTATTTTTATTTCATTTTATTTAGCAAGCGTTGATGATGTGAATTATTATGACGTCTTATATTACTCATTTTGCGGACATGAATATTCTCTTTTTAACGTATTTTTATCAGACAATATCACGACCACAATCATCTTTTTTGCCACAATGATGACAACAATTGCCAATTATTGATTTTGACGTCAGACGATCATTTATGTTATTATACATCTAAAAATAGAATCTTGTCATATTTTCTCTAGTTTTCGATTTGTAATTCCCCCTCACGAGCGGAGACACTTTTCGAAAAAAAAAACTCTTTCAATAATTTGTAAGCTCGCTTACTCCGTGATTTCGAAGATCAAACTACAAGAAATCTTGACTTTTCCCCTTTTCTCTTTCAATGAAATTATAAGTGAGAAAACTAATCTATACTCGTGAAAGAAAGATACTGAGGAGTGGAGCTATATGAAATCTGTCCGGAGTAAAAAAAAAATATTTAATAGAAGTCGAAATTTTCAGAGATACAAGAAAAGGGAAAATTAAAGAAAAAAAAGTTAAAATTAAAAGTTGACCATAAATTAATTGCATGATCTACGGGATCATGTCGTATTAATAAACCTCCCAGATTCTCAATGAATGTTGCACTTCATTGTATTAATATGTAATGAATCTTGTTAATGGGTGTCTTCGAGATATTTGTTAAACATACTTGACGAGAAAATATTTAATTTTTATCTCAAAATTCAAAATAATGGTTACAAGCATCATGGAAAAGTTAGCTCCGGTGGGCACTAGGACAACTCCCAGTGGTTTAAGTTTTTCATTTGAGTCTCTTCACAGATACCATAGAGCTGAGTGACACTTCAATAAAATGCTTATTTTGCTTGATCCAACATGTCTAAAATTGAAATACAAGAACTCTTGATATATTCCATTACTAATCCAAGGAAAATATTTGTGAAAGTTAGAGGTGATCAATCCCAAAATGGGTAGGTTTTAGATTTGGATCTCATCTTGTTAGGGGCGAGCATAGTTCTAGGGTAGAGCTAGAATGATAGGAACCGATCCGATTCTAGATTCTAGAATATACAGGGTATGTTTCAAGTTCCAAAAATCGGGAAACTTATTCTAACAAATGGATTTTAGGTTCTAGGTGGAAATGAGAATCTAAAACCTGGAACTGAAATAAGTTTTTGCATTTTTCTTATTCTATGTCTTCGCAAGATCTTGTAGCATTTCGTGGCGTTCAATAATGAGCGTATAATCTGAAACCAATAGTTTGAGTTTTCATTTTCGATGATATCCATAACTATGACTTTATTTTGTTGATATTTCATAATTTTTGTGTGTCTAAATATGAGTTGTGATAAGTGGATTGTAGCAAATAATGGTCATTGGATGATGATTCAATTAAAAGTACAAGTGAAACCCGGGTAGACCTTGAAACCGACCTTAGAACCTGTTACACAGTAGGTTCCAAGTTATTGGATATGTAAGGTAGGTTCCAGGTTCCATATGAAACCTAGATGGAATCTTCAACTACTAACTCTTAAACCCTGTTAAGGTCAATTCTCGTTTTTGGAATTAGAAATTCACCCTAGTTCTCAAGTCAATTGGGTACTGACTGGATTATTTTTTTGTTTCATTTATATATATAGTATACATATGCTAAACATGAATACACTTCTTTCTACTTGAGGATAAATGTCAAACATATTTAATTTCAATAATGATAATAAAAAAAAAAACTTACTTTGGTGAGGGGTAAACGGACTCAAAACTGGTTCGATTCCAAGGTAGATTCCGTGTTTTACCTTGGAACCAACCTTTGCAAATTACAGGTTTTTGGTTCCTCTAGGAACCAAATTGGTCAAGATAGTTCTAAATTTTTGGAATCGGAAATCGGACTGGTTCTCATGTTGAACTGACACAATTGCTCACTCCAATGAAAATGCATGAGATAGGAAGAGATAAATAAAGTCGTAAATTGATAGACAATAAGTGAAATTATGAGTAAGAATGAGAAAGACTGATAGTAGAGAGACAAATTAATATAATCGTAAAAATTAAATAGTATGGGATGACCATATACGGTATTGGATGAATAAGCTTAAAATGACTATATTGTATGTATATCTATACATTCGAATATTTCAAAAGATTTCAAGTGTGTGGCATTCATTAACAGTGAAAGTTCAAAGATAAAAAAAAAAAAAAAAAAAAAAAAGGAAATGCATAAAGGCAAAAATATAAACCCCATATTAAAAGTCAACCAAACATTAATTGCACAATCTACGTGCCAAATCTCCTTCTCAACATGAAGTTATTGCAACATCTCAATTATAAACCTCTTGGATTTCTTTGACTAAACCTTCAACAAAAGGAAAATTCTAAAAAAATAAAATTATTCTCTGACTTTATAAGATCACTGCTAATTGTTCTAAATATTTTATCACTTTCACTCACGCTTAGTTTGGTATTTTTTTTTTTTTTTTTTTTTTTTTTTTTTGCCTAGTACTGAGACATATATAATTAGGATAACATATAGGGCATGCAAAGATTTAAACTTAAGCTCTCATGTTCTAATATCATGTAAAATTTTGTAAGATTACTACTAACTATTCTAAAAAAAAAAGAAAAGGAAGCACTCAAACCCTAGTTTTGATTTACCCCAAATTTCACAGCTGAAAATTGGAAACGGAGAGCAGAACTTTCAACAGCGACTCAAATTCCTCTCATAAAAGTGAAGAAGAAGGTGAGCGTTTCTATTTTTTGGGTAATTGAGTAAGAAGAACATCATGGACCCGAACAAATCCCATAAGAAGATTCTATGGATGTGCTCGATAAAGAAAATGGTCTTAGTGCAAATATTTCAAATGGGTTGATGTGAAATTCTCTCACCGAGCGATAGAGGTGATATTGGACCTACTTAATGGACGACATCCACCACCATCTATGTTCACGTACGACTTGGACGATGTTGACTCAATGCAAGTTGAAGCATTTTCGGCTAACCATTTGAAGATTGAAGTTTCAAGGATGAAAATTGAATGAAAGTATTACTAAGTGTTTATTGTGGTGTTATTTTATTGTCTATCCTACTTTATGATGAAATGTAAAGCACTTGAAGATAAGAAAAAAATTTCTCCAGCTGCTATAGTTGAAAATGAATGGACAAATGTAGGCTTTTTTTTTTTTTTTTTTTTTTTTTTTGATATAGTTAAGAAGAAGTTTGTGCTGTCCATAAGATCATTGTGACTTTGTTGTTGTTTGTGCTATCATATGTATTATGACTTACTTCTTGTGCTTGTAAGGAGATCAAGGAAAGGGAATGAGTGAATGAGATGCTGCTTTTGCTTATTCTTGAATGTAAACTAGCAATGATGTGTATTGGGTCAATGTATTGTGGTGACTTTTTTACTTAAACTGAATGTAAACTAGTAAACATTAAATTGAACGAGTTACTTCTCTGGCTTGTTACAAACCACCATGTACATAGGACAGACACGAGTGATTACTCAAGCATTATAAGTTAGATTTGGTGATCACTTAAATACCGGTCGTGATGAAAAAAGGATCACTTAAGTGTCAAGTAATTATTAAAAGTGGTCACATAAGTGCCATTGGTGGTAAAAAAGTAAACACTTAAATTCCAATTTTTTTAGAATGTGATAAGTTAAATCCCAATTTTTATGAGTTTCACCTAAAAATTACACCAGCCACTAACCATCACCAGCCACTACCACCGGGCACCGAGCACCCAACCACCACCACCACCACCACCACCACTAGTCACATTAGGCACCTCAGCCACCACTTCAAACCACCATCCGCCACCACCTCGAGCCACCACCAGCCACCATTGTGTTGGTGGTGTGCAACTGTAGAAAGTGCTGGTGCAAGCTAAGCCTTGTGCTAGCTTGCACTAGGTGCTGTAAGAGCTCCCAACCTCCACCAGCCACCATTAAGCACCACCACCAGCCACCATCAGGCATCCCAACTACCATTACAGACCACCACTAGCAGCCACCATGCTAGTTGTGGGTTTGCTGCATAAGGTGTTGGTGCAAACTGAGTCTTGCACCAACTTGCACTAGCACCACCTAGTGCAAGATGTGCACACTACACATTTGCACTAAGTGTACACCAACCACCACCATAGACCCACCACAGTAGCCACCAGCCATCAACATAACCACCAGCCACCACCATAGCACGAATAACCAAAACCACTATCAGCCACCAACTCATACAAGCGGCAAATAAAAGCAGAATCTAGAAAATGAAAATGGAAAAAAAAAGTTGACAAGCAGCAAGATCGTTCTATTGTTGATATTGAAATTAAGTCTCATGAACTCAATGAACAATCCATAGCAAATTATAAACAAAACCGACTCCTAACCTCCATAAACCCCATTTCATCACATGTCATCAATCAATATGCACAACCCCCCCCAATTTGTGCTCCTTTTGATGGACTTTTCACTTGATTAATAATTATTGCACTCTTTCTAACTAGGCATGCAATAGGATGCACTGATTTAGATAGAGCTGCAATTGTCCTAGGCTAAATTGATTCAGATGGAGCTACAAATGTCCTAAGCAGAACTGATCTAGATCGAGCCACATATGAGTTCTTCTTCTTTTTTATTGGCGCAACCGATGTCTCCATCTTTGTTGGCACAGCCGTTAATTCTTGAGTTGGGCCTTGAGATATAAAAACCTCTGAACTTCTCCTAAGCTAATTATTAGCAAAAGTTTGCACCATAAATTAAATTAAGTGCAACTAATAAAACTCACATTAAGAATGACTGTTACAGTATGCTCATTTCTATAAAGACCATAACTATATTGTCTTAGCCTCTTTCCAAGAGCCTCTATTGTTCGAATGGGAGCGTTACTTTCAACAATCTATAATTTGTTGGCCTTTCTTCTCACTTGTGATTTTTTGGGCCCTTCTTTTGGCCTTTCACTTGGCCGTTCAGCTTCAGCTACATTTGGCTGTTTAGCTTCAGCTTCTTCGGCCAATTCTTCAGTTGGACGTCTTCTAGATGGCCTTATTGTAACTGGCTCTTCAATTGGCCATCTTCTAGTTGTCTTTCTTCTATCTAGCCCTTCAGCTTCAATTTCAGTGACCCCTTTCGTTCCCCCTTGTGGTGGCCCTTTAGTAAGTAGTTGAGCTCCAACTTGCCTTCTTCGAATCTAAGAAAGAGGCAACAAACATCATAAATATAACATTGGGCCATTTAATAACATAAAGAAAAACTAAATACAAATTGTTAAACTTACTGGGTATTTTTTTCTCTACTGAAGAACAGTAAACTAGACTAACCTTTCAGCTACTACGGCTAATCCTTCAACTGGCCGTCTTCTACCTTGCCTTCTTTGAACACGCCCTTCAATTTCAAGTACAGTAGGGTATTCCACCAATTCTTCAAATGTCCTTCTCATCACCTAACAAATACATTAAATACAAGACAATTGAGGGTATATACAAATATATAAACCAAAAAGCAACATAAACACAAATTTGTTGATCCTCCCATTGAATGCTTCGGCCAATCCTTCCACTTTGCAGCCTCATTTCTTTATTTGTGTAGCCAAGTCATGATCATAACCCTTATATCTTCAAGCATCAAGATGATTGGTTTGTATCTGGCATCTATTATCTTACCATTGAATTCTTCGTAGATGTTATTGTTGATGTTATCACACTTGATTTCCTCGGTGAAGAAGGCCATGCACCAATGCTTAGTTCTGTTTAGAATAGGGCAGCAGAACCTTCCTTTGTCAACTCAAGCAAATCTTATTTGGCCATCCTAAAGTCAGCCATCTTTGTGCTCTTTGTTAGCTGCTAAAGTTGCGATTACAACTTATCCCCTTTATAGGTCTTTGCGCAATTTGCATATATGTATTACTCACATATTCAATGTTCAACATAGGGCAGCAACTCAGCTACGGCAAGAACTAGTCCTTGCAATAATTCAAAACAAGACAAGTAAGCAAATAACATGTTAACATCAAAAGGAAAACAATTAATCTGAACATTACATTTTGTTGGTCGCTCATGAATGCGTACATTTCCCCATTTGTTATCTCTAAATCACTCGTCAGATTTTTCAAGAACTATGACCAATTGTCATTATTCGCTATCCTCACAACAACTTAAGCCAGTGAAAACATTTTGTTATTTGCATTTCTTCTAATTGCGGCCAACAATTCTCCATTGTACAAACCCTTCAAGAAACAACCATCCAATCTTATAATCTATCTACAACCAGATAAAAATCCCCGTCGGCATGAATCAAAGCACATATAAAACTTATAAAACTTGGTCCCACCATCAGGAAGTGATCTCTTCACGATCTTTACATACACTCTACTTTAAGGATTCTACGGCATACACTTCCAAGCATAATCCTACACTTGCCCATACTTTTTTCCATACTGACTAATGAGTATCATCATCATATTTTATTTCAATCTTTTGCACTAATTCCCAGATACATTGATTCCTACACACTCCTTCACTAACAGCTTGAATTCAGTACTCTTCATCTCGGGCATCATCTTGATCAGATTGAAGAAGTGCTTCGACAACCATGCACTTTTTATTCTTTTGTTTTCAAAATTAGTGGAACAAGTATGTTCCTCTTGGTAAGCCTTAATTTGGGAGGATCCACTCCTCCTAAAAAATGCATTATGGATCTTCTATGGACAATTTTGCTATAAACACCTAGATCTTACGAAGCTTTAGTGTTTTCAATGAAGTCAATATTCCTTTGTGCGGTAATGGAGTTCTTCAGTATAGCTTCCCTAAATTGTTTCGCATTTGGAATTTCATACCTACTGACAAAGTAGGAAAGAAAATGGATGGATCATAAGAAGGAAACTTACTTTTCCTTCTATGCACGGCTTCTTGATCTTCTTCAAGCTCATTCTGGGAAGTAGTATTCTCAACGCTTTTTGCATAATCAGTCTCCTCCCCAGCAACACCAACGTCTATAGCTCCTTTGGCCCTGTTTGAAACTTCATTAGTCACCTATATAGCTGCAAACCTATCTGACAAAAACTCCATTTGCTTTTTCCTTGACTATGCAAACTCCTCGTCTCGACATTGCTTAAGAAATTTTCAAAAGCAAACGCTTCATCGTCATCATCACTTGATTTAGTTATGTCCCAATCTAATCCAATGATGGTGACATCACCTATGTCATAATCACTTTGGTGAACTGCATCTGCACCCTTCTCCTCCCCTTCTTGTCTATCTTGTTGTCCTTCATCCTTGCCCTCAGTACTAGCTTAAACACCATCTACCCCTCCTCCTACTTGGGTGCTCTCTCCGACATCATCTTTGTCCTCAGTGTCACTATTGTACTCAATATACACTAACACTTATTTGCCATGAAAATAATGGTATAGGACATCACTAAAACCATTATAATCTTATAAGCTTCTTAAACCATCTCTCAAGCTATTTTCAGGAACACAATACAATAACTTTTGTACTTTGCATGGCAAATAGTTCAGTATATCCCTAACAAATCCAATATAAAATGCCTTATTTATATCAACAAAAAAACAGTGCCCTCATTTCCCCCTCATTCTCCCACTCATCCTCCTTAATCTCAAAGTCTCCACCATAGCAAACAATGACAGCAACATAATTCTTATTATAAACCATTTCTGCAACCAAGGGAAAAAAACAATTAACTTTTGGAACCACATTGACAAAAGACAACAGACAATTGCACATATAGGTCCTCACACTCTCATAGACTATATTAAAGAAAAAGGAAGAAATGCATATGTTAGATCATTTACTGGAAAGATGCCTCCACGACAAACAAAGATCCCACATTAATAAGATGCCCCCACGACAGCTACTTTGATTAGCTTGCATTCTCTTGAAGTATTGATCGATAAACAAAGGTTCCCACAACACCTATTTCAACACTTCGATTTTAAAAAATAACCAGAGGTCGCTATGACAATTACTCTGAGCCCTGAAAATCGTCTTCCCACGTCACATTTCACAATTGACCCCTAAAAATTGCCCTCGTACATCATAATGCCACATCTGAGCCCTAAACAACACATTACAGTAGCATAGTAGCCCTAATTTTCCCCCCGTCGAGCCCTAAATTGCCAATTCGAACCCTTCAATCGCTCTAGCACCACATTTGAGCCCTCAATCGCATATTGGAGTACCATCTAAGCCTTATTTTTCACGGCCAACCCACACATTTCCAACTGAGCCCCAAATTTCCCATCAGAGCCCTAATAGTCCAGTCCAAGCCCTAATTCACACCACAAAGGAGGGGGAGAAGACAAAAAACCTAGGTGAGCGATGACGATGAGTGGCGACGATGACCGACGACGGTGATCGATGACCAACCTAAGTGAGTGTAAATGACGACCGTAAACAGCAACGGAGAGAATATCGTGAGTGTGAAAGTCGTGAGTGTGTATAGAGACGGCTAAATCTGGTCCCTAATAATAAGCTAAACGACATCATTTAGCACAAAGGAAAAAACGACATCGTTTAGCCTTCCCAAGTGAGCATATTTGGGGTGACGTCGTTTTTGTTCTCCACATGTATTTTTTTTTCTTTTAAATTTTTAGCACCACATTAAAGAATGTCGGCGGAAAATGCCACATATGCAATTTAATCGGATTTTCTTACTTATGGCACTTAACTGATCTTTTTTGCTCCGATTTTGGCACTTAAATGTATATTTCCGAACTTTTAGTACTCAAATGTCCTCCCATGCTAAGTTTTAGCACTCCAGGGATCCGGCTCCCATTAATTCTAGCCGTGGTCCTATTTGTAGTTGTGTTTGATTATGATTTTTAGATGCAAATGTGTGATCATTACGTGGAATGTAGATCTTAATATATTTGCATTTTGATTTTGAGATTTTTTGGATCTAAGAAAAGGTAATTGAAACTTCCACATGACATTAAGGGACCTTGAGCATATAGACCCAATATGACGTTGTTAAGATCAATGCGGAAATTACAACAAATTTGAAATTGAGAAGAATAAACAAACATAGATGTACGTCAAAAACCCTTGCTGAAAAGTACGGGGAGAGGAGAAGCAACTTTTACTATGAAAATTCAAAGATTACAAAAAGTGGCTTGAAAAACCTTAAGACTCTTTCTGTCTCTACTTGATTTAAAATTACATGAGAAAAATAATATTTGTATTGTCAATGACAATTCTTTGTGCATTGTTGTGCACATGTCGTGCACCCACCGTGCTAGTGTGCACATGTTCCACACACATTTTCTGAAAAGACTCATGGAAAAATCTTTAATAACTTCAAAAGACTTGATATAAGATATACGAAGTACTGGACTAGCTTTCACTGTTGTATTTTGCAATAGGCGTCTGCTAACTTTTCATGGGGTAGATTGGGATCATATGTAAGAACTTAAAGCTCTTAAGAATGGTGAACCTCTTCAACTTTTTAAAAAGCATGCTTTCTGAGGAAATCAAAAAATAGAAATACGTAGCAATCTTGTTGATGGTGCTTTACATTATGCCAGTGGCTTTCCATTGGCTCTTGGGACGTTAGCTCTTCACTGTATGGTAGAGGAGAAGATAAACGGAAAAACACCCTACAAAAAATTTGCCAAAGTTTTGACAAGAAAATCAATGATGTGCCAAAGGTAGGTTATTGTGGACAAGAGGACTATGCAAATGATATTTTGTTGGAAGTTATAGGTTTGAGAGAGAATAAGTAGTTGCTTGAAGTATTACAACAAGTGACGTCAAGTTTGGAACGCTCAACAGTGTTACCTCCAGCATAGAGGAACCCTAGAGTTTATATATGCAAGTTATTGGGCTTCGGCCCATATGGACCCAAATAACCGTACTTTCACCTATTGGGCTTGTATATCAACATATTATTTTGGACTATATTAACAATATATCCAACAATCTCCTCATATGTTCACCATACAGCACAATCCAATAAGGTGGTCAGTGTAATGTTCAGACAAACAGGAATCATCCACATTCAATCCAAGACAATCAACTCGGATCGGTTAAGAGTTTTTTTATTTTTTCAACAGTAAAGTATTAAACCCAATCATCATTTGCAACTAAATAAGTTAATCATTCTTATCATGAATCTATTCTGAAATTAACAAATCAAAATAAGTATTAGGAGTTTTAGATTCAGTCTAAACTCATCCAAATCCCAAAATAAATCTTAAACTCAGTTCACAACCAATATATGCATAATAATCAAGTATAAGTAGGCCAGTCAAAATAGTCAAAGGCCTTACAAATATAAAAAAAAAAAAAAAAAAAAAAACAAGCATAATAATGTTCACAAAATATAAATAGCAAAATGCAAGTCTCAAGTAAATGGACTTCATCAAAATAAGCAATAACAGGTAAACTGTCAAGTCCCCACACACTCTAAATGATATATATTCATTCATCAAGTAGGTCATCCTGATCAGGATCCCACTCATTAAGCTCTCCTCCATCTCTGCCATCCCCTGTAGAATGTCAAATATGAATTTCATATTATCATGAATTCAATCATTTGAATAAAAACTTAGCACCATCCCATTAGGCAGAGAATAATATATATTGATGTCATAAAGCATCATAATATCATGTTCATAAGCATCAATCCGGTTTCATATATTATGAACAAGACCTAAACAATGTGATTTACAAAAAGCCATCAACTCAAGTTTATTTGTAGGAGAATAACTACTGTCTAGTTTCAAAGAACATAACCAATAGTCAAGTCACTTACAATAACATAGTCATGTAATATCAAGTTTCAATTAAGAACAATAACAACATGCTTCTTATGTAAACAACTATTTCTATGTTTCAATTTAAAATGTCACAGTTACTGATTCCTTAAAATCAAATAATATAGCATCAAGTTTGGAATGAGATCATTTAACCAAAAGGATAGTCCAACCTAATTGAATTGTATCATCAAGTTTGGAATGACACAAGTTTTCCCGATAGAACATTTGAATTAGGTTAAAGTCATCTTCATCAAGTTTGGAATGAGACAACTCACCCTCTTCAAATTAGTCAGCAACTATGAACATCGATGAAACATATAAATTGTGATTATCATTGTAGCCCATAAAGGAAGATTCGATAATTCAAAACACATAATTAGAAGGTAAGTAAATGATAGTTAAGACTTGCCTATATAGTATTTAACCCAATTTCCCCCACTGTTTTGAATAATCGATATTTATGCATACCTTTAGTGAGAGTATCGGCTATGTTATCCTTCGATCTCACATCGATCAAGCTGATAACCTCTTGTTCTCTTAGATAATTCAATAACACATGTCTCAGTCTCACATGTCTTCTCTTTGAATTAAAGAGAGTATTCTTGACGACTTGGATAGCTGCTTAATTATCACAAAATAGGCTTAAAGAATTAATCTTTAACCGAGTCAAAGGAATATCCATAATCAAATTCTTTATCCACTTGGCCTCTTCACCGGCTGAGACTAAAGCAAAAAGTTATGATTCCATAGACGACAATGCAATACAAGTTTGTCGTTTGGATTTTGAAGTAATAGCAGCTCCGCCCAAAGTGAATACATATCCACTAGTGGACTTACTATTTCCAATATCTTAGCACCATGAGGCTTCAGAATATCCATCCACAGTTGGAGCATAACCAGAATAATAGATAGCATAATATTTAGTACCTTTAAGGTATCTCATTAGTCTATCATGAGCATCCCAATGCTTTTTACTAAGATTACGAGTAAAACGACTCAGTATATCAACTGTAAAGGCTATGTCGAGTCTAATGTAACTCATAGCACACATGAGACTACCAAACAGTTTCAAGTACTTTAACTTATCAACACTGGTCCCTTCATTAGGACTCAGTCTGTTATTATAATCACATGGTGTCTCATCCGGTTTACACTTATCGTATCCATAAGTAGAAAGTAACTGCTCAATATAATGAGTCTGGCTAAAGGAGATGACTCGCCGTTTAAAGCTTACTTTCATACCGAGAATGGTATTAACAATACCAAGATCTTTCATGTCAAATTCTTTAGCTAAAGTAGCTTTCACGTCACTCACTACAGAATGATCGAAACCAAGAATTAACATGTCATCAACATACAAGCAAATGATGACTATCTTATTTAACATAGAACGATGGTAAAGGCATTTGTCTGAATTACTAGATTGAAAGCAATAACTCTTTACCACTTTGTCAAATTTAAGATGCCACATTTTAAGTAGTTGTTTAAAGCCATACAATGAATTGTTCAATTTACAAACTTTGTCATCAAGATCTTTCATAACATATCCTTTCGGTTGTTCCATGTAAATTTTCTCATTTAGCTCCCCATTTAAGAAAACCGTTTTTACATCTATTTGATGCACTACAAAGTGTTCAATAGATGCCAAAGCAAGAAGAATTCTTATAGCTAATAGATGACACACAGGTAAATAGACATCAAAATAGTCTATTACACTATGTTGTTTATAGCCTTTAGCTACTAAACGTGCTTTGTATTTGGCTATTAATCCATCACTATTCAGTTTCTTCTTCAACACCCATTTACAGCCTATAGCTTTAGCCCATTTTGGCAAATTTACTAGTTGCCAAGTGTGGTTTTTTAGTAGAGAGCTCATTTCATCATCTATGACTTCTGTCCACAGTAGGGAATCCCTAGATCTCATTGCTTCATTATAGGAGAATGGATCATCCTCAAGATGGTAATCAACAAAGTCTTCACCAAAACTTTTAGGAACTCTCTCTCTCTCTTGTAGATACTCTAACTGGAATTGATTCAATAGTCAATTGTGTGGAATTAGTGTCAGAAGGACCTGCTTCAGATTCTACAGGAGATTCTGAAATCATATCTGTAGCTCCAGAAACATTCAAGCCTTGATCTTTGAGGAACTTGTTTTCGAAGAACACTGCATCTCTAGATTCTATCACTATGTTAGTAGATAGATCTAAAAACCTATTTGCAGCACTATCTTCTGCACTACCTAGATATACACAAGTCATGGTTCTAGATCAAACCTTAGGTTTCTTAGGATCTAATATGCTTACATATGCAATACAACCCCAAGTCTTAAGAGTATCATATCTACAAGGGCGCTTATGCCATATCTCATAAGGTGTCATAGACAACTTAGAGTCCAGCAACCTATTCAAAATGTGATTAGCAGTTAGAACTACTTATCCCCAGTAGGAGGAAGGTATGCCAGCTATAAGTAACATAGAGTTTAACATTTCAGTTAATGTTCCATTCTTACGCTCTGTAACTTCATTTGATTTGGGTGAATAAGGAGCAGTGGTTTCAAGTATTATATATTCTGAAGCACAAAATTCCTTGAATCTTGACATAGTATATTATCTTCATCCATCACTCCTAAATCTCTTAATTTCAAGTTGAGTTGATTTTCTTCTCTACACTTGAAAATCTTAAATTTTTCAAAAGCCTCATTTTTTTATTTCAACAAATAGACATGACAATATCTAGAAAAATCATCTATGAATGTTATTAGATACTTTCAACCACCTCTAGTAATGTAATTTCTAAAGTCACAAATGTCAGAATGTATTAATTTAAGAAGTTGTGTGCTTTTAGAAATCAACTTAAAGGGTTTTCTAGTGATTTTAGCATGTACACACACTTCACACTTGTCAAATCGAATAGAGGTATCTAATGGAATGTTGTGAGTTTTAGCTAGATGTTGCATTTTTAGTAATTCACATGTCCAAGTCTATTGTGTAGCAACTTTGGATCAATCAAAGCAAAATTCACATTTTTTATACTATCAGTATTTAAACTCAACATATACGTATCATTAACCATGAATGCACAACCGAAATAATATGAGTTAATAGATATAGTTACTCTACCATTCATAGTTAAAAAATACATACCAGTTTTATCAAGTAAACTCATAGATATCAAATTCTTTTGAGTAAATGTACTACTCTAACGTGTTTCAGAGTTAGTAATTTACCTAAAGAAAGCACCAAATTTGCAGTTCCAGCATGAGTCACCTTTGCCTCACCACCATTGCAATTTTCCCCGGTATATTTCACTTATGTGACCTTAGTGAGTAAGTTATTGTCATTTGTAGCATGACAAGTAGCGGCACTATCCAACCACCACTCAGAAGAGACACTGGCCTTTCCATTCTTCATCATTCCAATGAAGGCTCACAGCTCAGATCCTCTAATTAGCATATTGGCCTCATTCTGTGGTGTGTCATTATTTGGCTTCTTTGGTAAATTACACTCTGCTGCCTAGTGACCCCATTTTTCATAGTTATGGCACTTGCCCTTCTTATTCTTTTTAAAGATAGTCTTTTTGGCCTCTAACTGTAAAAAGGATTCACCTTTTGGTGACTTGGACTTTTTCTAAGGTTTATTGGAGTGTGAAACTAAGTTGGCAACTAACTTTTGTTGTCCTACTTGTTCCAAACTCTTTCTAGTAATATTTTGATCCTCAATGTGAATATATCTCTTTAATTCATCCAATCCCATATGTACCTTCAATTTGTGCATTTCAGTCTTGAAAGAAGACCATTTAGTCGGTAGCTTGCCCAACACAAGACTGACAAAGAGATTATAGGACATATCAGAGTTATCATCTTTCAGCTTGTTCCTCATGTTCTCAAATTCAACTAACTGAGAGGTAATACTTGAATTCATAGTGAATTTAAAGTCAAAAAATTTCTCTGCTGGGAGAGTTTTAGAGAGCCCCTTTTGCTTTTTGAACTAAGCATTCAAGTGATCACATATCTCTTTCGCCATCTTATACTCACTATAAGTCATAGCCAGATTAGGATTTAGAGAGTTCAACAAGTAATCTCTACAAAAATCATCATCCTTGTTCTATTGATATCCATTCACATCTTCAGTGGTAGATGCAAAATCACTTAATACAATATAGAATATGTCACGTTCTTTTATGCCAAATTGAACATATAATTTCCAGCCATGAAATTCAGTAACATCAAATGATTGCAACTTTATAATATCATAGGAACTATGCTTTGCCATTTTAATTAGAGCAAAGTGTTAGAAAGAGTGCACCTTGGAGTCCTTGGAGCTATAAAGTCAAATAACTCCCCTAACTTGATCAAACCGCTTTGTAGAGATGGAATTTGCCAAAACAAACCCCAAAAACAAATCTAGAGCGCCCAAAACCTTAAGATGGATTGCCCTTGTCACCGAAACTCGCTGGAAATTTCCGCCGCCGAAATTAGCTAGAAATTCATATGGAAATTTCTAGGTGCCGTAACTTCTCCGTTCGACCTCCAATCGACGCGAGTGACCACTCAAAATGTTCCTATCGATGAGTAGAAAAAAGCCCAAGTGGTTTTACCCTAAAAAATTGGCTATAATTTTTGGATTTTCGAATCAAAGATTTCGGTCACCCGAATCTTCAAACTCAGATCCCGGCCAATACCACCGTTGAAATCGAAAGTAAATTACACCCGTGAGTTCGTCTTGACGAAATCTTCAAGAAGACACCTTACTCGCTCAAATCCGACACATGAACATAATACTTCAAGATTGTTAGAGGTTATATGTTTGAGAGAGAAGAAGCAGTTGCTTGAAGTATTACACAAAGAGACGTCAAGTTTGGAACACTCAACAGCGTTACCTCCAGCGTAGGGGAACCCTAGAGTTTATATATGCAAGTTATTGGGCTCCGGCCCATAAGGACCCAAATAACCGTGTTTTCACCTATTGGGCTTGTATGTGAACATATTATTTTGGACTATGTTAATAATATATCCAACATATTTTTCCCAATATTGTATGTTTCTTCAAGGGGCGGAGGAAAGAGTACAAAAAGCAAGTTCTTGATAGTTGTGATATTTAGATGACTATTTGGGCACAAATTCTCGTTGCTCGCTCCTTAATTAGTGAAGAGAGTGAGACCTTGCAAATGCATGACTTAATACAATTAATGGGTATAGATTTTGTAAAAGAAGAATGTTGTGATGATGCCAAGAAAAGTATTAGATTATGGCTTTATGATGATGTTCTATCAGGAGATGCAATAAGACTTGTGAGTGTCTAAGAATTCGTATTCTATTATTATCTTTGACTTTGTTTACTATGGTTACAAAGAAACCTAATATTTTCGAATAAATATACTAGGAACAGGTGTGATAAAAATCAGACTTTTGGAGCTACTAGAGCGAGAAGAGATGTCTATATTGGTCCTAATGCTTTCACAAACATTAAAAAGTTGAGTTTGCTCATCCTACATCTTGTGCATAATTCTTTAAAAAAACCCATCTATTTCCCTAATGAATTGAAGTGGCTTGAAGGGCCTCATTGTGCCTTGATTCCATAATTTAGAGATGGTCCAAAGAAGTTAGTCGGATTGGATCCGCAGAATATCAACATCTAAGTATTGCCGAAACAATATTAGTTGCACATTTACTTGATCATGTTGTCAATAATGTTTTTATGACGGGTGAAATTTTTTGTAAATGCAAATACCCTGTACATGACAGATAGACCAGTAGCTTCTTGCGGGACTTTAAAAAATTGAAGTTCATTAAATTCAAGGAATGACAGTAGGTAATTTGTACTTCGGACCTATATTACATGTCTCGAGAATTTAGATCTTCGTGGGTGCAAAAACTTGAAGCATCTCTCGGATATGCTCCAGTCCTTAGAATCTTCAACATCTTAGTGTTAATAATTGTTCAAAATTGTGAAGATTCACTGATATTACAAATAAACTTAAAAGGCTTGAGAAGACTTGATTTAGAAAGGAGTTCAATAGAGGAATTTCTTGCATCCATAAAGAAACTTGTCGGCAGAAGAACAGCCCAAGTGCCATAACTTGGCACGGAGGGACACTTAAGTGCCATAACTTCAAAATGGTACACTTGAGTGCTAGTTTCGAAGTTAAATTGAACACTTAAGTGCCACTCCGGCGAAAATCCGGCCAAATGGCTGACGTGGCAACTTTCCGGCGAATTTGGTCCAAACGGCGTTGTTTTGCACGCTGACGTGGCGAAGAGAATACAAAAACGACGACGTTTCGTGTAAATAATAATATAAAAATTAATGAAATTAGATTTAAACTTAATTTTATTTAAAATATTCAAAAAATTAAGAAAAAGGGGGGGAGGTCGAACGGGGCGGGCGAGGGTTGAGCCCTCGCCGCCGCCGCCTCCCGCCGTCGCCGGGAAGGGCCGGCGACGGAGGGGGAGGGTCGGCCAGGGTCGCCGGCCCCGGCCGACCGACGGCGAGGGTTGTGAGCCCTCGCCGGATTGCGGCGAGGGCCGCAACCTCGCCCCAAATCTGGGCCCGCCGACGACGAAGTGGGGAGGGTCGACCGGGGTCGCCGAGCCTTGGCCAGGGGCCGGCGAGGCCGGCCGACCGGAGGCGAGGGCTCGTGAGCCCTCGCCCAGATCTGGGGCGAGGGTTGCGGCCCTTGCCGCGATCCGGCAAGGGCTCGCAGCCCTCGCCGTCGGTCGGCCGGGGCCGGTGACCCCAGCCGACCCTCCCCCTCCGTCGCCGGCCCATCTCGGCGACGGGGGAGGCGGCGGCGGCGAGGGCTCAGCCCTCGGCCCGCCCGTTCAAACTCCCCCACTTTTTTTTTTTCTTATTTTTTTAAATTTTTTGAATATTTTAAATAAAATTAAGTTTAAATCTAATTTAATTAATTTTATATTATTATTTACACGTAGACACGAAACGGCGTCGTTTTTGCATTTTCTCCGCCACGTCAGCGTGCAAAACGACGCCGTTTTGGACCAAACTCGCCGTAAAATTGTCACATCAGCCATTTGGCCGGATTTTCGCCGAAGTGGCACTTAAGTGTTCCATTTTACTCCGATAGTGGCACTTAAGTGTACCGTTTTAAAGTTATGGCACTTAAGTGTCCCTCCGTGCCAAGTTATGGCACTTCAGGTGTCCCATAGTCGAAACTTGTCTCTTTGGAGGATGTGAATTTGACGTATTACAAGAAACTAGCAATCCTTCTATCTAGTATTATTAGGTTGAGAAATCTTAAGGCGCTGTGGCTTGAAGGCTACTCAAAACTAATCAAGTTTCCAAAGAAGGACGTCTCAAGTGATTTCCATTAGAAGATGGGATTTCTTGAGTTGCAGATTTCATACTTAGATGGAAGCAATCTATAAGAAGTAGAGTGCTAGAGAATCATTCTTGATTTCTCACCTTAGTAGACTTGAATTTGTGCCAATACAAATTTACTAACCATCCTACATGCGAGTTGTTATGATCAATGCGGAAATTACAATGAAATGAAAATTGAGAAGAATAAAATAACACAAGAATTTACATGGAAAACCCTTGCTAAAAAAACCACGGGGAGAGGAGAAGTAAAATCCACTATGGAAATTCAAAATTATAAAAAGATGTCTCAAAAAACTTTGGGACTCTTTCTATCTCTACTTAAATTATAATTAAATGAGAAAAATAATATTTATACTACTCTAGTGGTGACGATTTTTTGTGCATTGTCGTGCATTTGTTGTGCGCACACTATGCATCGATGGACCCTGGTGCTTGGGGCCAAGGCTTGGTCTCAATAGAACTGGCCTAGGCTCAAAAAAATTTAGGACTCTTTCTATCTCTACTTAAATTATAATTAAATGAGAAAATTAATATTTATACTACTCTAGTGGTGACGATTTTTGTGCATTGTCGTGCATTTGTTGTGCGCACACTATGCATCGATGGACCCAGTCTTTGGGGCCCAAGGCTTGGTCTCAATAGAAGCGGCCTGGGCTCAAAAAACTTTAGGACTCTTTCTATCTCTACTTAAATTATAATTAAATGAGAAAAATAATATTTATACTACTCTAGTGGTGACGATTTTTTGTGCATTGTCGTGCATTTGTTGTGCTCACACTATGCATCGATGGACCCTGGTGCTGGGGCCTAAGGCTTGGTCTCAATAGAACTGGCCTGGGCTCAAAAAACTTTAGGACTCTTCTATCTCTACTTAAATTATAATTAAATGAGAAAAATAATATTTATACTACTCTAGTGGTGATGATTTTTTGTGCATTGTCGTGCATTTGTTGTGCGCACACTATGCATCGATGGACCCTAGTGCTGGGGCCCAAGGCTTGGTCTCAATGGAACTGGCCTGGTAATGGATGTCATAGTTTGGGGTCAGCCTCGGTAGACTCGGGCCAAGGCATTGGGGTCTCGGGCACGGGCGCAAGGGTATTGAGCCTAGCCTCGATGGACCCAAGCGTAGGCCTAGGATCCTGGTGGCCTTACTTGGTACCTTGGCTGTCCATCCGCAAATTGCTAGCACTTGAAAATGTCAGTCTATTTAGTGAAATCAAATCAGATTTTTCTTTCCAAACAACGAAAAATAATATTCCGTCCATTTTCATATTTCAATCAAACACAAAAAAAAAAAAAAAAAAAAAAAAAAAAAAAAAGTCATTTTTCTAGAAAATGACCTTTCGGAAAATATTTTAAAGAACATCAAATTTTTGACAAAACAAACAAAGCTAGAAGGTAAGACATAAGGTAAGACATGATACATTACAAATCGATACACTTGATGGATATGTATCGAATCGGTAGATCTGGTAGTGCATGGAATAATTTGCTTGATAGGTAGGTACTTCCAGGCCAATGACACCTCCCATGGATAGCATTTCTTCTTCTTCTTCTTCTTCTTCTTCTTCTTCTTCTTCTTCTTCTTCTTCTTCTTCTTCTTCTTCTTCTTCCATCGCCTCGACGAGGCTAATGAACACATTTGCGGAAGGAAAAACAGCAATGGAAGTTGTCGCGGCTGGTTGGGATTTTTTTTTTATCCCTTATGTTGCAGAGTGTTACACGAGAATAGGTTCTCCGTCTTTGCCCCTGATATCGTCCAGGAATGTTTCTCAGCGTCTGGGTGTGATAGTCCTATCATGAATGGAGAAGGTAATTTTGGATTATCGCGAATGATAATCCTTAATTTGTATACACTTGTTTTCCTTTTCGTTCACATGGGCTCGTGCAACTACGACGGATTGTCTACCACTTAAAAAGGTCTTAGTTTTTTGCGGTTCATAAAGCAATTTCACATGTATATGTCCATTAGTTTGGATTCTACCTTTCTGTTTTGATCTGTATCGCGGTGGCTGGGTTGTATTAAGATGCTCTTTAGAATTGTCAGCATATGCTTGACGCATTCCTTCAGGAAGCGAGGGCAACATAGTGTCCCTGGCGAGGCGAAAACATAGCTTCTCCACTCCATTGATACATCCACACTTACGCATTACTTATAATCGAACGCTAAGCATTTACATACTGGGATTCTGCCGTTGCCGTACAATGTGTTGATTGAAAAACTCGTTGTCCCTGTCACATTTTGCTAAAATACTTGGTTAAAAGAAGACAATTTTCAAAAGAAAAACCTCTAGTAGAACAGGGACGTGATGTCACGATGGCATCATCACAACGCCAACTTCAATACAATGAAATATTAGCTTTCTTTATTTGTGTTTGGACTTCGGAGTCCTATTGTATCCTTCATCTCTTATCGCGTACGGAATCTGGAGATGTCAGAAGAAAGGTGGCTACGATGGTGGGAACTCTCCACCCCCATCGAGCCGCAATCACTAGTGGGCGGAGACCAATTTGAACGTCTTATTAATAACGATCATCCACTTAACGATCAGGATAATTATGTTAATACTAGTCATAATTGCATTGTCCAATGTCACTGACTACTTAATTATGAAGCTCATTTTGGATTATTTTTTGCACTTCGTCAAAAACCCACTTTAGATTTGAATATTATTGAGTGTTAAAAGATAATTGAATTGGTTGTCTACCATCTACGATATATTCTCTATTGACGAGTAATATGAGGAAAGGCCTCAAATCTAATGATTTGAGGCCATCGTATGCAAGAACAGAGTACGAGGGAAACAAGCATTTTCCATACACACAAGCAAAGACAAAGAGAGGACACTAAAACACTAGACGAGAAAAATTAGCACTATCATAATCAAACACATTTGATACCACAGTGTGTCGCGTTCAGCACCACGTTCTTCAACTCCCTCCTGCCTTGCCCGAATTCGATGCCTGTGAATTATGAGGATGGACTTTCTTGTTCCTTGCAAACCCAGAATTACTGTTGGAATCATTACCATCGCCGCCAACCTTGTCTTCCCCATCTCTCTTCTCTCTCTTCCCTCCTTCTTCCTCCAGTTTCTTGAGCTTCTCCTCTTGACGTTTCTTCATCACATAGACATTAGCACAGCTTGCACCGATGGAAGACATCGACAGAAACAGCAAGCAAGACAAAGAGACCCAGGAAAAAAGAAGGAAAAGATCAAATCTCAAGGTGAAATTTGCTGCTGCTTCGGTGGATGAAAAGATAGGCAAATCGAGAGGCGCATTTATAGAGGCTGAGAGGTGCCCATGTGTTGACCTAATTCATCATTTCACCACCAGCCAATTATCTTGGGGTTCCATCAACTTTCCAATTTCAAATTGTCTAATTGGCACAATGGCGGTTTGGTAATGGACATGTGAATAGTGATGGAGCAATTGATTGCTGAAACTTTATAGTTGTCATTGGTTTTGAGTGGGTCAACCATTACTAATACTCACAAAAAAGTTTCCACATCCTGTCCCTTCTGGTTTTGGGGAAGAAATGGAGGTTGCATAGTTGGAAATTAATGGAGCTGGAGTTGTGTAGAATGTCAGCAACCCCAGCACATGGTCTTCTGAAACAACTTCAATTAATAGTGTTGTTCATAAGCCGCCATTAAGATAAGTACACAGTTTTCTTTTGCATGAGTCCACTGATTTCCCCATACTTATAAATTAATTCATGGACAACCATTATTTATTTGAAAAATCTATGTTGCTTGGGAAAAACTACCAAAAAGTCACATATTGCAACTGTTCCAATTTAGTTTTAAATTAATTTTTTTCCTAATTCAGTCCTAAACTTTTTATAGTTGTGTCAATTAAGTTCATCTGGCTAGTTTTGGTTGGCCAGCGCCCGTCTGACAAACGCAAACGTGGGCAATTTTTAATAATATTTTATTTTTTCAAGTTTTTTTATTAATTTTTTTCTTTTTTTTTCTTTTCTTTCTTATTTGCATTTTTTTCTTAGTGGCCGGCAAGCCTCAAGTGAGGGTTGTGGCCCTCACTCGGCGATCTAGGAGAGCCATGGCGAGGTTGGTCTCACATAGATCTAGGGGAAGTCGCCTTGCCGAAGGCTTGCTCGCTATCATGGGGAAAATAAGCAAAGAAGGAAGAAAAGAAGAAATGAAAAAGGAAAAGGAAAAAGAAAATAAACAAATCCGAAAAAAAAAATATTATTAAAAATTATTCACATCACTCATCGGTGTTTGCCAACAAGCAGCCGGCCGAAATTGGCCAAATGGACTAAATTAGCATAATTGCTGCAAAATGTTTAAAATTAAATTGGTACAATTGCGAAAAGTTTATGACTAAATTGACATAATTGCAAGAGGTTCATGACTTTTTTGCTTTTTATGTGTCAACATGTGGAGTTGAATAATATGCACAATTCCATTTATTCAAAGTAGGAATTCATCATAATGACCATTGAATGGGAAAGACGAGACATTATCATCATCTTTTCAATGGACTAAAGTGATATACAGTGTTCTAAGAAATAATGTTACCCGCATGAACCCAATTTTGCATTGCGGTTAGTTAAGTTTGTCATATAATTTGTAGGATGAGTTTATGTAGCTTTTATTGTCATAGAAGGGTCAGGTAAATTCTGTTTCGCTCCAAAAATGACCAACGAAAAACCTTACGACGTGTGGATGTATCAATAAGTGAATCAATAAAGGATGCGAATAGTCCTTTGTTAATTTTGCATAGAAAAGTAAATGACTAAAAAATTAAACATTCGGAGATTGGAAGTAATCATGGCCAACTATGTAAATTGCAGAAAAGTAAAGATAAAAGATAATTTTAATGTTGAGTTCCGTGATTGATTGGGGATCATTACAAAGAGTACTCTTTAGGTATTTATAGCCCACAAGAGACGGTTACACAAATAGTTTTATTGACTCCACTACACTGACGATGACTTAATAGTTACATCAACTTCACTACTTGGTAGTTATTGACTCAATTACCCAATCAACTCCTCTACTCGACAGTTATCGACTCTACTACTCGACGATTATCGAATCCATTATCTTGATAATTATCACTTTGAAGGTTGCGTCCAAGATTATTGGCTCCATTACTTGAAAGTTATGTTGGCTCTACTTCCTTGACGGTTACCTATTTGTCAGTTGCATTTTGAGAACGTCTACTAAACACTTGGACATTTTTCGTATTAACATATGCCCCATTTTAAAAAGATTGCATAATATATCTATCATTCAATTCTTTAAAATTAGATAATCAATGGTCATCATTTGCATCCTTCTCATCAGCAAATTTGATTTTTCCTTACCGAATTTCATCTTGGTGAAATTCATCATCTAACTCATATCTTCCATTGAAGCCACGTTTTGTATAAAGCCTTGATGTGGCCCTTTATCTCTGTATTTAAGCAATTGCTTTTACTTAGACACCCTTGTAGCCGATTGAAATAATTAAGCAAAGTCTCAGCCTTCAAATTCTTCTCTTATTAAAGATCAAATTTGTAAATTCTCTTTCAAAGAGTGAAACAAGGGATATATTCTTAATATTTTAAAACCAAGCAACAAACTAGTCAACCTATTCATTTCTATGTTGATAAAGTCTAGCCAAGTCGACAATTGATACCTCAAGTATAATTCTATAGAATTGAGAATCGAATTACTTTTCCATCTCTACCCAGTTACACATTGAATCATACGGTAAATTAATATACCAAGTGTAAACAGTTTTGGACAAAAACAAAGGAAACAACCTAAGTCTTAAAAATTCATTTGTTCCTACTACCCCACATAAAAGGGTCTTTTGTTGATTTTAACAAGAAAGTAGATGACAAGAAAATTAAAGGTATGAACACTAGAGGCAAGCGATCAACCATGTAAGTTGCAAAAAATTAAGATAAAGATAAATTTGCTAAAAAACGATGAAATATGTGATTGATTCAAGGTCCTTACAAAGATTACACTTAAGGTATTCACAACTCACAAACAATAGCTATACAAACAGTTTCATCCACTCCACTACTAGATTGTTATTGACTTAGCTAATCATCAATTATCGACTCAACACTTGGGATATTTATAGCCTACAAATGACAGTTATACAAACGGTTACATCGACTCCACTACTAGATTGTTATTGACTCAACTAATCATCGGTTATCAAATCAAATACTCGATAGCTATGGACTAAACAACTTGATGGTTATTGACTTCACTACTCGATAGTTATCAATTCTACTACCTTGACCATTACCTCTTTGATGGTTGTATTCAAGATTGTCGACTTCATTACTTGAGTTATGTTGCCTCCTCTTCCTCAACAGTTACCTCTTTGCCGGTTGCATCTGAGAATGTCAACTGAACACTAAGAAATTTTTTTGGTGTCAACAAATTCCTCTTCCGGATGGGCAAATTCTTATTTTACAAATGCAAAGTATGTTGACATTTTTAACTAAGAATAAAAAAACATGTATTTGTCACGAGATCTATATAATTTCTCGGCTTGCGGATTCTTTTAGAATCATCTTTTCATGACAGTAAAATTCCCACGAACGGTATTTTCTCAAAACTGCTGCTTTGGGAAGTTCTGAAAATATTTTTCCCACGCAACTTCTGTTTCTTGCCCCTCTCGAGCTTCCCAAACCTGAAAGTAACTCTAGGAAAGCAAATATACAATTTTGTACAGCCGTAGCGGAACCGTACTTGATGGCACCGCATTCATGCACTGATTAAAATGCATAAGTTGGTAATGGCAATGAGAGAAGATTATAGTGGGGATTGCTACTATTGGTAGTGGGACGCACCATTGGGATATCTTATACAAATGCAAAGTTGTGGGGTACTTATCCAGCAGAGATGCCATGGGTCCACAAACAAGGATGTATTGCCCAAATAGGACTTCGTATCCTCATGCACCTTGGTTCCTCGTTCATTTCGAATCGAATGAAGCTTCCTCGAAGCTTCATCGGACAGGGACAGGGGTGGCGCATTGGCTTGGCCACCGAAATAAATAAAATAAGCTAATAAAAAATAAGTGCATGAGTGAATAGAATCTGGATACAGATCGAATAAATAAAAGTTTAGTGAATAAGAAAGTAAAAGCAGAATGAAATATAATATGGATTGAAAAAAAAAACTCAAATGAAAAAGTAAAGAGAAAGGAGACAGCAAACCAAATTTAAATTTTACTTTAACCTGGGACTTTAGTTGTTCTGAGGTTGACCGTATTACGTGGTCTTGGACCTCTCACACCACAAAAATCAATTCATGATATGAGGCTTTTTCTCATATTTATAAATTAAGTATCAGCTCATTTCACAATCGATGTAGGATAATCTTAACACCATCTATAAAGCACGATGACATGCCAAGCTCCAAGCTTGAGATAGGAAATGAGATGTTGTGATAGAATATGAAATCAATTACCTAGTAACTAATGGCGCATACTTAAAGGAGAACCCTCTGCGAAAGCAATTTTCTTTTCTTGGGTTCAGTAAGGAAATAGCGGACAGACTGCTGGACTAAAGGGCATTGAAACTAAAGCATGCCATTAACAAAAGGGACAAATTCAATTGGATAAGGGACGTCGGTGATCAATCAAATATAAAGGACAGTACGAAGCCTGTCGCTAAATATTTTATGGGAAGATAAGTTGGGAGCTCAATGCGCACGGCGTGGAGCTTACGAGGAGTAAAAATTTTTTTAAAAGGTTTCGACACCATGTAACCCCGAATTAGGGAAACTAACTTAATTAATTATTTTCTGTGCCTTAGAGTAATGTAGAGTGGTATTGGTGAGAGTTGCACTCATAGGTAGGTATATTTTGTCCTGTTAGCATCCAACTTCGCAGATGAATCAATCCTAGATCGTTTTCATTCTTGTTGACTCATGGAGCACAAAGTAAGACACGAGCAGGGACGGGATAATTCATTTTCATAAACAGTAATGGGGGGAATCGAATTTAAGTCATGCACGTTACTTACATACATATTAAAATTATCTTCGTTAACGTGATGCGCGTCTCTTATCATTAACCGGGCATGGGACTGAATCAGCATTGGTATTAAAATAAAATAAAAAAATTCACCTTTATAGCAAAGAAGCCCGTCTGAAGTATATATATTCCGAGTAATATATGCAAATCCTTGCAACTCGGGGCAACGTAAGGCATGCACAAAAAAGGGGATGGGAGATTCGCATACGAAATTGCTCCCACTTGGTAGTAGAGAGAACTCCAAAATACATGTGACAACGAACATATGGAAACACGAGGTTGACGATGGTTTTAGGGTTTGCGACTTCGGTGCATGAATATGAAAATTCGAACCACAATCATATAAAACCTGTGAGCTATCAAATGAGACCCCGACGTCTAGCATCTTTAAGGTATGCTACATAAGATGAATAGGTATGGGCAATTCTATGGTACAATTTTCGACACACAATATTAACTAAATAAAAAAAAATTACAATAATATTTTCGATATCCCATTGCCTTGTTGTAATCAAGTTGAGAGAGCTGTAGTTATACGGAACAGTCTACAGTGGAAATCTAAAGTTTCCTATGAAAGAACATATACAATCTAAAAGTTAACAGTCTGTTTTCAGATTGAGAAAACGCATTTCATTTCCCAAGAGGCCGAACTCAAGAACTTATTGATTCCCTAACCGAGGGGAAGTTCTGAGGCTCCAAACATGTTCTAAGGACATGCTCCCATACCAACAAGTCTTTCTATCAGAAGCCCATAATATTAAAGTCTCGTAATTGCATTTTAGACATAACAAATCACACCATTCAAGTACTTAAATAAATTTGCACCAGGAAAGAAAGGTGGCAAGTTGTGTAATGAAATCTGAAAACATACCCAACAACATGCCATGCTATGTCATTTCATGCATGTGCCGGTCTCCTTTCCAACACAGGATACCATAGAAGCTCCTCTGCAATCAGTGCAGCCTGGTCGACTCTTCTACTCTCCCGCAGAGTTCCTGCACCGAAACGCCCATTGATTTAGATATCTCCTCCATCCACCCGCGGCGGAGGTCTAGGAATGACTCGATGAGATCTCCGTCCAAGAAATTCCCAGCATCCACAGTCTCCTCAGTGTGAAACGACCTCCACTGCTCGTGGCTCAGTCCTCCGACTCCTTTGATCACCCTTCTCAAGTTTGACTGAAGCTTCTACGTACTGATCACGAGGAAGGGACGCAATCACTCCAATCGCGCCATTAAACGTGACGAGTATGACAGTCGGAATCTGACCCACATTGGAATCCGCCAACAGCATTCTAAGGGAACCGTGGCAAAACCGGTTGACAAATTCTCCGAGGTGATGCTCGCCAACCACCTCGAGACAGCCCCTCTCCTCATCAGTGGTGCCTCTGCTGTTCATCCTCGCTGTGAAGAGGTTGAATTTATAGTCCGCTCCAAGATAAGTGCCATCATGGAGAATCTCAAAGGCAGACAAGTAATTTGCAATTCGATCACGTGCCAGCTCTTCAATGGCACCCTCCTCATGCTGGATGACAAAATGAAAGAATGGTCAGTCCTAAAGAGAATAATTAAAACTATGGTCAAGACCAAGAGTTTCTTCCATTCAGAACGAAGTGTTGAAACTCTAAGTTCAGGTTGCCCCGAGAAACCAGGGACATGTACCTTCCCCAAACAAACCAAACCCTCTGGTACTACTTTGGCAAATTCCACTCGATCCCCCTCATAAACCACCTGTGAGAATATATCGTGCTTTTTATACAACATGAAACAGGGGCTACGAACATGGCAACCTTAATTTGGCTATGCAAAGATAAAAAGGCAGATGTCGGGCATTCCCCAATTGAGAAAACATGGCAAAATGTTTGCTAGAGATTGTGCTCGCGTTCACGTCAAAAGTAACAGCTATAATTGCACGACTGTTCTAGAAGGCAAAGGGGTGCAGACAGAAAGCAGAGAAACTCCAGAAATGTACGAGTGATTTAAACTAATAAGATTGCTTGCCTTGTATATCAGCAGGGATATACGTGGCATCTTCAGATCATCAATGACAATTAAGTCTTCATGAGTTCGTGCATAGAAGGCAAAAACTTCGTGACTATCATGTTCACATTCAAATTGCAATTCAGTAGAACCATCGTCTCACAGCATCCACTTGTACAATTGAATTTGTCCATTAATTGCGGCTAATAATTTTCCTTTGAAGGAATTCAAAGAGTAAACAGTCCCCTTGGTTTCTTTTTCAGAAATCAGCTGTAATTTTCCATCCTCGACAGTGAAAACTAATATTTGACCCTGAAAGTGTTGTAGAATATGAATATAATTTTACTAACATATAGAAAATATATCAGATTGGCTTCATGCACGGTGCATCTAACCTTGGTCAATATCTTTTCTTCTGGGAAATAATATCCAGTCCCAACAGTAATAAGCATTACCGTCATCACAGAAGGAACAGCTAACTACGAAGAAACCATGCTCAAATGATCAAGCAGGTAAGTCGTCATGAACCTAAAAGTCTGGTCATCCAAAAGCTGAACAAAATGCATTTCATACTCTCCATCAATTGTCTGGTTGTACTTCAAGCTACAAATTGCAAACGTCCTCGACTGCTCCTGATGGCAAATGAAGGGTGCTAGTTTCCCAAGGGAGATAGAACAGATGTGAAGCTTTGGGATTTCATCAATGGTACCAATAGCAAGCTCGCCTTCTTTGGCAATTGCAAGACTGTCAATGGGAAAAATATGTCCCTATGTGAGCATATGAAAAATGGAAGGGGTTTTATCCCATAATTTTGTGCTGGAGCTGAGACTTAAGTGGAGAGCATTGCAAGAGATCAATTCAATCACCCTAAATAACTGCCTCAATGAAGTGAGACAGGCATAATCACACAAAAGACAGATTGAGGTAATTATCGTCGTTAAAAAGAGAGCGCTTATTGAGAAGTAGGTCAAATTCTATAAGCCAGCAGCCGCAATCAACAGCATAAGGTAGCACATACTTCAAGAAAAAGTATCCGTTTCATGCCACAAAAACAACCACCAATTAACTTCTAAATTTATTTATCCAACCCCCTCAGTCTGCACTATATCAGCAAATGAAGAATTTGTTATGTCAAGAAGTAGCACCGGATGACCCCCAGAAAGTCTTCATCCTATAAGAGGATATCCGGCACATGCCAAAATAGGACTAAAAAGAAGTTCCTCTATGTATCGCCATTGCTTAAATTACCTGTCAGGAAAAGCAGCAGAGCTGAATTGGCACACGTGGCTCACTGCTTTGAGATTTACAGTACTGTATAGTAACTTTTTGTTACTGCTGTAAATGACAGGAGAAAATATTGGAGAAAATTGGCCTATCTGCTGCGGCAAATACACGTGTAGTATTTTTTGATGAGAACGTACGGAGGGTGATGGGCTGAGTCCCAAGAGACACCTTCTTCATATCTGTTAACCCACCAGAATGCATGCTCAATCGAAAGTTCAAGAGATGACCATCTCCAAGAGCACAGGAGAGGTAAGATGTCTGTTTAGGAAAAGATGAGATACAAATGAGAAGCAAAAAGAATAATTAATCGGTGCTAAATCACTCTATGATCCTAAAAATACAAATATGTAGTTTGACTTTCGAGCCCACGCGTGCTACTTCATTTCTCTTAGGAAAAGAAAATGTTACCAGTCAAATAAAGTAGCAGGCACAAAATTGTCTACGAGTGTTCACCCAAAATCATCTCACTTAGTTACCTGGGTTTAGATATGCAACATGGTGCAAGTTGTACATAATAAACAATGCAGAAGCAACTACTTAAAATATAAGGCACAAAACAAAAGGAATGCATCATACCCCTTCAAAGGCAGAAAGCAGAATGGAACGAGGGTATTACATCTCTCCCAAATGCTCCTTGGTAATGAGATCCGAGTCTGGCAATGAAAATATCCTAATACTTATATCCGTCCACATTCCAACTGCTGCCAGCTGACTGTAATGGATATTCTCTCCAATGGGATTAATGTCAAGGCATGAGACATGATATTGTAGCTGTACATGTTTGACTTCGTTCAAAATCCCATCGCCAATTTCTATACAAACAAGATTACCACCTCCAGATGCCAGTAGAACCTGTCATTACAGAAGGTCAAAAAGAATGCAGAGGCACCTTCATGCAAGCATGGATGTGCACTGCAAGAGGCAAGATTCTCCTTAAATCACCAAGGGAAAAGAAAATGGCATGATGACCATACGGCAGGCAATCAAGAGACCAACTGATGCAAAAGCCGAATAATGTATAAAGCAAAACGAAAAAGACGAGCAGAATCATCAAATTCTATGCCAGCCATCAGAAGCGTTTGACGGTATGTAAAGCATGGCACAATTCGCACCAAAGAAGAAACGGAAGTCCCCAGCGGGGAAATAACCAATTTAAATCAACATATTGCCTGGAACTGTTCTATAACAGAAAGTTATCCAAACGGTAGTCAAATAAAGTCAGAGAGTGCATGCCACTTATAATAGTTTCTGCGTCCATGGACACAAAAGGTCAACCACCTGTTGAGGGAAAACATGGCAGATTTATATGATATTTCTAGTGTCCGTGTGAATAAGTCATAGAGTCCATGCCACTTTCAATAGTTTCTGCGTCCATGGACACAACACGTCAACCACCTGTCGAGGGGAAGCATGGCAGATTTATATGATACTTCCAGTGTCCGTACTCATAACTAACTCACTAGAAGAAAAAACTTGATATGAACACCTGAACCAAGAGGAAAATAATAGAAAGAGATTCCTCAACCATGAACATCGCAAACATTTTTACCTTCAAATTAGCAAATAATAGATCAGGTTTACAAACTCATTTGGTAAACTAACTCAAATAAAAGAAGAAAAAAATAAATTCATACAAAATGTTACAGATTATAAAGCTCTATTACATGCAACAGATATCATCGACAAAGATAACACCATGCATCAACTTTCACGCATCATTTTCCATCCCTTTTTTATGCTCATAGAGGAGAAGTCGTATCATTTCTAACAACATGCGTCCCGTCAAAACACAAAACCCAAAAGCATGAACCGTGTATTTGACTGAGTCAAATCCTTCTGAAGCAAGTGACCATTTTCAATCATTAGCTTTTATGAAAGAAATCCACATGCTATCGCATTTAACGTACACCAATGGACATCCATACCACGTGAGACATGGCTAAGCAAAAAATTGTGACACCTAGTAACATCTTTGAAAGGACAAGCCTGAGTGGCATTAGCAGTGGCGACATAAATAGGATATCCTTGCGGAGAATGCCATTCATTCCTCAGCTCTCTCGTTATGGAGTTTACAAGTCTCACAGAGCTTGAAGTCACCTGCCAATAGCGATTGTCAGCCACCAAAATTATAATAATATGCAAAGAAGAAATGAAAGCCCAAACAGGGCAACAAAAGTTATAGGTCCAATTAAATAATAGTGTTCTTCAATTTGAAAACCGAGTAAAGCTCAAAGGATTGGAATTATTTCCTGCCAATCTTACAGCCCTAGATCTTTAACTGGTTTGTGAACTCATCTCCCAAGCCTTCCCAAAGAATATTCCTAAAAGATTCCTGGCTACTCTTATACTATATGTAAGTCGCAAAAATGGTACCCCAAGATCTGCATAGCTAGAATCTAAAACATGGTAAAAAAGAGAAAAATATTTGTGCATCTAATTTAAAATCCATCGTTTTTTATGCAATAAAGCGACGATCCAAAACTCAAGTGCTTCTCCTTTATTACCCTTTGTGTCACTAGTTTAATGAGACTACCCCTCACAAATTGCGTTTAGTAACTGCTCATTATGTGAATTTATTGTGCATCAAGATTAGAAAATAGACTTGAGTACTAATTATAAAGTTTTCAACCACAAACTTTATTATTACATGCCGTCTTTACTCAGCCCACATTAATGAATCTCATATTATATTAATTAAGAATTATTATATTTTACCTTGTTAGACTAATTCTGTAAAACAGTATTTTTGAATCCCAATTAAGGGGATTCGGCTAATTTTGAATCCCATTACGTTCTTGTAGATAGTGACTAAGGTAAATGCGATTAACGTGTGTTGAATGGCAAAATAATTCTATTTTTCTACGACCGGCTGTCATCATTTTCGAGGACTTGAAAACCAGATAAGTTAAAACGAGAAACAGGCAACAGCTTAATGAGTTCAAGATATGTCGCTTTGTGTCGATCGTTAGCGCGTATAACATAGTTGTAGCCTGTCCTCGATGCGAACATCTCGAAACTATGCTCGAGCAAGACATAACGAACGCATGGAACCAAGTTGCTGTCGTTACTCTAATTATATGACCATGTCTAGAAAACATCGAGGGCATTGTAATCTCCAGCAGGCAACATTTAGCTCTCCTCTCTCAGACTCTTCATATAAAAACAAGCCCAAGTTAGAGAGCTAGAACTCAAGCCTGTCTTCACACTAAGAACGCAAAAGGAAGTCATTTTTTATGAGCTTCAAAGTGTCCATCATGGCCAAGTATGAGCTCGTTGTGGCATTACTCCTCGGTCTGTCCCTTTTTCGCTTAACGAGCGCCGGCGATCCCGACATTCTCACCGACTTTGTAGTCCCAAACGGCACTAACGTCGATGGCAACTTCTTCACGTACACCGGCATGAGGTCTCTCATGGGGTTTAATCCCCCGAGTGTATTTACGGTGACCAAAGCAAGTTTAAAGGAGTTCCCTGCTCTCGACGGGGAAAGCGTCTCGTTTGCGGTCCTCGAATTCCCGCCCGGCTCAGTGAACCCACCACACACCCATCCCCGCGGATCGGAGCTCCTGTTCCTCATATTTGGGTCCCTCGAGGTCGGGTTCGTCGACACGACCAACAAGCTCTTCACTCAGACCCTCCAAACTGGCGACATGTTCATATTCCCCAAGGGGCTCGTCCACTATCAGTACAATTTTAATCAGACCGACTTCGCGGTGGCATTCTCTGCATTCGGGAGCGCGAGCGCGGGAACAGTGTCAGTCCCTGTGACCGTGTTCGGGACCAACATCGACGGTGGAATCCTGGCTAAATCTTTCAACACTAATGTTTCCACCATTCAAGCACTGAAGGCTGGCCTCACACCCCCACCCACCAAAGCATGAGAAAGAGAGAGTGAGGGAGACAGACAGAGGGAGGTCAACTTCTAATCAAACAATTTGATCATTATTCCTGCAATTTATTTTTTTAAAAGCGTGAAGTGTTGAAAATCATTGAATAAAGCAAGCTTGATGATGTACTGATCTACTCCCATTTATCTCGTATAAGATTTGACTTTGCCAACACAAATATATGAACACCTAGTGGTACATTCGAAGTCAATTGACTTGCTATCTTTTCTTTCCCCTATATAGTTTTAGTACATGCAAATACTAGTTTTAGTTGAATCGTCCAATGTTACTAACTACTTTATCAGAAGCTCATTTTGGATTATTTTTCACATTTCGCCAAAAATCCGGCTTAGATTAGAAAATTATCTGGGGTTCCAAAAGATACATGAATTTATTGTCTACGCGCTTCAATCTACGCTCTATTGACAAGTAATCTTAGTAAAGGCGTCAGCTCATTTGATTGAGGCGTTATATACGAGACAGCCAGTACGAGTGAAATATTTCCACGCACACAAGCAAAGAAAAAGAGAGGACACAAGCACTTGACGAGAGAAATAAAGGGATGGTTCAAATATACATGGAATATTCTAGCTTGACCAGGTTTTCAATTCTCTACTGTCTTGCCTAAACTCGATGCCGGTGAACTATAAGGATGGAATTTTTTGTTCCACGCAAAGCCAGAATTATTGCTGTAGTCATTACTATCACCACCAACCTCATCTTCCACAACGCTCTTCTCTCCTTCCTCCTCCATTTTCTTGAGTTTATCCTCTTGACGTTCCTTCATCGCATAGACATGAGCATAGCTTGCACCAATGGAAGACATTAACAGAAATAGCTAGGAAGATAGAGACCCAGCAAACAGAAGGAAAAGATTAGTTGACTTTACTATTGTTTTCTACAATGAGCTTTGATTTATCATAATTTGACTTCCTTCGGTTTATAAATCTATGTATGGTAAACGTAACATGATTAGTTGCACCATTATCTAACCACCATGAATTAGATGGGGCTTCTGATAGGTTGAATTTATAAATAAAAATCACTAGCCACAAGCTTACGCTTAGACAATCAAGTTATATATTTATCGCAGTTTTTCTTTCTGTGACATTTCTTCTTACAAAAGAAGCAATGGTTACCATCCTTCTTGAAAAATTCTTTTTCAAGACTAAAACTGTTAGAATAACAGGTGGTTTGATGAGTTTCTTTATGAGTACGATTTTTGGACCTCTTACTCTTCTTATTGCTGGAATTAAAGGCGCATAGGGCAAGATCTCCTCTTTCTTTCCTCAATTTCTCTTCCTCTGTCACCACCCTAACTATCAGGCCATTAATTGACCATGTCTCATCTTAAGAGCTGTAAGTCTTGATAATCCCAAAATTTGGCGAAATGGCGTTTACGACTTAGTGCACAATGCAAGCAACAGAAAAAGAAACATTAAGTGCCTCGAGTTTTGTCTAGAAGTTTACCATCCTTAATATGTAAACCCTAACCCCACCAGAATCATCATACCTCATGTTGAAGAATCCTTGCAGATGCAACACAATCTCAACATTAGACGAGACACAATTCATAGTCTCCAAGACTGTCATCATCTGTCTATCAGTTAATTAGCAGGCATGCTACTCTTCAAGTATTTCCAAATGGAATTCTTTATAGATAACAAGTAAATCCAATTGCTTCTTTTCCAAGTACCAAAGTGTGCTTCCTGAAATTTTGTACTAGTGACAATAAGATTTGCTAGCTAATCCTCCATAAGAGTAATATGAACATCCATCAGCTCCATTCCAAATAAAAAATCATCTTTTCATTTCTTAAATTTTGAACTTGTAAAAACCTCAATCATAATGAAGATGTTGTTTCTAGAGAAAGTGATTGAAAAATAAGCAATCTATACAATTAACATTATGTGAGTACTGAGTAACTTGAAGCCGTATAAGTACATATTCTAAGAGTTACAAACATCATCATATAATCTCATTCGAATAGAATACATGACATATAGTTGTATGCTCTTCACATGACAACGACCATGAAAATATGTTCTCACCAGTGTGAATTCACCACATTTAGGTGTATGAATCACTAAGATTAGTCACACTTTGATAACTCTATAAAAATAGAGTTATTTTACCTATTTTAGGCAACAATTAAAGCAATATCTATGAGAAAATATTTGGATTTCCTTCTGATTATTTGAATTTTCCTTATTTATGAAGAATAATGATATATGGAGAAGATAAGGAAAAGATGGCAAAACTGAGGAATTTAAATCAAGCAGCAGTGGGAGATAAATATCAAATCAAAATCCTTTGATTTACTTCCTGATTTTGTGCGCAATTGCTTGGAGATAAGAATCTTGGATATATCTTATGAAGAGGAGAATAAAGAGAGAGAGAGAGAGAGGGGGGGAGCGTAGCGAGTTTTTTCTGTTAAATCGTTTTTCATTGTTCTGATCGTTTTTCAAGTATTTTGAAGAGAAGACAAAAGTGGTGACAAAATTCTTGTTCTTTGATTCAAGATGTTGAGTTTAATTTATACTTTTATTTATTCATCTACTATGTTCTAATTTTCTTTTGTTAGGGCTACGATGTAGCCTAACCATGATGATGTGAATTTCATGATTTTTATGTTTTACAATTGATCTCATTCATGTGAGTTATATATTATTATGCATAATGTTTTTGAGTGACTGGCCACCACTTGAATGATCTGATGTGCATGTCTGAGACTAAGAAGTGATGATATGCAATTGCTCATTATAATATATAACCATGAATTAAACGTGGATAAAGATATATCACGTTACTTATGTAGCTTTCGGTAATAAGGTGATCCAAAAGACTAATTGTAAGCCGGGAATATTCATAGTTTTTAAGGCACTTATGTTTATTTTAATTCACATAGAGATATAGTGGATTAATAAACTGAGTAGGTTTGCTATACCTAGAGATAAGATAGTAAATAGGTTAGGAAATTCCGCTATCACATGTTTGATATCGTTCTTGTATTCACAACAATCTGAAATTCATATCTAGTGGTTATGGTGAAATCGGATGCTCTAACATATTTATCTTATCGATTTACTGCATTTAGTCTACATATTTTGTTTTTAATTTATTCTCAATTATATTTTGATCTGTTACATAAATTTTAGAATTAATCTATTTGAGTAGTTAATTAGTTTATTAATCATCGATCTCCGTGGGACGATATTCTTTCTCATCATTATATTACTCGTTCGACACATTCACTTGCGTTTAGAATTTTATGAACAAGTTTTTGGCGCCGTTGCCGGGGATCGTTTGTTTAATACTAATTAATATCAATACCGGATAATTCTAAGTTTAATCTAGCTTTCGTTTTGTTTTATTTTTCAGGGTGTACATCAGTTTATGACACGTAGCCAACAAGGGAAACTTGTTGAGCTAGATCCAGAAATCGAGCGTACATTCAAAAGGCGACTGAGAGAACAGAGAAATCACGCTAAGAAGATGGCAGACGGTAATAATGAAAATCCACGTAGACTCTTAAGAGATTATGCTATGCCAACAGTTCAAGGCACCGCATCAAGTATCAGAAGACCTGCAATTCAAGCAAACAACTTTGAGATTAAGCCGTCACTCATTCAGATGCTTCAACAATCAGTGCAATTCAGTGGGCTACCAAGCGATGATCCAAACACTCACATCGATGCTTTTCTTGAAATCTGTGACACCATTAAATATAATGGAGTTACAGATGATGCTATTAGATTGAGATTATTTCCATTCTCTCTTAGAGACAAAGCTAAGAGTTGGCTTTCTTCTCTTCCTGCAGGATCAATTACTACATGGAATGATATGGTTCAGAAATTTCTTGGTAAGTTCTTTCCACCTGCAAAGTCTGCGAAGATGCGTAACGATATTACTAATTTTATGCAAATGGATAATGAATCATTATATGAAGCATGGGAAAGATTTAAAGAATTTCTTAGGAGATGTCCACATCACGGACTACCCGTATGGATGCAGGTACAAACTTTTTATAATGGCTCTAGTACAAATCTTCGTTCTATGATTGATGCAGCTGCAGGAGGAACTCTAAATAATAAAACACCAGAACAAGCCTACAATTTATTAGAGGAGATGGCATCAAATAGTTATCAATGGCCTACTGAGAGACTACCAATGCGAAAAGTTAGCGGAGTTCACGAAGTGGATGCTTTTGCTGCAATTACTGCACAATTTGAAGCACTCAACAAAAAGCTAGATAATGCCATGAAAATTCAGAATTTGACATGTGATTTTTGTGGTGGATGACATGTTAGCACAGCGTGTCAGGTAGGTAATACTTTTAAACAATCTAGTGAAAATTCTAACTTTGTTGGGAATTTTAACAGGTCACAGAATAATCCCTACTCCAACACGTACAATCCAGGATGGCACAATCATCCAAATTTTTCATGGAATAATCAAAATGTGACAAGATCACAGGGATTTAAACAATCGGAAGAGACAAAGTCAAATTTGGAAGATATAGTCACCAAACTTGCTAATACAACTCATGACTTCATCAAAAGCACCGATGTGAGATTTCAAAATTTGGAGATGCAAGTGGGTCAGTTAGCAAGCATGATGTCAGGGAGACAACAACGTTCTTTGCCGAGTAACACAGAGAAAAATCCAATTGAAAACATAAAAGCTATTACCCAGAGAAGTGGTAAACAAGTGGGAGAAGAAGAGATTGTCAGAGACGAGGAAGAGGTGACCAATAAACAATCAAAAGAGACAAGCAAAAGTAAACTTTTACCAGATAATCCCAAGACATATGTGCCGCCAATTCCATTCCCTCAGCGACTCCAGCAGCATAAAATAGATAAGCAATTTTCTAAATTTCTTGATGTATTTAAAAAATTGCATATTAACATTCCTTTTGCAGATGCTTTAGCGCAAATGCCTAGTTATGCAAAATTTTTGAAGGAGATTTTGGCAAACAAAAGGAAATTTGAGGATTATGAGACTGTGAAGTTAAATGAGGGGTGTTCGGCCATCCTACAAAACGAATTACCTTTGAAATTAAAAGATCTAGGGAGTTTTACTATTCCTTGCACTATTGGAGATTCTTACTTTGAAAAGGCATTATGTGATTTAGGTGCAAGTATTAATTTGATACCTTATTCAATTTTCAAGAAATTAGGATTGGGCGAGGTAAAAGCAACCACGGTGTCACTTCAACCGGGCTGATCGATCAATTAAATATCCAAGAGGTATTGTGGAAGATGTTTTGGTAAAAGTTGACAAATTTATCTTTCCTGCAGATTTCATAGTTCTTGACATGGAGGAAGATTTTGAGGTACCACTTATCTTAGGTCGACCTTTTCTAGCAACAGGAAGAGCTCTTATTGATGTACAACAAGGGAAGTTGATTCTTAGAGTTCAAGATGATCTTGATTCATTTAAAGTTTTTAAAGCAATGAAATATCCATCTGATGATAATTCTTGTTTTAGAATTGAGACAGTTGACAAGTTGGTGAATAATGTTTTTCAGGAAAATATTTTTAAAGATCCACTTGAAGCATGTCTGATTCAACCAAGGGACAAAGATATTCAGAATGAGGAGATAAAGGAGTACGCAAATTTCATGGAGGCAATTCCATCATATTCAAGGCAAAAGGCAATTAAATTTGAGGAGTTGGGACAACACATTACAAAGCCTAAACCATCAATTGAAGAGCCTCCAATTCTTGAACTCAAACCCTTACCTTCTCATTTGAAATATGCTTATTTAGATGGAGTTTCTTCTTTACCGGTAATTATATCTTCTTCTTTGACAGATTTGATGGAGAAGAAATTGCTCAGAGTATTAAGAGAGCATAAGGATGCAATTGGATGGAAAATAGTTGATATCACGGGAATTAATCCTTCAATTTGCATGAACAAAATTTTGATGGAGAAGCAATATAAACCCACTATCCAACCTCAGAGGCGTTTGAACCCAAAGATGCAAGAAGTAGTGAAAGCTGAGGTAATTAAGCTACTTGATGCAGGTATCATCTATCCTATATCTGATAGTTCTTGGGTAAGTCCTGTACAAGTTGTGCCAAAGAAAGGTGGTATGACTGTTCAGAAAAACGACAACAATGAATTGATTCCAACTAGAACGATTCTTGGGTGGCGTGTGTGTATGGATTACAGAAAATTGAATGATGCCACTAGAAAAGATCACTTTCCTTTACCATTTATTGATCAGATGTTAGAAAGACTTGCAATGCATGAGTTTTATTACTTTCTGGATGGATATTCAAGGTATAATCAGATTCCTATTGCACCGGAAGATCAAGAGAAAACTACTTTCACTTGTCCCTATGGTACTTTTGCTTTTAGAAGAATGCCCTTTGGTCTTTGTAATGCACCAGCTACTTTTCAGAGATGCATAATGGCTATTTTTTCTGATATGGTTGAAAAATATATTGAGATTTTCATGGATGATTTTTCTGTTTTTGGCTTATCATTTGATTCTTGTTTAAATAATTTGGCTTTGGTCTTACAAAGATGTGAGGAGACTAACCTTGTTTTGAATTGGGAGAAGTGCCACTTTATGGTGCATGAAGGAATAGTGCTCAGGTATAAAATTTCTCAAAATGGAATAGAAGTCGATCGAGCCAAAGTGAAGGTTATTGCAAAATTACCTCCGCCAACATCTGTGAAACTTGTTAGAGGATTTTTGGGGCATGTAGGATTTTACAGGCGATTTATAAAAGATTTTTCAAAAATTGCTAAACCTCTTTCTAATCTTTTGGAAAAAGATGCTCCTTTTAATTTTTCTGTTGAATGCATGCAAGCTTTTAACAATTTAAAGGAGAAGTTAACGTCAACACCAATTATGGCAGCACCAAATTGGGATTTACCTTTTGAACTGATGTGTGATGCTAGCGATTTTGCAGTAGGAGTTGTTTTGGGACAAAGGAAGAATAAAAATTTTCGAACCTTATCAGGTGCACAATTGAAGTATTCAACAACAGAAAAGGAACTTTTGGCGGTAGTATTTGCTTTTGATAAATTTTGTTCTTCTTTAATTGGCTCAAAAGTTATAGTTTATTCTGACCACTCTGCTCTTAAGTATCTGCTTGAAAAGAAAGAATCAAAACCTAGGTTGATCAGGTGGATTCTATTGCTGCAAGAATTTGATTTGGAAATCAAAGATAAGAATGGGACTGAAAATCTAATTGCAGATCACTTATCAAGAATTCCAAATTCAAAGGAAGAGGTAAGACCAATTTTGGAAGAGTTCCTTGATGAGAAAAATTTTTCCATTAAGTCCACAAAAATTCCCTGGTACGCAGACTTTGTAAATTATTTGGTAAGTAATGTTCTTCCTCCTGAATTATCATATCAACAAAAGAAAAAATTCTTTTCTGATGTTAAAAATTATTTTTGGGAAGAACCTTTCTTGTTTAAAGTATGTGCAGACAAGGTCATAAGGAGATGTGTTCCAGACGAAGAAAATGCAAACATTCTACATCATTGTCATGATGGAGAGGCAGGTGGCCATTTTGGTGCCACCAAAACTGCAACTAAGATTTTACAATCTGGTTTTTATTGGCCTACACTTTTTTAAGATGCATACTCCTATGTAGTTTCATGTGATAGGTGTCAGAGAACTGGAAATATTTCAAGAAAAAATGAGATACCTTTAAACAACATTATTGTGTGTGAATTATTTGATGTTTTGGGTATTGATTTCATGGGACCCTTTACACCTTCTTATGGAAATTTATACATTTTAGTGGCTGTGGAGTATGTGTGGGTAGAAGCTATAGCATTGCCAACAAATAATGCTAAGGTTGTGGTCAAATTCTTAAAGAAAAATATTTTTACCCGATTCGGCACTCCTAAGGCAATCATAAGTGATAGGAGAACACATTTTTATAACAAACAATTTGAAGCACTTTTGAGTAAGTATGGAGTCACACATAAGGTTGCAACCCCTTATCATCCTCAAACTAGTGGTCAAGTAGAGATTTCAAATAGGGAAATCAAGAGAATTTTAGAAAAAACAGTGAATGCCTCTAGGAAAGATTGGTCAATAAAACTTAATGATGCACTTTGGGCCTATAGGACAGCGTTCAAAACTCCAATTGGGATGTCTCCTTTTAGGCTAGTGTTTGGAAAGGCTTGTCACTTACTAGTGGAATTAGAGCATAAAGCATATCGGGCATTGAAATTTCTGAATTTTGATATGCAGTCTGTAGGTGAAGAAAGATTATTGCAACTAAATGAATTGGAGGAATTTCGCAATGAGGCCTATGAAAATTCTAAGTTGTACAAGGAGCGTACAAAAAGATGGCATGACAAGTACATATTCAGAAGATAGTTTAAAATTGGTCAAAAAGTCTTACTTTATAACTCCCGTCTTAAACTTTTTCCATGAAAGTTGCGGTCTCGATGGTCTGGTCCTTTTATAGTTACACAGGTATTCCCATATGGAACAGTTTAAGTTGATCATGACACTGAGGGCACATTCAAAGTGAACAGTCGACATTTGAAGCCCTACTTTGAAGGTGGTTACAACAAGCAGAAGACCACCATTGAACTCCATCCTCCAACATAGCGACATCTGAGATAATTTGGCTGAAAACTATAAAGCAAGCGCTTCTTGGGAGGCAACTCAAGCAATTTAATTATATTTTTATTTATTCAAAAAAAAAGATTAACTTTTCTCTATTTTATGCAGGTTATTTTTTTTTTAGGGATCATCTTTCAAGAGTTTAATCATCAAGGTCATCGATGAACTTATCCTACAACCAGAGGAGTTTTCTTCTTCCTATTTCTATTATTCGCATTGAGGACACTGCTTCATTCAAGTTTGGGGGGGAGACAAAATTTTTGGCTAAATTTTTTTTATCATGATTACATTCCTGGTTGAAAATTTTGCGATTCTTAGGAAAATTTAAATTTTATTTAAACTTGCAATTGATGTGTGAGTTAATCGTAATTCTGATTATGTTGATCCACTTACCGAGCACTAAAAGTCCTTAATTTTTGAATTGTATGTAAATTTAGAGAACATTCATGTGAAGTATGTGATTTTCTTAGATTTCACCCAAATCTTAGAATTTGTTTGATTTTCTCTTGAGGCGAAATCCTAAGCTAAATCTAACTAAGAAAATGATTTAGGCAATTTTTGGATCGATTGAGCCTTTCAAGCTAACCATGTTTATTTATCCCTAGTCACCCCGTTAAGCCTTAATTATTATCCGATTTTTCATTGGCACCCATATATATTTAGCCTAGCCGTTATCAAATTATATCATTGTCCCATGCCCTATGAACACGTTGATTTTCTTTTGGGATAATAAATTATTTGAGCTTGATAGAAATTTGGGAGGAATGATGGAGTATGAAAAAAGCAAAAAAAAAAAAAAAAAAAAAAAGTGATTGCTATGATTGTTTGGGGTGTATTGTCAAAAAAAAAATTGCTTTTATGGTTCCCTATCCAACTTTAATTGAGTGAGCCTTTTGGATACTTAATGGGTTGGAAATTTTCATGTTATATTAGGAGGGACTTTGGGAGAAACTCCACCATAAAGCAATTCAAAAGAAAAAAAAAAAAAGAGAAAAGAAAAAGGAGAAGAAAAAAAAAAGGAATGATGATATATGGTGGCAGAAAAATTATTTTGGAGTAAAATAGGACAATGACATTGGCTCTAATTAGATCCTAGAAATCAACGTGTTGATGGGTGATTTGAGCTTAAAATTCTCATTATCTCACCTTTAGCCCAGCCTTACATTATAACTCGAGAAAAGTCCTATTGATTTTTTGTTGGATAATTAGCTTACATTAGTGGAGAGAGGAATGCAAAGCAAACCTATGAGATTTGGTCATAATTATTGAGAATTTTTGAGAGGTTACATGTCAATGTGAATTTATATGAATTGCATATAATTCAAAAAAGATTAAGACTCTCACACATACACTTGGATCACATAGTTAGAATTGGTCTTAACTTATAAATCAATTTCAATGTTTGGATGAAATTTGTGTTTTTCTTTGAATTGTGAATTTGAGCAATTATGGAAAGATGTCATGGAGAAGGTTGTTAGCTTGAGTATGTGTTATGTCTTGATTTTGCTCGAGGACTAGCAAAAGGTTAAGTTTGGAGGTTTGATAACTCTATAAAAATAGAGTTATTTTACCTATTTTAGGCAACAATTAATGCAATATCTATGAGAAAATATTTGGATTTCTTTCTGATTATTTGAATTTTCCTTATTTATGCAGAATAATGATATATGGAGAAGATAAGGAAAAAGATGGCAAAACTAAGGAATTTAAATCAAGCAGTAGTGGGAGATAAATATCAAATCAAAATCCTATGATTTACTCCCTGATTTTGTGCGCAATTGCTTGGAGATAAGGATCTTGGATATATCCTATGAAGAGGAGAATAAAAAGAGAGAGAGAGGGGGGGGGAGAGTAGTGAGTTTTTTCTGTTAGATCGTTTTTCATTGTTCTGATCGTTTTTCAAGTATTTTGAAGAGAATACAAAAGTGGTGACAAAATTCTTGTTCTTTGATTCAAGATGCTGAGTTTAATTTATATTTTTATTTATTCATCTACTATGTTCTAATTTTCTTTTGTTAGAGCTATGATGTAGCCTAACCATGATTATGTGAATTTCATGATTTTTATGTTTTACAATTGATCTCATTCATGTGAGTTATATATTATTGTGCATAATGCTTTTGAGTGACTGGCCACCACTTGAATGATCTGACGTGCATGTCTGAGACTAAGAAGTGATGATATGTAATTGCTCATTATAATATATAACCATGAATTAAACGTGGATAGAAATATACCGCGTTATTTGTGTAGCTTTCGATGATAAAGTGATCCAAAAGACTCATTGTAAGCAGGGAATATTCATAGTTTTTAATGCACTTATGTTTATTTTAATTCACATAGAGATATAGTGGATTAATAAACTGAGTAGGTTTGTTATACCTAGAGATAGGATAGTAAATAGGTTAGGAAATTCCGATATCACATGTTTGTAATCGTTCTTGTATTCACAACAATCTGAAATTCATATCTAGTGGTTATGGTGAAATCGGATACTCTAATATATTTATCTGATCGATTTACTGCATTTAGTCTACAAATTTTTTTTTTTAATTTATTCTCCATTATATTTTGATCTGTTACATAAATTTTAGAATTAATCTATTTGAGTAGTTAATTAGTTTATTAATCATCGATCTCCGTGGGACGATATTCTTTCTCATCATTATATTACTTGTTCGACACGTTCACTTGCGTTTAGAATTTTATGAACACACCTCAACTATATGTTGTACATGCGTCCCTCTATGGACCAATACACAATTACCTCCTTTGAGAATATGACTACTCATTAGAATATGAGACATCCCACCACAATATGATATCAAAATTTCACAAACCCAATCAAGTATGTCACTTTGGTGGCCATAACCCAATTCAATCGTTGAAACTCTCTCATACCAAAAATATAAACATTATATCTCATATTTATTATATACATGCAATTTTAGATTTGAAGACAGGGACAATTTGTCACTAAAATCACATGCTACACCAGTTACATTATTTCATTCATTGATATGATTGAAATGCTATCAATGAATCACGCTATACACATTCCAATTTGTGATAATGTACATGTGATCTAATATCTTTATTTGCATTTTCACATCATTAAAGGGATCGAACATGTAAACCGAATATACCACATTGTAAAGCATCGTGATACGAGAACACCGAGGCTAAGCATGCTCCAAAAGGAGCCTGCACGCTCCGCCTGAGTACGCGGTGTGTGTAGCTCACGCTCGACATGCCTCATTCGACCTGGACTGCCAATTTGACTTGTCCAATCAGTGGTCAACCAGGTCAAGTCAGCGGGTCGGGTCGGGTCACCCACTATTAATCAGGTTAACCCATTTTAGTGGGTCACCAACTTCATTCGATGATGTTAGCCCCAACATGTGCTAGGCGACAATTGCGCATGGTGACGTGTGCGGCGTGTCTGGCATCCTTTGGAGGTGCACCACCCATCAATATTCTCATTTCAACAAGATCTATCCATCTATGTGATCGAAAATAATTTTCACCAGATAAAAAATTCTGAAAACAGGCCACATCCTAAAGTTCCAGACCTAGACTATGGCTACTGTGATACCACATGTAAGCCATGAAAGCAATACCCTGAGATCTCCATAACTAAAATCTAGTACTTCTCCTTTACTACCTTTTGTATCATTGACTTAATTAGAATGCCCCTCATGAATTGTGTTCAGTAACCACTCCTTATATGAGGTTATTTGTGTATCAAGGTTAGTAAAGAGACTTAAACACTATTTATAGTATTTTCAACCACAGACCCTATCATTATAGGCGAGCTGTACTCGATCCATATTAGTAAGTCCCATATTAGATTTATTAAAAATATTTATACCCTATCTTATTAGATCAATCCCGTAAATTGGTAGATTTCAATCTCAATTAATAACGATCCAACCAATTTCGAAGCCTGTTACATTCTTGTAAATAGTTACTAAGGTAAATGTGATTAACGTGTGTTGAATGGCAAAATAATTCCCTTTTTCTACGACCGGCTGCCATCATTTTCGAGGACTTGAACTTGAAACCCAGATAAGTTAAAACAAGAAACAGGCAGCAGCTTGATGAGTTCAGATATGTCGCTTTGGGTCGATCATTAGCGCGTATAGCAGAGTCGTAACGCGTCCTCGATGTGAATATCTCGGCAATATGCTCGAGCAAGATATAACAAACGCATGGAACCAAGTTGCTGTCGTTACTCTAATTATTTGACAGTGCCTAGAAAACATCGAGGGCATTGTGATCTCCGGCAGGCAACATTTAGCTCTCTTCTCTCTCAGACACTTCCTATAAAAACAAGCCCAAGTTAGAAAGCTAGAACTCAAGCCTGTCTTCATACTAAGAACGCAAAGGGAAGTAATTTTTTTCTGAGCTTCAAAGTGTCCAAAATGGCCAAGTATGAGCTCGTTGTGGCATTAGTCCTCAGCCTGTCCCTTCTTCGCTTAATGAGCGCCGGCGATCCCGACATTCTTACCGACTTTGTGGCCCCGAATGGCACCAACGTCGATGGCAACTTCTTCACGTACACTGGCATGAGGTCTCTTGCGGGGTTTAATTCCCCGACTGCATTTACGGTGACCAAAGCAAGTTTAAAGGAGTTCCCTGCTCTCGACGGGCAAAGCGTCTCGTTTGCGGTCCTCGAATTCCCGCCCGGCTCAGTGAACCCACCACACACCCATCCCCGCGGATCGGAGCTCCTGTTCCTCATATATGGGTCCCTCGACGTCGGGTTCGTCGACACGACCAACGAGCTCTTCACTCAGACCCTCCAAACTGGCGACATGTTCATATTCCCCAAGGGGCTTGTCCACTATCAGTACAATTTTAATCAGACCGACGTCGCGGTGGCAGTCTCTGCATTCGGGAGCGCGAGCGCGGGAACAGTGTCAGTCCCTGTGACCGTGTTCGGGACCAACATCGACGATGGAATCCTGGCTAAATCTTTCAACACTAATGTTTCCACCATTCAAGCACTGAAGGCTGGCCTCACACCCCCACCCACCAAAGCATGAGAAAGAGAGAGTGAGGGAGACAGAGGGAGGTCAACTTCTAATTAAACAATTTGATCATTATTCCTGCAATTTATTTTTTAAAAAGCGTGAAGTGTTGAAAATCATTGAATAAAGCAAGCTTGATGATGTACTGATCTACTCCCAAAATTTGGCGAAATGGCGTTTACGACTTAATGCATAATGCAAGCAACATAAAAAGAAACATTAAGTGCCTTGAGTTTTGTCTAGAGGTTTACCATCCTTAATATGCAATCCCTAACCCCACCAGAACCATCATACCTCATGTTGAAGAATCCTTGCAAATGCAGCATAATCTCAACATTAGACGAGGCATAATTCATAGTCTCCAAGACTGTCATCATCTTCTATCAGTTAATTAGTAAGCATGCTACTCTTCAAGTGTTTCCCAATGGAATGCTTTATAGATAACAAGTAAATCCAATTGCTTCTTTTCCAAGTACCAAAGTGTGCTTCATGAAATTTTGTACTAGTGACAATAAGATTTGCTAGCTAATTCTTCATAAGAATAATATGAACATCCATCAGCTCCATTCCAAATAAAAAAATCATCTTTTCATTTCTTAAAGTTTGAAGTAGTAAAAACCTCAATCATAATGAAGATGCTATTTCTAGAGAAAGTGATTGAAAAATAAGCAATCTATACAATTAACATTACGTGAGTACTGTGTAACTTGAAGCTGTATAAGTACACATTCTAAGAGTTACAAACATGACATAATTGTATGCTCTTCACATGACAGCGACCATGAAAATATGTTCTCACTAGCGTGAATTCACCATATTTAGGTGTATGAATCACTAAGATTAGTCACGCCTCAACTATATGTTGTACATGTGTCCCTTTATGAACCAATACACAATTACCTCCTTTGAGAATATGACTACTCATTAGAATATGAGACATCCCACCACAATATGATATCAAAATTTCACAAACCCAATCAAGTATGTCACTTTGGTGGCCATAACCCAATTCAATCGTTGAAACTCTTTTATATCAGAAATATAAACTTTATATCTCATATTTATTATATACATGCAATTTTAGATTTGAAGATAGGAACAATTTGTCACTAAAATCACATGCTACACCAGTTACATTATTTCATTCATTGATACAGGTTAAATGCTTTCAATGAATCACGCTACACACATTCCAATTTGTGATAATGTACATGTGAGCTAACATCTTTATTAGCATTTTCACATCATTAAAAGGATCGAACATCTAAACCGAATATACCACATTGTAAAGCATCATGATAAGACAACGCCGATGCCGAGCATGCTCCAAAAGGAGCCTGCATGCTCCGCCTGAGTGTGCGGTGTGTGTAGCTCATGCTCGACATGCCTCATTCGGCCTGGATCGCCAATTTGACTTGTCCGATCAGTGGTCAACCATGTCAAGTCAGTAGGTCGGGTCAGGTCACCCACTATTAATCAAGTCAACACATTTTAGTGGGTCACCAACTTCATTTGATGACGTTAGCCCCAGCATGTGCTGGGCGACAATTGCGCGTGGTGGCGTGTGCGGCATCCTTTGGAGGTCGCCACCCATCAATATTCTCATTTCAACAAGATCTATCCATCTATGTGATCGAAAAATAATTTTCACCAGATAAAAAATTCTGAAAACAGGCCACATCCTAAAGTTCCAGACCTAGACTATGGCTACTCTGATACCACATGTAAGCCATGAAAGCAATACCTCGAGATCTCCATAACTAAAATCTAATACTTCTCCTTTACTACCTTTTGTATCATTGACTTAATAAATGCCCCTCATGAATTGTGTTCAGTAACCACTCCTTATATGAGGTTATTTGTGCATCAAGGTTAGTAAAGAAACTTAAACACTATTTATAGTATTTTCAACCACAGACCTTATCATTATAGGCGAGTTGTACTCGATCCATATTAGTAAGTCCCATATTAGATTTATTAAAAATATTTATACCCTATCTTATTAGATCAATCCCGTAAATTGGTAGATTTCAATCTCAATTAATAACGATCCAACCAATTTCGAAGCCTGTTACATTCTTGTAAATAGTTACTAAGGTAAATGTGATTAACGTGTGTTGAATGGCAAAATAATTCCCTTTTTCTACGACCGGCTGCCATCATTTTCGAGGACTTGAACTTGAAACCCAGATAAGTTAAAACAAGAAACAGGCAGCAGCTTGATGAGTTCAGATATGTCGCTTTGGGTCGATCATTAGCGCGTATAGCAGAGTTGTAACGCGTCCTCGATGTGAATATCTCGGCAATATGCTCGAGCAAGATATAACAAACGCATGGAACCAAGTTGCTGTCGTTACTCTAATTATTTGACAGTGCCTAGAAAACATCGAGGGCATTGTGATCTCCGGCAGGCAACATTTAGCTCTCTTCTCTCTCAGACACTTCCTATAAAAACAAGCCCAAGTTAGAAAGCTAGAACTCAAGCCTGTCTTCATACTAAGAACGCAAAGGGAAGTAATTTTTTTCTGAGCTTCAAAGTGTCCAAAATGGCCAAGTATGAGCTCGTTGTGGCATTAGTCCTCAGCTTGTCCCTTTTTCGCTTAACGAACGCCGGCGATCCCGACATTCTTACCGACTTTGTGGCCCCGAATGGCACCAACGTCGATGGCAACTTCTTCACGTACACCGGCATGAGGTCTCTCATGGGGTTTAATCCCCCGAGTGTATTTACGGTGACCAAAGCAAGTTTAAAGGAGTTCCCTGCTCTCGACGGGCAAAGCGTCTCGTTTGCGGTCCTCGAATTCCCGCCCGGCTCAGTGAACCCACCACACACCCATCCCCGCGGATCGGAGCTCCTGTTCCTCATATATGGGTCCCTCGACGTCGGGTTCGTCGACACGACCAACGAGCTCTTTGTTGGATGAAATCCCTTAAAGTATTTTGAAGTTGACAAAACAAGTTTATCAGTCTAGTCTAAAGACTTACAGATTCTGAAGATCAAAGTCTGAAGATCAAAGTCTGAAGATCAAAGTCTGAAGATCAAAGTCTGAAGACTTACAGATTCTATTGACAAAGTCTGAAGACTAAAGTCTGAAGCTAGCAAGACTCAAGACTTATATTTTGAAGTCTACTCACAAGGACAGTTTCCGGGACGACGTTTATTCGATCTTATACGATCTGTCTTCTAACGTCTGATGGATATCTTTCTACTGGATTCAGCACTAAACGATCTAAGTTTTATATGGAATATGTTTAGATTCCTTAACGACTTCGCAACTTATATTTGGAAGGATCTACTTATGGAAACCGAGATCCTGATTGTATGGGCGAGCAGGATTGATGGGCTATCAACACTTACCTTAAAGAGCTCGAGATCTCTCTAATTGATTCCGTCCAACGGGTTGATTGGAAGAACTTCTTTGGAAGGTGCCAACGGTACTGAAGGCATGAAGAAGTATATAAGAGAGATGCTCTAGTTGTTGAAGAGTGCGGATAGAAAAATTCCAAAGTCTGAAATCTCCTCTATCACTTTGCGATATCATTCTTTGAGCATTACATGTAATCAAAAGAGAGATCATATTGTAGATCTTGAGGAAGTGTAGTAGAGTAATCTACACTTTGTGGACTCAAGAGTGTGAGATTGTAATCACTCTTATTGATTCTTAGTGAAATCCGGCTGAAGGGCTGTCCGTGCGGGAGAGTGGACGTAGGCTTGATCTAAGCCGAACCACTATAAACTGGAGTCTTGATTCTCTATCCTTTATCCTTTATATTGTTATTTGCTTTCATTTGCTGCAATCGTTGACTTTAAATTATTCACATCTTATTTGATTTGAATTGTTAAAATTGCGATAAACACCTATTCACCCCCTCTAGGTGCCAATACTAGTTCTAACAATTGGTATCGAGCACGTGTGCTTGTTTGTAAGAAGTGTCTTTACTTCTAAGTAAAAGATCTATGGCTAGTATGCTGCCTACGGGGTTGGTTGAAGGACAAAGCAATACCGGACCTCCATACTTTGATGGAAAAGATTACAGCATATGGAAAAATAAGATGAAGGCATTCCTAAGATCGAAAGATCCTTTGGAATGGGAAGTTGTCGATAAAGGAATTATTCCCGTTGCTGAATCAGTCTCGAGAGAGGAAAAGAACCTCTTTGTTCCTATTCTTTTGACTCAAGAAGAAATTATCAAAAGACAGACTCTCGACGCCAAGGCTATTTACTCTTTATATTGTGCTTTATCCCCTACTGAATATAATAGAATATCTTCTTGTGATACAGCAAAAGAAGTATGGGACAGGCTTCACATTACCTATGAAGGAACCGATCGTGTGAAAGAAACAAGGATCAACATTCTCTTGGGACAATATGAAGTTTTTAAGATGAGATCAGGAGAATCAATTACCGACATGTTTAGTCGCTTTTACTGAAATTGTGAATGGTCTTGAATATCGGGGACATCCAATCTCGGGACATATGAAGGTCAACAAACTTCTTCGTGGACTCGAAAAGACCGGAATCACATAAAAACCTCAATAAGAGAGACACAGAGGATTGCTCCACTTTCGTAGATGAATTAGTTGGAACTCTTCAATCCTATGAAGTAGAACAGAACAACGAAGAGGAAGACTCAAAAGGTAAGAAATCTATTGCCTTAAAGTCTAATGACTATTCCGATGTTACAGATTCGAAGAAGATCTAGATGATGAAGAACTGGCATTGATGATAAAGAGATTCAGAAAGCTGAACAAAAAAAAAAAAAGGAAGGAAATTCAATTGGAAGAAACAAAATTCTCAAAGGTTTCAAAACAGGTCAACAGAGGAAGATGATACGAATATAGAAGTGACTTGCTTTGAATGCAAGAAAAGGGACACATCAGACCTAACTGTCCTCTCGTTAAAGAAGAGAAAAGGGAAGTCCGAGAAAAACAGGAAGGCACTCAAGGCGAGACTTGGAGTGATGCGAATGTGAAGATAGTGACAATGATTATGCCAATATCCGTTTAATGGCACGATCGGACTCGGACTCGGACCTTGATTCGGACTCTCGGACAGTGAACTCGAGGTAAGTAACTTGAAAATTCCTGTTAAAGTTTCTAAATACATTGATGAATTGTGTCTTAGTCTGAAAACCTCTCTTAAGAGGATCTCCGAATTAAAAAGGGAAAATTCTACTTTGAAACATAAGGATAAACTTATGAAAGAAAAGGTTGAAAAACTTGAAAAAGATATTGTTGTTACAAAAGAAAACTCAGACAATATTTTAAATGAAAATAATCTTTTGAAAAATGATATGACTAACATATCAAAGAGATTTTCAAATGGTTCTGAAAAACTGGACAAGATTCTTTCGATACAAAGACCATATTTTGACAAGTTGGGTCTTGGTATGACTTCTGAAACTATTCCACTAATTGATTTTCCAAAGGTAAAAGAAAGAATTAAACAAAGACCAGCTAGAACTGTTTACAAAAATCATTTTCAGAAAGTCTTTGTAAAACCTGTTGGTAGAAGTGCTCTAAGATGTTCCAAGTGTAAAAGCTCGGAACACTTCGAGAAAGAATGTCCTTTAGTTTGGAGACCTGTTAAAAGGAGTTGGGCTAAGACTGTCTATTGTACTAACACTTCTGGACCCAAGATGGCATGGGTACCAAAAAGAGCTTGAATTTTTGTTAATTGCAGGTTACTATCAAAAAGAAGATAAAATGGTATCTTGATAGTGGCTGCTCAAGACATATGACAGGAGATTCAAACCGCTTCATAAAACTTATCCGAGATAGACGGAGGAAAAGTTTCCTTTGGTGGTAACAATAGAGGGAAGATTACTGGTCGAGGAACAGTGAAGATTGGAAGCTTGTCAATCAATAATGTTTCATTAGTTGAAGGATTAAATTACAACTTGCTTAGCATAAGTCAGTTGTGTGATTCTGGTTTCAAGATCAACTTTCGGGAAGAAACGTGCTCGGAATCGGTAAAGACCTTACTCAATCTTTTACCGGTCGAAGACATGGAAATATCTATCTTCCGGATGTGAATCAAGAAAGATCACAATGCTTGATATCAGTACAAGATGAAGCAAATCTATGGCACAAAAAGCTAGGCCATATCAACATGAAGCAAATCAACAAGATCTTTACAAAGAAACTTGTTCGAGGATTGCCTACTTTGAATTATTCAAAATCTGATCTATGTACACCATGTGTCTTGGGTAAACAGAGTTAGAAATTCTTACAAATCTATAAATAAAGTTTCCACTAATCATGTATTGCAGCTTTTGCATATGGATTTGTTTGGACCTACCGTAACGAAAAGCATTGGTGGTAAAAGGTTCATCTCGGTAATAGTGGATGATTATTCACGATTTACTTGGGTCTACTTTCTTACAAGTAAGTCGAGACTTTCTCTCTTTTTCAAAATTTGCTAAAAAGGTGCAGAATGAGAAAGGTCATACTATTACAAGCATTCGTACAGACCATGGAGGTGAGTTTGAAAATCAAGAATTTGCTAACTTGTGTGATGAATTTGGTTTTCAACATAAATTCTCTTCTCCATATACACCATAACAGAATGGGGTTGTGGAAAGGAAGAATAGATCTTTACAAGAAATGGCAAGAACTCTTTTAATTGGAAATCAAGTTTCTTCAAGGTTTTGGGCGGAAAGTGTTGTTTCAACGCTTGCTATATTATAAACCGAGTGTTTTTAAGACCAATTCTTGAGAAAACTCCTTATGAAATTTTTAAAGGGAAGAAACCAATAGTTTCTTATTTTCAAATATTTGGTTGCAAATGTTTTATTTTAAAGAATGCTAATGATCGTGTTGGTAAGTTTGAAGAAAAATCAGATGAAGGATTCTTTCTTGGATACTCTACAACAAGCAAAGCCTTTAGAGTGTTCAACAAAAAGACTCGATCGTGGAAGAATCAATGAATGTAAAATTTCAAGACTCTCCACAAGTTCAGCGGATACTGGGCGAAGATTGAAACGCTCCGAAATTGTTAAAGCGACTCCACCGAAGCGGTTGCTAATTCAAGATCAGTACAACAAGCTACCGATGAAGAATCTACTCTAGAAGAAAATCAACAATCTATCGACTCGAACAAGAATCGGAAGCACAAGTCTAGTCATCCTGAAGAACTCATTATTGGAAATATTAATGAGGGAATTCGAACAAGATCCAAAAGGCGAGAAGAGTCTAGTGCTTTGTTGCTCTTATTTCGAAATAGAACCCAAAAATATCGAAGAAGCCTTAGCTGATGAAAGCTGGATTGAAGCAATGCAAGAAGAACTCGAGACAATTCAAAAGTATTAATGACGTATGGGAATTAACTCCCAAACCAAAAGGTAAATCAGTTATTGGAGCTAAATGGGTTTTCGGGAACAAAGTTGATGAAAAGGCAAAGTAACGAGAAACAAAGCAAGACTCGTAGCTAAAGGATACACGCAAGAAGAAGGGATTGACTACGATGAGACTTACGCTCCAGTAGCAAGGTTAGAAGCAATCAGATTATTACTTGTTTTTGCTTGCTATAAGAATTTCAGGTTGTTTCAAATGGATGTCAAAAGTGCATTTCTGAATGGAATTATTCAAGAAGAGGTCTACGTAGAACAACCTCCTGGTTTTGAAGATTCAAAGAAACCAGACTACGTATTCGATCGAAGAAAGCTTTATATGGACTAAAACAAGCTCCTCGAGCTTGGTATGAAAGGCTAAGCAATTTCTTAATTCATAGTGGCTTTTCTAAAGGTAATGTAGACACTACTCTGTTCATTAAAAAGGAAGGTAAAAGTTTTCTACTTGTTCAGATTTATGTAGATGACATCATATTTGGATCATCTAATGAGACCTTGTGCAAGAAATTTTCTAAGTCTATGCAGGATGAATTCGAGATGAGCATGATGGGTGAACTATCCTTTTTCCTTGGTCTACAAGTCAAACAACTAAAGGAGGGTATATTCATTCATCAAGAGAAATATGCAAAAGAACTTGTTAAAAAGTTCGGTCTGGAAAATTGCAAGAAGATCGACATACCAATGTCAAGTTCCTTGAAGATAGACAAAGATGAAGCAGGGGAAGAAAATTGATCAAAAATTATACGGGAGTATCATTGGCTCACTTCTTTATCTTACCGCATCCGGACGACATATTATTTAGTGTTTGCATATGTGCTAGATTCCAATCGATCCCGAGAGAATCTCATTTAAGCGCTGTTAAACGTATTATTAAATATGTTGCTACTCTTTTGCTAAGATCGGTCTTTGGTATCCCAAAGAAGGAGACTTTACACTTCTTGGCTATTCGACGCAGATCTTGCAAGTTGTAGAGTTGAAAGAAAAAGCACTTCAGAACGTGTCAATTACTAGGAAACGGGGACGGTAGATCCTGGTTCTCGAGGAAACAGTCCGTGGCTCTTTCAACAGCTGAAGCAGAATACGTTGCTCTTGGAAGTTGCTGTTCTCAAATCTTGTGGATAAAACAACAACTGCAAGACTTTGGCATTGAAGACTCTTGCACAGAAATTAGGTGTGACAACACCAGTGCAATCAATCTTACAAAGAATCCCATTCTACATTCAAGAGCAAAACATATTGAGATCCGACATCACTTTATAAGAGATCATGTTCAGAACAAAGAAGTCTTGATACAATTCATAGACTCAAAGAATCAACTGGCGAGACATCTTTACAAAGCCTCTTGAGAAAAGCTTGTTTGAGTCTATTCGCTCAAGACTCAATATATTATCTCTTGAAGAATACTAGAGTTCGATTCGCAGTAACTAAAGTCTGACAGAGCATCAGACTCAAAGGATCGAGAATATGAATCGACACGTCTGTAAGTTTCTTTACTTAAACTGTCTTATTGATAAGGTAAGATAATCTGTCTTATTTTAAATTGGTTATTATTTTCAAAAGAAGTGGTTATCGTTTTTATTAAGGCAGTTATTTTTCAAAAAGGAAAATTCAAAATTTCCAAAATATACGACGCTTCGTTTTTTTCCCCGTGCCTTTTATCTTTTATACATCTCTTCTCCTTCGTTTTCACTTTACTCGAAACCCTAGATCAAAAGCTTTTCACCGCTTTCTGCAATTTTTTCCTCCCAAACTTCATTGTTTCAAAGTTCTCAACTTTCTTGCGAAACAAGTGAGAAAGTCTTTCCAAAGAAAAGCACAATGTCGTATCGTAGGAAATCTTCCGAATTGCAAACAAGGGACCACAAGGCTCGGTGAGGGGCCTACGCATTTTGATCTCACCGAGGAAAGCGACATTCCTTCGAGCAGTCTCAAAAGCAGTCATCACCAACTAGACCTCAAGATGAAATGGTTTATGAAGACATCGAACCAAGAAGAACTCTAAAACCGCCTTTGTTTATAAACTCTACTCGCATTAAAGGAAGGGTCCGCTATGACTTTTGTGGATGAGTTTCGAAAGAGAAGGGGTATAGAAACGAGACGCACTTTCTTACCGTGATGGAAAGGTGCGGAGTTGTGCCCGAGGGAACGGCTGCAAGAGCGTTTGCAAATTTCCCGAGTGACCCTAGGTTTAGTAGCATGAATCAGCCCGAGGGCAAGGATGATGATGAGAAGATGTTCATGCATTTTAAACCATGGATGGGTGTGGCTGCGAGCCTAAGAGGGAAGAAGAATGAATTGTTCCGTTCGGACGGACACGGGAAGAAATATGAAAACCGCTGAAGCGTGGGGTGATGAACCCAAGAACGTTGATTTTGACTTTTGGATTTGTTGAGTATAGGTCTGCGAGAGAAATTCGAAAAGCTCCAACTCTATCAATTCTGCACGTGATCGTGACACCGCACATTCTGAATTGATCGCCTATTTCTACTCCAATATCAGCTTCATTGATGCAAACAGTTTTACCTTCAAAGTGTGAGAGATAAGGAGTATGTCATTGATTGTGATATTTGGGCTGATGTGCTTGGTGTGGAAAGAAGAGCTTTCCAACCAATTGGTGTGTCTGTAAGTTCGCTACGCTTGAGCTAGCAAAGGACAGAACTGCAGAAGGAAGACTGTCTTATTCAGAATGAATGCAACAAACACTTTGCTGCATAAAATTGTAATCAACTGTCTAAGACCCAAATCGACGTCCAAGACAGATGTTTCAATTTCTGAAGCGAAGTTGATGTTTGCCATCAAGATAGGTGTGAACTTCTCTTTACCACATACCATCATCTTTCACATGTATAGATGCATGGTTAAGGATAAAGGAAAGCTTCCTTATGCTGCTCTTATCACTCGTCTCTTCAAACATCTACACATTCAACCTCCTCACATTTTCACGGTGAAGACCATTGATAAAATGGTCATCGGTTTGGGGATGATTACCAAGATGCGTTTGAAGGAGCTTAGCAAGAAGCTGGAAAAGTTCAAGGAAAAAACTCCTGCCAAGCTCAAACCAGACTCATCAGCAGTTAAAAGGAAAGGAAAAGAAGCTGTGGCTAGTTCCACCAAGAAGCGAAGGGCAATCATCCTGGAGGATGAAGATGATGAGGATTCGATTCCTATCTCTACTCTAATCTCTCAATTTGCTGCATCTATTCCAACTGTTCCTGAACTTAAAGTTGCAGAGGAAGAGAAGAAAGAGGAAAAGGAAGAGAAGAAAGATGAAGAGAAGGAAGAGGAGGAAGAGAAAGAGGAAGAGAAAGAGAAGAAAGAGGAAGAGAAGACAGAGGAAGAAAGAAAGGAAGAGGGAGAGGAAAAGGAAGAAAGAAAAGAAAAGAAAGCTGATGAACCTGAAAGAACAAATTCTCCAGCAGAAAAGGAGGATTTACAACATCCCGTAATCGAGGAATCGCCTCAAAAAGAAGAATTCTTTTCTCCACCGAAGACATGGAGACAGGGGGAGATAAAGAAAGCGAACACACACCTCTTCGGCTGACTTTCGAGATAAGAGGATGATCAAACAGGTGTTAGTCGATCACCTCCGGATGCTGAGGATATTCATGCTGCAAAGTTTCCGAAGGAGAGGCATCATCTCCACACAATGAACCTCCTTCCGATATTCCTGCGGCTTGACTCCACCGTCGACCGAGCTGAAACAAGCACTCGGGACCGACAACTCGGGAGATTTTCGAAGGCTGCTTGAGATCATCTTGGATCTAAAAGGTCAAATTTATGCAATGGGATATGAATTTCAGACCTTGCAGAATGAAAATCATGCAATGTTCATCACTTTGCATGATCGATTAAAGATGTTCAGCGCCGATTCAAGAAACCGCAAAGGGCACTACACTCACCCAAGTACGGGCGGACTTGAGGAAGCCTGGAAGACACTTTGTAAAGTCGATGGAAGACTTTCAACTTGTTCGCATTCCTCGAGCTCCTTAATTTTTAATGCCGACAAAAAGGGGGAGAAGACCTTGCAGATTTTTGATGATTTTGATCCAAACCCCAATATCCAAACCCAATCTTTTCTTTTATTGCTTGCTATCTTGACTTTGACTTAAACTTGCAGTTTTTTTTAAAGTATTCTCTATGGCAATACTTTAAGCTTCGTAAATTTGATAGTACCGTCTGTTTTATGACTAATGAGGTTTCGTGAATGCGGATCTATGTACAGGAAAGTCCGAGTACGGGATATCCGTGTACGGGATAACTTCTACTATCTTATTTAAATCTTTTATGATGCTTGCTTAAAAGTTGTATTGCGGGCGATAATATTCAAATGCAGGAAAGTTTTGTCACCATCAAAAGGGGAGATTGTTGGATGAAATCCCTTAAAGTATTTTGAAGTTGACAAAACAAGTTTATCAGTCTAGTCTAAAGACTTACAGATTCGAAGATCAAAGTCCGAAGATCAAAGTCCGAAGATCAAAGTCGAAGATCAAAGTCGAAGATCAAAGTCGAAGACTTACGATTCTATTGACAAAGTCTGAAGACTAAAGTCCGAAGCTAGCAAGACTCAAGACTTATATTTTGAAGTCTACTCACAAGGACAGTTTCCGGGACGACGTTTATTTCGATCTTATACGATCCGTCTTCTAACGTCGATGGATATCTTTCTCTTGGATTCAGCACTAAACGATCTAAGTTTTATATGGAATATGTTTAGATTCCTTAACGACTTCGCAACTTATATTTGGAAGGATCTACTTATGGAAACCGAGATCCCGATTGTATGGGCGAGCAGGATTGATGGGCTATCAACACTTACCTTAAAGAGCTCGAGATCTCTCTAATTGATTCTGTCCAACGGGTTGATTGGAAGAACTTCTTTGGAAGGTGCCAACGGATCGAAGGCATGAAGAAGTATATAAGAGAGATGCTCTAGTTGTTGAAGAGTGCGGATAGAAAAATTCCAAAGTCTGAAATCTCCTCTATCACTTTGCGATATCATTCTTTGAGCATTACATGTAATCAAAAGAGAGATCATATTGTAGATCTTGAGGAAGTGTAGTAGAGTAATCTACACCTTTGTGGACTCAAGAGCGTGAGATTGTAATCACTCTTATTGATTCTTAGTGAAATCCAGCTGAAGGGCTGTCCGTGCGGGAGAGTGGACGTAGGCTTGATCTAAGCCGAACCACTATAAACTGAGTCTTGATTCTCTATCCTTTATCCTTTATATTGTTATTTGCTTTCATTTGCTGCAATCGTTGACTTTAAATTATTCACATCTTATTTGATTTGAATTGTTAAAATTGCGATAAACACCTATTCACCCCCCTCTAGGTGCCAATACTAGTTCTAACACTCTTCACTCAGACCCTCCAAACTGGCGACATGTTCATATTCCCCAAGGGGCTTGTCCACTATCAGTACAATTTTAATCAGACCGACGTCGCGGTGGCAGTCTCTGCATTCGGGAGCGCGAGCGCGGAATGAGTGTCGTCCCCGTGACCGTGTTCGGGACCAACATCGACGATGGAATCCTGGCTAAATCTTTCAACACTAATGTTTCCACCATTCAAGCACTGAAGGCTGGCCTCACACCCCCACCCACCAAAGCATGAGTAAGAGAGAGTGAGGGAGACAGGGAAGTCAACTTCTAATAAAACAATTTGATCATTATTCCTGCAATTTATTTTTTTAAAAGCGTGAAGTGTTGAGAATCATTTAATAAAAGCAAGCTTGATGATGTACTGATCTACTCCCATTTATCTTGTACAAGATTTGACTTTGCCAACACAAATATATGAACACCTCGTGGTATATTCAAATTCAATTGACTTGCCATCTTTTCTTTCCCCTTTCATGCATATATAGTTTTAGTACATGCAAATACTAGTTTTAGTTGAATCGTCCAATGTTACTAACTACTTTATCGGAAGCTCATTTTGGATTATTTTTCACATTTCGCCGAAAACCCAGCTTAGATTTGAATATTATCTTAGGTGCCAGTAGATAAATGAATTTATTGTCTACACGCTTCAATCTATGCTCTATTGACAAGTAATCTTAGGAAAGGCCTCAGCTCATTTGATAGAGGCGTTATATACAAGTCCGACAGTACGAGGGAAACAAGCATTTCCACACACACACACACAAGCAAAGAAAAAGAGAGGACTTAAGCACTTGAGGAGAGAAATAAAGGGGTGGTTCATATATACATAAACAAGGACTATCATGATCAAGCACGTTTGACCCCGTTTTCAACTTCCTACTGTCTTCCCGAAACTCGATGCTGGTGAGCTATGAGGATGGACCTTTTTGTTCAACGCAAAGCCAGAATTATCGTTGTAATCATTACTATCACCACCAGCCTTGTCTTCCCCGACGCTCTTCTCCCCTTCCTCCTCCATTTTCTTGAGTTTCTCCTCTTGACGTTTCTTCATCACATAGACATGAGCACAGGTTGCACCAATGGAAGACATTGACAGAAATAGCTAGGAAGACAGACCCAGGAAAAAGAAGGGAAAGATCAAATCACAAGTTAGGTGGTGGAACGCGTTTGCCTCTTGCTGCATGAAGAGAATGGCAAATCGAGAGGCATATTTATGGAGAAACCGAGAGGTCCCCTGGTGTTGACCTAATCAATCATATCATCACTGGCCATACATCGGTTCCATAAACTTTCCCAATTCCAACATTATATAATTGGCACGAGGGCGGTTTTGAGAATGGACAGGTTAATAGTGATGTGAGCGATTGATTGCTGTAACTTTATAGTTGTCATTGGTTTTGAGTGGCTGAACCGTTACTGACACACACAAAAAAGTTTCCACATCATGTACCTCTGGTTTTGAGGAAGAAATGGGCGTTGCATAGTTGGACATTGATGGAGTTTGTGTAGAATTTCAGCAACCCCGACACATCATCTTCTTCAATAATGTCAATCCCTAGTGTTGTGAATAAAGCCGCCACCGGGATGAGTACGCAGTTTTCTTTTTCCCACTGATTCTATGAAGAATGTGCGCTGCCGTGTCAAAATAGTAGTTGAACTAATCCATTCATTCGAAGTAGGTGTTTGTCATTATGAAGACATTTTCATTGGCTAATTAACTTAAGAGCTACAACTGATCATTTTTAAGAAAATACTTTCCAATTCATATGATCTTTGCGATGATGGGGAAAATTGTCCAAAAGTCCTCGACCTACAACTTAGTTCTAGACTTTTTAATTGTGCCATTTAAATCCTAAATATATTCACATTTTGTTAATTGAGTCCATTAGATCAATTTTGCCTGGAATAGCTTACATGGACGCCAGCAATCATATGTGGCACGATCAGTACTGACGTGAATAAATTTTTTTATATTTTTTTTTCTTTTCCTTCTTTCTTTTTCTTTTTTTTTTATTGTGGCGGGCAAGGGTTGTCGGACCCTCGCTAACCACTAGGCAAGGCCGGCCATAGTAAAAAAAAGTAAAGAAAAAAAAGAGAAAAAAAATAAACAATAACAAATTCGAAAAAATTAAAATATTATTAAATTGTCTGTGTCAGTGTTGGCCATGTCACATAAGATGACTAGCGCCCACATCAACGATTTTCGGCTAAAATTGATTGGATAGACTCAATTAGCAAAATGTGAAAAGATTTAATATCCAATGGGCATAATTAAAAAGTTGGTATCAGCCGAGAACTTTATGAATAATTTGCAGAATTGGTAGTGAAAAAATCAGAGAGGGCAATGGGGGGCGGCGGGCGGTAGTTATGCAGCACGAACGCCAGGGGGCATTGGAGAATGTAATAATGATTTGGGCCCCAAACACGGGGTCATGCCCAAATAGAGACAATTTTTTTTTCTGATTTCATTCAAATCAAATGTGGCTTCCCGGAAGCTTCATTGGAAAGGGACAGGGATAGAGCATTGGCTTGGCGGTTGAATGAATAAAATAATCTAATATTAAACCCATAAGTGGATACGAATAAATAACTATTTAATAAATAAGAAATAGAATATATGATAAACTAAAATATGAATAGTATATTATCATATTATAATAAGTTATACGTTATGAAGGGACATACGAAATCTACCCCTTGATTTCACGATGCGCACGCGATGCTGAGTTAACATCCGTAAACCGATTTTGAATCAACAGCACTACCGGATTCAGCCGAAAGAAACTACCCACGAGGATATCCAAGCTCATCGACAACATATCAACTTCGATTCAAGATCACTAAATGAGGGCGTGAATATTTAAATATTCTAACAGCCCCGAATAAAATGTGATGTTGATCAACTCCGACGGCTTCGGCTGTCTGAACCTTTGTGATTAGTGGTAAAGTAATTTCTTGTGATTATCAATATTGCATAGAAGATTGACCCTTTTCTGGAACTATGATGTAAGACGTGGACTAACACGCGAATAATTTGCATAGCTTAAGATTTTCCTTGCGAAAAATGAGAGATCATTGCAGTCATTCAAATACTCAATATCATAGGTTAAGGAATTCATTTTCCTAACTCTAAGCATGCATATTTTCTTTAACCGTAAATAAGTTTTCACTAATCAATCATTTTCAGCAAACCAAACGCGTAAAAATTCAAAGAACTCATTTGCGAAAAATTCTTCCATTCAATCAAACACATCTTTAGATGATACTAACACCATGGAAGAATATTCAGTAGCATCTCACTATGAACTTCTTGTATCACACCAATATATCTTGTCGTTAAAACACAACCTAAGGGTGTGTTTGTTTCGTGGAATACATTTTCAGGGAAAACATTTTTTTTATTTTCCGGCGTTTGGTTCACTCAGGAAAATGAGTCAACGAAAAACGTTTTCTAGTCAATAAAAAACGTTTGCCTAACAAAGCTTAAATTTAGGAAAATGATTTCCCCTTTAAGAGGACCGAAAAACGTTTTACGAATCTACCAAAGCTATATTTTTAATGCTTAGTTTACAAACAATTATTCTTATAAATATATATTTTAAAATTTTTATAATTCTTTTTAAAATGGAATTTTTAATTTTTAATATAATTTTTAATTATTTCTATTTTTTAAAAATATAATTTTTAATTTTTAATAATTATATTTTCTTTTTCTCTTTTCTCTTTTCTTTTTTTCTTCTTCGACCGGTCGCCGGCCACGACGACGGCCAGCGACTAGCCACGGGCGAGATCGAGCTCGCCGGCGTTGGGCGGGGCTCGATCTCGCCAATCTAGCCAAGCCTAGGCCCCGCCCGACGCCGGTGAGCTTGAGTCTCGCCGAGATCCGGTGAGCTCGAGCCTCACCAGTCATTAGCGACCTGCCGGCAAGCTCGAGCCTCGCTTGGCCTGTCGCCAGCCGCCAACTAAGGAAGGAAGAAAAAGAAAAAAAATTTGAAATATGAAAAATAATTATAATTTTGATTTTTTATAAAATAATATTTTTATAAAGTTAAAAAAGGTGATGGACTCAACAAATTAATTTGGAAGTAAAAGGCACACTATTGTCAATTCTTAGGTCAAATGTCATTCAATCATTTTTCAAATGTGATCAAAATACCATAAAATACTTTCAGTCACATATCATCAAACAAAAGAAAACTAACCATTTTCTTGGAAAATGGTTTCCCGGAAAACATTTTCCAAAAACGTTACGTTTTCCGTGAAACAAACACACCCTAAACTTTAAATAGTAAAATTATGAAGTGTCCAAAATATTTTGGGAACTCGACTAATATCATTATATTCACGTTACTTCGACACTATCAAAAGTATATTGAAACTGAGTTCATCCCCCCACTGCCAGTGACGGTTTCCATCGTCAAGCAGAGGTGAACCTGTAAGAGTTTTCCTAATGTGAACTACATTAATTGATATTGTAATTTACCGTTTAACGTTTACCGTTTTACGGGGATTGGTCTAAGGTGAGATAGAAGGTTTCTTAATTAGTCTAATCCCAATATTTTGGCTAGTGTGGGCCGAGTTGAGCTGGCCCGTAATGAGGGGGCCTAGCTGGAAACTCTATAAATAGCGCTAAATCTCTCCTCTAACCCTAATTCTCACATGTATCCTCACCTAAGGGGCGTTTACCTAACGCTAAACGTGAGGAGGGCCGCCTCATTGAGCCAGTGATACGGAGGGCAATAGAGGAGAAGGACTTGCGCGTGGAACATTGTGTTTCCGCTTCCGCTTCAAAGATTGATGGATTCCAAAGCAGGTGCGTTAATCTTTCTACTCAATTATGCATGTTCTTGTTCTGGTTATGGAGATCTTGGGGTTGCGCAATTTGCATCCAACATGTGGTATCAGAGCCTCCATAACCCTAGAACTTGAACGCATAAGTTTTTTGCCCTAATTTGTGATTTTCGAGATTTTTTGTTCAATAAAAATAAAATAAAATCACAAATTAGGATGATCCTGATACCATGGGGTTTTTGTTCTACATGTCGAGATCTTTCCAACCATATATAATTTGTATAATTTTGTTGAGAATTGAGTGGGAATTTTAAATTTGAAATTCTAGGGTTTATACATATAAAAAGTTCTAGAATTTTAAGTTACATTCTAGCGTTACCTTCGTTTTCTTCTCCACTCTTTGCATCACGTCGTGTCGTTTGAATTATGAACTATCGATCATCGCGCGCACTATTTTGCTCATCCGTCTCTGATTTCGGAATTGACTTTCTCCTCTTGGCGGTTTTGTTCTATTACCGTGGTAAGTCTGCCCGCAATTGCTAGTCAATGTCGACTTCGTTCGCGACGAGGATAATGGGGTTTGTGAAGATTTGTATTTGTATATATATATTTTTCGCGCGTGGTCAGTAGTGTTGGACTCGTATCTTCATCCTCTACATTGTGGTGTATTTATTTTAATTTTTTGATGATTTTATGGATGTTAAAATACATACAAAGCCCTAAATACGCGTATTTTTAGTGTATTTTGCGTATTTTTCTTGTATTTTTCTGTGATTTTCGAAATACAGGTCTTTGGGTTACTGGTATGTTATAACGTGAATTTTATGAGTGTTATTCATCAATATTTTACAATAAAGTTTATTTTTATGAAGCAATGTAATTAGCATGATATGTGATTTTGGTGATATGATGCCCCTATCACTAAAGCTAAAATCACATGTATATGGTGTATGTGAGGAGTAAAATTTATATCCCTGGTATGAGAGAATTTCAAGGATTCAATTGAGTAGTGACCGCCAAAGTGGCACGCTTGATTGGGTTTGAGAAATTTCTGTCTCGTATATTGATTGGGATGTCTCCTGATCTAATGTATAGTCATACTCCCAAAGGGGGTGATTATGTATTAGTTCATGGAGGGATACATGATAGTATAGTGGAGGAGTGACTGATTCTAGTGATTCATATGCCCAAAGGTGATGAATTCACGAAAAATTGGAATATATTTTCATAACCGCTATTATGTGGGGAGTGTACAACTGCTTATCATGTATTCTGCCCAAAGGTGATTATGTGATTTTGCATGTAACTCTCTGGATGTGTACTTGTGTGTCAAGTTACACATTGCTCACATGATGCTAATTATATATACATTGCTTGATTTTTCAATCACCTTTTCTGTAATTAATAATTCTACTATTATTGAGGTTTTTACTGCTTCAAATTTTAAGTTGTGGACATATGATTTGTTGCTTGAGAATGCAATAAAATTTGCTTACTGTCCATGAAGCGTTCCATTACGGAACACTAGAAAAGAGGTTTGTCTGCGCGAACTGCACTTTGTTATAAGATGATGGAAGCCTTAGTTGCTTGAAATTATGTCTTGTTTGATATTGAAATTAGGACATATCTGCAAAGATTGTGTTTAAGTCCTAATGATATATACATCTCATATAAGGATGAAAAAATTGTTTCCAAAATTTTTCTATTTACTCTTAACGGTTATCTAAAGACTTCTATAGATTATTGTGGAAGTAAAATTGACCGAGATAAAGAATAAATTGGTTAGAATTAGTCTTAAAGGTTGTCAGATTTAATAGTGACAGTGAGTATTTAAATTAAAGGGCCATTTGTCAAATACTTGATAAATTCTGAGGTGGTAATTTAATTACTATGCTTGAAAATCCTGATAAGAAGATTTGGCTAAAAGGCATGAATCATCATAATGAACATAGTGATGAGTATGATGAGTAAAACTAATTTATCCAGTCTTCTATGGGTTGATATTATGAAAGCAACTTTTTCACATACAAAAAGTGTCCTTATCAAAGTTGTTTTATAAACTTCTTTTGAGTTATAGATTGGGCATAGATTACTTGAATCATATTAAATTTAGGGGTGTCATGCAGAAGTGAGATTATCTAATCCAATTTTAAGTGTATTGTAATTCAGATCCACTTGGTATTATTTTGTATCTTATCCAGATTGTTAAAGGGGTATTGATCTTATGACCATAAAGAAGATACAAGAATTATGGAATCACATACTCTAAAATTTCTTAAGATCGACGTAATTGTAGAAGATAGCTGCTCTCAAACTATTAAAGATAATAGTGTGATGGGGGTTACTGTGTTTTTTGTCTTTATCTATACAGATAATTATGGAATCTCTGTACCATAGACTAAACTTGTTGAGGTTTAAGGTACTATTCTTGATATAGTTTATAATGAAATTTCTTAAACCTCTCAAGTGCAGAATGAAGTGGTTGCAGCTTTATTAAGGAGATTTGTTAGGGAAAGACAATTAGTTATACCATCGACTATATAGTCTATTTGTGAGAGCATGATTACAATATCCATTACATGGTTGTTTTAGCAACTTATATAAATGTCGTTTCTTGTTCTTAATTAAGTATGTGATTAAACGCCATAAAAAAAAGGATAATAATATTTTTACTCGAAAGAGGGGTGGATAGTTAGTGAAGAAATAAATAATTATTTCTTTACTACTAATTCTTTCAGAGTGAACGTGGCATTGATAATTTATTTTTTATATGGAGTTACGCCAAATAGATACAAAATCTATAAGTGCAACTGGAGAATTTTGCAATAGATTTAAGTAAACTTGTGTGTAGACTGAAAAGTCTTAATTCATGGTCTTAAGCAAGTTTCCAGACAATATTATTAAAGTTTCATAATGTTGTTATTTTGTTCAATTAAGAACAAAGTAATTCAATATACTGCAAGATCAGTGGGAGGAAATATATTTTTCTCATACTCTATGTACATGATATTTTGTTTACAAGTAATGACCTTGAAGCATCTTATATATTTTGTACTAAGATCTGTAAGGATTGTTTTTGCCATATTATATTAGATTTTCTCGGAGGACATTTGCTGATTGTATATTGGAAATATTCAATATACATTATTGCAAGCCAGGAATTGCTCCTGTTGTTAAGGGTGATGGGTTGAATCTATCACATTGTCCTTATTTAGATATTGAGAAAATCTAATTAAAATGTGTACCTTGTGTCAATGCACTTAAAAGTATTTTTGAATGTATTGTTTATTAATAACAACAGAAGTCTCAAGGGGTCTAAACACATGGAGGTCAAGTTTTTGACTATAAAGGAATCGGTACAGAATGGTGACGTTACAGTAGATTATATTCCAACAGATGATATGGTTGCAGATCCACTAACTAAAGGTCTACGCCCATGTGTATTTTAAGCGACGTGTTATTAGCATGGGCTTAGGAGCATCTTGGGATGCTGTTATTTAGTGGGAGCTGTTTTATTTTTCTTTGAATAATGTTTACATCTGTTTTTTGTTACAATTTAGTAACATTTTGATATATATATATATATATATATATATGTCAACTTTTGCATTCAATAAAATGTTTTTGAATGGTTTGTTATTATGTTGAAAATATATATATTGTTAAAGTCTCAAGGTATTGCTTAAACCTTGAGTGAAGGCTAGGGGCATACGGTTATTAGCCTTGTCCATATGTCTTGTTATACATAAAGAATGGTTAACCGTAAGGACAAGACATATGTGGGTTCATGGAACCATAAATGCATTCTCTAGTGGCACAAGTTTTTGTGACGCTTAAGGTAAGAGAATGGTGGTCGACAAATGAGATCTCTCTATGAGAGATGTTATCCATTTGACACACTACCATATTGGATCCATATCAATAGAGTTGAGAACACTCGTGACCATGGAATGCTGTGTGTATACATGCGAGTTACCGCCATGATTCGGTGTTTGAGACTTTATGGGATAGGATTGACTATTAAGAATTATCTCTAGACCAATGTGCGCACATACAGTACGATTTCAATTAATATAGTCCAAGTGGGAGAATGTAAAAGTTTTCCTAATGTGAACTACATTAATTGATATTGTAATTTACCGTTTAACGTTTACCGTTTTACGGGGATTGGTCTAAGGTGAGATAGAAGGTTTCTTAATTAGTCTAATATGGGCTGGCTAGTGTGGGCCGAGTTGAGCCTGGCCCATAATAAGGGGGCCTAGCTGGAAACTCTATAAATAGCGCTAAGTCTCTCCTCTAACCCTAATTCTCACATGTATCCTCACCTAAGGGGCGTTTACCTAACGCTAAACGTGAGGAGGGCCGCCTCATTGAGCCAGTGATACGGAGGGCAATAGAGGAGAATGACTTGCGAGTGGAACATTGTGTTTCCGCTTCCGCTTCGAAGATTGATGGATTCCAAAACAGGTGCGTTAATCTTTCTACTCAATTATGCATGTTCTTGTTCTGATTATGGAGATCTTGGGGTTGCGCAATTTGCATCCAACAGAACCAACCAGAGAGAGAGAGAGAGAGAGAGAGATCGAAAGGTTCAGTTAGGGTTTTTTCCAGCGTTGAATATGGACACAGAACGAACATCCAACAATCTCGTGGAGTGAAAGCTGAATATGAATGTAGAGGATGGAAATTGGACCTCCTCACCCTAACACATGCGAAGAATAACTGTGCGTGCGTCTTCCTGTTTTCGCGCATGCATATGACTAAACTCGAGACTTTTTTATTACTAATACTAACGAAGTGGAGTCTGGAGCTGCATTGTCTTGATAAATGAATGAATAATGTCCTGTCGTTGGAGGTGTAAAGTTGATGGAGTCTTTCTCACGATTATATGACATGGAGGGCACATCTTCTTTCTTTTCATTCTCTCTCCTCTGACTTTCATCCATCAAGAATGATCGCATGCCAAGCTTTAAGCCTCTACGGGCAAATGAATTGAAAAATTATTCAAAAAAATCCTAAATCTATTATATTATGATTAATTCAGTTCTAAATTTTTAATTGTATCAATCTAATTTTAAACATTTTTAAGATTTGTTAACATATGAATGTTGTCCATCCTATGTGGTAACGCTGACGTTAACATAGTCTATTTTTTAATTTTTTAATTTTAAAAATTTTATTAATCTTTCATACTTTTCTTTTCTTTTCTTTTCTTTTCTTTTCTTTTTATTGGTCGCATCCTAAAGGGCCGGTGAGTTGCTAGCCATCCAAGATGGCCCTCCCTCGCTAGCCACAAGCGAGGGCTTACATGCCCTCACTCACAACTAGATCTGGCTAGTGAGGGCTTCGTAGGTGATCTAGCCATCGTAGGTGATAATCTCAACTTTCGCCAACCAAATCTGGCCACAAGTGAGGCTTGGGACCTTCACCTGCTGCCTATGAGGGCGTTTAGGCCCTTTATTATGGCCAGTGACCGCAATGGTTCTTGTTAGTCCTTACAATAAAAAGAAAAGAAAAAAAATTACAAAAAAACCATAAATCATTCAATAAAATTTTTAAAAATTTTATAAAAATTGTCCACGTCAATGTTCCTCATGCCACATAGGACAATCAACACCTACCCCAATAATTTCCAACTAAAATTAATTGAAAAGATTACAATAGCAAATCACCAAAACATTTAAGACTTTTTAAATAATTATCCCAAAAAGTGAGACGTGGAAAACTCTTTCTTTTCCTCCAATAAAATAAGATGTCATTTGCTTGGTGAGTAATGGCACATGCTAAAGAAAAACCCCCCCTACAAAAGCATATTTAATATATTTTATCTCACCAGAAAAAAAAAAAATGACAGATGAAGCTCAAATGGTGGACTGATTGCTGGACATAATTCTCATTGCTTTAAAGGCCATTGAACTAAAGTATCTATTAAGCAAAAGGGACAAATTCAATTGGACAAGGGACGTTGACGATCAATCCAGACGAAGGGGCAGTACGAAGTCGGTCACTGAGTATTATGTTGAGAAAGATAAAGCTGAGAGAGCTCAATGTATGTGGCGGGGAGCTTGCGAGGAGTCACTTCTTAGAAAAGGTTTCGACACGATGTAAGCCCAAATTAAAAAGGGAAAGTTATTTCTTGGTTTATAGCCGAATGGGTAGTGGGATTAGCGTTGGAAGACACATTGATGGTGACCTAGGTTGATTAGGTTAAGCTCGTGATATTAGGGATGTGAGGTCGGTGCAATAGCAGTTTTTTTGGAGTAATGTATTGGGGTGTTGATGAAAGTCAGACTCGTGAGTAAGTACGTTTCGTCCTTTCAGCCTGCAACTTGGATCGTTATCATTTTTGTCGACTCACGGAGCACAAGGTACGGCGTAAGCAAGAACAGCGACCGCAATCTCATCGGCCATAGAATTCATTCTCATGACGGTAGAATGGGGAATCGAATTCATGTCGTGCACATCACTTGAGTACACACCGCACGCACCTTCATTAAGTAGTCCATTCAGGTATCTCGATTGAACTACCGATAAATGGAATTTTACGTAGAAATAGTATTCTTGCTTATTTCGATGATCATGTCTCTTCTCATTAACCGTGGCAAGGATTGAATCGGTATTTTGGTATTACAGATAGTTTTCCCTATGGTTTGATACATTTATTGATCATCATACGAGGGGGAGTTAGCTACACTTGTTAAAAGAGGTAGAGACTATACTCAAAAAAAAATTGAACCATAATATAAACTTAACTCCAAGGGCAAATCGAGATTTTTAGGAGTGACATAAGAAAGAACATTTCAATAAAATTTTGGGATGGTTTTTCTTGGAAAAGAAAATTGCGCATCAAAATTATTGCCCTTACACTCCTCGACAAGCATAAAAGAAGAATAAACACATTTTAAAAAGTAACAAAAGCTATACTCTCCATGACTAAAATTCCCAAATGCCTCTAGGGTAAAGCTCTTTTTACATCCACATATTTTATCAATAGAACATCTTCCAAAGTGTTAAAAATTTCAAACACCCTTGAGAGTCCTTCAGGAGACCTACCCAACCTCTAGACAGCCTTACCCTTAAAACTATTTGGTTGTGTTGGGATTAACGGATCCCCAAAAACCGGATTCGACACTAAAACGAACCCCTAAAACGAATGCGGAAGACAAGCCCGGGAAAAATCACGTATCACCGATCGTAAAGCACACCACGGATTCAAACGTACCTTGTTAGCCACAGATTAGACACCGATGCCGAAAAGAGAAAGAGAATTCAGCCATGTTTGATCCGAAGACGCCAATTCGCCGTGAAGGGAAGAAGAAGTTGTCTTTTTGCATTTGTTCTTCTTTTGGGAGGAGAGGGAGAGAAAGAACGTACGTACTGTTGAAAATGTGCGTTCTCCCTCTCTCTCATCCCTTTTATACGTCCCTCCATCCACGGGCCTTATTCCTGTGGGCCGGGCTTTTAGGCCCAACATGGGCAGACGGGCCTTAAGCCCATCACTAATAAAACCATCATCTCCCACTCGCACATGGTGGGCCGAACAGGATTCTCTTTACCTCTCTTCAACATTTATACCGGTGAATAATCCGTGCGACCGGCATACTTTGAGAGCTCGTTGCTATACATCTGTTAGGAATATATAACAGCTCATATTGGGCGTCACACTCTGAGTAGATTTAGTATGCAGTACCCTAAATCGATCGATCACATTTATATCTCTCTTGATCTCTTTTGAACAATGATATATTTATTGTATTCACAATTATGATTATCCCAAAGACAGTCATAATTGGTCAACCAGTGAATACAAAACCACAATGTGATTCTCCAAATCCGATCTTCCTCTTTCCTTCAAACTCTCAATTTCAGTTCAACTTGCTTTTCTAGAAATGTCTCATTAGATCGAATCAACTCATGACCATTGGCAACATTCTAAGATAGCAAACACTAAATAGAAATCTTGAGAATAAGTAAGAGTCATAAGGGCACTAAATTGAGGAACTCCTTTCCTCAAGAGTCTCATACGGCATGAAAGTTGAGATCAAACTTTTGCTACTCTTATTGGTCGTCTCATGCATACGTAGTATGAAAACATATTATGGTATTAACTCCTTTCCCATGGAGCGTATGTCTACATTTTTCAATACCGTACAGATGATAGTTCAGACATACCCAATGTCTAACTTGATTTCACGTATCTATTTATTTACAAAATTCATCAGAACTCACATCTGGCATCTTAGACAGATAAAGTAAAATATGTGGGTTATTTTACTTTCGGACATCGTTAGTATTATGTCATTATCTTAACACTCAGTTAATGCGACATACGTATTTTAAGCTTGAGCTCTCGATTATCATCTAGATAATAAGCTTAAAACCAGTCTCATCTCTATTTATCATACATTAAATAGAGGCGATTACCCGTGTGAGTGGGCTAATCTTTTATCTGTCCGACATACTTCCTTAACTTAAAAATAATGCACTGAGCATTAAGATGCATAAAGATCAAACAAAGATTCATAAGCATTAATAATGAAACAACACTAGTTCATAAATGTGAACAACTCAGGGAAATTACAATCCAGTACATCAGACTCTACGCAATCCTAGAGATTTTACATGACCACAAAACACATCTCTAGGTATTGGCTTTGTTATAGGATCTGCTACCATTCTATGCGTAGATATGTATTGTAAGTTTACATCCTTTCGTGCAACCATATCTTTTACAAAATTATACTTTGTATCTATATGTTTGATCTTGCCATGATATTTTGGATCTTTGGTGTACGCTATAACTGCTTGGCTATCACAATTAACTAATAATGGATTTGCAGCTTTCTCAATAACACCTAAATGATCCAAAAATCTCTTAAGCCAAACTCCTTCTTGTATTACTGCTGATAATGCCACGAACTCAACTTCCATCGTGGACAAGGCTATACACGTTTGCTTCTTACTGCTCCATGATATGGCGCCATTGTTCAGTAAGAAAGCAAATCCTGAGGTAGATTTTCTTTCATCTAAATCTCCTCCCCAATCAGCATCTGAATAGCCTTCAAGTCGCAGATCTTTTCCTTAGTAATTCAACTTGAAATCAGCAGTTCCCTTCAGATACCTCAGTATTCTCTTAACGGCTTTCCAATGTCTTGGACCTGGATTGGATTGGTATCTACTCACCATTCCAACTGCAAAACATATGTCGGGTCTTGTACACATCATAGCGTACATCAAGCTCCCAACTGCACTAGCATAAGGAACGTGTTTCATTTGTTCCTTCTCTTGTGGAGTCCTCGGACACAGTCTATGGCTCAATCCTTCACCTTTCGCAATAGGAGTGTCTATGGGTTTACAATCTTGCATACAAAATCGTTCAAGAACTTTATTTATATATGTTTCTTGCGAAAGAGACAACGATCTCTTCGAACGATCTCTTGAAATCTTAACTCCAAGAATATATGCAGCCTCACCCATATCCTTCATCTCAAAGTTGGAAGACAACCAACTCTTGACAAGTATTAACAAACTCCATATTGCTTCCGGCAATTAGTATATCATCAACATATAATGATATGATCACAAATTGATCTTTGGATCTTTTGATATATACACAATGATCCTCATCAATCATTGTAAAATCATATGCCATTATGGCATTATGAAAACGTATATACCATTGTCTCGATGACTGCTTAAGGCCGTATATCGATCTCAAAAGTCGACATACATTTTCTTCTTGGCCTTTTACTATGAAACCAGCAAGTTGTTCCATGTATATTTCTTCCTCTAATTCTCCATTGAGGAAAGTAGTCTTTACATCCATCTGATGTAACTCAAGATCCATACTAGCTACTATTACCAGAATAATGCGAATCGAGGTAAATCTCACTACAGGATAAAACGTATCTTCATAATCAATTCCTTCCTGTTGATTATACCCCTTCGCTACAAGGCGAGCCTTATGCCTTTCTATCGAGCCATCAGCCTTTCGCTTTATTTTGAGGACTCACTTGTTCCCAATAACTCTGCGTCCTTTTGGAAGATCAACAAGTTCCCAGACTTGGTTTGATTTCATTGACTCTATTTCCCCTTTCATTGCATGATCCATTTTTCCTTACTAGGGCAATTCAGAGCCTCATTAATATTTCTTGGCTCATCCTCATCTTGTGGAGCAACCATAAAAGTTTCCCCTTCAATGTCAAAACGTCGATGGGGAATACTTTGGCGACTTGTTCGCCGTATGGGAGATTGTACACTTTGCACATAATTCCTCATTATACTCCCACTTGGATTAGATAATGATGATGTCGTCTCATTATGTGGTTGCAATTGAGAATGAGTTGAATTCAATTCATCACTTCTCATATTACTCCCACTTGGACGAACTCCACTAAGATAATTATCTTGATTCAAGGTTTCAAATAGGGAGTACTCTTCCCCTATTTCGCCCTTCTTGGGAAATTCATCCTCTAAGAATGTGACATCCCGTGATTCAAATTCAGTTATACTCTCACTTTCCTGCTCACCTATGAATACATACCCTTTTGAGTGTTCCGAGTATCTTATGAAAATACTCTTCTTTCCTCTGGGACCCAATTTCCCAAACTTGTGAGAAGACTCATGTGTATAGGCAGCACAACCCCATGGCTTAAGAAAACTTAAGTTCGATTTTCTACCTGTCCATAACTCATATGGAGTGGAAGTAACTGATTTGGAAGGCACACGGTTAAATATATAGGCAACAGTTAACAACGCATCATTCCAAAAGGTAATAGGTAAGTTAGCATGCGCCATCATGGACCTAACCATTTCCAGTAGAGTTCTGTTTCTTCTCTCCGCAACACCATTTTGTTGAGGAGTATATGGAATAGACAACTGTCTTTTTATTCCTTTTTCATCACATAATTTTCTAAACTCATCAGATAAATATTCTCGACCTCGATCGGATCTCAATGCTTTTATTTTCTTGTCTAATTTATTCTCTACCAGGTTCATAAACCTTTTGAAACAACTTATTGCTTCAGATTTGTGAGAAATCAAATAGACATATCCGAATCGAGTATAATCATCTATAAAAGTGATGAAATAAACAGCCACATGCCTTCCTCTCACATTCATTGGACCACAGACATCAGAATGGATTAAATGCAAAGGAAATTCAACTCTTTTATCTTTTCCAAATGGTTTCCTTGTCATTTTCCCTCCTAGGCAATGCTTACATATGGGCAAATCGACTTTTTCAATGTTGCCTAACAAGCCCTCTTTGGCTAGTCTATTCATACGCTGTTGGCCAATGTGACCAAATCTAGCATGCCATACATTCACATCATTATCATATGTATTAGGAGACGTGAGAATGGAATAACAAACATTTGCATTAACATAATCAATATCTAATACAATGAAACCATCCAGAAAATAACCACAACCATAGTAGTTTGTCTCCAAATACAAATCTACACATCTATTATAGAAGTTCATATTAACACCTAATTTAACCAACACTAAAACAGACACTAAATTCCGACGAATATTCGGAGCATACAACACATCATGTAGGAACAAAGTGCGTCCACCACGCATATTCAGTTGGCATGTGCCAATTCCTTTCACTTCAGCTCTGGAGTTATTTCCCACATAGATCCACTTAGTTCCAGTTGGTACTCGTCGGAATTCCACGAAGGATCCTCTATCCTTCGCTACATGGTCTGTCGCTTCTGAATCCACAGTCCATAGAGGATTAGATTCAGTCAAGAATACAGAACTTGACACATATGCAAAGTTCCCAATAGTACAAAGGGTGTGTACCTTCTTTGGCTCGCGACAATCGCGGGCATAGTGACCCTTCTGGTCACAGTTGTAACATTTCACCCTTGAGATATTCTTCACATTATGACGTTTTCCTCTCTTTTATTGGTTAATTCTTGGTTTCTTGCAAGAAGGACTTGATCCCTTACTTTCCCACATGTTGAACGAATCAATGCGCTTGCGCTTAGAGCTTGAAGCCCCTTCTAAGCTTAAAGCAACACAGCAAATATCTGTATCCTGCTCAAATGCCTTGAGGCGATGATCAGCTATCTCAAGGTGGCGCACAGCATCCTCAAGATCTTCCATAACATGGTCAAGAGCTTTTAGTGCTTCTTGCTCTTCCAGCACATACTGGATTTTCATTTGCCAAATTTCATGGTTGTCACCATTAAGCTTTTCACCTTTGTTCAGCTCGGCAACTATGCTCTTTGTGGCTGAAGCCATTGATCTGAACACATCAGACATATATGCACGAGATATTAATGCCTATCATTTATGCATCCCTTTTGCACAGACTCATCATATTAATGAATAATTTCAAGTAAGGTTTTAGAATCAAAAAGTCACTACGTTTCCAATCATTCTCCAAAAATCCTAACTTAAAACTATCATTAATATGATTGTCATATGCAAAATCAATTCTATGAAGCTACAAAAACTTCTATAACTACCCACAACTAACTACCCACAGCAACCAGCAATAACAGAAAGCAACAGATAATTGACATAAAATAATATAATAATGCTTTCAGATAATACAACTAACATATAGGTTGCTACAACAACAACAATCAGGTAGTTAACATTACATAAGATGTCCACAAAGCACACTTAACAAAAAACAACCATAACATCTAAAACCAAGGCATCAAACAACGGATAGGAAAAGTTTCTACTTGGATCAATTTCTTTTTCTTTCTTCTGTAAAATTTTCGGGCATTCTTGACAGCCACGGAAAAACAAACGGATATCCCTTAGGATTTCTCCTACGCACATTCATTCCTCGCTTAATCTAAGTCATTCCCTAGGTCGCAATCTTTGTGGCTCCAACCCAATGATACTCATCTACAAATTCCATTACTATCTCCTTATAACTAGTAAATCCTTTGACCTCCCATAGGCAATTCAACACTCATTGCCATTCTAATGGAAGAGTATTCATAAAGAATCGCACCATATGAGTATCTGGCATGGGATAACCGTTCCAAATGACCTCTTGAATTTTGTTGTTGACCTCTACAACATGATCAATTATGTCGTCACTCTCCTATCGATAACCATTCAAAACGGCTATCAATCTTGAAAGCCTTTCTTTTTGTTCATTTGACATTGTGCGCACAGATGCGCGCGGCTTACGGGGAGGCATTGTTCCTGCAACAAATGCAGAACAACAAAAAAATGGATTACATATAATCCACGTAGACATAATTGAAAAAAGAAACAAATCTTTTTTCTTTTTTTCGGTCAACAGTCAACGGAAGTCAACGGTCAACGGTCGGTCAACGGTCAACCGTCAGGTCGTCGGACCAGTTGGACCGGACGGGCCGGATGGGCTGATCGGACCGGACGGGCCGGTCGGACGAACCGACCGCATGTGCCGCGCGCGTGCCAGGCGTCCGCGGGTCAGGTCGGGTCGGGTCGCCGGCCGGTGACCGCCCGGCCAACCGACGTCGGCGCTGACGTCATCCCAGCGGTTACCGACCGTTGGGTGACGTCATGCTGACGTCAGCACGCGTCGGTCTGTCTACCGGCGCGTGCCGGTTCGCCGGCCGGCGGCATGCATGTGCCGGTTCGCCAACCGGCGCGTGTGCCGCACGCACTGGGCGAACCAGCGCTTCCGGGCGCATCGCGCCCACGCGCAACGGCTTCTGGCCGCGCGTGTGGACGTGTGCGGCATCTCCGGCGGCGTGCGACATGTCGCCAGACTCGTCTCGACAACCCCTTTCTCCCTATGCCATCAGAATTCGATTTCGACTTACGAAAGCTCGAAAAATTGGGCGAACAGCGCTCGGGTGTCAGGATTTCTCACCCCGATCTGTACAGCCGAATTACTTTCGCAAAAACATCAATCAGGTCGGGCAAAACGTGAACTAGGGCTCTGATACCAATGTTGGGATTAACGGATCCCCAAAAACTGGATTCGACACTAAAACGAACCCCTAAAACGAATGCAGAAGACAAGCCCGGGAAAAATCACATATCACCGATCGTAAAGCACACCACGGATTCGAGCGTACCTTGTTAGCCACAGATTAGACACCAATGCCGAAAAGAGGAAGAGAATTCAGCCATGTTCGATCCGAAGACGCCAATTCGCCGTGAAGGGAAGAAGAAGTTGTCTTTTTGCCTTTGTTCGTCTTTTGGGATGAGAGGGAGAGAAAGAACGTACGTACTGTTGAAAAGGTGCGTTCTCCCTCTCTCTCATCCCATTTATACGTCCCTTCATCCACGGGCCTTATTCCTGTGGGCCGGGCTTTTAGGCCCAACATGGGCGGACGGGCCTTAAGCCCATCACTAATAAAACTATCAGGTTGTATCTCCTTTGTCCACATCCATGACAGAAATCAGGGGAAACTTGGTTATAGAGCAAAACGATGTGTATTTTTTGGTTATGCACCTAATCGAAAAAAGCCATAAATGCTTTGATCCAATTTCCCAAAAAAATGTTTGTTGCCATGTATGTCACCTTTATTTTTATAATTTCTTTGGAGCTTATCTTCAAGGGGAAAGAAAGTGCAGACTCGCACAACACTATCATAGAGTATTTTCGTCTTATAGAACCTGAAAATCCTCCTCCTAAAAATCCTTTTCCCACAACTCTTATACTTGATTTTGAACCAAGTTTTTTCAATAATGAAAATTTGGGTCCACCTATATCGGCATCTCATCCTACTTGTAAGCATAACAGGTATGGAACTAGTACCGAGAATACAAAGCTTTCATCATATTCTCAAGTTTATACGAGAAAAAATAAAACTCAAAAATATTAGTCTTCTATTCCCTAAAGGTGCCATGAGCCCGAACCAGGGTATGATCAGAATTCCATATAGTTATTAGATAATGTTCCAACTCAATTTGTCCAACTTGATTTTAGTTTTAAAAAAAAAATTAGTCTACCACTGAACTTGACATACCAATTATTGAAAAAGAGTTAGGTTTTGTACCAAACTAGTTATGTCTCATTATGTCTTACAAAAGCCTATCACCCAATTTTTGTTCCTTTTACCTCAACCTCATATTTGTGTGGAGATTCCAACAATTGCGCAAGATGTTTTACAAGTTCCCAAGTGGAAGGAAGCGATCTTAAGGAGATTTTTTTATTTTTTTATTTTGTTCATCGATCTTAAGGAGATGAAAGCTCTAGAAAAATAAGGGAACTTGAGATATGTGAATCCAAACCATGGTTGGATGCAAGTGAATATTCCCAACTAAGCATAGAATATGATGAATCCCTTGAAAGGCAGAAAGCTGGGGTGATTGCCAAAAGATTCACCCAAACATATGGGATCGATTAGTTTGGGACTTTTGCCTCAGTTGCAAAACTAAACACTGTAAGAGTGCTTCTATCACTTGTAGCCAACCTTGACCGGCCTCTACAGCAACTAGACGTGAAGAATACATTTTTGAATGGAGATTTGGAAGAGGAAGTATACATGGAATTCCTCTTGAGCTTTGATATAAGCTTTAGACCAAAGGTAGGTAGATTGAAGAAGTCACCGTATGGGCTGAAATAGTCATCAAGGGCCTAGTTTCAGAAGTTAACTCAGTTTGTGAAGAAACAAAGGTATGTTCAAGGACAAGCTGAACATACCATGTTTGTAAAGCATTCTTGTGATGGGAAGATTACAATTTCGATAGTGTATTTGAACATTATTATCACTAGGAATGATATCCTCAGAATTTACAGGTTGATGTCTTGCTTTTGTGTTTGAGATCAAGGATTCAGGAACTCTCAAGATATTTCCTTGGAATGGAGGTAGCTCAATCAAAATAAGGAATTGTAGTCTCACAAAGGAATTATGTCCTAGATCTTCTAAAAAAAATTGGAATGAGTGGTTGTAGACCAGCAAAAACTCCAATGAGCCCGATCAGAGACTTGGAGATGGCGTTCTGGTTGACACATCGAGATAGCAAAAGCTGGTAGGGAAATTGACCTATTTGTCTTAAATTCAACGAGATATTGCATTCACTGTGAGTATGGTAAGCCAATATACGCATTTTCCATGAGGCTATCTATAGGGTCTTTGGATAACTAAAAAAGCACACCTAGAAAAGGTCTGCTATTCAAAAAGTCTAATCAACAGGAGATTAAAGCATACATGGATGCTGACTGGACAAGATCAGAAGGTCGACTTCGGGATTTTGTACATAGTACATATGTATGGGTGAACTTGGTTACTTAGCCAAGTATGAAGCAGAATGTAGCAGAATATGGCGGCACAAAGCAGTGCAGAAGCGGAATACTAAGCAAGGGACCACGGGATCTGTGAGATGTTATGGCTAACATGAGTACCAGAAGTTCTTCGAGTATCAGTGAAAATACCCATGAAGCTGAAATGCGACAGCGATGCTGCAATCAACATTACATATAACCTAGTGCACCATGACAGAACTAAGCACCTTGAGATCAACTAACACTTTATCAAGGAGAAGATTGATGCATGAGCTATTTATATGTCATTTGTGCCAACAACGCAACTAATAGCAGACATTCTTACAAAGATACTGTGCAAACCTAACTTCGAGTCTCTCATCAACAAATTGGTATAGATATTTACACACCATCTTGAGGGAGTGCTTGAAAATCAAGAGAAAATCTCGAGATAGAAAACTATCATTTTTTCATTTATATATTTCCTTTAATTTCTGAATCCTTAGATTAGAAAGTAGATCACTCGAATTAGGATTTAGGAAATCTATTCCAATTTTTGCTTCAATTTTCCTGCCATTTTCTATCTATCCTAAGTCCTATTTATATGTGATGTTATCTCTAAGAACTATAAGCAATAAAAATCACAAAGAAAACACTTTTGTTTGAGATCCGCAGTAGCAGATTATATGATGAAACTCGCAAAACAGAGCCAACAACATGCTGTACCATCTCATGCCTATGCTCCATAAAAGCTCCAGACCCAAAAGCGAGATAGCACATCCCATACAAATTTAAAACCTCTGACACAAGGTAAAAAATGAAAAAACCAAACTAACAACAGGAAGTAAAAGAGAAATATTACATCCTTTGTGGTCTTACAATCAATGCAGCCTGGTCAACTCTTCCACTCTCTTGCAGAGTTCTTCCACCGAAACACTCATTGCTTTAGATATCTCATCCATCCGCCCGCGGCTAAGGTCTAGGAACGACTCAATGAGATCTCCGTCCAAGAAATTCCGAGCATCCACGGTCTTCTTCTCATTGTAAAACGACCTCCACTGCTCATGGCTCAGTCCTCCAACGCCTTTAATAACCTTTCTCAAGTTTGACTGAAGCTTCTCTAGAAATACGTACTGATCATGAGGAAGAGAGGCAATTACTCCAATCACGCCATTAACCGTGCCAAATATGATGGTCGGAATCTGACCCACATCGGAATCCGGCAACCGCATCACAAGGGAACCATGGCGAAACCGGTTGACGAATTCTCCAAGGTGATACTCACCAACCACCTCAAGACGGCCCCTCTCCTCATCGGTGGCGCCTTCACTGTTCTTCCTCACTGTGAAGAGGTTGAAGTTATTTTCCGCACCAAGATAAGTGTCATCATCAAGAATCTCCACGGCAGACATCCAATTTGCATTGTAATCACGTGCCCGCTCCTCAATGGCACCTTCCTCATGCTGGATCACAAAATGAAAGAATGGTAAGTCAAAAAGACAGCGGTTAAAACTATGGTCAAGACCAAGAGTTTCTTCCATTCAGAACAAGGGTTTGAAACTTAAGTTCAGGTTGCACTGAGAAACCAAGGACATGTACCTTCCCCAAATATACCAAACCCTCCGGTACTACTTTTTCAAATTTCCCACGATCCCCCTCATAAACCTTGGAAAAATATATTATGCTTTTGACATACACATGAAACAGGGGCTATGAACATGGCAATCTCGATTTGACTGTGCACAGATTCAAAGACGGCATTTCCAGATTGAGAAAACATTTAAAATGTTTGTTATAGGATCCTTAGAGATTCAGACTTATGCTCGTGCTCACATCTGAAGGGACAACTAACTATAATCGCGTGACTGTTCTAGAAGGTGAAAGGGTACAGATAGGAGGAGATTTCTTTGCAAATGCCGGTGCAAAGATTAAAGATCATGAAGGAGAGACCCCACAAATGTACAAATACTTTAAAGTTAAAAAATAACTTACCTTGTATATCAGCAGGGATATTGACTTCATCAGATCACCAACAACAATAAAGTCTCCGCGAGTTTGTACATAGAGGGCAAGTATGTGACCGTGATGTCCACATTCAGATTGCAATTCACGAGAGCCATCATCTCGCAGCATCCACTTGTACAATTGAATTTTTTGATTGATTGCAGCTAATAGCTTTCCATTAAAGGCATTCAAAGAGTAAACAGCCCCCTTGGTCTCTTTTTCAGCAATCAACTGTAGTTTCCCATCCTCCACAATGAAAACTAATATCCGACCCTGCAATTAAAGTAACTTATTTAGAATTTACTAATCTGCAGTAAGAATTTCAGATTGGCTTCATGCATGATGCATCTAACCTTGGTTGGTTCATTTTCTTCTGGCAACACATATGCAGTCCCGACACAGTAATATACATTACCGTCATCAGAGAAGGAACAACTAAGTATGGAGCAACCATGCTCAAATGGATCAAGCGGGTAAGTGGACATGAACTCAAACGTCTGGTCATCTAAAAGCCTAACAAAATGCATTTCAGATTCTTCAGCACTTGACTGGTTGTACTTCATGCTACAAATTGCAAACGTCCTAGACTGCTCCTGATGGCAAATGCGTCGTGCATGCTCCCCAAGGGGGATAGAGCGAATGTGAAGCTTCTGGATATCATCGATGGTACCAATGGTAAGCTCGCCTTCTTTCGCAATTGCAAGACTGTCAATGGAAAAAATAAGTCGCTAAGAATAGATCATCTAATTGACATATGGAACAAGGGAGGGGTTTTATCCCAATAATTATACTCAGGAGTTGAGACTTAAGTGGAGAGCATTGGTAGAGATCAAACCAATCACCCCACCCCCCCCTCTTTTTTGGGAGGGGGGCAGTTTTAAGAACAAAGTCAAATTCTGTAAGCCAACATCCAACAAACGGCTTAAAAAATACCATACTTCAAGAAACAAGTATCCATTTCACGACACAAACAACCAATTATCATCTAAATTTCTTCATCCATTCTCTTCAGTCTTCACTATAACAGCAAAAACAGAATTTTTTGTGTCAAGAAGTAGCACCAAATGACCATCAAAAAGTTTCAATCCTAAAAGAGGATATCCAGCATATGCTAATCGTACTACAAAAAAATTCCACAATGGATCATCATTGCTCATATTACCTGTCTGGAAAAGCAGCAGAGTTGAATTGGCACATGTGGCTCACTTCTTTGAGATTTACATTACTGTAGAGTAACTTTTTGTTACTGCTGTAAATGACAGTTGGCCTATCTGATGCAGCAAATACATGTGTAGTATTTTTTGATGAAAATGTACGGAGAGTAATGGGCTGAGTCCCTAGAGACACCTTCTTCCTATCTGTTAACTCACCAGAATGCATGTTCAATTGAAAGTTCAGGAGATGACCATCTCCAAGAGCACATAAGAGGTAAGATATCTGTTAAGGGAAAGATGAGATAAGAATGATAAGCAAAAAGAAAATAAATCAGTGTTTAACCACTACTTATGATCCTGAAAATACAAATACAAAGTTTGAGTTCCCAGCCCACATGTGCTACTTGACTTCTCCTAGAAAAAGAAACTGTTACCAGTCAAATAAACATGCATTCCCTCGTATCCACATAATCTCATCCAGACACCTGGATTTAGATATGCAACATGGAGCAAATTGTACATAATAAACAATGCAGAAGCTTAAGATGTAAGGCAAAAGACAAAAGGAATGCATCATACCCCTTCAAAGGCACAAAGCAGAACAGAACGAGGTATTATTTCTCCTCCCAAATTCTCCTTGGTAATGAGATTCAAGTCCGGCAATGAAAATATCCTTATACTTATGTCCGTCCACATTCCAACTGCTGCCAGCTGACTGTAATGGAGATTCTCCCCAATGGGATTAATGTCAAGGCATGAGATCTCATATTCTAGCTGTACATGTTTGATTTCTTTCAGAATCCCATCGCCAATTTCTAGATAAACAAGATTACCACCTCCAGTTGCCAGTAGAACCTGTCGTTACGGAAGGTCAAATAAATTCAAAGGTACCTTCATGCAAGCATGGATGTGCACAGATATTACCAAGAGGCAGTTAAGATCTTTTCATAGATCACCAAGGGAAAAGAAAATGGCATAATGAGGCTGGCAATTAAGAGAACAACTCATGCAAAACCAAATAAGCCATAAAGCAAAACAAAAAGAGGAGCAGAATCATCAAGTTTCAAGACAGTCATCAAGCTAGAAGGTATGTAGAGCATGGTACAATTTGCATCAAATAAAAGAAAGGCTATCAGTGAATAACTGATTCAAATCTATATACTTCCTGGAACTGTTCTATATCAGAGAGTTAGCCAAACGATAGTCAAATAAAGTCAATACACTTCTTGGTCCATGCCACTTGCAATAGTTTCTGTGTGCATGGACAACAGGTCAACCAGCTGTTAAGGAAAAACATGGAAGATTATAAGATATTCCTGTGTCCATGCTCATTACTAGATCACAAGAAGAAAAAACTTGACATGAACACATGAACAAAGAGAAAAATAATAGAAAGAGATTTCTCAACTATGGAAATGGCATATATTTTTACCTTCAAATAAGCCAACAATACATCAGGTTCACAAACTTTTTGTAGCTAACTAAAATAAAAGGAAAACAAAAAGTTCATACAAAATGTCAGACTATGAAGCTCTATCACATACAACAGATATCATAGACAAAGATAACACCGTGCATCTAACTTCATGCATCGTTTCCCTTCCCAATTTTCTGCTCATAAAGGAGCAGCGATATCATTCATATCAACATGTGTCCCAGCGAGACATACCACCCAAAAGCATAAACCATATACTTAACTGAGTCACATTCTTTCTGAAGCAAGTGACCATTTTCAATAAGCTTATTAAGAAAGAAATCCAAGTGATATTGCATTTAACATCAACCAATGCACATCAATACCACATGAGACATGGCTGAGCCCAAAATTATATGACCTAGCAACATCTTTGAAAGGACAAACCTGAGTGGCATTAGCAGTGGCAACATTGATAGAAAATCCTTGTGGAGAATGCCATTCATTCCTCAGCTCTCTCGTCATAGAGCTTACAAGTCTCACAGAGCTTGAAGTCACCTGCAATAGGGATTATCAGCCACCAACATTGACAACGTATGCAAAGAAGAAATGAAAGTAAAGGGGCGACAGAAGTTATAGGTGTCGTTATATAATAGCTTTCTTGAATTTTAAAAGCAAGTAAAGCTTACTGGATTGAAATTATTTCATGCCAATCTTACAGCTCAAGTCCATTGACTAGTTTGTAAACTCATCTTCCATGCCTTCCCAGAGAGTTACTAGAAGACTTCCTTTTCATTGGGTCGCAGACATCTAAGTGCAACTAGTTGCAAAAGCGCAATGACAAGTATGAAGGACAAAAGGAGGAAAAGTGCATTCCTCTACATGATTATCGTTGTTACACAGACAAACACATATTTTCTCCATGATAGCTACAAAATTTGAACTAAACTAGGCATTTCTCCCTAACCAAAGTAGAGCCACATTACGATATTAGCATATGGCGTACACTCAAAAGGTCGCGCATTAACAACAGAGACAGAAGATAGAGATCCACTACTGAAGGTATATGATGCTGATATTAGTCGTACATGCCATTAGTTTTTCAGTTCTCTGACATGCAGTGTATCATCCATGGTGTCCCGGTTAAATGAAAATAGCGCTCATCAAGTCATATCAATCTCAACAAATAAAAGACACTCAAGCATACAAACTTACAATTAAAAGAACCAACAAGGAGAGCACTCACTTGGACAAGTTGATTGTGCACAGCATCATGGCAGAAGAGAGTTTGAACTTGAGAACAGAAACCCTCTATCTCAGTTTCTTCCAACTCGTCTTCAAGATTCATGGCCAAAATTCTTGTCTCGCTAATAAAGCTTACAACCAGGAAAGTGTCAAAAGTATCATCTATAGAAGATCTCAATGACCACATCCCTTTAATGCCTTGAAGTTCTACAGATGCCTACAATGTTGTGCACATATAAATAAACACACCAAAGTGAAGAAGCATAAACTAACCTGTGATTTCAGAAGGTTAACGCATAGAAGGAACAAAAACCTACCTGTTCATTGATTCCTATGCCATTCCGGACTATACGGAGAGAACCATCCTTGTAAGCTCCAGAACATGTAACAACCTGACCTTGACCCTGCCTCTCAAGGTCAACCACAGAGAAATCAACAATGGGTCCCAAGTTAACATAGCGCTCCAGAACTTCCACGTATGAACCCTTCGAATCAGGTTGTAGATTCAGCTTGATAAGCTGCAACAACACTATAGAGTGTAAACATCCTGGGGTAAAAAGCAAGAGAGAATCATAATATAGTAAAGAAAATCCACTCCTTAGAAGTATTTTCAATTGATTAGGCCTCTATTCTCTCCATCTCACTTTGTTACTTTTACAATAATTAACTCTTAAGATATGATACCAGACCCTCCATGACCTTGCCCATCAAAATTAACCATAACACAGGGCCTACCCTATCATCTCAGGAAGATTTCATCCATCAATGAAAAAGAGTGCTTTCTCGTCAAAGTGTAGATTGATAAAATATTTCTACGAAACTATAGAGCAAAGCATATCAATAGAGTGCAGATAATGGAGGAGAAAGCATGTGAGCACACAAGATAGTCACCATCACCTGTGAATCACCATAACTTGAGCCAATAAAAACAAAGGCATTGTCAAGGTATGATATCGTGGATGCAATTGAAGTTTCTCCTAAAAGCTCGATCTTGAGACCTGTAACTCTGTCAGCCAGCAGAGAAAAGAAAAAATTCAGCTCCTACCAGAAAAGCAAAGTATGAAGCTAATCTGTTGACATTAAATTCTCCAGCAAACTATGGCCATGTACACATGATGGAATTTAAGATAATAACGTTAGTAACTTACTTTTCTTTCTCATGAGTTATAACAAGCAAGTGAAGAAGCCCGGCATGATCACCAAGTAGATACCTAGAACCATCAGCATCGACTCTTCCATATGCTTTTGTGATGGACTATAACAAGCATCAGAAGCACCAGGAAAGAACATGACTTTACTATTACTTACAAATAGGAATAGGACAACATGACAACATCAAGCAGCAGAAGATTTAATTAACTTACAGGTCTAATTGGTATTGCTTTAAATGCATTTGCACTGCAATATACAATTGTTTCTTCCCCAATTATAAGTACACCGCAGAGAGGGGGAGGCACTGGTATCAACAGATCTGCACCATTATCTACATTGTTTTGAGACCAGGGACCCTCAACGAAATCCTTGTCTTTCAGAGCAACCTCGTATGTTTTGACATGTCGAGCATCTTTGTTATCCTGTGAGAATAAAAAAAATATGTTCATGATCACCGCGGCACTGCATATAGCAGAAGAATCCTACTTCACACAAAAAACCTAGTGCATTGACTTTAGACATCCCGGGAGGAAGGGGAAAAAGAAAACCATTCCAATCCGATCATTTGGAGCAAAGATATTTACAAATGTAACAACAAGTTATTAACTTACTCAATCTTCACCTCCTCATGGTACCTTCTTTTCTTCGGCTAAGTGATTTCATTTATTCAAGAGATGCCGGAGGATGTATACATCCAAAAAGATGCACAAGAACTAAGTGGAAATACAAGAATAGGATAACATTCTGTACCAATTATAATCATCTCTGTACCAATTCTATTCATCCAACACCCACTTCAAGAAAAACTAAACTTTAGGTTGATTGAATGGATCTCTCTCTACAGGTAAGTGCGCGCGCACGTGTGCATGGGCACAAGAACTAAGTAGAAATACCCCAATCTCCACAAAGAATAGAATAACATTCTGTACCAATCCTTCCTCCCACCAAATGCAATAAGGCACACCTGGTTAGACAGCTTCTAAGTACAACTACAACTCCATGCCAGATACAACATCAAATCGGACTTTATTTAATAGCATCTCCATTGAAAAAACTGTTGGTCAATTAAGGTACAAATGTCGGAAAACAAAGATCACTTCATCAATTTCGCCCTTCAAGTGGATAATTTTGAGTCTAAATTGATTATCTAAATGGATAACAGATCCACATTTGTACTATTCATCAGAACTTACCACGTCTTTATTAATGTAACTTTTTTCTCTTCCTATATCTGAGATTCGGAAAAGCATCTAAGCGACAATCTGAGCTTGAGACATAGGGTGAAATGCAAGAATGCTACCTCAGGTCAACAGTAGAATATGTCATTAAACTGCCAAGCTCGCTATAGACTTTTCAAAGCTAAAAAGGCACAGAATTAAGATATCTAACCCATAGTTGCAGAAATCCCAAAGTTTTTAACATGCCAACAACCACTTACACATAGTACAACAAAAAATAAAAGCATAAGAGCAACAATATGCTTATGTACCTGGTATAGAACAACTATTGTTGGTTTTGAGCAACCATAGAGAAACTTTATATCCAGAACTTGAAGTTCTTCAAGCCTGAAATCATCAAAATTCCTCAATTCTAACAAGCCACGAGCATCTTAAAAACACGTGTTGACTTAAATAATTGAATAAAGTACAATATACATTTAAAGACAAGAAACACTAATGAGTGCATTTACTTAGTAGAGAAATCCAAAGCTGCAACTTAATATTTGGCTTGAGTTTGTAGGCAGTTTTTAATAATTTTCGACATCACTACAGATTTGTAGATAAGCCTAGAAGACACACTGAGAGGTGTGCAAGCTCTAAATTAGCAACACAAACAGAGTGTGTGTCAAAAAAACTATCAATACAGTCATGATAAATAAAAATTGAAAAATTGCAACCTTGTCCAGTGCCCTAGGAAGTAACAAGAATAGAACGACAAGGTCTATTGTCACTTTGTATCATGGGGTCAACTATGCCTTACGCCATTTCAGCTTACTCAATGAGATGTCCCCAATGAAATCAATGTAGCAAGATCTTTCAGAAACTAAAATGAGAAGCGGTATTGCACTGTATTGCTTGATAAGGATGTCAGCTACAGTAAGGCTTGAAGATTCTATGTACTTCACAACATGACCAAGTATACAACAAAAATTTATCCATAGAAAAATGAGACAAGTTAACCTCAGTCCATCATGAAAAGGCAACTATGATGGAGTAGCACAAAAGAAGGAAAGGTACCTGATGTTGAATGCTTCTTTAAGCTGCCCTTTATTGTCAAAAGGTATAACCTGCCCAAAGTTGCACAAATTAATTGAAGGTTTAACCGATCCATTTTCTCCGAAGCTAGAGACTTCACCAAACAATAAAGGCATATGTCGAGGTTAACTGCATCCTAACCTTAAACAACCCATCATATAAGTGGAGACCAATTAATCTACAATCAGGATCAATTATTCCAATCTGCAGAAGAACCAAGCACCCAATAAGTAGAATCAATCACAAAGAAATAAATATTTCTTGGAACTCAGCAAAAAAAGGTACACCTTATGAGTTAACAAAAGGTCAAGATAAATACCTGACCATTATCTGTAGGACGACCTATCCGATCAGATACATCACCCATTGCCCTAACAAGAGCAAAATCATTGTGCAAGTAAATAACTTTTTTTTTCAATATATTTCAGGAAAAAAAAATACAATCAAGATATGTATATATACCAACAAAAGAAGATCCAACTCAATATGATATTGCTCTGAAGCATGAAGCATTTATCAGAGATTATTCACTAATCAAGCCAAGCAACATTAATTTAAAGACAAGTAACCACTCCTAAGCACATTACTAAGGGTGAGCTCCGGTCCACTGCAACCTGAGAACCAGACCGAATCGACCGAATCCTCAAACCTAGAACCAGCCCATGACCATTTTAGCTCTCAATTCCAAAGCCGGGATGCCAGTTTGGCCCCGTTTGGTTCGACTTTCCCAAGGGGTTTTAGGCCCCCAAAGCCCCTTGGGGAAAATTTTTTGTGTTTGGCAAAACTTTTGAAAGCTCATTTGCCAAATGTGGACATTCCAAATGCTGAAAGCTGAATGCTGGGGTGGAGGGGCTTTGGGCATTGGGCATTTTGGAAATTCAACCGTCACTATTCATCTTCTCTTCCCCTTCGTCTTCTTCTTCCCCACCCCTCTTCTCTTCCTTGTTCATCTTCTTCTTCCCCGCCCATCAGGCTTCTCCAGTAGCCGCCACCGCCGCCGCCGCCGCCACCGCCGCCTGAGGGTCACGCATCCCCAGTGACCACCGCCTAGGGGTGGCGTGACCCGCGACCCGGGCGGCATCGCCCGGGTCGCGGACCTCGAGCAACGCCGCCTAAGGCCGCATGAACCTCAGGCGGCGTCGCCTGGCGCGCACGGACCCCAGGTGATGCTGCTTGGGTCCACGCGACCTCAAGCCGCCAGATCTAGCCTCTGTGACCTCAGGCGCCTGAGGTCGCACCTCCAGGCGGCGACGGCGTCGCCGATGTCACGCCTCCCGGGCGGCAACGGCGTCACCGAGGTCGCGACCTCAGGCGCAGCAAGATCTGGCCCTGGCCATCCGGCAGTAGGCCGGCTAACCGCCAGCCACCGGAGTTGATTTTAGATTTAAAAAAAAAAAGGCAAAAGCCCATTACAAATGTTAGTTTTGCCAAACGGTGTTTATGCTAAAGTTACATTTCAAAGCTATTTGAGAATATAATTTCCCAAACGGTAGCATTTCAGAAAACCCCTTTACCTCAAAGGTATTTGCATTCTCCCAAGGGCATTTCCCCAAAACCAAACCAAATGGGCCATTTATCTAGGAACCAGTTCAACCAATCCACTTCCCAGATTAAACCAGTTCTAAACAGGTTTTGAAGCCTCTATTAAAGAAAAAGGTGTGTATATTCCTTATTTTGGAACCAAGAATCACAAAGTCAGTTCCCAGTTCAAGGCCAAGACCTAGAATCAACCCACCCAACCGAGAACTGATCCACTCTAGAATCGAACACCCCGACAAAATACACACGTCTCCATTGCTCCTTCGATCCCATATTCCATATCAAACACCCTTACACAACACATGCATATTTCCCTATTGCTCACCACATGCCATATTCCATATAGATCTATTTACTGATATTATAATTATGATAGAGCTACATAGGCTAAAGTTACCCACATGACAGACCAAACAGCCCTATCTTTATTACAATCCCGATTCCCCATTAATAGCCTACCACGACTAAATCACTTATAGATCTCGTTATTTTGTCATGTTGCACTAAGACCAATGGCATGAACGGTCAATTTTGAATACACTGTCTATCAAGCGAGCTTGCATTGTAGCGCAAACAAATCTTTGAGGGACAAGTACCATTGATAAAGCTGCTCCAGATTGAACTATTTATCCAATTATTGTTTCTCTTGTTCCTTTTCCTTCCACATTTCTGTAATTTTTTTTGGGGTGAATTCCATTGGTGACTACTAGATTTTAGTAATTATTCAGTCAGGTCGTTGAACTTTGAATTTATCGCCCGATGCACTAAACTTTCAAATTTTTGCAATTAGTGCACCTCAACCAGATTTGGCCAATTTTGCAGCAAAATGCTACAATCAACTTCCATCCACCAACTTAAGCTTTACAGGTTGAAAGCAGTTCCATATAAATTAATAAGTCCGCATGAGATGACATGCTGATCCAAAATAACCAAAGATGACATCCTTATAAAAGGAGAAAAAACACCAAACAGCTATCCCATTGTGCTAGAAAGGCTAGGGCTTCTTTCTCATTACAGCAGCCCTGGTTTCTTAGAGCCTCTATAGTGTATATATTAATGCACAAGCCCACACAACAAAACTACAACTCAAACAACAATAATTATGCAAATGACCATACCAACCTTGTAACAAGCTCAGATGTCTCAGCATCCCATTGAAGAACGCAGAACTTGTATCTTTCCGTTGCAATAAATAAAAAATCCTGTACCTCACCCTGTTACAAGCAAAGGACAAGGAATTGGACTAAAAGACAAGAACTAAAACATTATTGTGAGCACTTAGAAAAGAGACCACAAAAACATGATCACATCGATGGCTCACATGAGGCCTAAAAAGCTCAAGCGTTGCAATTCTCCCATATATTGGCACGTCCAGCATAGCCTGTGAAAGCCGGGAAAAGAAAAGAAACCGAAAAAAGAGTTTAGTTCCAAGAAAAATCAAACCAAACAGCAAGGAGAAATTATTTCAGTGTACTAACAAATCAGAGGCAAAGAAAAGGACATATATAAAAACCACTTACAGCAAATCAAGATTCAAAGTATCCATATTTAACATATGGAAAGAAATGAAGAAATCATAGTCTTTTGAAGGAGGGAAAAAAATTAAAAAGCAAAAGTTTAATCTCGAGGCATGTTAATGGTGACATCACACCTGAGTCACTTGAGACCACATATTAATGAGAGCTTAACCAAACTATTGAGCATCTTTTCCAATGCCAAAGGAAGTTGTTCATTGACAACTTCAAATAAGGCTCCAAGTCATGTCATGATGACATGCGTACCACTTCAATTAATTAAAGGCTACAGCTAGAAAATTAAGGGGAAAGCACAGTTCTATATAACCAACTAAAGAAATGACTACAAACACAACAAAACAAAACAAATCCTGGTCAGTCCAGCAAAAATAAACATAAAAAGGAAATATCATACCTGTAAACCCTGAGGAGTAAGCAAATGTATTTCAATTCGAGTGCATTTGCTGAAATAGAAAAACAAAAGTGAAATCACTTTAACAGATTGCACTTTGATCTAAGAATGATATCGACTGCAATAGCGTAATCAACAATCACCTGCTAAAATATCTTCACCACAAACTAACTAAATAGCAAATCATCACACAAATTACTCACATTCTACAGCATGAAAATATCAATGCGTCTTCACTTAATAACGATACTGACATAAGGGGAAAAAAGCCTTTGATATGGTAAGTGGGAGGAAGAGCCCATTTAAACACAATGGCATGACATCCATCAATTGGTAATTGATAAGTCTGAACTCTAAATGAAAATGTGCACGTTAGAGGGAAATTCAAATTCACCTTCTCGCAAGGAGAAACAAGGCGAAGAATAGAAAATAAAATTTAAACATAACCAGGTGGATTATATAAGACAAGCCCAGAAAACCAATTATATGCCTTTTTAGCTATCTGTGAGCTACTAGGCAAATGAATATGCTACCATCTACTTCCGCACTTAAGGTTAGGGGGTAAAACACGCTGATCATGCATCAAATTCAATCTGAGAAAATTTGAAGACAATAACCCTTTCGTTTGTATTTAACTCCTATGTAGTATAAGCATAGCTTTCATCCTGGACGACAAAAATTTACTTCGCCCTATCATATGACACTTCCATTGAACAACACTATTTAGCATTATGACATAACCTAGAGTTCTAAACCAATGCAGTATGTACTCTTACAAACCTACGTTTGCCGTCCTCACTAAGAATTACTAGACAAGATTCCGGCGAAGGATCATGATTGGCAGAAGAACCCCTTCACTTCAGATATCAAATATGCAGCTACAGCTGGACAAACTTCTCGTGTCTGAGCGAGCTAAGAACAAACACAGTAGCAAAACTCCAATCCCTAAAAAAACAGCATCATAACAAACCCCAAATCTAAAAAATCGAAATTGGAGTGGTCTACCCTTCGCCGTCCAAAATCTGCAAAAACCCATCTCCCCAAGAACCGCATTTACCTAAGAAAAAAAAATAGATTTCCCGCATACCTAGATGGGACATACAGTCAACCAATCGAAGCAGGCCAGGAACGACGCCCACCAACAAACGGACGAAAACCCCGCTTCCATTCTCAACCCAAAAACCTAGAATCCCAACGACCCACGAGTCGCCACCCAAAAGAAAAACGAAAAAAAGGCCAAACGAATTGGGAACGAACGCTCGGAAGATGAGGAGGGAGGGGGCGTACGCAATGATGAGGTTGAGCTCCTGAGGGCCGGTGAAGTTGCCGACGCAGGAGTGGGTGACGTTGGTGGGCTTGTGCGCCGTGACCACATAGTTCCACACGCTCATCTTGGCTTGACCCACCCCGGCTTTCCCGCTTGTGGGGACGATCCCGTCCTCCCCTCTGTCGCTACAGAAGGGAACTGCAGACTGCTTAATGCAAGGAGAAGAAGGAGAAGAGGGAGCAGGAGAAGAGGGACAGGGAGAGGAGTTCTGCACACCACTGCGCGGCCAGGAAAGCGCCTCAGTGGAAGACGGGCTCCGTTCGGCTATTTGGTACTAAGGCTAAGGGCAAAGTAATTTATGGAAAAAGTATTTCCCTTTTGTATGCTTAGGCCTGTTTGTTAATGTTCTTTTTTTCCGTTTATAAACAATATTTTTATTTTTCAGAGAAAAAAAAATAGAAACACGTTCGTTTGCGTTTTTCTTCCAAATCTTTTTTTTTTCCAGAAACACGTTTGGAATGGAAACAAAAAACAAAAAAAAACGTATTTCTTATTTTTGGAACAATTTTTAAAAATAAATTTTCTCTCTCCTCTCTTTTTCTTCTTTTCTTTTTCTTTTTTTTTTGGAACGTCGCCGGCCGCCGGCGAGGCCGAGCATCGCCGGCCCCGGTGAGGCTCGGCCATTGCCCACCGGCCGACGCCGACCGGGCGGTGGCCCGGCCAGCCAAGCCTCGCCGGTGGTCGGGCGAGCCCGAGCTCGCCGAAACTGGTGAGCCCGAGCTCACCCGGCTAAGGCGAGGCTGAGCCTCACCGGCGCGGGGCGAGGCTCGACAAGCTCGGGCTCGCCCAAATCCAGCAAGCCCGAGCTCGCCCAGCCAAGGCGAAGCCAAGCCTCGCCCAACCACGGCAAGGCTCGGCCTCGCCGGGGCGGCGAGTCTCGCCGTGGCTGGGCAAGGCTTCTAGCCAAAAGAAGAAAAAAATATTAAAAAGTTTATCAAACGCGTTTTTGTTCAAAAATTGTTATCCGAATGTAAACGCTCTCTTTTTTATTTTACATTTCGAAACAATTTTTAAACAGAAACACAAACAAACACACCCTTAAATTCTAGAAAATAATTAATGAGTTTCGAGAAATTGATGAATATTTGGTAGATTTCGATTTCTCCATCAATCCATGTGCCTTTAGGGCAATACAGATCTAGAATCCTCTACAATCGAACTCGAATATAGACAGGTGGATTTTAAGTGGTGATGGTTGAGATATGAAGTTACCCGTGGAGACAAAGGCACCCAACCTTAGCTCTCGAGGATCATCAACCCCGATGTCCCGTGTCAAGGCAATGGAACCACGCTCGTCAACGGTTGAAGCTAGGATGTTACGACGGCTTGCCTAAAATCGATTCTTGTAGAACGAGCATCGAGATTTCAAAGGTATACATGTTAGACAATTGAAAGTAGGATCTCGCTTTAATTGCTGTGACAAAATTTTTGGTAAGAAAATCTTTCGACTAGGAGATCTAACATACTTGAATTGGTTTTTCTTCTGTTGATTTTAATTCACAAGAACATTTTTGTGAACGACCCTTGTGTCATATTTGATAGGCACTGAATCTGTTGACTGAAGCGGCACAAATTTAATATACATGTGTTTTACAACATGATCAACAATAACATAACCTTTTTCAATGACCGACTCAACACGATTGCGAATCACGATCGCGAGATCCAAATATGACAGGGGAATACGATTTTAATTTCAAGTTCCCAAGTACCTAAAAACGCGAGATCATTGATATAATTATAATTTTTGAATAATATACTATGTATTCAAAATATCGAATGAAGAAGTGCTGTGTTTTGTAATGAGGCCAAGGCCTTCAAAAACTCAAAAGACCAAAGGGAGCATGTTCTTGTCCATCACTTCACCATTTTCACTATTTATGTGTTTATGATTCTTGGGGAAAAAAACAATTTATCGACAAAGTATTTCTCGTTGATATACTTAAATTCTAGAAAATGATTAACGGGTTTCGAGATATTGATAAACATTTTATCAATTTCGATTTCCCATCGATCCATGTGCCTTTTGGGCAAGCCAGGTGTAGAGTTCTCTGTCATCAAACTCGAGTATAGACAACGGAGTTTTAAGTCCGCCATGATTAAGACCTAGAGTTTCTCATGGAGGTAAAGCTAGAATGAGCATCTAGATTTCAGAATTACGCATATTAAATGGTGGAAAAAAGGACCTAGCTTTAATTTTCTATCAAAAAGTTTTTGGTAAGAAAATTTTTCGACTTGGGGGATCTAACATACCTAAACTACTTTTTCTTCTTTTGATTTTAATTCACAAGAACATTTTTGTGAACGACCCTCGTGTCATATTTGGTAGGCACCCGATCCATCGACAGAAGCAGCACGAATTTAATATTAATGTGTTTTACGGCATGATCAACAACAACATACGTTTTCAATGACAAACTCGACACAATTGAAAAATTCAAATATGACACGTGAACAAGACTTTAAATTTCAAGTTCCCGAATACCTTAAAAATGTGAGATCATCGAAATAATTATACTTCCTGAATAACATACTATGTATTAAAAATATCAAATGAAACCAACTTCTATGTGGGTATCTTTTATTCGAGACAAGTACAAATGTTTTGAACCAATACCGTCTACTCTTCCTACTCTTCCTACTCGTCCTACTCATTCGTTATTTTGGAAAGCACTTGGTGAGGTTTGGAGTGATGTTTTAGAGGGTAAGAGATGGGTTGTAGTTAATGGGTGTTCAGTTAAATTCCGGATGGATGGCTGGGTTGATGATGTTGGTCCACTAGCCCAATGGATTCTTCCATCTATTACACCTCAAGACCTCGACTGTACTGTTCATGATTTCGTTTGCAACTATCAGTGGATCCTTGCAAGCCTAATAGGTATTCTGCCTCAATCAATTTTTGTTGCGGATTCACTCAATGCGTCCACCTTCAGATTGTGGTGGAGGGGATTTGCTTGTCTGGGGTAGCAACAGTAATGGTTCCTTTACAGCTAAAGAAGCTTATGAATTCATTGCACCAACACAATCTGAAGGTGTAAAGATCAAAAGTTTCTTATGGTTGGTCTTGCGCCACTGTCTACTCACTAATAATGAAAGATTTCGACGTAAGCTTGCAGCAGATTATTGCTATGCAGTGTGCCCACACTCTTCGAAGACCATTTTACATGTGCTTAGAGATTGTAAGCAAGTAAAGGTAGTTTGGCAAAAGATTCTATTTGCAATTTTTCGAGGTAAATTCTTTACACAAGAGCTACACTCATGGTTGATGACAAATCTATCCAATTCATCACTTAGAGTCCAAGATAATTGGTCCCTCATTTTTGTTGTTGCTTGTTGGCATTTCTGAAATTGGAGGAATAAATGGTTATTTGAGAAGGATTTTTGTCTTACTAAATACCCTTTATGCTTGATCCTAGAGTATGTTAAGGACATTGCATCAGCTCGTCTGGCAAAACATAAATCGTCTCCTCAAAGAGAGAGAAGAGACAAGCTTGTGGGTTGGATTTGCCCCTCCAATTAGTTGGGTCAAGCTTAACACAGAAGGGGCCTCTAAAGGCAACCCAGGCCCCCACTTCAGCAGGTGGGCTTCTGCATAATGAATTAGGCAACTGGCTCATTGGATTTGCTCAAACGGTGGGAGTGTGCTCTTCGGTTAAAGCAAAACTGTGGGGTATCCTTTCAGGTCTTGCAATGGTAATTTCTTTGGGTGTCCCCAACCTTATCGTGGAGGTGGACTCACAAGCCACAATTTCACTATTCCATAAATCAACTCCTACTCTCAACTTTGGTGACATGCTCATTTCTCAAATTAGAAAACTTTTAATGTATTTCCAACATGCTCGGATTCTGCATAATTTTAGAGAAGGAAACTCATGTGCTGATTGGTTAGCAAATTGGGCCATTCACTTGTGTGATGCGAATGACATCTTAATCTTGGGTAGGCTACCAAAAGATCCTATTCCGATTGATTAGGTTGGATTCGCTTTCGTTAGGTGAGTTTTGTTATAACTACTAGGCTTCACCCTTTTTCAATACCAAAATATATATATATACACACGAATGAAGAAGTGCTGTGTTTCGTAACGAGGCCAAGGCCTAGAAAAACTCAAAAGACCAAAGGAGACCCTCACGGTTTTCACTATTTGTGTGTTTTTTATCCTTTGGGAAAAAAATAATTTATCGAAAAAGTATTTCTCGTTGATAGCTTAAATTCTAGAAAATGATTAACTGATTTCGAAAAATTGATGAACATTTGGTCAATTTCAATTTCCCGTCAGTCTATGTGCCTTTTGAGCAAGACAGATGTAGAATCCTCTGTGATTGAACTCGAATCTTGATAGTTGGGTTTTAAGTCCGTCATGGTTCAGATCTAGAGTTTTTCGTGGAGATAAAGCTAGAAAGAGCATTCGGATTTCAGAATTATGCATGTTAAATGGTGGAAAACCAGGATCTTGCTTTAATTTTTATGGAAGAGTTTTTGGTAAGAAAATCCTTCGACTAGAGGATCTAATGAAGTACAATTATGCCGGCTCCCAAATAACATGCTATTAGAAATATCAAATGAAGTACAATCAACAAGGTAAGTTTCAGGTTTTCTAAGATTTGGAACGATGCACATGAACTTTTCGATATCGGTTCGGCCTCCGGCGTTGGGGATCTCCTCCTCAGTAGCACCCTTTTCGTTTGGACAAGAGGAATGTGAAGAAAATTTAGATGGCCAAAATAGTTAAAATGCTAACAAAATTGAGCCGATATTAATAAGACGATACAACATCAAGCGCTCCAAGGTATCCTCCAAGGTATCCTTTTGCAGCCTCGTCTGATCTCACAGCAGCAAGGAACAAGGCCTGCTTAAGAAGAACACCAGCACCATCCCCGCTAATTTGTACCCGGAAAGGCCCGGACCGTGCTCGGGCCGTGGCGGCGCGGATGAGTCCATGCTGCGAAGGACAGAGAACGCGCGACGTGAACAAGGGCCGAGCGAGGCGGAGCTCGAGTAAGTGAGTGATTCTAACAGTAAGCAAACTTACCTGGATGCGGTGTAGGCACATTTTCCGTAACCTGCGAAACAGGATGATCATCGTAAGCGAAAACTTCCAGTGTAATGACCCGACACATCAGCTCGTGTTCTACAGATCAAAGGTCGGAAGTCCAACAGGCCGTGCGTTTGTTTTAGTACTTTCCGTGTTGAATTCATCACTGTAGTAAACACGTCACGAAGATCCGAGGAAGCGAAAGCGAACTCGATTTATACGTACTCGGATCGCTTCTGGTGAGCGTGGCGGTCCCGCCGAAGTTGCACGCGATGTCGGAGTTGCCGTTCTGCTGGTAGTAGTTGTTGAAGGCGTAGGAGGCGTGGGACACGAGCGTGTCCGGATCGAAGCACGGCCCGCCGTCTCGGATCGGCTTGCAGTCGGCCATCCCGAGCCCGCAGGCCCAGTCCAGCGCGTTCTGGAGGTCGGCCTGGGGGACGCCCGCGAGGGCCACGCACCACGTCGTGCCGCTGAGGAAAGTCGTGTTGCCCTCCGGAGGGGACATCGTCGTAATCGGGATCGCCGCCTCCGCCTTCTCCTGCACCGTGGCCGCCCCCGTTAATGCTGGAAAACGAAAAAAATGTGTTAACGAGAGAGTCAAGAAAAAGTACTTTAGCAAAAGTTTTTGAGTGCATTATAAGTTGATGTTTGAAAGTCATGCCCAAATTATTCTCCGAACGGGCCCGCCCGCCCGACCGACAATGTTTCCGGGCGCATTGCACTGGTGGGCCGGGTTGGCCCGACTGAAATCGTGATGAGGCCTGTCATGCCCGACAAATTTTGCGAATGAGATCTTCAAGGCTCTTCCCTTTCGGGCACAACTCCGTAGGCACGACGTTCGGCCCGACCATCAAGCCCGTTAGTGGATCGGCACGAAGCCTTGCTCGAGGGATTACAATTGACACGGTTCACACAGTCAACAAATGCCGTCCACTACTTTAGCTTGTTGATAAAGTTCTGTCCACGGTCGCCTAAAACCTGCACACTCTGCACTTAGCTTTTTGACAAAGCTCGCGACCGCAATCATGCCCTTAAAAGACCCAAAAGCGCTTTCGAGGAAGCACCAAATCGGATGCAATTTGGAAGCAAAGCGTCTGTCCCAATCTCTTTATGCTTAGCTTCCACCCCAAGATTTTTCTTTCCATACATCTATTATGAAAATTCTTGTTAATTTTTTGGGAATCAATATACCCAGCTCCCTCAATAGTAACCTCACATTCGTTTCATTTATGCAAGTATTATGTACCGAGAATCCTAGTTCTCGTCTTTTGATGCGATAACATTAAGAAGAGATATAAGCTATTAAGACCTAAAATTTTGAGCAATTGCAATTTCTTGTCCCATCTCTTTGATCTCAGTTTATAGTACCTCCACATACTTCTCGCAATCTAACAAAATTCACTTGTAAGGAGTAGAAAAAGACTAGGAAGAGGCATGTGGCTATGGTATTGTAGATCAAGTGATATCTATTAAGATGCGTATAATGCCTTCTTTCTTATTAATGGAAGTGGATCGCATAATTTTTCTATACCCCACGATTTTCAATAGTTAGATCTAAGGGAGGGATTATGCGAATAATTCTAGAAGGATCGCCAGTTTATTTCTTGGGCGTTGTTCGTTAATGAGAAAGGCGATATGAAAATTATGGAAAAAGAGTTTTTCTAAGAATAGACACTACTTTGAAAGATCATTGATTGCTTATAGGTGTTAACTATACATGGGATTGACATCTAGCTTTCGCCAAGAATAAAAGAAGGCTCGAGAGCATAAAAGAATTCCTTCTTTTTTTATGCATACTTTAGCTAGTGAGGCAATAGCTTACCAAAACGACTCGTAAGGAGAAAGGATAACCCAAAACTCTACGCTTCTAGATTTTGCCCAATCGAAAGAGGACAACAGGATTTAGGCAGGCAGGCAGGCTGAAGTATGACAAAAAGGAGGAAATTGAATTTGCTTTTGCCTTGTGTTTTGCTCAAGCATGTTTGCTCGTGCTTAATGGAATCCCAAGCTCGAATCAGCTCAACTCAAAGGCTCAAAAAGGGGTAGCAAAGACAAAAGAAGACAATGGGATGTGGGACAGAGCCTGCATAGAGTCAGACAAGACCAATGTGAGACTTTTCGTTTCCTTCTCGCTTAATCAAACCTTGCGTTGGTCTGAGCCAGGATTAAATAGTGGGTGCTACCAATAAGATTCTTCATTCATAAGAAACAACGTCCAGGATTGCTCCTCATAAAGGTTGCATCATCCGATGCAAATGAAGATTGGACTTTACTAAAGAACCAAATATCATTCATTGGGAGGACGAGTCACCTCTTCGGGGGTGAGTACTCGTCACACAAAGTCTTCAAAGTAGCGTAAGATGCGAAGAGCCAGCGAAAAAGTAGAGTGATAGATAAACGGAGTACTATTGGATAACTAAGTAAGTGCATTGATCTTCTTTCCTAGTGATATCAAACCAAACCGACAAAGTGGGTCCCCAGTATATATAAGGGCATATACAGATATTGCCTTTACGAAAAGGGGCCGATTCATGTTCGACCACTCTATCTCATCTGCGATAACTTTATGTAGGAAAAATTTTGAGTAGATGTCCCCTTTTAGACAATCAAGTCCATACAAAATATGTATTACGATCGGACCAAATAACCTAGCTTAATCCATGAATAAATCTCAAGCATTGCCACCATGCTTTGGCATGCACCTTTGGCACTTGCCATCGGTCCTCCATGTTCCCTTACGCATTTCTCAAAAGATTATGAGGATCATTCTCTAGTGGTTTCAACTTAGGACACTCCTCTAATCTATGTTTGCAATGCTCGCGGTGAAAGCAAATCAAATGAATCCCTTCATATTCTCTCTTATGTATCTTCTATCTCAGACAAGACCTTAATACAAGATTATGTGAGACAAGATTAAGTGAGATCCACACATTCGAGCATACAAACCTCTAGATGCCAACACATTTCAGCATCTACCCTCATGACTTTGCCTATTTTACTTCCAAGTTTAAGAGAAAGTCTTCATCATAGTCTTCTAATGAGTTCGAGATACCTTACCCTCATGCATACTAGCTTCACGGGAGCACTTAACAATGACGAAGTTGGATTTCTATTGACCAATTATAAGGTAATAGTCCATGATCATTCATGGTCCTTCATTCATAACATGGTTAACATCTTTTACCATTGTAAACCCTAACTAGGACAAAATCATCGCCCCAATCATAGAGTTATTTGACCATGAGGAGCTCACATCTAAGGTAATCTTTATACCTGGGAATTCTTATTTTTCTTCTTACCTAACAAGTGAATATTAGGTGTAAAGTCATGGATGACACGGTCTTTTCAAAGTGAACCAAATGGCAAAAAACAATTTATTCATCAGTATCTAACTCTCCTCTAAACTTCAACCATCAATCAGTCGCTTCATGAATGGAAACAAAAAAAAGGGTTATCCTCTAAGATCTGCCTTACCGTGGTTAAGAACCAACTAAACTCTTAAATGACATTGATCAGGTCCTATTCCCACCCTTCGCCACCTTTTTAATCCAATTGTCTAGGTCTAGCCCCATCCCTTTCGCTTTCCTAGCCTAATCAAAACTATATTACGAACTAAAGCTTCAAAAATGCTTGTATTTGAATAAAAGCGAGATGTCCAATGCTGAAACAACAAATCAAATCAAACCTATTCCAACCCACAGGATCCAAAGCTAGAATACAGCCAGACCGAGGATCTAAAATGAAAAATTTTGGGCTCGATTCCCAAACCCTGCGGGCTTGTTCAGTGCAAGGTTTAGGAATATGTGTGTGTGTGTGAGAGAGAGAACGTACCTCCATATAAGCAATAATATTGCATTTGCATTAACAATAGCCAATGCACTAGCCCCAGCTTCTTTCCCATGATCTTCTACAAAAAATCTCTCTCCCTCTCTCTCTCTCTCTCTGTGAGAATGTGAGACTTGCTTTGTTTTGTCACTTAAGTGGATGTGTGGAGGGATGAGAGATGTTGGGGTTTCGTTCATGTGAATAAATGGAGGGTTGGAGACAAAGAATCGTCGGTTTCTTCAGAGGCAAATCAAGTGTTTTCTCTCTTTTGGCTGCTTTTTCAGTTTTGCATGTAGAAAAAGGCTGTGGTCTGGTATGTTATGAATGCCCCCTCTGAAGCCTAAGCACTTTGAACGGCACGTAGCGGTGGATTGTACTCGACAAATAAACGTACGAATACAATTTAATACTATGGAAGATTTAGCAGAGAAAAAGAAAGGTGAGGAAGGAACATAAACCCAAAAAACGAAAAGAAAAAACAAGAGACAACGATGGAGTCACAGTCCTGTCCCAATGGATTGGTCCCCGAGCTGGACCAAATTATCTGTGCGCTTGAACGAATAAAGCGAAAAAGAGAATGAAGGATTTTTCGTGACGTTTTTTAAGTAAAATTGAGTCATCCGATTTCTTTGCATTGGTGCATTTGCATCCTTTAGCCCATACTATTTACGCCGTCAAATTCTTTAATCATTAAGAGAGATCAGGAACATTCGTTGTAAAGTCCAATTAACCAAAGAAAAGAATATTGCAAAATATAGAGATAGGAAAAAGAGAGAGAGAGAGAAGACACAAAAGTATGTTATAGCATATAAAAATATAATTCCAAATAAATTGAACCGATTTGTATTGCATATGCCACTATCTCATGCGTTGAAGCAAAAGAAATTCCATGAAGAAAATCAATGTTTATTTGCAAAAAAAAAGATATGCAAGCAGCCATCGGGTCAGAAGCCGTGTACATCATTTGTATTTCCCCTGAAGTTAAATTACATGGCGTTGTCGTCACTGTTTTCTGTGGTTCCGCAGAGCAATTTTTGGGAATTCGAATTGTTAAGAGGACTTTACTGTAGTGATCAGAACGACGAGCTTTGACTAAACCCATATAGAAAAGGTTAATGCGAACATGCCTGAATTCAGGCGCCCCAGAAACAGAGCAATGCTAGTATCATCTTCACTTCAGCTGTATCCTGCTCATGTATGGCCAAGTACAATTGCCGCCCAGAAACAGAGCAACGCTAGTATCATCTTCACTCCAGCTGTATTCTGCTCATGTTTGGCTAAGAAGAATTGCTCCGAAATGAATGGCAACTCATCTTAAGAATCTTCTCACAGGTACGGTACACGTTTTCATGAGGAGTGAGGAGAAAATACTTCCTACGCAACAACAAAATACTTCGACGGAACTGTGATACGGCAGAGGGATTCGAACAGGCTGCATCGTCATAAGAGCCTACGATGAGTCGAGCTGGAAAGAGAAACTCTCATGGAGGAATTTGACTCAATAGATCATTAAAAATTCCCTGAAAGGTAGCAAAGGAGCTTAAAACTCAGGGTATGAGCAGATACCAATGCCCCAGCTCAACCGCTCGTTTTAGCAACTCTAGCAGCAACAGCGAAACTGAAAATTCGATTACAGAAGCATTACATCCTAATTAAGTTGTCTTCCCTCATGCGCTTAAAGAAGACTATGAAAGTCAGTGAACATGTCACTTAGGAATGAGTGTCTAGGACTAGGAGGAGGAGGAGGCAGCTCAGATTCCCTCTTCTCACGAATCCTCACTTCTTCCTCTTCTTTGGAGGCTGGAGGGCCTCCTCATCTTCATCTTCGTCTTCGTCTTCTTCTTCGTTCTCTTCTTCCTCAACAACTTCTTCCTCCTCCTCCTCTTCTCGGCCATCCTCATCTTCATCATCGTCGTCGTCGTCGTCATCGTCGTCATCATCTCCTTCTGGGTTTTCACCATCTTCATCGTCCTCCTCCTCTTCCCCATTCTCTTCACCCCCACCAGCCCCGCTTCCTGCTGCTCCCTTCTTCGAGCTACCATTATTGCTGTTAGGGGTTTTACTGAGCTCCTCTCCACCTTCAGATGATACTTCCTCTTCACCTTCCCCAAACCCGCCATCCCCATCATCGTCGTCATCACCTCCATTGTCATCATCATCTTCCCCGGCATCAGTTGGCTTGGTCTGGGTGTGGCTTTCGTCATGATTAACCCCGTTCTCGTTCTCCTTCTGTAGCGACCAAAGACATGACAAACAGATGAGTTAACCAAAAGCAGTCAGATTATTAACTGTGTTAAGGAAATGACCAATTGCTACTGTAAAATATTTCGAGGGCCCGAATTGTTCAGGCTGCTCAAACTCAGCCAAATTTCATTGAGGTCTTAACTGACTCCTCCGTTCTTAACTTCTGGCAGGAAAGCCAAGAACATCATTAAGCTGGCAGCAAGCAAACATTAAGCCAAGCTATGTGATGAGTGGAACTGTCACCATTTGCACGACAAAATCTAGACAACATCTACATAAATATCAACATACACAGGAGAAAAGTCCATCTAGAATATGTCAGACGACTGTAATTGTTGGCATGAGGGTAAACATTTGTATAAGTGACTCTACAATACAAGCAAATATATTATTAACCGAAAAGGATGCTCACAACCAAGAACATGGAGACGTGGGGGAATATGCCTTAACCACAGAGACGGGGCTACTAGCCCCAAAGTGAGCAAGGAATCACATCTTCCAAAGAGCACCAACCTCCAAAAGTCAAGTAAATGGCCTTCCTTTTCACTGTTTGGAATTTTCCCCTTTCACTAATTTGACAAGAATCGATTATAAAAGTGAGAAATACCCACTTGCTCCTCATTTCCCATTTCCCAGGAAAGTTCATAAAAAAAAATTGTTCTTTTATCCCCCCCATATTTCACCTATACCCTACCCATACAGAGGAGCTACCCAATGGAAGTTATTTACTAAATGGATGATCTTTTATTTTTTGGCAAAAAATAAAGATCTATAAGGTTCCAAGATAAAGAGAGGGGAGAGAGAGAGAAGAGAGAGAGAGAGAGAGAGAGAGAGCTCCCAACAAGTGAAGAAGCATATGTCCTGTGGAATATTCCGAGACAACCTTCTTCGACACAAAATATAATATATATATTTATATCTATCAACAAAGATGATACAACCAAGCAAGAAGGCCATTATTTTAGATTGACCTCTGACTTTCCCAATCACCCACGACGAACAAGTCTTTCTTTCTTTTTCTTTCTTTTTTTTAACGTTTTATTTCGTCCGTATCGTCCGTAGCTATAAAGAAAAAAAAAAGAAAACCAATTTTGCATGTTAACGAGGGTACAAATAGAAAACAAAATATACCCCTTTCCTCAAAATTACTTCAAAAGCCCAATTATAATTATAATATAATATACATCTTCAGGATGTTTTTAAAATAATTCTTGATAAGGTATCTTCTTGGTGAAACGCCACGCGGGGGCCCCCCACACAACCTTCCGGAACCCAAGGCCCCCATCCAAAACTCCAATTTATATTCCGGTCAGAAGTCCGCCCTCAGTCTCTCTAACCTCACGCGCACGTTAGCCGACCCTCCTAGGGAAGGCTCTCTCTCTTAACAATAACATAAAAAAAGTATAATAAAAAGTGGGTAAACGCCGAAAGGGGTCCAATAAGAAAAAATGCCAAAATTTTTTATTAAAAAAAACGAAAAGACGTAGATCAATTCAGAGAGAGAGAGAGAGAGCCGGCGCAGGTTAGCAACGCCACGACCAAGAAAAAGGCTTCACCTATTTTATTTAATATGCATAAGACATAAGCGGCGAGAAAAGCGATGGTTTACCTAAGGTTGAGAAATTAAATTAGAACAACTTATTCCAAATCTAGACGATGATAAACATGATAAAAATATTAACGACCAAAAAAAAATTCATAAAAAAATAAAGGAGATAAAAATTGAAAAAAAAAATGAAAAGCAAAAAAAATGAAAAGCAAAAACCTCTAAGCTCACAGACCCCTTTTGCGAAAACTAGAAGACAAAAGAAAAATTACAAAAAAAACAATAATTACGAAAAAAAAGAAAATTTTGGCGTGTACCTGGTGAGCTCCGAAAAGCTGGCCGTTGACCAAGTTGACGACGACGAGGCTAACGAGCGCCTCCCCGGCGCACGTTAGCACGAGGCGGGTGAGGGTCGCCCGAGCCCGAGGGCGGCAGCAGCAGCAGCAGCAGCCCCGACCTCGGTGGTTCCCATTCGTGCGCGCGCGCCTTCCCTTTTTCCTCCTCTTCTTCCGACAGCTATCGAAGCAAACAACCCCACACCTAAAAAAAACCGAACAAATCGACAGCCGTTAGATCTGCTCCTCTGAAAACCCCTGGCAGCCCTCGGATTCCCAATCAAACCGACAAGCAAATAAAAAAAAAAATAAAACCAAACAAATAATTTTTCTCCGTCTTTTTCTTTACCCGATAATTAAGACAGAGACGCGCGCGGAATTTTTCTAATTTGCGCCGCGTAAAGTCGAAAATAGCGAGAAAAATTAGCAAGGAGAAAAAACCAGAAGTATGTGGAGAACAGAACGGTCGCGACGATGAACACGACAAAGAGCGCCTTTAAGCCCGAAGCGGCAAGCGACGGGCGACGAGGGGCCGAGCAAAGCCGCCGGAGACCAGCCCCGCCGGTGAAGCGATAGCCAAGGCGACGGAAACGGAACCGAACGTCGATTTCGCCGAGCTCGAAGCGCCGACGGAGGAAACGGAGAAGCACCGACGGAGAAAACGACGGCGAGTATAGAAGAGAGAGAGAGAGAGGGAGAGGGAGAAGGGAATCGGAGAGGGGAAAGCGTACCGGAGAGCGAGATCCGAGGGCGGAGGGACCAGATCTGGAGGCGTCCGGCACTAGAGCGCGGCGGAGACGGCGGGGCGGGGTGCGCGCATTCTCGACCGTTAGATGGTGATCGTAGCGGCAGAGGAGACCGCAAGATATAGAAATATCGAAGCAGAGAGAGAGAGAGAGGGAGAGAGAGAGGGAGAGACTGAGAGAGAGAGAGAAAGTTACTGGTGACTGGCTGGTGACTGACTGCCCGTAGGTGCAGTGGAGTTGGGGTTCGGGCAGCCCGGGCAGGCCCCTCGCTGAGTGAAAAAGATCTTCCCCTTCGGGCTGCCCGCCGTGGGATGGACAAGTGTGGGTGCTTCTTCATTTAATAAAATTAAAAAAAAAAAATGAAAGTATTTTCTCTTTTCCTTCTCTCTCTCTTCCCCTTTCGATTAATTAATCATTTTTTTTAAAAATATATGTACATGATTCTCTCTCTACTCTTCTCTCTCTATATTCTCTAGAAAGGCAACGGTCTCCTATTGGGCGTGGCCGCTTAACCATGGTTTGGTTCGGTCGATTAACCAGGGTCAAGGCTCGCGGTCAACAGTGAGCTTTTATTCCGTTTTCTCGAAGTCAAGGCCAATGCTTAAAGGCGGTTCAAATCAGACCTACCCCAGAGGACAACCACCCGTTTTTGAATTTTAAAAAATTAAAAAATTAAAAATTCGGCCCATCTGGAAGTTCCGTGGGCCGGGCTTTTCCGGGTCTCCTATGGGCCGGGTTGGGCCGGATCCGGATGTACTAGAAGTCCGTGAGCCCGATCTCTAGGAAAGTGAATAAACGATCCAATGGACCTTACGCTAGATAGTTTATCAAACATTCGGTACTCGACCCATGACATAAAATTCGCCTTTACCCAATTGCCCGAACGAAGTAATTCCTCACGAATCTCGTAAGGGTGCGCATGATAAAATTTCTACTTCTCTATTTTTCTGTTCCCCGGAACAGGTTTGAAATAGAAATCCGTTTGGTAACGCAATTTGATTTTTCTATTTCTAGAACAGATTTCTTTTCCAGAAATAGATTTGAAGAAGAAATCAGAAGCTAAAATTTTTAACTTCTCAATTTCTGGCCAGAAATCAATTTATATTCCAGAAATTTTGTCATGCGCACCCTAAAAGTCCAGAAATGGATGGTTTGATTTTGATTGGATCGAGGAAACGGCATAGTCTTATTTACGCTAAATCGTTTATCACACATCCTCTTATTGTAAATCAAAAATAAGGTATAGTGGCCCAGCATCATAACATCATAAAACGTCAAATAGCTTTGGGGCCACAAAAGAATCATCTAGGTCTTGCAATAGCTAAAATCGAAACCGTATTACTGATTTCTCGAATCCTTAGTTTCACATTCAAAATGAAAATTATTTTCCCTGTAGCTTGAAAATGAAGTGAGATGCATCTTCTTTGAAAAAAGTATTATGTCAATCTATCGATGTAGGCCCTCATCGTTATGCCTCCTAAACTATTTGAATCGGGCTTGATGTCTCTTTCAGGTATTTTGATATGAGATGATCCTAACTTTAGCTCAGTCATAATTTAGCCCATCCATTCTTCTGAACATAAGAACTGAAGGGACGATTAGGGTTTCGATTAGAAAAACTACACGAGTTAGAGATTAAAAAAAAAAAGGCGACATCCAACCAAACAATCGACCAACACATGCGAACCGAAGAATGTAAAGAAAGAAAGATTGGAATGACCATTCTCTAGAATCAAATTAGTTTCTGACGGAATGAAGAAATACGAAGGTTTTAAACCACATTTGTGCTTTTTCGTGAAAAATAAAAAGTCAAAGGGGAGTTATAATCAAAAGAATCAGAAACATGAAGGATGTGGATGTGAATGTCCATGCATTTAGGTGAGATGTCTATTGAAGGATGTGAAGGACCACACCTGATTTAACGGCATAAATTAATTGCAAAACCTATATGCAATCTAGATTAAACCATCACTTGATTTACATGGTGTTCATTTTGGTTTAATAAACAAGGACCTTATAATCAATTGACATAACTAATGTAAAAATTCTCTTCTTTTTTTCACATATATGGAATTAAGAAGTGACGTTAAAGTGAAGATGAGAACATTGTAATTCCTCTTTCTCATTTGTGGCCCAACAAGTTAAGGCGATGGCCATATCAGCCCTCGACATTAGTGTAGATTCTTATTGGGCTTTCCTCACCTAATTAGCATGCACAATCTCGAAAGTGTTAAGAGGGGTTTTCCCAACTTTTTATTTTGTTGGTGAGGACAAGCTATTAGGAGACAATCCAACAATGTATGTTTTACAATATTCTTAAACCTCCCTCGTACATAACCGGTTCTAACAAGCGCTATACAAGACTTGAATGCATTAACATCGGCAAGGTAATCTAAAAAATAGGTAGGATAATATGAATAAAACCAAGGAGAAACATGAGAAAAAGTGTCAGGGTTCGAATCCTCAACCGTGCTCCAATACCATGTTAGATGAATTATTTTTCTCGATAACTTAAACCATCAAGAAGCAGCCTAACTATATATATATATATATATATACACAGTGAATTACTTTACACTCATGATATATTTGCAGCATACAAGGTACCCACTCGTCCCAATTTCTAGGTTTCACTTACGTGATTCTGATTTTCAAACTTCTTGCATCCCTGCAACCTCTCTCTTTGCATCCTCCTCCTTACATGCTACTATGCTACCTGCTTCATAATAATTCCATGGAAATTTGGCCTAAAAGAATATTGAACTAACTCGACCCGACTCTGTAGTTTATCACATGGAATCTCGCCTTTTTCACCTTAAACACAGGCTCTTGAAAGAATCATATGCTTCCACCTTAGAGCATGCCCAAAAGTTTGCGGTTCCTTCACCAATTTCTAAAACCAAAGTTGCTCAAACCTTCAAAAGAACATAGATATTCTATGTCTTAAATCTCCTGCCTAGCTTAAAAGAATATTATCGCCCACCACCTTTTGCGTCCACCTATAACCTGTCGACTTCTCAAGCTTTCACGCTAATAAATTCTTCCAATTGGGTTTTCGTTTAACCTTAACGAAAGCCAACCATTTTACAAGGAATAAAGTATCTAGAAGCGGATTCCCACATTCTAACATGAATCATCACGATATGAGTCATGTTTCGCACCGCACGATGACCATTTCATGTTTAGATGTGAGCAATTGTTCACTCGACTTTCGACACGGTCCGAGCATTACTAGACACCACTAGACTTGCTCACACCATCGACCTGGATATCGGGTTTTTGGTGTATGTTCGATTACTAGAGCCGCCATGACACTAGCTGCATTAGAAACAAGTCGAGAGCGATCTGCTTAGGTTGATCGAGTTCATGAATCATCTCTTTTGATCCGATGGATGAGAATGGGGAATATGGAACTTTAACTAACACATTACTACCAAAAAGAAGCAAAGCAAAGGAGGAGGAAAAAAAGATTGGATATAATTTCTACTTTCTGAATGGCGTGCTCTAGTAATATTCTATTTTACAAGCACTTTTTGCACAAAAAACATAGTCCTTTACCGCCCTCAAAACGGCCTTTAATATCCATAAATTAAAGCGTGTGAGAAAAGGAAAAAAGTTAATTATAAAGATACCAAAAAAGCTTAAACCGGATTAAGTCGATCTGCCTAAAGGCAGGTAAGACCCAGAAAGATTGTTCATTTGGCCTAAAAAAGCTTAAAAGTGCCATGTCTTTACACCTAATCGGATAAGTGGGGAATACGTTGGATATTTTGCTACTTTTTTTTTTTTTTTTTAATATGAAAGTTATATTAATAATATATTATCGACTCTTCTAAGAATGATTTTTATTGAAAATCGAATTTATATACTCGTATAGTAATTTTAGTCCTTTAACTTTCGTATATTTGAGAAATGTCCCTAACTCCGTCCGGCCCCCCCAACCGGTGGCAACTAGGGGGTGGGACGGCAAGGATAGTCGAGAGGCGGATTTAATCAATGGTCATGGTGCTATGGCGAAGTGAGTTCGAGAAAATATGCCTCTCCTAGAAAAAGCTTAAATTCAGTACCATTTATGGACTGGAAAAATATTTTGATTGAAGTAAAGATTTCGCAACATGAATCGATACATCATCGCATGTGCCTCTTGAATCTCATGACATATTCGCATTCCTCATTTACGTTTTTTGGATCTTCGTCAACATCGCGTGCATCATCACTATAAAACCCACGTCATTGTCTCGTCTTCTTTTAGCACTTCCTATGTTTTTCCAAACTCAATTCGACAAGGCCCAAATAAAAAGAGAGCATCCGAATATGGCTCCTCTCCATGACAAAACAAGACAAAAAAAAAAAAATATTCCCATAATTGCGCCATGAATCTCAAATTTCATTTTCTTCTTCTTTTCTTTTTGGAAAAAAAAATATTTTTTTTTTCGTGACGCCACATGAGCCATTCTTAGTGGCAAGCAACTTTAGATTGCACTTGGGAATAACACCACAAGTAGGAAAAAGCTAAGTGTTTGCGTGACGTCTCTTTTCTATCAATTCCAGCATATAATTTTACATATTTATATAAAATGCATACAAGAAATACACACACAAGTATGAAAAGGAGAATCACTAAGCAATCGACCAACCACTCAAGGCACTACCCCATAATAATTGCCTCTTTACACATACAATTCATTTTGGCACCATCCCTTGTGGATTAGATTCACATATTGATTTACCAATTATTTAACCATCTCTCTTGAGCTTATCCTCTCTTTGCTTTGTTCATGCATTCTCTTTTGTTCTCTTTTTTTTTTTTTTAAGTCCATGTAGATGATCCATTAGAAATTGCGTTTATTAAACTTGTGAAGGGTCAAAATCTCATGTTACCTTTCCAACTATGCCTCCATGCGATTATAAAGAAAGCAACTAACCAACTATTTGCCGAGTCGCTTGATTGAAGTAAAGCGGATCGTTTTAGCTTTACATGCATGAGATCTTAGGTGTATCGGTGATCTAGTATATTATAATGTCAAGAATTGGTAGGCGAGTACAATATTCATCAGTCGAGTCCAACAACGAGAGCAACGAATCATACCGAAAGGAGGTGACGAGGATGAAAGCAAAGGGCTAACTATTTGCCGAGTCGCTTGAATGAAGTAGAGCGAATTTATAACTTTGCATGCATGCAATCTTAGGTGGATCGCACGTATTAGATTATGATACCAAGAATTAGATTTCGAATACAACATTTATCACTCAAGTCTAGGAACAAGAAACTTTGGGACGAAGCCAGAGAAAACCCTCATGCTCGTAGCAATCAACCAAATCACTCTCGAAACGCGTCAGGAACATGCGACAAAACCCTTTTCATCTCACATAATATTGATGACCGTAGGTATGATGAATCATGATCTAAGCTAACCGAAAATCCTTAACCCTAGTTATTCATGTCCGACAATTTCTACTGTTCTACCACTGGTCAAGATCATCACCGCCCGTTGACCCGAGGACCACTGGTTCCCATTCATCAAAAGGAGAAGCGTTACCATCTTCATGTAACTTTGGAAGTCTCCTTAGTGTGGTGCGGTGCTTCTTTTCAACACGAAATCATGAGGAAAGTGGACGAATGACAGAGCGATGGCCGAAGGCGGACACCTGGGCTAAAGGACAGGGCTATGGATAAAGCTGAGGGAATGAACGTGAAGTCTGGTTGATGTGGATAAAGGAAAAAAGGTCGTTCCGCAGTGAACTTTCTGGCCAAAAGGGGGAAACTTGGGAAGTGGGTTGAGTTAAACTTGCAAGTAGCTCTTTGGGGTTAATTAGTTTTTTAATATAAAGTTATGTATATAACTATAAGTAAGTAAAGTGAAAGGATAATGGATCTGGCTGGCTGGTCTCCCTTCTTGGATCCATGAGGAGATCATATAATTGGTGAATGATTCCCCTTCATCACGTCTTTCTTTAATTTCCTCTTTTGAAGGTAAGCTTTCCAGTTCTTTGTTTCAATAATGGGAGTTGATAAAGACTCAATGATAGCTAAAACAAGGAGTCCAGTGCAGTGAATCAGCCATGGAACAACATGAGCATTTGAATCGGGTCATGGCGGGGGTCGAATTAAATACTTTGGCTTGGCAAGAATTTGATATGTCTAGATGGTTTCTACTTTCTAGGGTTTGGACCATCTCCTCTAATGAATAAGAAAGCGCAGAATCAAAGACCGGTTCAAAGCTCACATGTGATGTATATGTACATATTAAGATGGGGGAGAATAATGATGAGCATGTGTGAGGTGGTGACCAATTAGACATGCAATAACGGGGGGCTTGCCTCAAATAGACCCACAGCAACAGTTCGCTACTATTAATTTTCTCTCCAGGGATTTTGACTAGAAACATTGATTTCTTTAGTTTATTTTATTTTTTATTTTTATTTTCTTGGGTGATTAGATTTGAGATATGCATGATATGATATGATGCCTCAGCAAATTGCAAGAATAAAAATAGACCTGCTTTTGGAAAAAGCTATGGTTGCTTGACAAGATAGGCCTATATGCCCAAGCAATGTCGAAGAGGGTTGAAAGATTCCACGAAGCATACTCCTGATTTATGGGCATTATCACACTGACCACACGATGTCAATGTCCCAAAAGAATCTCTTGGGCAACAAACAGTAAACAAAATTTTTTTGACTTTTATGTCCCTAAATAGAAAATTGTACACACTTTTTATCAGGATTCGTAATTCTCTCTATTCTCGCAAACCTTTGTAAATGGAGCTTGAGGTTATCGAATAAAAAATAAGTGATGCAGAAGGGATAAATACAACTAATCCGTGAAAGTGATGTCAAGACAATTAGTACTAAGAATTTTATGATAGAATAAATATATCTTTACGAAACTCTGAAGGCAGAATTAGCCTCTCATGCACAAATTGGTCAAGAGACGATGCCATTCTCCTGATGAGATCATGACAAGTCAAAACAAGTTATCGTGCCTAAAGAAATATGCTGTCTCGCTCGATGGATTGGACGTTCGAGCTCAACTGGGCGTGATATGATCCGATATGAGGATGCTATTCGCCGTATTAATCTCTGAGACAATTATAAAAGAAAGGCCGGTGAGGTGTAATTCACTCACCAAGCACCGCACGGGCTATTTGGCCATCGAGAAACTACCAGCTGATACGCCTTTCGTATTTGATCGAATCAATGAAGTGATCAAGATTTGTCGAAGGCCAACGACAAGATACCGGATTCAGGTCCCGCACGGCGGTCACGGCATCAAGAAAATTATCCCGGGAATCTCTCATAATCCCGATGGGGGTAGGTTTCCTCCGATAGGAGGGAGGAAGGTAGTGGGTATAGTTTAAGCACACAAAACGTAACATGAAAGATCACTTGGTCACTAAACAAAATCAGCTGCAGTTGCAAGCACTCTTGTCTTATAAAAACCAAAGAAAATAAAGCTGGTCGTGTCCTATGCCTATGAAAGAACTGGTTATAACCTCCACCAGATACTCAAACACGAGTCGACATAGACAAAGGAAAAGGAAAAAAAAAACAACATTAAACCCTTAATTTGTATTAATAACTCCCAATTGGAGAGGAGATGTATCCACTAGACTAGAGAGGAGCAAGAAACAAAAGTAGAAAATTTCTAAAAAAAGCGATGGAAAAAGACAAGCCTGGCGACCTGTACTTTGTCGAGGCCACTGTTGTCCCTGCAGGATCCGAAAGGCCTTTGAGAAATGTTCTTGGTCTATGTACTTACAGGTTAGGGCAAGTACCGTGAGAGATCATTCTGTTTCTTTTTTTAGCATTACGGGGGGGCAGCGATTTGAACAGTCGATGAGTGGAGAACTTTTCAATAGTGTGACGCAAAGGTTAACCGAGCAAAAGGCAATCGCCCCCGGGTCGACGCGCGACGCCGCCGTCGGGTTCGCGGCCGACATTGTACCTTCGCAGCATGAGAAACATCGAATCGAGGAACACGGTCGTGCGTGGATCTTTCCTGGTCTGGGACGCCTTCGTTCGAGACGAAGAGCTACATGTCCATCGTCGTACCAACTTTTTGGATGAAGAGAATCCAGAAGGGTCGCGGGAGTGTGGCTTTGGAGCGCGTGCACGTGTGATTGGGGCCGGGTGATGACCACGCCGACTGAGAAACACGCCCACCAGTCGTCACCACCTTCGTGCCCTTTCCACTTTCCATTTCGAGACCTGCGTACTGCAGAGTTGATAGGATAATTTGGTGCGCACTCGATCCTACGATATTTCATTTCACATCCCTCGCGTGTATCGGCGAGAGAGTGGCGGGCAAGCTCTAAACGAACAATATGTTTTGCTCGGACGTTGCATCCCGGCCATGGACATTCGAGGTGAATTGCCGGCACTAATCGCCTCAGGAAGACTGGCGGTAACACGCACATGACCTTAGAGTTTCCAGGGGGCTTTGGATTTGCCCTTATGTTGGGGACATTATGGTAATGTTTTTTTCTTCTTCTTTTTTTTGTGAAAGGTAAGAAATATATTGACTTTAAATCAAAAGAGCTATATAAAACTATACAGCAAGAACTCAGTCCCAAGACTTGCACTCACGAAGACAACAAGTCAAAGTGAGTGAAAAGGGGCCAAGGTAAAAGGAAATCAAGCCAAGGGCAAGGGAAAGAAAAAAGGCCAAACAACGGCACAAAACCAGTAAGACTAAACCAACACAAACAGCAATGAGAAAGCACTACCAACAAAAGAAACCAAGCACGGCTCTAAGATTGGTAATAAGGCCATCTCGAAAGCCAAGAGGAGGGCGAAATCCAGAAGAACCTCCAAGCATAAGAGAGATAGGAAAAACCCCCTACTAAAAAACCAATCAACTAATAAGGTGATCAACTAGCCAAAATGGAGGGGTTGAGCTACCAGCTTTGCAACAATCTCCTATTAGCCACAGTGGGAGGAACTTGATGGACAGACAAGGTTTTGTCATTTATAACCTGTTCAAGGCGCCTTTTCATGGCCAAAAGGGAATGAGGTCTACCTCGGAACAGTATGGGTGCGTTTGTTTATGTTTCTGTTCCAGGGAACAGTTTTTGAACAAAAGAACGCATTTGGTAAACTTGTTCCTAGAATAAAAAAAGAACAGAAACATGTTTGGTAAATTTGTATATTTTTTTTTTTGTTTCTTTTAATTTTTTAATATTTTATTTTCTTTCTTTTTTTCTTCCTTGTGGCCGGTCGCGGCGTTGGCCATGGCCGGCAACCAGCCAACAAGGGCCGGCGGCCTCGCCCAGCCATGGCAAGGCTCGCCGGCCCCGAGGAGGCTCGGCCTCACCTTGGCTGGGTGAGCTCAGCCTCATCAAACTGGCGAGCCCGAGCTCGCCCGGCCAAGGCGAGGCCGAGCGTCGCCGACCGGCGTGAGGCTTGGCCTCACCTTGGTTGGGCGAGCTCGGGCTCGCCCAGATTCGGTGAGGCCGAGCTCGCCCAGCCACTGGCAAGGCTCGACCTCGCCGGGGGCCGGTGATGCTCCGGCGAGGTCACCGGCCCTTGACGGCCAAAGAAAAAAGAAAAAGAAAAAAAAAAGAAAAGAAAAGAGAGAAGAGAGAAAAATTATTCTTAAAAATTGTTCCAGAAACAAAAAACACATTTTTCTTATTTCTTGTTTTACATTCCAAATATGTTCCGGGAACAAAAAAATAGATTTGGAACAAAAAATGCAAACAAACGCGTTTCTGTTTTTTTTCTTTGTTGCCCGGAATAAAAAAATAAAAATTTTGTTTATAAACAAAAATATATATATATAACATTAACAAACAGGCCCTATATTGTTACGCTCCTTCCAAGTGATGTTGCATAAAGCAGCAAATGCAAAGCGAGCAAGAGAAGAGCGGAAGGAAGGTCCCGAGAGAGATTTGATTGCCCAAAGCAAATTCTCCTTCTAAGATTTATTCCGCGAAGCATAATTATGGTAATGTTATTTACTAGGTTTCTGAAAGGACCGGAGAACAGTACGGGTGCGTGGTTGTGAAAACGACGGAGAAAAGTGCAGAGCCGTCCGAAGAGCACTTGGATGACTAAGATCCCTCCCTCCCCCTGCAACTTGCCCATCCACGCCCTCCTCCCTTGATTCCTTCCACCCAGCTTTCTCCATCATTCACCACTATTCAGCACTGAATCCCCCACCCCTTCCCAATTTGGGGATGCTGACGCGAGGATCGAGTCGAATCCTTCCTAAACCCATCAACCGAATAAGTCGGATCGAAAATAATCCTGCTCAAATTAACGTATTCAACTTATTTACATGTAATACGAATTCAATAACGCGCACCACATATCACTAAAATAATTCCATATTTAACTCATATTTCTAGTCAATACCCAACAGGGACCATCAATTGCCACTATCCAACAGCGAATCGCCCGCTACCAACCCCAATTTGGAGATACTAACACAAGAATTGACCCATTGTCGCCGGACCCGTCAAGTTGGATTTAGATCGAGTCCAAAATCGTCCGACCTAAATTGATCTAAATAACCTGTTTTGACTCATTTTCGTCTAGTGACCTATATATGCAAAACGCTTCAATGTTTAACTCAATTTAGAAAAATTCATACCCAAAATAAAGTGAGAGCACGGAATGAATGAGCTCGAGAGCAAGTGAAGGTAAGAGAGAGTAAAGTGAGAGTTATAAAAAGAAGTTGGATCTAAATAAGTTGTGAATCCATGTAACGTTCATATTATTTTAATTTTTACAATTCTAAGCTCATTTACCGAATATAACTAATCCATAAAACAATTCAATCCATCAAATATGGGTTAAAAAATCAGTCTACAACCCATTTTGACAGATCTAGTCATTAGGGTGCACTCATTATTTCGGCCTATAGGAAATATAAGATTATGTGTAGTTAGCTCAAGCCACGTGGCTCTTACAATATCTGCCATCCGATTAAAGAAATAAATGTAGCTGTTGCATGGATAAGCATTCTCCACCGTTTACAGTGTGCCGTTCCACGGCTAGGAAGAGAAATCCCATGCATTCTAATTTTATTTTATTTATGTATTCATTTATTTTTATTTTTATTTTGGGCACTGTGCAGAATAATTTGCTAGCTTCTTATCTGAAGGAAGCAAGGACAATTAGTCATTATTTTTTCTGGAATATTAGATAATTGACCGAATCATCCAATGAAGAGTCTTTTCTAGCCTCCCCAACGCCGACGCGCATCAAGGCGCGTGCCGCCACTCGCTGGCCTGAAATCATTGGCACCGGAGCGGCGGGGAACTTCACGCTCCTCCGCGGCGCGCGTGGCTCACCCTCCGGGCCCACCTATGGCGGCTCCTTTTCCCTAGATTTCGGCGACAACCGTTGGATGAGTAGTAGGTCAGGTTCCTTCCTTCTACCGTGCGTACAGAGACAATGATTTTCACATGGCCGTAGGACGCGTGCACTTTCCCTGGAAAATTTCTAAATTTAAACATTATCAAGCTTTTCATGCAATATTGGCGAATTAATCATATTTTCATTTTCAGTACATGTTCATTCACTTCCTTTTCATATACACACATAGATACAAATAATGATTTCCACACAAAATCTGACCAGTAGATAATCTGTATTCACAGGAGCTATCTATGGAGTTTAAATAGTTCATATGACTTGGTATAATCATTCGGTAATAGAACTCTTTCATGAAGCCTTAAAATTCAAAGTATGCTAAGAAAAAGACACAAACAATATCTGAATTTTACCCACCCACGCATGGCTGCGCTGGTTGAGGCCTGGCCTCTTGATCGCCAAGTCAAGGGTTCGACTCCTAGAGTCCGCCACAACTCCCAGAGCAGTTTCGTGACTTAAACGGGAGGCCCCGGCTGGTGGGTTGCTAGGCTAGCCTCCCTCGAAGTATAGTCGGTGCTGTGTTCCTATAAGGTGAGTTAGGCTGGATCCTTGGCATAAAAAAAAAAAAAAACAATATCTGAATTTTGATCAAACATATAATGTCATCCATGAACTTTTAAATTTATTTAATTTGATCAATGAACTTTGGCCCGATTGGTAATATCATGATCCTTGAGTTTTGGTCTAAAGTCCAATACGGTTAATGAACTTTTAAACATTGTTATAAAATTTAGGGACTATATTGAGTATTTATTAATAGTTCATAGGCCATATTAAATAAATTAAAAATTCAGAAACAACATCGCACGTAAGAGCAAAATTCAAAGACCATATTATAAAACGTAAAAGTTTTGGAACCACGCTACATGTCGCACCAAAGTTTATGAATTATGGACGCACGATTGCACCGGCACTGTACATCTAGTGTACTTAATAATGCCGTCTTGATTGGGACGGAGGCGCAGGTTAAGGGGAACAGGGGGGGGTGCGCACAATAGCGGGGTAGTGGAGCATGAGTGTATCTTTGACCCTGTAGCGCGCACACCATGTAAACGCGAACGCAATGACAAAAAATCCGTCCAATAAAATAATGCAGAACCCTCAAGAAAAAAGAAGCAGCGAAGAAAGAAAGGGAAAAAATTATTATGCGGGAAAAGTAGAAAATAAAGAAGGATTTGTGCGTGTTGTGTGTGCGAAGTGTGATGGATATCAACAAACAGAGCGTTGATAATGATGATATATTATCTTAATGAAAGCAACAACGAGGAGGGAGGAGGAGGAGGGAGGGAGGGAGGAGGAGGTGAGGAGGAGGAAATGAAGGGAAAAGGAGGGGGAGAGAAAAGGAATTCAGGCACGGCAACAACTGGAAAGGAACGGGGTTCAAAGGTTCTCTCTCTCTCTTTTAAGCAGTGAGTGAGGGGGGTGCAAATTCTCATTCCAAACCATGATTCTGCCTCGAGCTCGCGTGGGGTGAGGGAGGGAGACGTCTCCAGCTCGAGTCGTCATCTGGGTCCGCGTCCTTCTCTTCCCTTCTTCGAATGGTTTGATCCTAGGACGGACAGAGAGAGAGAGAGATATACAGAAAGAGAGATACACAGAGAGAGAGAGAGAGAGAGAGAGAGGGAGAGGGAGGGAGACTCGTGGCGCTGTTTCGAGCTTTCTAGCTTCCGGAGGACGAGGGCTGGTGTTGAGCGAAAGTAAGTTCGGGCTTCCGGGGTAGTTTGGTTTCTCTGTTTCTTGCGTCTCGAAAGATGTGCTGTTGTTTCGTGGAGGATGATGGAATCGCGGGTTTAAGTGAATATAGATCATTCAAAAGTTCGTTAGTTGGTTGGTGATGTTCTATGGTTTACTGCAAGTCTGCTCTTTGATTCTGTCTCGATACTAGCTCTGTGCGTGCGGGCCTGCGCGTGTCAGGTTTGCGCTGTTTTTGGAGAATCCCAGTTTTCTAGACCACCATCATTGATGAGCACCAAAAACTGGAGTCCCTTTTGGATTTCCTTCTTGAACAGTCGCGACTGCAGCATTATCATCGTATCGTGTTATCGTTCTTGTCGTTCGTGAGCTGATCACCGTGTTGATTTTGGTTTTTTTCGATGTCTGAGTTCACGATAAGTACGACTGCTGGGGACTTATCGATTGGTTTTCTTTTTCCCTTCTCTTCTATTTGCAGCTTGGAGAGGTCATGAATTCGACCACCACTCAGTTTGTGTCCGCTAGAAGGATGGGGATGTACGACCCGATTCACCAAATCGGAATGTGGGACGAGAACTTCAAGCAGAATGGAAATCCTAATGCGCCGCCAGCTCTGATCATACCCGTGCACGCGAATTTGGACAACCAGGTGCGCCTTCTTGCTTTTCCAATTTCGAATGAATCCAGTTGCTGTGATACGTGGTGCTGGTTTTAAGCAGCGCGTCTGAATCAGCCTGTCTTGGTCTAATTTTGTACAGTCGGAGGATACTTCTCATGGATCACTGGATACTCCTGGCAAGTATGAGCAAGAAACATCGAAACCTTTTGATAAGGTACGAGTTATCTGGCGCCGAGCGCTTCTCTGTTCGAATCTCGTTCTTGTTGGATCCGAGTTATTCTGCTGTAAGCGTGTCATCATCTACCTAGTGGCCAAAGTTCGGCTTGATCATTAGGGCACAGCTCCTGACTACTTATTTGGATGCTCCTGCCTCTGTCTTCTATGTTTTGAGTCTCCTCTTGCATGTTGCAGTATATCCATGAAGTAAATCTTCCGTTTGCTGTTATTAATTCTTTGATTTGGTTTAGGAGCACCCTCATGATGGAGCTGCATATTTCGCCTTTTTTTTTTTAGCCTAAACTTTTGCTTAATGTGGTTCATTTATCTTGATTCACCATCTACATACCTCAAAATACAATGCCTCAAGCGAAACTGCTCTTACATTTCAAGTTTACATCACAACACTTAGGTGCAAAGACGTCTTGCCCAAAACCGTGAGGCTGCGCGCAAAAGCCGTCTGCGGAAAAAGGTAACAGCAGTTGCAGTTGGTATTGCCATGCTGCTTTAGCCAATCGATTCGACCTGAATTTCCATCTGTGAATGTTCTATAGGCTTACGTTCAGCAGCTAGAAGCAAGTCGTATGAAGCTTATGCAGTTAGAACAAGAGGTTGACCGAGCTAGGCAACAGGTATGAGAGATTTTTTTCTTTTTTCCCCTTTTTTCCCGTGTTGTTCTCTTTAATTCCTTGCACTGACCATGGAAGTCATAAATGCTCCAATACAGGGTGTGTACATGGCTTCAGGAGTAGATTCAGGTTATCCAGGATATGGTGGATGTTTAAATTCAGGTACTAAAGTTCTGGATGCCTTAGTTGATACAGTTGAGACTGCTGGCTTCTTACTGTCATATATAGCTGCTGTATCTAATTTCGATAATCAGTCAATCTTGTTACCCTCATTAATCGTGAATTTAAATGCTTGCAAAACTGTTAAATGCTTATTAAGCTTACTTGCATCAATAAAAAGTTTCTTGAAGATCTCCATGGGATCTGCTCGACATTTTTTGGCATGCTCAGTAAATCCGGCATCACTCTATATGAGCACCCTTATGCAGCTGGATGCTCTTTTCCTGTTTCTCTGACACCATCCATGCTCGGATTGCTGCAGGAATCGTTGCATTTGAGATGGAGTACGGGCACTGGATTGATGAACAGAATAGACAAATATGTGAGCTGAGGGCTGCTTTGAATGATCATAGAACTGACGTAGAGCTTCGCATCCTCGTGGAAAGTGGCATGAACCACTATTCGGAACTTTTTCGCATGAAAGCGGCTGCCTCAAAGGCCGACGTTTTCTATGTGATGTCCGGAATGTGGAGGACATCGTCGGAGCGATTCTTCCTGTGGATCGGGGGATTTCGTCCTTCGGAACTTCTTAAGGTAATACAGGGTTCAATTTGAACAAGAAATCTTGTTTTACATTGCACACAAGTCTGGAAATTGTCTAAGACTCCCTAGTAACTCTGTCTTGACCTCGTAGATATAGCTAATTACTAAATGCTATCGAGAAGCACAACATTTCCCAACCTTCTTAATTCATTTCTTTTTTCTCAACAAAAATTTGATGGTCTTTACTAGTGGGACTGTGGATGATCATGGTGTTGTGCATCTCGTTTCTTAGAGTACCAGATCTTGATTAGCATCGCATGTTGGGAGTGGTACATGTGCATCCTCCAAAGTGACAGACCTACCGTGTAGACAAAATATTCAAAGATGATCTTCAACTGAATTTCTGTCTCACGTGTTATTTTTGCCAGTATTTCTTACTAGAAAATCGTTCCGATTCCAGGTTCTCATGCCTCAGCTCGACCCCTTGTCCGAACAACAATGGGCGTTTGTTTACAACCTCAGGCAAGCTTGTCAACAGGCTGAAGATGCCCTCAAGCAAGGTCTGGATAAGCTCCAGCTCAACCTGGCCGAGGCTGTGGCCAGTGGTCATCTCGGTGAAGGGAATTACATCCCGCAGGTGGCTACCGCGATGGAGAAATTGGAAGCTCTGGTCAGCTTTGTGAATCAGGTACTTAAGCACATGACTATGGTTAATATGTACTTCATATCGTTTGTTGATTTGGACAAGGAAACACATGAAACTGAATGAACTTTCTTTGTTCAACTAGGCAGACCATCTACGACAGGAAACGCTGCTGCAGATGTCCAACCACCTAACAACACGGCAAGCCGCTCGAGGCCTGCTAGCCTTGGGGGAGTACTTCCAACGCCTCCGAGCTTTAAGTACCCTTTGGGCAACACGTCCCCGCGAACCCGCTTAAATTCACTTCGTCAAGTCGACATGGATATTTACAGGATGAAATCTCTCGTAGAGCCATAATAAGTTGGCCAAAGGTGCTGTTTTGCATGTCAGCTGTAGACATTGTGTAGAAAGTTGCTACTGCCGATAATTTTTTTCTGGGCGGCGCCTGAAAGATGAAGATGTGAATACCAACATTTATCTTGGAGTCGTAATCTCTTTTACCCTCTCTTTCGGGCGTGCTGTAGTTAATGTACCGGGTAGTTCTTGAGTTAGGTTTACGACGATTGCTTGGTGAACCGGGTTTACTGTACTCGATAAGTTTGACAGAACACAGTTGTGTATAGATGAGTTGTGCTGTGTATTTTGCGCTGCTTATTGATCTCTCTGTAAATAACAGATGCTCATGTTCGAATCACTAGACAGTCGATTCATGAACCCGAGTTATTTTAATTTTGACACGTTCGACATGATATAGTTGCGTAGAGATGAATTGTGCATGTATGCTAGTTTATCTCGCTGTAAATTGGAACCGGGACATTCGTTAAATGTAATGTGCGCATTCAAGTCCGTCGTGCATGCAGATCGTAAATTTTCTAGCCATCTCTATCGTCAAGATTTGCAAAAATTGAGTTTTATTATCAGAAATATGGAGCAAGGAAGATATAGTAGAAAGAAATGACACCCCATGTCTACATCTAGACCCATTTTCAAACCCGGTCACAATACCGAACGCATTGAGATTACTTTTTCTTAAATGAAAGGGATAAGATATGCTAATAAGGAAGCATATAAAATCAAGTACGGAAAAGCAAGATTTGGCGAAAAGATTATGTGAATGCGACCCGAATGAAATTTGCTAAGGCAAAAGAAGATGCACAAGCTCCATCAGTCCTAAGATATAGCCTCAAAACAGCAGCCGATCTGACTGCTTGAAGGATCAATGACTTCAAACGGAGAGGGCTCATACGAAGGACAATGTTACGTGATGCTTTCCATAGTCTCGTTCTTTGATAGGAGGCTTGATGTGTTCATTTATGATTTACTAGTAAATTCGTTTCTAGTCATGTTGATGGATTGAGAACAAAATGATTCCCTTATGAGAATAATATTGATAATTGAAAGATGCCATTCAATATAATGGTAGCAGAAACGAAATATCTTCATCAAGTTTATTACTTAAGAACCTCAAAAAGATAACATAAGATAGAATTGCTTCCCCTCTCTCAAGCGTAGCTACATGATAATTACAGTTAAGGCTGAAAGCATGAGCAAATGGATTGACAGACAAGCTTTAACGTTCTTGAAATTAACATTGCAGGATTAGGATTGAGCAGAAACAGGAAAAACGGGCAGCATCAGAAGCAGAGCTACAGCTGAGAATGTTTCTTCGCTGATGGATCGGCGGAACTAAGGCCATCTCGGCTTGTGGACCATTCCAACAGCTCACAGTTTGGAGAGGGCATAATCAAAAGCATCGACGAGGAAATCTGAAATTCACCAAAACGCAAGTACACACCGTGACTGTTATAGAACTGACACAGAACACAGCTTCAATACTAATTGATAAACATTATCGTCAATTGTTTTTCTAGGGAAAATAAAAAGGTACCCGCATCATCTTTGTTAAAGCACATTGGTGGCTTTATCCTGAAGACATTTCCATGCAAGCCGCCTTTACCGACCAGTACACCAAGCTCTTGAATCAGGAATTAGCAAAACGAAGAAAAAGGATTAGTACAATGGGGAAAAGTCCACAGAATTCCAACTAGATTTGGGAGGGGGATATCACGGTTTGATACCTCTGAGTTTCTCAAATAGGACCACGGTTTCTGCTTTAGCGGGCGTCTTCTCTTTTCTGTCCGTGACAAGCTCAATGCCCAGCATTAAGCCCCTGCCTCTAACATCTCCAATGACTGTAAAGAAATGTTCTGGCATTATTATCATGTCCGACAAGCAACTTCGCTTGCTCAACCCATGTTGCAGCTATATAAAATCTTAGTTTTCCTTTTAGATTGACAACCAGATAAATTTTGCATATTGATTTCAACAGTCTCCTTTGCCACCAGATTTAGGAAAAGTTGTAGTACAATGCTTGGAAAAATATAAAAACTATAATCATATCTAAGTACACTAAAAATTTAGTAGACTGCCCACACCCAATCAAATAATTGTTGATTAGGCATATGCCACTCTCAAAGGTTGAAGGGAATACCAAGTTCCAAGAATAGGATTAGCAATCTATCGAAAGAAGTAAAGCACTGGGAACAGCTCCAGCATTTATTCAAAGAGACTCAGACCCAGTGTAATAATTCTTTTTAGTATCCACTCCTCACTTTTCATCGCAATCACAAATATTACACTGCAAGCACCCTCTCCCTCTCCTCCTTCCTTTCCCTCTCTTAACTTTTTCCAAACGCTCCAAAAGGCGCACTGGAGCTAGCCTCTGAGACATATCCTACCAACAAACTCCAAATCCTATAAATGAGGAAATCTAATCTCCCGTTAGAAAACAGAGTTTCCTACCCAACATGACAGAGTCAAAAGACTAAAAGAAGATCATCTTTCTTACGAATTAGGCCAAGACATAACAATCAACAGCTCAAAGGTATCACTACATATATCATCATAATCAGCATCCTTTTTATCAAAATTATTTGAAAAAAAAAAAAAAACGTAAATACATTGTTATTAAACTGTTATGAGAACACACGAGCTTAGCTTCTCTAGGTTCTTGATATACCCATCAGTACCAATATGATTTTAGAATAGTGATATCATTAGCAATCACCAGGTAAGGGGTAGAAAGTTTAAGCATCTGGTTCAGAATTATGTAGCAAGCAAGTTTTAGGAAAGTATAGTTAGCTTAAAATATAACAAACACATGCTTTTGCGAGTGAATGGACCGGGGAAAATCTTCCAAAGCAAATTGGAAGATTACTTACTATCATATCTCTCCTGAAGATCCCTAAAACGAGTAGTCAAGTGGGAGCCGACATCCACACAATGTTCTTGGCGTTTCTCCTTATCTAGAACTCTAAGCACTGCATGTCCACCAGCAGAGCAGACTGGATTACCACCAAAAGTGTTGAACTGAATTTTCTGTGCCATTACGCTTGCAATCTCTGGTGTCGTTACCACTGCTCCTAATGGCAAACCATTGCCAATTCCCTGGCAAATGCAATTGAAGAGTACAAAAACAACAATGAGATGACTGGCTGCACATGAACTTCAATACTTAAAAGTATCCTGATGTACACTTTATTAATGATGTGTAACATTTTCGCTTCCAACAGCAGAGGCCTTAAGCACAGTTGTTATCCTTAGCAAATCTGTACTTTCAGTTTTTATAAAATTCAGAAAGTACACTACATTCACAAATCTGTAAAATTTTCTACACAAAACTTACATTTTCTTCATATTCAAAGCACATTTACTACTTCTTCGTGAAGAAACCACGAGATCTTACTAATCTTTTATCGCATTAAGATAGAACATGAAATGCACGGTTATGGAAGGATCAACCAGAAAAGTCGAAAATAACTAAGAGACTATGCAGACCTTTGCCATGGTGACTATGTCTGGAATGACACCCTGGGTTTCAAATCCCCAATAATGGCTCCCAGTGCGACCAAATCCAGTTTGCACTTCATCTGCTATGCAAAGACCACCAGCCTTGCGTACCATGTCATACACCAGTTTTAAGTAACCAGGGGCCAATTCCACAGCTCCCCCAACTCCCTGAAGAGGCAATTTCGTTGTAAAATAAATCTAAGTCCAGGAGCAGTTGCATCGACGAGAGGTTAGGAGTATAACGTGATACTTTTTATGCTGACCTGAATGGTTTCAGCTATAAAACCAGCAACTTTTCCTGAGGTACCATAATCGATATGATCTTGCACATCTTTTGCATAAAGGCTGGCATCAGAGCCAAAGATTCCATGATATGGATCTGGATTCACAACATGATGAATTTCTCCCTGCAAAGGAAGAAATTGTATTTTGACTAGATAAGAGAAGATCACTAAAGTAAGAACCCAAGTGATAATTGCTACTGTCAATTGCAAGTTTTCTACAGTATTATTTTGGCAGCTAGGGTCCAGTTGCCCCTAAAGAAGGCATACTGATGACCACTTGATCACAATCATTCCATATCTTGCTTTTTGAGAAGCAAACAAGCATTTAAAATATCCAGATTTATTATGCCTAGTTTATTCCTTTACAGTCCTTTGTTGACAATAATAAACTAAAGTGAGTATCAAGACAAGGAATTCATGATGTTCAAACCTGTGGTATTGAGTACTTCCATGTGTTTAGTGCCGTAAGGCCTATTGTTGCAGAACTGCCACCGTGGTATGCATTTCTCAGGGAGATCATTTCAAGATTACTACTATATAGTCGAGCCATCAGCATTGCCAGTTCATTTGCTTCTGAACCAGAGTTCACAAAATATACAACCTGTATCATAATAACATTCAAGGCAAAAAAATTAATTAATCCGGGATCATTAAAATCAAGATCCAAGAACAGAATTCGCATGCCATGCAAAGAAATGAACCTTTAGGTTCCCAGGCATTTTGGATGCTAATGCCTCAGCAAAATCAGCAATTGCATGGTGCAAATATATGGTTGTGGCATGCTGCAGAAGCTTGCTTTGCTCCACAATAGCATTCAGAACTTCAGGATGGCAATGTCCACAAGATACAGTCACAATCCCAGCAAAAGCATCAAGATAGCGCTTGCCATTCTCATCAAACAGATACTGCATTTTCCCTTCAACGATATTAAGCTGTACAAACAGTAATAGTTATTTGAAAGAAATTGCGAAGGCCTGGAGCATAAGCAGCACATTGGAGAATCACATCTAGTTACGCACCCGCACACACAGAGCAATGAACAAGAGGGGGTCCAAAAGTCTCGCTTTTTGCCGACCACAGTTGAAAAATCCATGTGACAAAACACATAACCACAAATTTGGCGAAATAAACTCCAGCCACGCCAATCAGAGACACTGAATTAGCATTTGATCGATTATCATGGAAACAACCCACGTCGATCACTGTCATGCATATCAAACTCAACTAAAAGAATTTCTTCAAACTGCGGTGCACCACGCTTTCGCTTTTCAACAACTTCTTGGCCTCAGAACCCAGAAGTTTATCAATAGGCAAAATCTCTCCGACACCATGTACCAAGAAAGTCTTTTTTGGCCAGCCATCTGTTAGGAAAAGAAAATGAACGAAGCAAAAATCATCTCTTTTTTCCCCCTACTTTAGTACCCATCAAACAGATGGTTTCCTGTATGGAAGAGCAGAAAGATGGTCAGCTCTGCCGATTAAAGCGCAGATGATTCGCTCACAAGTTTTCTTTTTTTTGTCGATTCACTGACAAAGTTCAAAAAAAAACCGCAAAAACGAGCCAATTCCAAGCAGAAGACAAAGAAAGCAATCCAAATCCATACAACATCTAAAAGAAAAACGCCGCATGTATCCGAGGCAAAAGCAAAGATTACAGACTTTGCACGCACAAGGCATGACGACTTACGGGCTTTTGGTAGTAGTAGAACAGAGAAGGCCCCAAGAACTTCTTGCGCTTCTCAAGAACCTCATCGCCCGAAGGCCCTTTATACGGCTTCGGCACATAATCGAACCTCGGTATCTGAGGTGGAGAATCAGCCGCAGACGACGACGCCGACGAAGGGGACGTCGAGAAAAAAGCGAACCCATTTCGCCGGACAAGACGGCGGTGCTGGTCGCGGGCTCTCAGAATGCCGCTCCGCCACGCCATTTCCACGCCGTTCACTGATCAAGAACAGTCAAAGAAGAGACCAGAGAGGCGAGAGAGCAAGAGGGTGTGCCAAAGTTCCGACCTTGGAGCGAATGGGCAGAAGCAAACAAGCGCCGACAGCGAGTGAATCAGCAGTGGTGGTGGCGAAGTTGGCACGGGTCTTTGAAAATTCAGGGTGATGATGATGATGATGATGAGTCTTGATCTTGATCGATCACTGCATCTAATCTCTGCATTATTCGCGCGTGTGATTTTCCTTCTTTTTGTCTTTCTTGGGTCCCTCTCTCGAAAGGAATCTCAGCTGCTCGGTGACGTGGGATTTGCCAATTTTTTAAGGTCAGCTCTTTTGGATTATGGTGTTGGGGGGAGGGAATGGGTGAGGATCAAGAAGTTCGGCTGACGAGGGACTGACGAAGCGATTCAAAACTCTAGATGCCTAATGATCATCTCTTAATTATGCAAATTAGCGAATCAAAATAGATTCATTGTAATACATTTATTATCTTGAATTATGTTTAGGGCGGCATATTTACCTTAAACCTTTTCTCGAAACATATAGAATTCATAATTTGTACATGTATGGCTCATTTATTCACCGTCAAGACTCCATTAGATTATTTGTTTTTATTTCACTTAAGCCACGTGGATGTCATGTTAATAGTATTCCATTTGTGTCAGTAGGTTTTTAACAATTTTCATTGTAAAATTTTGATTAACGATAAATGTGCCACGTAAATACAAGTTAAAAATTGCCTCTTTTATATTATGGTAAGGGGGGAAGGAATGGATGAGGATCACGAAGTTTGGCTAAGGAGAGACAGATAAAAAGATTCGAAAGCCTTGATGCCTAAATGGATAATCTCTCCATATGGAAATTAGGGAAAAAACCAAAATAAAATAAAAGGACCAAAATAGACTCATTGTAACACATTTATTATCTTGAATTATGCTTTCTATGATATATTTACTTTAAACTTTTTCTTGTAACGTAAAAAATCCATATTAAAGATTCTGTTAGATTATTTGTTTTTATTTCACTTAAACCGCATGGATGTCATATCAATACTATTTGCTTCGTGGCACTAATGTAAGTAAATTTTTAAAGGTTTTCATTAATAGAACTTTGATGGAAGATAAATATGTCCCACAGGTACAAGTTTAAAATTTGTTTGTATCACAAAAAAAAAGTTTAGGGTAAATGTAATACGGCAAATATAATTTAAGGTTTTTTTTGTGGCTTTTGCCCTAGAAGCTATATATTATTCTGACCAAAATATAAAATGAGAAAGTTCATAATGTGTATATTCGGAAGATCACAAGTTGCTTATTACAATTGGTTAAATTCTCATTGAGGCGCAGGAGATATCCTTGAAATATTTTCTCTATTTTTGCAAATCGAACAAAAGGGAAGTCGTGGATCCGTTTGGTTTCAATGAATTTCATTGAAAGTGCTAATTAATTAGTTACATAAATGATTCCTTATTTGATTAATTACCTAATGCTTAGCAAAATGTATTTTAGACCAAAAATTCAGTCTACTTCTTAGGCCGGTTTGGACGCTAAACTTGATCGTTGCTCAACGCAAAAATTCTTAGCCATTTTCTAGAACTCACTTGCACGACCTCTTGTCTCGAGCCGATATTCGAGATGGTGACCATGCAGCAACTTGGGTTTGCTTTAGCTTGGTTGGCTTTTACTTGGATCACCTAAGCCCAATCTTTTCTCAAGAACCGATCACTTACTCACTTGAATCGTAGAGAGACAAGTGTTTAGAGAGACAAGTTCTAAGAGGGAATGTAATTGCTCAAATGTAGGATGACACAAATGAGATGAGGGTTCCTACATATATAAGAGTTCTTCTAATTATAACCATAACAATGGAGATTTTCTCTCACTTAACGATTTCACGGTAGAGAAATTCAATCCTCATCTTAACTAATTTGATGATAGAGATACATCTTTGGTGAATAACAATCCTTATCTCATGATTCAATGATGGAGATCAAGTTCCACCCATCAATCCAACAACTCTTGTTTCTTTCAGATTGATGACTTGCAATCTGTAAGCGACACACGGATGTTGATGCCACCAGTCGTCCTAGGTCGCCACTCGCCCCCAACAGGCATGGGTGGCGGGTCCCTTGCCAATGGTTGTTGATGACCCCTTAACACTTACCAAAAGTTTTAGACATACCTTTCTTTGGTCCTACTTTGCCTCCTCCCACCAACAGCTGTAAACATGTCACAATAATTGTATTTTATAAACAAGTTTTCTTGAGATTACATTTTTCATCTACGATCTTTCCCCCGCATTAATCAACGTTTTAGGGAAGACTGAGGATTAAAATTGGACAGGTTGCCGAGAGTTGCATTAGAAACCCTCATGAACTCAACAATTTGACTCTAATTTACAATCTGCATTAAGCTGTTAAGCCCATTCAGCTAAACAAAAGGTAGACGTCTGCGCATCATTCAGCTGGGTTTTGAAACTCCCAGGAACAAGACCATTATAAAATTTGGCACGATATAATGAGCAGGAAAGTTGCGCATTCATGTGCGCAACTGTATAGAATCTGTGCTTATGTTCAGATGCCTTGTTCTTATTCTCCTTTCCCTTTAATTTCCTTCTTCTCACAACTTGATGGGCACTGAAATAAATCTTGTCATATTCAGAAGAGCTGAAAACTTACTACCACAGCACTTGGAAGCGCCAGCACTGTTTTAGCAAAAGGCAATAGATACAAGAATTTCCACGAAACCAATTAATGTTGAGCGCAGTTCACTTGCACATCGAGATCTGTTCCCCAACGATGTGTCGGAAAAACCAGCACAGCATAATGTCATTTATACCGTCTCAGTATATAATTCTGACTCCACACGAGTAAACAGACACCTGCGAAAATTGTTCTTCGTCCAAAAATGTCCTTGATGCAGTTTCCGCATCAGCATAAATCAGACCGCCTCCTCTGTTCCCCCCACCTTATATGGCAACACATGGTAGAAGCAGGGTTTTACAGCATGATAGGATTACCCATCAGCCACAGACCTGCTTAACATCTTTCAAGATCATCCAGATATTTAACACAAGTCCTTTTACATCAGAACTCTTAGCGACAGTCTCCTTCTACCAATAGTCCCGACAAGAACATGTACCATCCCGGAAATGGTGGAAACGAGTAGAGTCTCTCACAACGATTTCTCTGCCAACTAGCTTAGCTATATACTTAATGGCTGAGTGGCAATCATTACAGACCCTTAGGTTCTTCATGATCCTCAATGTAGTGTTCTCTGGAGTGTTGAGTAACCCAAAGGCAATTGCAAGTTTCTCGCTGTGATGTCTGAGAATCTGCTCCTTCACCTCTTCCTCAAGGTCATGCATTACTGAGTCAGTGTCTGGAACAAAACCCATCTTCTTTATCTCCTTCCAGATCTTGTCAATGGTCTTGTAGATTGCATCTTTCTGGGGGTGAAGCCCATCTTCGACACCAAAGGCATGAACCTCATTCCCTATTTGAACCCAACTAGTTCCTTGTTCCTTTTTAACTCCTCTGTCCTTCATGGACTTCCTAACTTTAGCGGCATCCTCCCATTTTCCACAGACCATATACAAGTTTGCCAAGGCTGAGTATGCGCCACTGTTATCCGGATCAATGATAAGCAGCTTTTCCGAGGCAAACTTTGCAAGTTCCACATTTTTATACACTCTACATGAAGCCAGAAGTGAACCCCAAGCGATAACATCTGGTTCAATAGGCATGTTCTCAATAAACCTTTGGGCTTCGTGTAGCAATCCAGCACGCGCATATAGGTCAATCATGCAGGCATAATGACTCTGGGTGGGTTCAATTTTGTCCATATGTCGCATCCTGTCATAATATCGGTGTCCTTTTTCAACCAATCCAATATGCGTACAGGCAGATAAAACGCCAACATAAGTTATATGGTCTGGTTTTATCCCTAATGCGAGCATCTTCTCAAACAGTTCGAGGGCATCTTCTCCAAGACCATGTTGAGCCAAAGCAATAACCATGGAAGTCCAAGAGACTGTGTCCCTGTTGTCATGTACCAACCCAAATACTTTTCTTGCATCATTGATGGTTCCAGATTTTGCATACATGTTTATCAGAGCGTTACTCACAGATACAGAAGATGATTCACGCCTTCTTATGGCATTAGCATGGATCTGTTTCCCATAATTTAAAGAAGCCAGACTTGCACTTACACTCAACATAACTGCTAAAGTATAGCTGTTAGGTCGGGGGCCTTCTCCAAGCATTCGTTTGAAAATATCTATTGCGTCATTGTTCAGCCCATTCTGCACATAACCTACGATCATAGCTGTCCATGCAACCACATCCCGCTCCATCAGTAAGTCAAATATTTGTCTGGCAGGATGTATATCTCCAAGCTTAATATACCCATCCAACAATGCTGTAAAAGCTATCATATCCAGATTTGAAGTCCCAGATTTTTCAACAATTCGTCTTGCCATTTCAACCTCACCAGACTTTGCATACATCGAGATCAAAGCATTTTGAACTGCGTTTGACATATCAAACACACTTTTCACCATGTAAGCATGAATTTCTTTCCCAAGCCTTAAGTTTTCAAGATTAGCACAAGCAGACAAAACACTTGCCAAACTAAATTTATCAGGCTTCAGAGAACGATCTTTAAGCATCCTAGAGAAAATATCCAGTGCTTCAGCATCATGCCCATGCTGGTTGAAACCTGCAATCATTGAATTCCAAGAGACAATATCTCTTTCGTCCATCCTATCAAACTGGGCAAGAGCAAGGTCAACATGGCCAGAAAGCATATGCATTGAAAGCATCACATTCCAACTCGACGTGTTCTTCAGCTTTATTCTATCAAATACCATCTTGGCTGTCATTTTATCACCAGACTTTGCATACATGTTAAGGAGAGAATTCGCCACGGAAACACGGCTACTCAACCCAAGTTTAACAACTGAAGAATGTATCTTTCTACCTACACTCAAAGCTTTAACAGCTGCGCAAGATGCAAGGACATTAGTCATAGTATACTGGGTAGGCAAAACTCTCTCCGACAACATATCCACATACAACTGAACTGCATCTACAAAACAACAAGCCCGATTATATCCCACAATCATCGCGGTCCAAGAAACAGAGTCCCGCTCAGGAATCTCCCTGAACAAGCGATGCGCCACGTCTACAAAACCCTGCTTCGCGTACATGGAGAGGATCGTGTTCCAAGAAGACGCGTTCTTCTCAGGCATTTCATCGAACACGCGGCGCGCATCATCCGGAAACTCAGATTTCGCGTAGAAATTCATGAGGTTATTCATCAGGAACAACCCGAAACGCAGACCCGACTTGATTATCTGAGCATGGACCGATCTCGCGGCGAACGGGTCCTTGTTCTTGAGGCTGGCCTGGAGCAGGTACGCATAAGAATCCGAAGGGCACGGAACGGGAGGTGGGTTCGAGATTTCCATCATCAAAGAACGCTCTTTGATGACATTAGGGACGAATCACCGACGCATGAAGCGTCACAACGTACGATCGCACGGCGTTCGAATGGTCGAATGAAACCGTTCCAACCGGCAAAAGTTGGCGCGAAACAAGTCCACCAACGGCTTGAATCTTGCCGGAAAAGAAAGACATAAATAGATGGTGAACCCAAACCAAAAAAAAAAAAAATTAATTCTTTTATTTGTGGAATTTCATTTTATTTTATTTTTTGAATTAAAGGAAGATCATACTTCCCGCCTCTGGAAACAATTATGTTGTACAAAAATCCTTTTTTCTTTTAATTATCAATAGTGCAACCCAATTTCTTAATTTATTTATTTCTTTCTGATTAATTTGAGCTCATAATATTAAGGGTATTCATATTTCATTAGGTAAAATGTTTGGATCTAAGAATTGGAAATGGACTGCTGGGGGTCTAATAATACATGGAAAATTTTTTGTGCATATTTTATCCAATAAATTTGTTTGATCAATCTGGAGATTGAGGTTTTTAGTGAACTTTGAAATTCACATATAATTCAGATTGAGCATGTATCGTGATTGAAGTATTAACCGGTTTATAAGTTCTAGAAATGATTTTTAATTCCGTTTATTCTTTATTTGGCCTGAAAAATAAAAATCGATATCTTCTTGGAATCTCTCTCTTGTCTTGGGGGCCTTTCTTCTAAAATATAATGTAAAAACTAAAAGAATTGAAATCCTAGTTTTGACCGGATCTAATATATAGAGAAAACAATATTGCTAAGGCTAAAAAAAAAAAAAAAAAAAAAAAAAAAACCTCAAACATTAAAAGTTTAAATTAGATGGAGCTAAATGGTGTTTATAAACTACATACACAAGCGAACTAATTGTGAATTTCACAAACAAGAGGTCAAACACACGAAATAAAAAAAAATGAAAACTTAAATTTACAAGTGGAAAAAGACCATATGAACCCATAAAACGAGCAATATTTGATATCTTAGCACCGGCAAAAACTGTGTAGCTTCTCGTATAACTCCAAACAAAATTCAAAGACTAATATGGAAGTGGTTGGAAAATTATAGGGAAAATGTCACAAATGGTTCTTATACTTGTACTTAATGTGCAATTTGGTCCCTAAACTTTCAATTTGGTCCATGAACTATTGATAAATATCTAATCTAATCCCTAAACTTTCGAACAGCTCAATTTGGTTCCTGAACTATTGATAAATGTCCAATCAAGTCCTTCGTTACTATTTTTCCTTTTTTTTTTTTGCTTCTTCTCGCTTCGGTGGAGGGAAGCCGACGTTCGGCGAGGGTCACCCTCGCCGGCGTCAAGCGAGAGCTCCTTGTCGGCGTCTGGCAAGGGAGCACCCTGGCGTCGGGCCGCCCTCGCTTGCATCCGACGAGGATGGCCCTCGCCTAACGTCAGCGAGGGTCGCCCTCACCGGACGCCGGCTTCCCTCCGCCGGCTCCGGCAGAGAGAAGAGAAAAGAAGCTAAAAATAAAAATAAAAATAAAAGTAACAAAGGACTAGATCGGACATTTATCGATAATTCAAGAACCAAATTGAACAAATTGAAAGTTCATGGACGAAATTGCACATTAAGTAAAAGTATATGAACCATTTATGACATTTTCCCAAAATTCTATGACAAATTTCATAATAGATATCTTAATATGCTCCCCGTGTCTGAATCCCATTTCAATTTACTCACAACTTTATAAACTTTATATCCCTGACATTATACTCACGAGACTTCGTGACAAATCGTGTGAGCTGTCCCGTCCCTGGTCAGTAGAAGTCCAGCAAAGGTGTTGATTATTATGGGTTTAGTGGTTTACAATAATCTGTCCCAAGTCAACTTCTCAATTAATGGCCGTAGTAGAGTACACGTCGGCCCATTATTCTCAAATTATCCATGAGAATTTAAGCAATCTGCTCAGTCATATAGATATGTCCCTCTCAACCATCATTATCAGAAGATAATAATCAACTACACAACCATACAGAGTTTAAGGACGTGAAGAGCAACAAGTCATCACCTAGAAAGAACAATTCAACTTCAACTCCGCCCGCATAAATGGCATCTTAAGGCCTGCCTCATGGTCATCATATTTGAGAAACCGGCCTCTCCTTGAGAAGAGGGTTTCATACAATCAAACGCATGATCAGACCTTCTTAGACGCCTACTCTGGCGTTTGTTACTTAGTCCGAGCCGAGATGATGCACAGTGCGATCATTGCGAGAAGCTTTGGCAGGTTCAAGCAGAAGAAGTTGGTGTATGGAGCATTTGTCGCTTGCTCATTCCTTGTGTTGAGCTTCTGCGCTGTCTTCAGGTTCAGGCCTTACCTGGGTCCTTCACTGACGTGTGAGTAATCCCCGCCTTGTTTCTTGCAAGAACTGAAACAGTCACAAGCCAACGTCTTAAGTTCTCAACCTAAGTCTCCTAACATGCCATAATTCTGACCTCATGCTCCAGTAGATGATGTACAATCAGATGCCGCATTCTCAGTGTTTGGCAAATTTTCTGAAGCAATCACTTAGGATACATGAACTTTACTTGCTTTTCCTGTGATTCTGCAGTTGTCAATTGGAAAGGGTCATTAAATGTGTCCATACCTCTTGCAGTTGTAGAAAACATTATGGCTAAACAGGAGCAACGATGCAACTCCACTGTTTTCCAGGGTAAAACATCTTCAATGACCAATCAGCTGAGTACGTAATCGTACTAAATGTACATGGCGAGCGTTTTTCTCCCTTGATCAGGCTTTGTCTTGTTTGGAGGGGTTCTCATTTTTTCGCTAATAATCTTGTAGTGGCGGAAAATGCAATGAAGCAAAGAGAGCCACCGTGCCATGTTATGGACCTAAGATCAGAGTTATACAACATAACTGGTGAAGTGAGGATCAATGCCAAGTCCTCCACAGTTTTCATCTCTTCCCCCGAAAAAAGAAATTTGTTTGGGGGATACAATTCCTGGAAAATAAGACCATATGCAAGAAATAAAGACTTACGAGCAATGAATCACGTCAGAGAATGGTCGATGATACCAGCATTTTCGGATGTACAAGTTCCTCAGTGCCAAAATCATACCATCGCATCCATTCTCTTCTCCACAGGAGGATATGCAGGAAACCATTTCCATGACTTCAGTGATATCATAATTCCATTGTACTTGACGTCCAGGCCCTTTAATGGAAAAGTGCAGTTCCTCATTTCTGATTACCACCCTTGGTGGGTCACGAAGTTCCAAGCAATTTTACAAAATCTTTCTTACTATCCAATTATCAATATCGACCAAGAAGAAGATGTTCATTGCTTCCCAAGCATCATAATGGGTCTTCAGCGTCATGGAGAGCCAAATATAGATCCTTCCAAGTCACCCTACACGATGAGAGACTTCAGAGAGTTTTTGAGAAACACCTACTCATTGAAAAGGAGAAATGCAGTTAGACTAAGACCTGGCGACACTAGAAACCCCTGTCTTTTGGTAATATCAAGGAAAAGGACTCGATCATTCACTAATTCTACGAATATTGCAGAGACAGCAGAAAGTATGGGGTTTGAAGTGATTGTCGCTGAGGCGGACATACAAGTGGCCAGATTTGCAGAGATAATGAATTCTTGTGATGTGGTGATGGGAATACATGGAGCTGGACTTACTAATGTTCTCTTCCTTCCCGAGGGTGCGGTTATGATACAAGTAGTTCCGTTAGGTGGTGTAGAACTGGTTGCGAAAACATACTTTGGAGTGCCCTTGAAGGAAATGAACATAAGGTATCTAGAGTATAAGATAGGGACAAAAGAGAGCACTCTGATAGAGCAATTCCCACTAGACCATATGGCCTTGAAAAATCCATATTTATTTCATAGATGTAACTTAGAAGCTTTTAAGTCGGCTTACTTAGACAAGCAGAATGTCACAATCGATGTTAGGAGGTTTAAACCCACTTTGCTTAAAGCCCTTGAGCTTTTGCGCAAGTAATGGTCAACGGTCACAGACAATACATTGAGCTATGACCTGTATAAGCTGAAATTTTACAAGGCACTATTCATCATTGAGATGTAGACAATGATCAAAAGGTTACTTTTTCAAGGGTGGAATTCTAGAATGAAAACAAATTAAACAAGAAAAATCTCAGACTGGGATAGAAGGAAGAAAAACAAGAAGAAAAATGTAGCAAGCACAAAATAAAGATGCAGATAGTACTATACCAGAAAAGGGTCACATAAAGAATTAGGATAAAATGAAAAACCCTACATTTATTGGGCAAGGAGAAAAAAAGAATGCAAAGCGAGATCTAGACAGAAGTAGGATAAATCTAACGACTCGTATGACGATGTCCAAGGCTCGTACTTTAGTTAGGAAAGTAACATTTTGCCCATTGGACTACCTATTCAGACTCCTCTATGTAAAGATATAGTGACTCTTGGCAAAAGTTAGTTCCTCACAGCCAACATCAAACAAAACATCCTCCAAGCGATTTTTTAGATTAAGCATACCAATTTTCTCATCAAAATAAGATAACTGAAAAAACACAAAAAGGAACTGTTCATGTACAATAATATCGAAACCTAGGAATCTACAGTGACTACTGAGAAATTTAAAAAATACCATAAACCTAGTCATGCCTAGTGCAATAAAAAATTGCAACTCAATTGGAAATAAATGCTAGTAATACAATTGAATATACATCGAAACTTTTAAAGAGAAATGACTATCCATGAACTCGTAACATGAATGGTTTGGACACAACTTGTTTTCTTCCAGTATTGCATTGAGCAGTAACACTTACCATTAAACTGAGCCATCTTTCTCTGTAGACTCCAAGACTGCAGCAGTAAGACAAATGCTTTACTACTTACCCAGTCAGCATAACAACCTCGTTGCAGCTTCTATTTGGAATGTCTATAACCTGATAGCTTTGGGTTCTTTATGCAACAGAGCCATCCGGAGAAGAGCATCCATCAAACAATGAGGACAAAAGTTAGCTATTGTGGCTAATCAAAAGACGAGAAGAATGGCCGGCCATTAAACACAATTTTTGAAAGGGTAAACAAGCGGTCTCCATCTTGAGATCAGCAGGGTTGAGGAAAATCCCCTCGTAAAGAATTGATTCTTGAACAAATTAGCCCTCCTACATGCCATAACATATTACAAGGCTTTAATCAGATGTCCACTCATCCTATACGTCTAGAATATGACCTTTGTAAGCTAAAAGCAACTGCTCTGTATCATCTCTAAACCGTGATATGAATCTCTCTATGAATGCTTCCTCGTTTAATTCCACCATTGCGACAAAACTAGGATCCTTCTTCATTAGCCCCTTTAACTTAACAACCTGCAAAACTCTAAATCGAGCGACCACGCGATCCTCCATGCTGTGCATCAGACAAGAGGGTCTACCAACTATTAAAGTCCTTTTGCACTTCATGACGTTAAGAAAAAAATCAATTCCAAACTTTAGTTTCTCCTCAGAGACCCTGAGGAGAGTCGGTGCCCTTCTGAACATTAAAATGATGTCCTCCTCTGAGAACCCAAAGTCCCTGAACAGTTTCACTTTTTTCCCTACAGTCTTGACACTGATGCAACTGACTGAATAGAGCGCATAAGCTAGCATTCCAGAATTCAGTGAAAAGCCCATCTTGAGAACACGCGAAACAAGACCATTAAGTCTCGACTCTTTCGCAACAAAGAGACTTGGCTGCCTCTTCAATAACATTCTTTGCTGATACCCAGTAACCCCACGACTCTCCAAGAAGGCAATGTTGCGCATGAGAACCGATTCAGGGTCCTTAGAAACTATCCACTTGCACCTTCGCAGAACCACAATCAAATCTCTATTGTCCCCATCATCGAATAAAACTCCTTTCAGGATATGCACATTGGGAACCAATCTCTTGTCCAAACTCACCGACAAAACCGACGCGCTCTTGGAAATGTAGCTCCCCAAATCGGCACCCACGAGACCCAGCCCTTGGAGAAAATCAAGCTTCGGCTTAAGGGTCTTGCCAATATCGGCAAACAAAATCTGCGGACAGACGACAACGGAAGACCGAATCTGCGCATCGGAAAACCCGAGTTTCTGAAAGTATTCTATCACCGCCCGAGAATTCTCCAGGGAATCGGAAGTGGCCCGGGAGAATCGGTTCGAGACGGCAAGCGCTCGGGACCGGGAAAAATTCAAGCTTTTCATCAGGAACCCACTGAGACCATCCCTCATGTCAGCACCTTTAGCTGAGAAACAACGCGCGCAAGCCTTTGCGGGGTTCAACGAAAGGCGGCGAAAGAAAGAGAACGAGCAAAGAGAACTGAACGTGCCCATATGGGATCAAAGAGCAGGGCGAGCGAAACAAGGTAAAGACATGAACCAAAATCCAAACTTTTTTCCAACCAGACCGACCCACATACAAACTACCGGCACGCCACGAATTCTCTCCGAATCCTCTTCTCCACGATCGTCTTCGGATGAAACAAACTGCATTTAGAAGAGAACGAGGTGGAATTTTCGGATGAGTTCATCACCTGGAAACGAAGTGAAAAACTCCATCTTGTCCCGAATGAACGGCTTTGCAGATGGAATGAAACCCAGAAGATGCGATGAATCGTGGGTCGGACAGCATCCAGAACGGTGATGACGATGCTGAGCGATTCATCGTTCGTTGGCTTGAGCCTCCGACCGGAGGCCAGACTACAGTGAAAAACCCTCTGTAAACCCAAAAGTAATATCGTTCTCTTCTGCTCTCTCTGTTGTCTTTTCTCGTACCCTTTTTCATGCATATATATACATACATATATACAGACATATACATATACGTATATGTACATACGAAATTTCTTTTTTTGGGAGACTCTTTTATTTCGCGAATGATAAACAATTTGAAAAACATTTTAATCAAAATAATCAATCATATTGCTTATAAAATTAAATGAAAAATATATATTTTTATCTTCAATGAAGATAAATGCAAATTATTATCGATAATTATTATCGATAATAAAAACATTTTTCTTGATTAATTATTTTAAACAATATAAGTGATTATTTAAAATATATATATTATTAAATTTCTATCAAACAAAAAGAGTCTATATTACTCCTATTACTTTTTGTCTTTTTTTCATTATTTTTCACAAAAAGGAGCATATATTATGTTATGGATTGTGAATTTTTTTTAGGATCTCATGTCTTGGCTAACAAGAGTAAAGAGTCACTTGTTTTTTTAATTATTCAAGTCATAATATAAAGGAAAAATGATAGACAGGAAATTACATAAAACTCTCTCGAATTTAAGAATATTACATATTTGCTCCTAAATAAGTGCTGCATTTTACTCACCCGAGCTTTTATTTTGTTACATCTATCAATCCTTAGATATATTTCATTCAACACATACATCGCACGCGATGGTGAAGGGGGTAAACGTGTAATTTCATATCTTTTTATATATTAAAATCCCTCTTACACTTAATTTATGTAGAAAAATGAAAAAATAAAGAAAATAATATGCAAAAAATAAATATCAATAATACTACAAAATTAACTGTTAACGATTGATAGAAAATAGTAATTGAAGTAATAAGATATTTTAAGACAAATGTTTAATATCACAGACACTTTAAATTAGTACATATATAATAAATTTATCCTAAATTAAGTTTTTGATCACGAAAAATCCCAAACGATTATACCTATGATAAATTTGTCAAAAACTAATTTTTACCCAAAACTGCTATATTTGAAATAAATTTGCCATTCGTTAATTTCCGTTAAATTTTACTATTAAATTGCTGAATTTGATAACATGTGACAATTAACAAATGTACTAATTTGGGATTTTATCCTTTATTTGTCACGGGTTACTAGTTTTATGATTTCTCATGCTATAATACAATTTGATGGAGGGTGTGTTTATCACAAATATACTAGTTTGGATATATTCAAAACAAAAATTTTAGCAAATGCAAGTATTCAATTCCCTTTCGGAGCTTCTCTTAGACCTTACCCTATTGGGACTAACTTTTAGCATCTAGCTACTCATTCCAAATATAAGGCTTTCTAGCCTCAGTTTTCCGATGCATAAAATTCTTATAAAAGGCAAATACAGAGTATACTATTAGGATAAGGTGCTATCTTACATTTCTAAGATCTTTATGATTGGATAAAAATTTGAAGAGAAAAATGGAGAATTAGCTTTGCATGGTTTTAAGCACACAAGTGCACTTTTTATTGCTGAAGGCGAGCCATGCCTCGATATTTTGCAAAGCAGGCCTTTTATAGGCATAAAAGAAGAAAAAAGACAAATAGAATTACGCCATTGGTGACACAGGCATATTAATGCCTCATGAAACACTAGCACACTTATGAGTTATGACTTTCAACCATGACTTAGCATAAAACATTGATTACAAGACCATGACTCATCTAAAAACATTAACTTCATTATCATGATTCATCCTGAAATATTAATGAAACACGAGTCATCACGATGTGACTCCATTTTAAACACACTTTCTATTCATCATATGATGATGAAGGACGTGAGCATCTTAATTCCATTGCTTTTCCTAAATGGTGTATGGCAGCTTCCCAATCCCATATTTTATGTCTTCTTTTCACAAGTCGCAAAAATCCTAATGGGAGGATCTCAAAGTCGCGACTTTTTAAGAGAAGACTGATAAGAATTTGGTGGGATACCTCTGGATCCTGAGTTCATTGTAGAATCGTGCACATTGAAAGATAGATGCATTCCACACATCACAAGCTAGGGCTAGTTGTCCACATTCATCAATGATGAGTGCTTCCCCAGACATGATGACAATTTAGAATCAAAAGGATCTTGAGAGAGTGGTCCACCCCATGGGTCCTGTGATGATAACTGTTGGCCTGGATTGCCTTTTCCGAATTTTGCTAGAGCAACCTTAACTAAAGGTTCAATCTTGAGATAATCCCATGAATAACCCCAAGGTACATCGGTATTGTCGTCTAGCCAAATGCCTTGGGGAATGGTGCGATTAGCCTTGTAGAGGAGTCATTGGATTTCCCTATACTCTTGGATTGGCTCCAATACAAAATGGGAGCATTTTGTAAAGCTTGACGGGAACATCTTGAGCTTTATAGGACAAAACTCCTATGTCTATCGGGTACCGACTATCTAGTTTGACAAACACTGTGGCTTATAAAAAAAAATGATTGAGTACAATTTGGATCTAGCTTGCATGCTCTTAGTTGTTCTATGAAAAACTCTTTCCATTCTCTTCAAGGTTTAAACCAACAAAACGTTTCTGCAAAATGGTGTCATTTTCCATAGTGATCGATTTATTGGCTGATAATTATTGGCATTTTTGCCGTTGGGAACTAAATGGCAAAAGTATGACAACTAAATGCATAACAATAAAATCATTTGAGTTTTTCTAGAAATTCATCACGCAAGGAATAAGTTAAAGAATGAATGAATGGATAGTCCGAATGCATGTCGCTTGATTGAAGATTAGCTGCCGTATTTCCTAAAGATCTCGTGTTGATATTCCCAAGTGAGGTTTGTGAGATTATCAAAGAAAGTGTTGGACTTGATTAGTTCTTGCACTTAAGGAGCATACTTTCTACTGGGGAATATGGGCTTCATGTCCTGTGTTCAAAATCCACCACTTAGTCTTATGGAAATGAACATGAACGATGAGGAATCTTCTTTGGATTGGAGAGGAGATCTATAGAAACATTCTTATCTCATTTAATATGCTTGGACTCCAAAGAATATTTTGAAAACCATTTGGCTCATTGAAGAAGTCGTGGATGAGCCAATTGCTTTTGTTTAAACCTTATCACTTGATTGAAGGAAGACATGTCCATTTTCAACAAGAAAATGATAGCCAATAAGAAGGAATTCAAATTTCTTGATTCCATACTTAACGGCTAAAATTTCCTTAAAAGTGAAGTGATAATGTATTTCAACATTTGTGAACCTTTCATTTTGAATCCGCAAACAAACGTTCTACCTTCAATTTGTTATAAGAGAATGATTGCCCAATATTTGTCACTAGCATCTATTTGGAGGATCATTTGGCCATCGGAAAGAATTTACAATGGAGGCAAATTATGAAGTTTCTCTTTGAGAGCCTTAATTGTAGCGGTTTGAGATTTTCCCTAGGGGGTCATTATTGAGCATCTTTTGTAGTCAATGTTTTGAGTTTTGAAATTCTTGGCACGAAAGTCTCTTAATTAATTTACAATATCATGAAACTATTGTACTTGCTTGGCAGACAAATTCTCATTAGGAAATTTTTGTAAGCAATATGCTCCCTTGGATGGTAAAAACCATCATTAAGATAGATTTTTAGGAACTCAATTTCTTTCCGAGCTATCACCATCTTCCTTACTAGCTAGTAATTTATAGTAAGATTCTTCATCAGGACTAAATAAGAGGATATCATTAATGTAAAATTGAGACCTAGCACTAATTGGTTTAAAAATGTTGCATGTGGCTTTTTGGAAGAGAGAAAATGTAGTTTTTAATGCAAATGGGAGTACTTTCCACTGGTAATGTTGATTAGGAATGCAAAATCCCATCTTTTTGGTGATCTTCAGGTTGAATTCCAAGTTGCCAAGACCCTACCTTGAGATCAAACTTTGCATTAGTCAAACATGAAAACAAAGCTCATATGTTGGGCAGAGAAAACTTTGCATTAATCTCTTCTTTCCTCTATTTTGCTAAGCTCTTTTGTTGACATAAAAAGCTCCGCATGCCCATTGAAAGTGAGAGAGCTCAATTAGTTTTTGCTGGACTAGTTGCTGGTATTCTTGAAAAGCTCAATTAGTTTTTATAGGAATGAGTTGCCTTTGTTGGGTTGAAATTTTCATTTTTCTTGAAAGGCAAATGAACAAAGAATTCAAAATTCTACCGCAAAGGATTAAAGCATTTGTCCAAATACTATGAACTTAGCAATTGTTGGAAAATCGGTTCTACTTGGGCCACCTGCAAGGAATACATTATTTTGTATTGACAAACTCCTTGAACTAGTCTTTGAAAAGTTGACCATTTGGAAGTATATGAAGAGTAGAGAGTTGGTTGAGAATATCCCATCAAATTATGAGATCTCTATTCGAATATGAGGAACCAATGATTCTAGTAGCAATAGTGTATTATTCAAGGAAAAATTAATTTTAGTTAAGGGTAAATTTCTTTGTAAAAAAATTAGTTTATGATAAAATTATTGCAATTGCACCAATTTAGGTAAAGGAAATAGGCCTCAATAACAAAAGGGTTGGAAACTCTTTATGTATTTTCTAATGGTCAGTTGATGCAAAAAAGTACTTGATCAATAAAAACATTTTAAGATATCAGTTAATCATTTCATTTGTGAGTTAAGAACATAATTTCCTTTAACAATTTCTTTAAAATTTATTCATCAATTAGTTTTTAATTTAATTAACCCTTTAATATATATATATATATATATATATATATATATATATTATTGAGGCCTTTTCTCTTTTTCTTTATATAATTTGTGTTTATTTTTTCCCGAAAATATCTTACTTAGTTCTATTAAAGTGGCTATATTGATCAAATTTTAATATTTTCTTATTATTTATAATTTTAATTAAATTAATTTTCTCCAATTATTGTCTTTTTCATTTTTTTTTACAGCAATTAAGGATAAAAGGATGTTTCCTTTTCCTTTTTTTGGGCGGGGAAGGGCATGAGATATGTTTCCTTGAAAAAATGAAATGAAAATATATTCTCACACCTTAAAAGTCACGTGAGTTGCGCATGCTAACAACAAAAAATAAATAAACGAGGGTTAAAGACTGTACTAAAATATTGCACAACAGCTAAAAATTTGAAGACAAACATATGCTTCCTCCGAATTCTGGTAGAATCTTGTGTGATTTTTCTAGAAAAAAAATGGAGACAAGTCCTCCCTAGTCGCAAGTGGCATCGATTTGATTGGGGTTGACAAGTCTATGTCATAATCTTTCTAGATTCGTGTTAATTTGGCCTTGATCCATATCAATCGTGGAGAAAAAATCCATCCACGTGACCACACACCGTTGGTGTGAAGGTTTCTAGCCATCGATATCGATGTGACCATAATTATAATGAGAATTTTGTTGATGAGTATTCACTCGTCAGATAAAAGTTTCTACATTGTTTTTGATGTGCTAGGTCTTTGTATCACATATAAAAAAAACAAATAACGTCGCGAATACTGAGTTATTTTAAGGGTCCGTTGATTTTGTGAAAAATAAACGATTCAATAAACATCTCCCTAAAAATGATCGTTCATAACTTCATACCGCTTGAAATAATCCATCAATGAAGAACGTTTTTATTATCAACAACAACTATTTATTTATAAGTATTTGTGTGGACAATAAGGGTCTGTTTGTTTGGGTTTTGTTTTTGTTCCCCGAAACATAATTTTTGTTCTTTTGTTAGGGGAATAAAAAAAAAGAACAAAATCGCGTTTGTTTACACTTTTGTTTTCGGGAACAAATTTTTTTTTTTTTTTTGTTTTGAGAGAAAATTTGGAATAGAAGCAAAAAATAAGAAAAACTTGTTTCTTTTTTTTTAGAACACTTTTAAGAAACACTTTTTCTTCTCCTTTTTTCTTTGGGCAGTTGCTGGGCATGGCCGAGGCCGACGACTGGCCAAAAGGAAGAAAGAAAAAAAAAGATTTTTTTTTTTAAATTTTAAAAAATTATACAAGTTTACCAAACGTGTTTTTCATTCTTTTTCTATTATAGGAACACAAATTATACAAATTTACCAAACGTGTTCTTCATTTCAAAATTATTTTCGAAATAAAAATAGTTTTTATTTCGTTTTGAGAACGATTTTTGAATAGAAACGTTACCAAACGTAACCTAAATGTATATTTCTCGTTTATCGCGACGCTTGAGATGGATCTGTCTATAGAAATATATTTTCTTAAATAATCTACATTTTCAACGAAATAAATCGAGCCATAAAACTAACTATCTGCCGTAGTAGGAAAATCATGAATTGCAAAAGCGACTCCATTTTGAAGCTGCGAATCTGCGATTTCTTTCTTTATTTTCTTTTCCCCAGGCAATCCCCCATCCAAAGCCGTTGACCCTACCGCAAACGCCGCCGTCTCAAATTCAAAAAACGGGGCCCCAAAAAATCCAATTTTTTCAATCTTCGCTCTCCGACCCGACGCCGAAACCTGGCGCTCAATCTCTCTCTCTCCCGATCCATCGAGCCCGCGTTGTTTTGACGCTCCCACCCTGTCCCCCAAAAAACCAAATCCCCAAATCCCCCAAATCACAAACCTAATTCCCTCCCTCCCTCTCCTCTCCTCTCTCTCTTTCTCTCTCTAGAGCGGTCATCCTCGATAGCATGAGGAAGCGAGCGAAGCGTACCGCTAGCCAGCGCGCCGGCGGCGAGGGCGGCGGCGAGACGCAGTCGTCTTCCCAGCAGGCGGCGGAGCCGCCGCCGCCGCAGCAGCAGCAATCCACGAAGACGACGGCCGCCCGGGCCAACAAGCGCGTCAAGGCCGCGAAGCCGGAGGGCGACCCCGAGTACTTCGAGGATAAGCGCAACTTGGTATTCATCATCCCCCGTCGCCACCGCCTGGCTGCCTTCCTTGTTTTTATTTTTGTTTTTTTTTGGAGGTTGAGGTTGCGTGGGGGAGTTCGATTCGATGCGTCGGCTTTCTCCCGCCCCGTGTTTTCTAGGGTTCGGCGAATTGGGGGCCCCAGTGTATTCGTTTCGGAACGTGTGGGCTGCGAGTGTCTGGTTCGGAGTTCGTTGTTGGAACGTGTGGTTTTTTCGGATTGGTGAGGTCGGGAGTATCGAGCCTCCGATGCTTGCACTGGGTGAATGTAACTGTTTGCTGTTCAATGTTAACTAATGTGTTTTTGTTTCTGTTGCGATACGTGTTTGGATGTTAGGCGGATGTGGTTCTCGGTATTTCTTCTCTGCCTGCTCAGTTAACTCGAGTGTTGTTGGGTTCTTGAGTGTAGCTTCTATCCCTGCTCAGTCAAAGTAGGTCTTTTTTTTGAATGGATGAAACATCGTGAAAGAACATTATCTGCGACTGATTTCGATGCATGGATCTATTGCAGAAGTGTGTTCCTTTTAATGTGAGAAAGGTGGTAGATTTATACGCATCAAAAGCCTTCTGGCTCCTATAGTCATGCAGAGTTTCTTGGGTTGCTTCTCCAGATTTTGGGGTTTTGAATATTTGGGGTCACGTTTGGTTTGGTGAGCAGAGTATATGTGGTTTTGGATATGTATGCACTGATGACGATATGCAATTGTTTGCTTCATATTTTGTAATGGGGTCGTGGATTTTGGATATTAATGTTTGAAAACAGTAAGGTTGTGGAGACTGTCCAGCATCCGACACCTGAAGTTGGTGAATTCTTCCCTTTTTCCCTAATGTAAATGCGGTTTCCCTTTAACTAATGTTATTTTGGATGGGTGAAAAATTGGAGCTGTTAAATGTAGCTTCTGTGTCCTTCCCTAGTCAACTAGATGTTAGTTTAATTGGGTGAAACGTCGACAAAGAATGTTATCTAGGATGGATGTCCACAAATGGACCACTTTGAGCAAGTGTCTTACTATGCAAAGTTTCTTGTGGTCCTACTGGAAGTATATAGTCATGCATTGTCCAAGAGCCTCTTTGATAAGTCAATTAAGTGCTGAAAATCAAAGGTTCAACACTTAACTTGTTTGATAATCATAGCTAGCATTGGCCTTTACAATTTAATTATGTCAAAAAATACACTTGATGGGGTAAGTGACAAAGGTGTTTCTTAATTCATTAAGCAGAGAAAGTTACCGATGATAACTAGAATCTTGCCAATTATATTGTTTAAACCTACTAGTGGTAGTCACTATTTCACGTATGGTAAGGAATTATAATATTTTTGTGTTGTCAAACAACTATTTATTTTTATTTTCAGCACTTAAAATTGTTAATACATAGAATTCTGTACTTAAATTTTCAGCACTTATTCTTCAATTTTGTCAAATAAGCACTAAGTTGAAGTTCTAAATTCGCTTTGCAGGAAGATTTGTGGAAAGCTGCCTTTCCTGTGGGGACAGAGGTTTGCGATGGAGTGTTTTTCTTCTTTGGTTTTATCTGCATGGCATTTCTTTGTTGCTGATGTACACTCATATTGTTATGTTCAGTGGGATCAATTGGACACAGTGTACCAGATAAGCTGGGATTTCTCTAATCTTGAAGTGAGTGTTTGATCTGCCTTTCTTAGTCTTCATCCAGTGTTATGTTCAAAACTTGGATTGGAAAAGAGACTGAAAATCCAATTTGTTGTCATTTCCTATATTATAAACATCTAATCTAATTGTGACTTCTGCAGAATGCTTTTGAGGAGGGTGGGAAGCTTTACGGCAAGAAAGTTTATCTCTTTGGATGTACAGAACGTATGTGGTTCTTGGACTCCCTTACTGATAACTGCATGTAGACTTTCAAAAGGGAAACAGATGTTTTCCCACCTCAGTTATAGTGTATCCTGTTTTTGCTCTAGAGCATTCTCAGTTCACTGCTATGTTTCTCACTGTGTCCTGACGATTAAATTTTTGTTACTGCAGCTCAGTTGGTCTTTTATAAGGGCCAGTCCAAGATTATGTATATCCCTGCCGTTGTTGCTGTAAGTTTTCTACTTGAAGACTATGTCATGTATATTGAACAAAGCAAGTTAAATAATGGTCAAATGTATTATTTTTCTTTGGTTGTGGGAGGTGTTTAATTTTCTGATATGTAGCTATACTTATGGTAATTCATTAGAAGCTCACATCTGACAGATCTAGTTCTTTCAAACTCTGAAATTTAGGTTGTCTGACAAACTTCTCTCACCTTTAGATTATTGAAAGAATCGACTGTATTTGCCATTTGCCACTTTTCTAAGGTTGTGGTGTGTCCCTTGCTTGCAGGTTGTATCTCCTTTTCCACCATCTGATAAGATTGGGATTAAGTCGGTTCAGAGGGAGTTTGAAGAAATAATTCCAATGAAGCAGATGAAAATGGATTGGGTCCCATATATCCCTTTGGAGAATAGGTAATCTAATTGACTTTAGTCTGTCCATTTATTTTTGGATTCTAATATGTCATATATTGCATTGCAGAGCCAGCCAAGTTGATAGGTTGAAATCTCAAATATTTATTTTGAGCTGCACGCAGCGAAGGTATGTAAACAACAACACCCTCTCTCTCTCTCTCTCTCTCTCTCGTGCACACGCACACATAGATCCTCCTCCCATCCACAATCTCATGGAACAATCAAACAGAAGCGCAGACAAACAAGCAGCGCAAGTTCATGGTTTTACTTGATTTTATTTATCATATAATATATGCATTGTACGTCATTTTGAGTCCTTGGCTATGTCATCAAATTGTTCAGGTATCAACATGTATTCTTTTAGTATCCCATTATGTTAGTTTTGCAGACTATCTGCTTAGCTGTAGCTTTTTTGAAGTTACATGCATAGGTTCTTTTTATAATTCTCTGGAGGTGTAGGCTCAAGATCATGTGGTTCCTGAACATTCATTTTCTTATTTTTATTGTTGCCATTTAAAAATTTAAGTTTTGATTTGGGGACATACTTTAATCTTGATTACAAGTTTGGTGCGTTGCTCTCATAGAATTTCTGTGGTGAAGTGAATAATTGATACTTAAATGTCTTGACTAATTGATGTTGAAGGCAACGTTATAGTTTGTCTATTGGCTGATGCTGAGCTTTTCACCCTGATTATATGTGCATCCTCCTTCTCTAATTGAGTCGTATGAGGTTCCTCGAGTAATGTGTTTGACTTATAGATTTCTTGAAAAACTTAATTATGTTCCAACAACATATAATTATTTTACTTTGCAGGGCTGCTTTGAAGCATTTGAAGATTGACCGGGTTAAGCAATATGAGTACTGCCTACCTTGTGAGTCATGGTTGCATATAGTGTTTTGTCCATCATTTCTTTTGGTCTCTCGTCATTGGTCTATGGAAGATGATCATGGTATACTAAGACATAATATCTTTTTCTGATATACAATTTTTCTTCATATGGAGTGATGGAACCGGCATCTCTCTTTTCTTTTGGTGTTTATATGGACATGGCAATGTGCTTTTTTGGTTGTGATGCATCCTAGAATGTGGAACAGAAGGGCAGATGGAGTGGTTTTGTTTGTTTTTTGTTGTAAGAATAAAAAACTGAACCAGAATAGGATATAATTATGGAAATCTCGGCAAGATTCATATGATGGGAATGATTGGATACTGAGGCAGGATAATTATTGTAACTTAAATAATTTTCTGTCCTATGTTAACTTTTTACATGCTACAGCTTTGTATTTAATTGAATGAACACTGAGTTGGAAAAAAGAAAAGGGAAGATATGAAATTATTTGGTTGTTGCTGACTGGTAATTGGTCAGTGAGGTGTGCCTGAGAGAGAGAGGCTGCAAATGTGAAAATTGCGGACTTGTGTGGACGACCAATCTTGGTCAATAATTGACTGGGAGTGGCTTTTAGGTCCTTGTGGCTGACTTGGTTCTCAGATCCAGGTCATGCCCAGTGAGAGGGGGAGGATTTGCAACTGGGCATTGCTGACGACTTGCAAGGTAGATGCTGTGGCTGGTGACATCTGTTGATGTTAGCAATCATGAACTGGCAGCTGCAATCTCTCTTTCTCTCACCCCTCTTTTTCAAAGGCATTCATTTTTTATTATTATTATAAAGTACTCTTCCTGGATAGAGAATAACTATTTCTTCTATTCTTGGCCAGTCTTTTATAATGCTGATAGATGCTGTATCAGGCTTATTCCCATTCGATGTCCATTAAGAAAATTAAAGGGGGCTGACATATTTATGTACTGCTACAGAGAGCTATATAAATAATTCTATATGGAGCTATAGAATCTACATAATGCATAACCTCAAGTGTGCGCTTATCAGAGGGGCAGATATGCTAACTCTATTGAAGTTGTACAATAGTTCTCTTTCTGCATATGTCGACCAATTTTCTTCATGTATAACTGAGCTTTAGGGTCATACTTCATGGTAATGTCTCCCTCAAAATAATTATTTGTGCACTCCAAGTGGATTTCACAATATCTCCTTTATAATTCATTTTCTTCTCTCTTTTAGATTTTTATCAGCCATTCAAGGAGGATGAGTTTGAACAGAGCACTGAGGTTACAATTATGTATCCAGTAGAACCACCGGTAAGCAAATCCCAGATAGCAGTAGTCTCTATGTGAAGCTACTAGCATTCGTTTTTGTCAAATATTAGATCATATCCGTGAAGTAAGTGATGTAGTTATTGTTAATGGATGGGTTTTCTGTAGCAGATCCTTGGAGACAATTTTCCTTTTTTTAAGTTTATGATTTATGATGCTGCATATATAGGTTAGGATGATTATGCTGTCTATTCTGCATGGTACGAATATATGTGACTGTTCTGTTCCACCCTGCAGGTTGTTTGTGAATTTGACTGGGAGTTGGATGAACTTGAGGTACAGATGTTAATCCTCCTTTAAAGCCTTGACGATGACGTACCAGCTGACATTTGATAGTACAAATAAGGCTGTGTTTTGATTGCTGTGAGATTTATCATTTAGGGTCCTGTGCAATCTTTTCTGGATGATTGGAATTTGTGAAACTAGGGTTATATGGTAACTGAAAAGGTACCTTTGCATGACAAACTTTAGGAAATTCAATGAAAGATACTGATAATTGGAACTTCTCTTGGCCAGTTGCTCGTCCAAACCTTCCAAGTTCACTGATTGTTGACATATCAATGCTGTGTAGTTAGATACTTGGCATCTTAAAGCATACACCATTGTGATTTTGTTTATTGCGGCATATTCATTTAACTAGATTGAAAGGAAGGTAAAACGTTTGCTCAGCTTGCAACATGTAAGTTCCTTAGAGAATCTGTCTCGTGACAAATTGAACCTTTTGACAGGATCTCCAACTCCTTAAGAACAACAAAGAGATGTTAATTGCAGTTTCTTGTAAACCTTCTCTCTTTCTTTGAAGCAACTATCAGGAAAAAAAAAATCCTAGCAACTAAATCTGTGTATTTTTCATTTCCTTAGAAACTGTAATTTTTTATGATGATCTTCTTCTGGCAGCAAAGCACAAGAGAACCTATATTTGATTTGTTTGAACATTGTTTTCAGGAATTTACAGATAATTTAATTAAAGAGGAGATTCTGAGCGAAGATAAAAAGGATGATTTCAAGGTATGATGTTGTTTCTATGCTTCCGCATGACGTGGGCTCGCAACTTTTAGCATCTCCAGATAGTGATTCAGTTCTTTTTCAGGAGCATCTGAAGAAGACAGTTAGAGAGGCAAAGAAAGCTAATAGAGAGGTATCTCATGGAATATGTTAAATTGACGTGTATGCAAGAGCTCCTGTAAAGAAGCTTGCTATGTTTATTGTAGGCAAGAGAAGCTCGCAAAAAGGCCCTTGAAGAAATGAGTGAGGAAGCTAAGGCCGCATTCCAATCAATGAAGTTCTATAAATTTTATCCTGTGCAAACACCAGATACCCCAGATATATCCAATTGTAAGGTAAAAGTCCTGCACATTTTCATACTTGGCATTGGTGAAGCTTGAGGACCAGCCACTAGTGTAACATTTGCAGCTATTCTTCCAGTTGAAATTTTGTTTTATGATGATCATGCCTCAGATCCTTATGTTCATAGAACTGGAGATCATCCCCAATGGTTCAGTATGTGAAAAGGGAAATGGGCTTTTTACTTCAATTTAGGAGTGGGCTTTAAAGCTTCATTATAAAACTATTAAAGTGTCAATTTTTGAATTTGGGATGTGGTCCTATAGTAAGCTTTGACATCAATTTTTTGCTTGTGGAATGCTTCAAAACCTTCTTACTATCCACTTTCCAATGAATTTAGTAAGAATAGAGTTCCTTAGAAAGTTGGGAACTTGGAATATTGCATCAAGTATCAGGTTCTGCAAGGCCCTGATAAAGATGGCTTAGTCTGTGAATTCACCAGTATGTGCCTATAAGATCATATCAGTGCATCATTCTTTGCTATGGAAAGATTTCACACTATTCAAGCTTAAAAATCTGCCACCGCATAACCAAGAAAATGGTCCTAGGGTCATAGCATAGATTTTATTCCGGTATTGTTACAAGATCTGGACTGAAGAGAATCATCCAGATTCTCACTGTTTGATCTGATTTGGTGGTAAATGCGTAAATATTTATCTCAGCCCAATCAGTTTGACCTTTAGGGCATCAAGTACCCTCTGATTTGAATTGGCTTTAGATTTTTAAGAGGTATTATGCTTGAAGCGATGGACTATTCATGCTGTTTGAGTTCATGGTGGAGATTGAGGGTTCCCCTATTTTTGTGATCCTTGCAGGCTCCTTTCATAAACAGATACTATGGAAAAGCGCATGAGGTTCTCTGATGCTATCTATCTGCAAAAGCAGTGATCTGGCCTGGAGATGTTCTGCATCTCAATTTGCTGCTCAGCACTAAAATGACGAGTTGCTCGACAATTCTCGTGCACCGACTTGAGGGGGCAGCGCCTCGTGCACTACTCTTTTTGATCAGTAGAGTAGTTGTCTAATGGTGTATCTATTTCTTAGTTGCCATTAGATCTTCATTTCTTTACATTGTTTTTTTTTTTTTTTTTTTTTGGCAGAAATCTTTTAGTTTCTTTTAGTTCCCAGAGGAGTAGCTTGTAACGTGTATCTCCGAGGCCTATGTACTTTTAAGAACAGGGAGCTTTAGGAAATTCAAATCCTTAATTTTGCTTTTCTTCCTCTCTTCTCTAGGATCCATCTTGGATCTTTTATGGACAATAGATCATTGATGTTCAATACTGCAACGTTTGAAAACAGGGATATTATTTCATTGTACTAAGAGAAATTGTTAGGAACTTTATATGAGCAATTTCATCTGTGCTGGAGTCATATGGCAACCTTTGGTAACGTCCGATGTATCAGGGAGTGGGATCTGTATTGCAGGGAAATGTGTCATAAACACATGCAGTTGGGTGCTCTTACGAAGTTTCAAGTCGCTTCGGAAGTCGGTTGATATTGTCCAACTATTGATAAATAAAGCTTTCCTTTGTCGAAAAGTGATGAAGCGGATAGAGAACAAGAAAAAGAAGATGCTCAAGACTCGAGAGATTGTTGGTAGCTCTTGGCGTTTCAGAGAACAGCTCTAATAAGATCAAAAGTTTTGTATCACTTCATTCCAACTCCATTCTTGTCCCATGACACGTCATCTGCGAAAACAAATTGTCGCTAGTGATCTACTAAACTTCGTAGCAAGTGTAAGCCACCACTTACGCAAATGTTTCATCACTCCGGTGTCGCGTGGTCATTTGGAGCCGCAAGGGGCAATCGAGTAGTTTTATTACGCATATTCAAGTCTTATGTATGTTCAGTTTGTTTGCGCCAAGGATCTTTTCAGCCAACGTTTGTGCGTAAACTCTGAACAGAACTCTCCAATCAATCTCTTCATCTGAAGAGTACATATGCTGCCATGCTTAGGGTATATACTAAAAGCAAAATTCTTTGTACTTCTGGTTACTTCTCAATGTAAATCCACCATCTCTATATCCATTTTGCTATGCACCACATCAGCCGCACCCATGAGATGATTCAAGTCACTGTTCTTCTCATTGTTTTTCAGTTTAACCACCGAATAGACATGGTAAGAGATTGCACCACTTACAGTTTAAAGGATTATACCTCGTCATCGCAATAATACAGGCCAAAACACAAGCTCTCTAAGCTTTATCCTATGATACAGCCCTCAACAGCCCCACTTTTCTTTTATGGCCTCTATGTCCCTTCTAAATAAAATACAACACTGCCCATTACAAAAAGTTTAAAATCCAAACCCAAATAAGCTTGAGCCCTATAATAAATATGATTTACCCTACTTGAACTCCTCTACACCCTCCAACTTCATTGGCTAGCTCCAATCACTATCGCCATCATTAGACAGATGATCCACAATGAGCTGCGAGAAATGATCCTTCCATTCGACCGGACTTGCAAAGGAATAAGGCCACATAACAAAGGAAGAAAGATTAGAACAGCAGCATAGAATAAAATCTGCCAAACCCAGTATGGAACCAGTTGTGAGAAATGATCCATCCATTCGACCGGACTTGCAAAAGGAATAAGGCCACATATCAAAGGAAGAAAGATTAGAGCAGCATAGAATAAAATCTGCCGAAGCCAGTATGGAAACGTCACCGCATCGCTCCTCATCCCTTGGGGTGTGGAAATGGGCCCGTGGAGAATGATAAACAATCTTGACGTCCATTTATTCAACAAGAAATGCAGAAAGCAAAGAGTCTCCCAGTAGATGAACCAATGATATCCGCTTCCTCCCAAAGTGTCGACACAGAGCTTTCCTGCAATTCCACAGGCCCCTCCTAACAGCAAAAGCAGAGAAGTAACTGGCATCGTTTGGTTTGAAGTTGTGGAGCGCTGAAGGAGCCAATAAGCGACGGGGAGGATCATCGAGACACCGAACAGCATCCGGCACAGAACTTGGAATTGACATGTCAGCATTTGAATTCCCGAATTAAAAGACACCACAAGCTCTGGGATCCACCAAGACCCGGATTGCTGAGAAGAGAGAAGTACACATCATCAGGAAACCTTTACAGTACAGGATGGTCCCTATGATTCATAAAATCACCGTTCAAAAATGGCAGAATTTCGAGGTATAAACAAAGCAAAGGAAGAATGAAACTCTTATGTCCTTCCCGACAGTGATATAAGCTACTTAAAAAGACAAAACAACTTTTACACCACTAAATATTTTACACATCCTGCATGTTTTACCAATAACCACGAGAAGTCCCTATATTTCATTTTACAAATTTCTGACACCTTGTTAGAAACTGTTGGACCAAAAATGATTACAATACATTCAAAATCACTACAATTTAATTAAATAGAGATTGTTGTACTAAAGAGAGCGACAATTTTAGAATTGGAGATCACTACAAGGTTAAAGTATCAATTGCCTCAATGAACTTCCCCTATGGTCTGAATCACCGCTTCAAGATGTGTATACCATAAATTCAAGCAGGAGACGCAATAAATAAACAGAAGAAAAAGCTCTTGCCTGGGTTGAAGGTGAACATGATTCGATAGCTTCAGCGAGTCTTTGGTAGGAAAAAACATAAGCTCCATATAAAACGGAAAGTGACATTATAATTAAACCAGCAACATGATAATCTATGCACTTTTTAAGTAGCTCTGAATGCCTCGCGTCTTCTAATTTATTCTTGGACTTTTCTTCCTTAAAGGACGCCTTTGATCTCTCCAGACAATTCGCATCATAAGTGAGAAAGAGCTGCACTTCTTTTAGCTCAATCTTTTTCACTTCAAGACCAAGTTCCAATTCCTTAAGTTCATTAGATCGAGTCTGTTGCGCAATGGATTTCTCAAGGATGCTTATTATGGGCTGGCTGATAACAGGAGATCCAGATATGCTATGAGAAACACAAGCAAGTTGATTTTCCTGTGTCTGTTGGCTAATCTGGCAATTTATAGAATCTCTTGGAATATGTTCTTGTGCCTCCTTGAACATGTTTAGATGATCTGGACCGTCAGAATGGCACACAACCGGTTCTCCTCCGAACTCTTTCAAAGAGCTTGAACAACTTCCTTTGTCCATAGACCCCAGTGAATGCATGTTGGATGTTGAAATCGTAACATCTTGCTGGTCCAATTGATACATTTCCTCTTGTGATGAGGATTCACTAATCGACCTAAGAGTCCGTAATGTGCTCCTGAAAGATATCTCAAAGTTGCATGCAAAACGGGTAAATTTGTTGCCAAATTCCTGTTCCCACATCAACAGAACAGAATGTACAAACTTCAGTAACATGGAATCATGTGGGATTGGCCAGAACTAAACAAGGAAACTCAACATGTGAGCCAGATCCAACTGATGAAACAGCAGCATAAAGTCTTGCTTACATTGGATAATGATTCTCTGACAGCAGAAGTACAAATCTGCAAATGACACAAATCTTACAGATTAACCAACCAGTATAATAATCTTTAATATGTCTAACAAACGTGTTAGACTGCAGGGCACATATGCGGAGCAAAGAAACTGTGATGCATGTTTCCAGGTGATTCAGTGGATGGAATCAATGAGTATTGTGATTTTTTTCCCATAATATTTTATGAATCATCCGTATTATTATACTTCGATAAAATTTGCAAAAAAGTGTACATCAAATGCTTAACATACTAGACTTGAAATATTTAAAAGACTTGCTCTGACATTATCACACCTGATAGCAAAAGCAAGTTACGTCTACCCACGGTAAAGTGGGCTCATCTCAGATTAACAATAATCAATGAATGCATGGCCATCCATGACAAACCATCAAATGCCAAGCAAAACAAGCATACCCATGGACCCAAATTACGAGCGAAAGAAGAAGAATACCCGCGAGAGATAATCGACAGACATCTTTTCTTGTGTCGTATATTCCCTTTCCAGAACCTGCAGTAATGGCACCATAAAGTAGAAAGGTCAGCAGACCAATAATTATACCAACAGGGGAACATCAAATCCTCTGCATACTAATTCAGACGAATATATTAAACCCCTCTAATCTTGATGTATGATTCTCCTGATCAAGGGTAAGTCTATCTATTCTATCATGCATTTAATTCAGTTGACTAAGGCAAGGCCACATTGGATTTCCTTTGTAACAAGAAAAGCATTAAAAGCTTAAATCTTGTGAAAGTTGGCAATTTTAAGGATAATGGAGACATCTTATTCCGTGTTCTTGCTTATAAGTCCATCAAGCAAACTCTAACTTGATAATATATACTCGCGTTCAATGCACCAAGAACGCAAAAGGCAGTGGACTTTGTGAAGTTTGATATTGATAACGATCTCCAGCAGAGACAGTTTCTCAAATTTCTCACCTCAAAGTTCGAAAAGAACTAATGGCAGTTCAGAAGAGAAACAATAAACGATCTTTTACAATGTCTTCCCCAATGAACTACATACACGAAGAATGGTGGGGCAGAATAATTACCTGTAACTATTAGACCATCATAATGTCAACAAAAAATCCAACAATTTATTCTCCAGGACACCAAAAATAACACCATATATCAGAAATCACCATATCAATCAACATCCAATAGCACATTTAAAAAAAAAAAAAAGAACTTCTCGGTCCATCCCTCAAGAGAGATGCCAAAATAAGACTAAAGGTACGTTCGTTTTGCGAAAAATATCATGTTTTGGGAAAACATTTTTCTAAAGGTTATTTTCCAAGAAAATGACTCTATTTTCTAGTGTTCGGCCGAAACTTAAATTTTGAGTGGAAAATATTTTTCACCATTCGTTAGCTAATTTAATTATTTGAGAAAAATTATCAAAATTTAAAATTTAATATTTTTAATTGACCAAAAAATATTTTTATTATTTATATATTTTTTAAAATGAATTTTTAATTATTTGTATTTTTAAAAATCGAATTTTTTTTTTTTTCTTTTAATTCCTCCTTCCTCCTCCTTCCTCTACCGTCGCATGCCTGACAATGGCCGGCTGCCCGGCGGTCGACCAAGACCCGATCGCCAAATTGGGCAAGCTTGAGGCTCGGTCGATCTTGCCCGAGCTTCGCCGCTAGATCCGGCGAGCTCGCGGCTCGCTAGAGCCCAGTGAACCTCTGGTGAGCTTCGGCAAGGCCCGAGCCCCTCCCAGCTTGTCGGATTTGGTGAGGCTAGAGCTTCGCCCCAGGTTAGAGCTTGATCTGGCAAGGCCCGAGCTTGCCGGCCTTGGGCCGACCTCGGGCGCTCGCGGCCGGTCGCCGCCACCGCCGTGGCTGGCGACTAGCCAAGGCCAAAGAAGAAGGAAAGAAAAGAAAAGAAAAGAAAAGAAAAATAAAAACTCGATATTTTAAAAAAGAAGAAAAAATATATAAAAAAAAATGTATTAATAAAAAGAAATAAGGTGGAAGAAGTTATGGAAAATGCTTTTTATTTTTGAAAAATAAAAAACATTTACCTCACTTTATAAAGGTTATTTTTCTAATCATAGAAAATATTTTTCTTTATTAGTTAATTTTCCGTGAAATGAACATTGCAAAATTCAAAAAACGTTTTCCTGGAAGTTATTTTCTGTGAAACGAACGGAGCCTAAATTCCACATTCTCTCGTTTCTTTGAGAGAAAGATCAGGACTTTATCGAACCTTGGCAACAACGGCAGCAAAAGATATTCCAAGATGGAGCGCCATTGCCTCCACGTCTCCGCCGGGGTCGGGAGAATTGGGGGTGTCGATGGGTTCTTGGGTGGCGATGGGCGGAGAGAGGGACGGTGCAGGTTCCCCAGCGGGCGGCAGCGGGGGAACGGCGGCGGCGGCAGCAGCAGCGTCCATCGATGATCGAAGGAGGAAGAGAGATAGTGAGAGAGAGAGAGCAATTGATGCGTCGGAAAATGGGGTTTTTTTATGCCCTTTTTTAAATATTATTATTATTTTTTTAAGGTCTTCGTCCAGATTTCCTTCCTCATTTGATTCCGTTCCTTACCGTGGGAGCACTGCAAGAATAGGAGCGTGTAGAGTACGTCAACTTGTGGGAGAAGTTAAATGGGAAAAAGCGTTGTTGCAACTTTGGATCTGACTGCCTCGGTTTAGCACTTAAGCACTTTTGAGTAGGACTGATTGATTCCTGATTGGTCCGCTTCCGAGGTGGAACCAAGAATCGGATAAGGAGGATCGGTTTTCAAGTTCTAGGATCGAGAATTTGATCAACCAATCTTGGAATAAAAAATCGGACCGACCAACTGGTCCGATTCGGTTTGGTGGAATTGGAAATTTGTTGTTCGAGGGCAAAAATAAATTGCGAAAGGAAGCTTTCCGCCAATAAGTTAGGCAGTAATCAAATTCAAAATATAGGAAATTCAAATTTTAGGATCAATAACACTGTTCCGACTAGAGTCTCAAAAGGTGCATCTAGACGGTTGGCTTGGGACTTGGGGCTCAATACAAATGGAAATGAAAATGAAACCGTGTGGACATCGCCAATGTGAATGCTCCTAATTTTCAACATTTGCAGTGCTCAGCTTTCAATTCTAATAAAGGCAACCTCGGCTCTCAAGGTACGCTCCTTGTCCCTCAGAGATGCTAGTGTTTTGTCGAGGGAGACAAATAAAATTTTTGGAGTCAATAAAGTTGCCTCTGGTTATGCTACTCAAGTGGCATTGTTGGGTTTGACTTATTTAAAGAAAGCGTATGATTGCAGATTGTTATTGGGAAGGTAAAGCGCAAAGCTAAGGGGAAGGTAAAGCAGAAACCAAAAAAGGGAAGGAGGGGAATATAAAATCTAAAAAGGGCAAAGGGTTTTCTCAGCTTTTTTTTTATTATTATTATTTTTATATCAACCGGTTTGGTTTAGTCGGTTCAGTCAGTCCACTTTCCACCTTAGGATTGGAAACCAGATCGATCAGTCATTGAGTCCAAGAAGGGAAACTGAAAACTAGACCGCCCTCTTCGAAAATTGCCCAGAACTGGCCGGTTCAGTCTGGGCGGTTCCCATTGCATATCCCTACTTTTGAGAGTAGGTCAAGTACTATGGGAAGTTTCTGTACTTATCAAGAAAGGTCGGGCTACACTTTCTTCTTTGCCTGTGGATTGGATTATTAAAGCCCAACTCCGTCAGTCGCTCTCTCTAGACTGATCTCAAGTCCCCCCAATCTTTGTTGGATGTTCTTTGTTCTGAAGCCCATTTGGGTTGTTATTTCAAGTTTACTTACTTGAAGTGAAATGAAATGAGGTTTTTTCAACCCAAAAAAAAAAAGGTCATTCAAAATATATCCGACCAAAAAAGGAAAATTCACTTAAGAAATTTCCGGCTGGGTTGGGATTTGATACTATGTCAAATTTGAATTTGAGATTGGAATCATGGTTCCTGAATCATAGTATCAGACTCGAGATTTGAGAATCATGATATGGGTCTAAGCTCGAAGACAATAACCCGAAGGAGGAGGTTGGATTCAAGTATTGAGGGTTCCCCTATTTTTGTGATCCTTGCAGGTTCCTTTCATAAACAGATACTATGGAAAAGCGCATGAGGTTCTCTGATGCTATCTATCTGCAAAAGCAGTGATCTGGCCTGGAGATGTTCTGCATCTCAATTTGCTGCTCAGCACTAAAATGACGAGTTGCTCGACAATTCTCGTGCACTGACTTGAGGGGGCAGCGCCTCGTGCACTACTCTTTTTGATCAGTAGAGTAGTTGTCTAATGGTGTATCTATTTCTTAGTTGCCATTAGATCTTCATTTCTTTACATTGTTTTTTTTTTTTTTGGCAGAAATCTTTTAGTTTCTTTTAGTTCCCAGAGGAGTAGCTTGTAACGTGTATCTCCGAGGCCTATGTACTTTTAAAGAACAGGGAGCTTTAGGAAATTCAAATCCTTAATTTTGCTTTTCTTCCTCTCTTCTCTAGGATCCATCTTGGATCTTTTATGGACAATAGATCATTCATGTTCAATACTGCAACGTTTGAAAACACGGATATTATTTCATTGTACCAAGAGAAATTGTTAGGAACTTTATCTTAGCAATTCCATCTGTGCTGGAGTTATATGGCAACCTTTGGTAACGTCCGATGTATCAGGGAGTGGGATCTGTATTGCAGGGAAATGTGTCATGGCACATGCAGTTGGGTGCTCTTACGAAGTTTCAAGTGGCTTCGGAAGTCGGTTGATATTGTCCAACTATTGATAAATAAAGCTTTCCTTTGTCGAAAAGTGATGAAGCGGATAGAGAACAAGAAAAAGAAGATGCTCAAGACTCAAGAGAGATTGTTGGTAGCTCTTGGATTATAGATCTGAACTTAAGGTTTATGGAAAAATAGGAATGGCTATTCCCACTGGATTGTGGATTCTGCTCCTTGGCGTTTCAGAGAACAGCTCTAATAAGATCAAAAGTTTTGTATCACTTCACAAATGATTTTGCGATTATTCCAACTCCATTCTTGTCCCATGACACGTCATCTGCGAAAACAAATTGTCGCTAGTGATCTACTAAACTTCGTAGCAAGTGTTAGCCACCACTTACGCAAATGTTTCATCACTCCGGTGTTGCGTGGTCATTTGGAGCCGCAAGGGGCAATCGAGTAGTTTTATTACGCATATTCAAGTCATGTTCAGTTTGCGCCAAGTATCTTTTCAGCCAACGTTTGTGCGTAAACTCTGAACAGAACTCTCCAATCAATCTCTTCATCTGTAAGAGTGCATTTGCTACCATGCTTAGAGTATATACTAAAAGCAAAATTATTTGTACTTCTGGTTACTTCTCAATGTAAATCCACCATCCCTATATCCATTTTGCTATGCACCACATCAGCCGCACCCATGAGATGATTCAAGTCACTGTTCTTCTCATTGTTTTTCAGTTTAACCACCGAATAGACATAGTAAGAGATTGCACCACTTACAGTTTAAAGGATTATACCTCGTCATCGCAATAATACAGGCCAAAACACAAGCTCTCTAAGCTTTATCCTATGATACAGCCCTCAACAGCCCCACTTTTCTTTTATGGCCTCTATGTCCCTTCTAAATAAAATACAACACTGCCCATTACAAAAAGTTTCAAATCCAAACCCAAATGAGCTTGAGCTCCATGATAAATATGATTACCCTACTTGAATTCTCTACACCCTCCAACTCTTCGGCTAGCTCCAGTCACTATCGTCATTATTAGACAGATGGTCCACAATGAGCTGCGAGAAATGATCCTTCCATTCAACCGGACTTGCAAAAGGAATAAGGCCACATAACAAAGGAAGAAAGATTAGAACAGCAGCATAGAATAAAATCTGCCGAACCCAGTATGGAAAAATCACTGCATTGCTCCTCATCCCTTGGGGTGTGGAAACAGGCCCGTGGAGAATGATAAACAATCTTGACGTCCATATATTCGACAAGAAATGCAGGAAGCAAAGAGTCTCCCAGAAGATGAGCCAATGATATCCGCTTCCTCCCAAAGTGTCGACACAGAGCTTTCCTGCAAATCCACAGGCCAAGCCTAACAGCAAAAGCAGAAAAGTAACTGGCATCGTTTGGTTTGAAGTTGTGGAGCGCTGAAGGAGCAAATAAGCAACGGTGAGGATCATCAGGATACCGAACAGCATCCGGCTCAGAACTTGGAATTGACATTTCAGCATTTGAATTCCCGAATTAAAAGACACCACAGGCTCTGGGATCCACCAAGACCTGGATTGCTGAGAAGAGAGAAGTGCACATCATCAGGAAACCTTTACAGCACAGGATAGTCCCTATGATTCTTAAAATCACCATTCGAAAATCGCAGAAGTTAGAGGTATAAACAAAGCAAAAGAAGAATGAAACTCTTATGTCCTTCCCGACAGTGATATAAGCTACATAAAAAGACTAAACAACTTTTACACCACTAACTATTTTACACTAACCCTCTCAGTTTCAGATGAAGCACTATGACACATCCTGCATGTTTTACCAATAACCACGAGAACTCCCTATATTTCATTTTATAAATTTCTAACACCTTGTTAGAAACTGTGGGACCAAAAATGATTACAATACATTCAAAATCACTACAATTTAATTAAATAGAGATTGTCGTACCAAAGAGAGCGACAATTTTAGTATTGGAGATCGCTACAAGGTTAAAGTATCCATTGCCTCAATGAACTTCCCCTATGGTCTGAATCACCGCTTCAAGATGTGTATACCACAAATTCAAGCAGGAGATGCAATAAATAAACAGAAGAAAAAGCTCTTGCCTGGGTTGAAGGTGAACATGATTCGGTAGCTTCAGCGAGTCTTTGGTAGGAAAAAACATAAGCTCCATATAAAACGGAAAGTGACATTATAATTAAACCAGCAACAAGACAATCTATGCACTTTTTAAGTAGCTCTGAATGTCTCACGTCTTCTAATTTATTCTTGAACTTTTCTTCCTTAAAGGATGCCTTTGATATGCCCATAGCCAACTTTGATCTCCCCAGACGATTCGCATCAAAAGTGAGAGAGAGCTCCACTTCTTTTAGCTTCATCTTTTTCATGACAAGACCAAGTTCCAATTCCTTAAGGTCATTAGATCGAGTCTGTTCCACGATGGATTTCTCGAAGGTGCTTCTTATGGGCTGGCTGATAACAGGAGGTCCAGATCTGCTACGAGAAACGCAAGCAAGTTGATTTTCCTCTCTTTGTTGGCTAATCTGGCAATTTATAGAATCTCTTGGAATATGTTCTTGTGCCTCCTTGAACATGTTTAGATGATCTGGACCGTCGGAATGGCACACAACAGGTTCTGCTCCGAACTCTTTCAAAGAGCTTGAACAACTTCCTTTGTCCATAGACCCCAGTGAATGCATGTTGGATGTTGAAATCGTAACATCTTGCTGGTCCAATTGATACATTTCCTCTTGTGATGAGGATTCACTAATCAACCTAAGAGTCCGTAATGTGCTCCTGAAAGACATCTCAAAGTTGCTTGCAAAACGGGTAAATTTGTTGCCAAATCCCTGTTCCCACATCAATAAAACAGAATGTACAAACTTCAGTAACATGGAACCATGTGGGACTGGCCAAGACTAAACAAGGAAACTCAACTTGTGAGCCAGATCCAACTGATGAGACAGCAGCATAAAGTCTTGCTTACATTGGATAATGATTCTCTGACAGCAGAAGTACAAATCTGCAAATGACACAAATCTTACAGATTAACCAACCAGTATAATAATCTTTAATATGTCTAACAAACGTGTTAGACTGCAGGGCACATATGCGGAGCAAAGAAACTGTGATGCATGTTTCCAGGTGATTCAGTGGATGGAATCAATGAGTAATGATTTTTTTTCCCAGAATATTTTATGAATCATCCGTATTATTATACTTCGATAAAATTTGCAAAAAAGAGTGCATCAAATGCCTAACATACTAGACTTGAAATATTTAAAAGACTTGCTCTGGCATTATCACACCTGATAGCAAAAGCAAGTTATGTCTACCCACAGTAAAGTGGGCTCAACTCAGATTAACAATAATCGATGAATGCATGGCCATCCATGACAAACCATCAAACGCCAAGCAAAACAAGCATACCCATGGGACCCAAATTACGAGCGAAAGAAGAAGGATACCTGCGAGAGATGATCGACAGACACCTTTTCTCGTGTCGTATATTCCCTTTCCAAAACCTGCAGTAATGGCACCATAAAGTAGAAAGGTCAGCAGACCAATAATTATACCAACAAGGGAAAATCAAATCCTCTGCGTATTAATTCAGACGAATACATTAAACCCCTCTAATCTTAATGTATGATTCTCCTGATCAAGGGTAAGTCTATCTATTCTATCATGCATTTAATTCAGTTGACTAAGGCAAGGCCACATTGGATTTCCTTTGTAACAAGAAAAGCATTAAAAGCTTAAATCTTGTGAAAGTTCGCGACTTTAAGGATAATGGAGACATCTTATTCTGCGTTCTTGCTTATAGGTCCATCAAGCAAACTCGATAATATATACTCGCGTTCAATGCACCAAGAACGCAAAAAGCAATGGACTTTATGAAGTTTGATATTGATAACGATCTCCAGCAGAGACAGTTTCTCAAATTTCTCACCTCAAAGTTTGCAAAGATCTAATGGCAGTTCAGAAGAAAAACAATAAACGATCTTTCACAATGTCTTCCCCAATGAACTACATACACGAAGAATCGTGGGGCAGAATAATTACCTGTAACTATTAGACCATCATAATGTCAACAAAAAATCCAACAATTCATCCTCCAGGATACCAAAAATAACACTATATATTAGAAATCACCATATCAATCAAAACCCAATAGCAAAAAAAAAAAAAAAAAAATCTTTTTTTTAAAAGAACTTCTTGGTCCATCCCCCAGAGAGATGCCCTAATAAGACTAAATTCTACATTCTCTTGTTTCTTTGACAGAAAGATCACGACTTTATCGAACCTGGGCAACGACGGCAGCAAAAGTCATTCCAAGAGGGAGCGCCATTGCCTCCACGTCGTTCCCCGCGGGCTGCGCCGCGCCGAGCAGGACCCGAGGGCCTCGGCGTCTGCGCAGAACGCGAGCGCCCCTCTCGGCGGGACGCGGAAGATGAGGACGAGCCGAGGACGAAGACGCCGACGACGACGATGCCGCCTCCGCGTGCGAAGCGACGCCCTTGAGTTTCCTCCTCTTCTTGATCTTGGCCTTCTCCCCGACGGGCTTCGTGGGCGGGGAGGGAGCTTCGGCCGGCGCACTCGGGCCGCCGGGGTCGGGAGAATTGGGGGCGTCGATGGGTTCTTGGGTGGCGATGGGGGGAGAGAGAGACGGTGCGGATTCACCGGAGGTCGGTGGCGGAGGGACGGCGGCGGCGGCGGCGTCCATCGATGATCGAAGGGGGAAGAGAGAGAGAGAGAGAGGGCAATTGATGCGTCGGAAAATGGGGCTTTTTATATTTTATTATTATTATTATTTTTTAAGGTCTTCGGCCAGATTTCCTTCCTCATATGATTCCATTCCTTACCGTTGGAGCAATACAAGAAAAGGAGCGCGTAGAGTACGCCAACTTGTGGGCGAAGGAAAATGGGAAAAAGCGTTGTTGCGACTTTGGATCTGACTGCCTCGCTTTCGCACTTAAGCACTTTTGAGTAGGACTGATTGATTCCCAATTCGTCTGGTTCCGAGGTGGAACCGAGAATTGAATCAGTAGGACTAATTCTCAAATTCTAGAATCGAGAATCTGATCGACCAGTCTTAGAATAAAACATCGGACCGATCGACTGGTTCAATCCGATTTAGTTTGGTGGAATTGGAAATTTGTTGTTTGAGGGCAAAAATAAATTGCGAAAAGAAGGTTTTCCGCCGATAAGTTAGGCAGTAATCAAATTCAAAACGTAGGAAATTCAAATTTTAGGATCAATGACATTGTTTCGATTGGAGTCTCAAAAGGTGCATCTAGACTCTTGGCATGGGACTTGGGGCTTGATACAAATGGAAATGAAAATGAAAATGAAAATGAAAGCCGTGTGGACATTGCGAATGTGAATGCTCCTAATTTTCAACATTTGTAGTGTTCAACTTTCAATTCCAATCAAGGCAACCTCGGCACTCAAGATACGCTCCTTGTCCCTCATGGAGATGCTAGTGCTTTGTCGAGGGAGACATATAAAAATTATGGAGTCGATGAAGTCGTCTCTGGTTATGCTAACATGGAGAACTTAAGTGGCATTGTTGGATTTGACTTATTTAAAGAAAGCGTATGAAATATTGCAGATTATTATTAGGAAGGTAAAGCGCAAAGCTAAAGGGAAGGTAAAGCTGAAAGCCAAAAAGGAAAGAGGGGAAAGTGATATTTACAAGTGGTAGAGGGTTTTTCTCAATGTTTTTTTTATTAACTGATCCGGTCTGGTCGATTCGGTTAGTCCGGTTCCCACCTTAAAACTGGAAACCAAACCAATCGGTCATAAATTCCAAGAATGGGAACCGAAACTCAGACTGTCCTTTTTGGGAATTGCCTAGAACTGGTTGGTCTAGTCCAATCTGAGTAGTTCTCGATTTAGGCGATTCCTGTTGCATATCCTTACTTTTGAGAGTAGGTCAAGTACCGTGGGAAGTTTTCTATACTTATCAAGAAAGGCCGGGCCACACTTTCTTCTTTGCCTCAATTTAGCTTGACCCATTATTATAGAGACCAAAATAAAACTATGGATTGGATCATTAAAGCCCAACTCCGTCAATCGCTCTCTCTGAACTGGATCTCATGTCCCCCCAACCTTTGTTGGATGTTCTTTGTTCTTAAGCTCATTTGGGTTCTTATTCTAGTTTATCTTCTTGAAGTGAAATGAAATGAGGTTTTTTCAACCAAGAAAAAAGCCATTCAAAATATATCCAACCAAAATAAGAAAAATTACTTAGGAATTTTTCAGCTGGGTTGGGATTTGCTATTATGTCAAATTCGAATTCGAAATCATGGTTTGTCAATCATAGTATTGGATTCGAGATTTGGAAATCACGATTTGGGTTTAAGCTCGAAGACAAGAACCTGAGGGAGGAGGTTGGATCTCAATTTTTGAACCATGAATTGATAAACTTTATTAATCAATTTGTGCCTTTTAAAAATTTAAGTATAATTTTTTGCGATGTGCAATTCGATCATTTTATATGAAGGCTTCGATTTCACTTGTCAAATGTAGCAAGAGGCAAAGGCGTATTACATGTACGTCATACATGTATACTCTTCAAACAATAGTGGAAATTTATGCGATAATAAAATTGAATCAAAATTAGTGAAAGTACTTTATTTAGCCTAGCTCGAGTTCAAAAATCCAAGCCCGAGTAAGAAATCAAGCTACATGGCACGATCGAGCTGTCCCGCTTAATTCCTGTTACATTGGTGGGCTTACACTTTTGAAGTTATGATCGGGCACCCGAAAAAAAATGGTGCGGATCCGACCCGACTGCCAAGACGGCCGCCACGTCAGACGCCAGGTTGGGGCCCGGCACATCCGGCGGGCGTCTCTCGGCCAATGAGATCCCTCCGCCTCCCAATTCCCCTCCCGCCACGTGTCCTCTTCTTCTCCACCCCTTTCTCTCACTCCCTCTCCAGGCGCGCACAAAAACAAAGAGTTCACCGCCATTCCTTCTTTCTCTCTCTACTGCAGCTCGAGGAGCGATCCTCCGATGAATCCCCGCGGCGCCGCGCGTCGATGACCGTCCGATCGATCGGCCTCTCGAGATCGCCGCCGCCCCCGCCGCCTCCGCCGCCGCAATGGCCGCCTCCCTGCTGCTCCCCGACCTCTCCTTCATCTCCTCCGCCCGAGCGGGGCGCGCCGGCCCCGTCCCCGCGCGCCGCCGCCTCTCCGTCTCGGCGGCGCGCTCGCTCTCCTCCCGGACCGCCTTCTCCGCCGGGAGGAGGAGGAGCGCCGGAATCGGAGTCCGGGCCGCAGTCGCGAAGGAGGAGGGCGTGCTGCCTCCGGAGACGCGGGACGGCGAGCTCGTTGAGAAGCTGAACGGCTACCCCTCGAACGGCAACGGAGCCGCCTCGATGGGCGGCGCGAGCGGAGGAGGCGACGGCAGTGCCTTTTCGAACGGTGCCGCTGGTTACTACGTGGAGGAGAGCGGGAGCACGGAGGGCAACGGGAGCTTGGTGAAGTACGGGAAGGGAAATGGCGCGGCGGCGACGGCGACGGCGACGGCGGAGCGGGTGGTGAGGGAAGTGGAAGTGGTGGGGGCCACGGAGGAAGGGAGGAAGAGGAGGATTGAGGAGATCGGGAAAGAGGATGCTTGGTTCAAGCAAAGTGGGCCGCAAGTTGAGGTAAGATGGAGAGAATGGCTTAATTACAAGACGATATTTTTGCTTAAGCAACCTTTCTCTGGATTAGTCTTGCTTCTAGTGTACTGTGTAAGTGCAGAGTCCTTTGTTCAAATTTAGAATTTTCTTTCCCAGAAGTCGGGCGGGTTGCTACTACCCTGCTGAATTCTTTTCATTGCGACGCCTGTATCTAATGGAAATAGGAGGAGTAATCACTAGTAGGAGCTGGCTTTAGAATATTTTGGTTCTTTCTATATTCTGTTCATTGCATCAATAGAAGGAAGTGGTGACTGGTCCCTTTTATCATCAAACGACTGCTTGGAATTTGTTGTGGCAGTCATGGATATAGTATCTTGGCCAAATGTAGGTCATCTTTTAGTAGGGGAGCTTGTTATATCACTACGTACTATTTGTTTTACTCTATAAAGCTGGAGGAATTTAAAGGATGGACTTGCCCTTAGACATTAGGTTTGCTTCACAAGTTCAGCCCCTCGACTTATAGATGATCGTTGTGGGTTTTGGTGATCTTTGGACCTAAGACTTCCACCATCTGCAAGTGACCAAGGGTATTCAAATTATACTGTCGGCTTTGTGTAGAAAGGAGCCCGGCTTGATAAGAAATATCCTGTCTGTTACTGGAGATACTGGAGACAAAGGATTGGCAGTAGTAGACCCAAAGGATCTATAAAGCAAAATTCTTAATAACAAGACAATGTTTTTACCCAAAGAAGCAAGACAATATCTCTAATGTAGGCACATGTTAGCCTATTCAATTCTGAATGATCAATCAAGTATATAAATTTTTTGGAAGAACATTTCAAGGAGAAATGGATCCTTTGTCTTGATAGTTGATATACTATCTGCCTTGGTCAATCAAATAATATTATTCTTGTTAGATATGATTGGTAATATATTATAAACTCTCATTTGAAAAATCTTTGCTGCCTCATACAGTTGGCCTTCAGCATGAATTCAGTTGTCCTTTTTTTCTTCTCTCTCTCTCTCTCTTTTTTTTTTGGGGGGAGGTGTATGTCCTGTAAGGGAGAAAGCTATTGCATGCTTCTCATGGTCAGTGGTCAGCTACGTCAAAATTCTTGAAGTGCCTAATGACCTTATCTTTGATGGAATTAACTTCCTTCTATTGCTATGAGAACATATAATTAGTTGCTTCAATGACAGATAAGAGTTTTATTTAACAGTAGGCACTAAGATGGTGCTGGTCCATGTAACCACAAAAAGGATAAGTGCTGACCGGGTTCTGTGGCAGCTTCTACATTCCAAAATTTTTCCTGTGCCCACATATATAGCTATGAAAATTATGAATCAGATGCTGTGATATTATGCTTATGTATCTTGTGTGGCTTACCAGGTATCTGTTGCACCTGGTGGTCGGTGGAGTAGATTCAAAACATATTCAACCATTCAACGGACACTGGAGATATGGGGATTTGTGTTGACATTTATTTTTAGGGTTTGGTTGAGCAATCAGAAGTTCTCTTATCGAGGTACCAAGTTCAACCACAGTGCATAGTTTCTCAACGTTTTAGACGTGAAAAGCATCAATGACAATACCATGGGCCTTCGTTCTGCTCCTTTAAATGTTTCTCCTTTTCCTGTTTGACAGCATTGTTTTCTACTGAGCTCACATGCTAACTTTATAACCAGAAGTGTCACTATAGATAGGGATACCTTGTAATATGCTGACAAGTGATTTCATAGAGATCTTCACACAATTATTGAGAAGTTAAACGGTGATACTATCGCTTCCTTCTTTTGCATTTTGACATACACTTCTGGCACAAAATAATGGATCTGCATATTATGATTTTCAAAGACCTTGTGTACATAGCATTTCTATTTTTAGATTCTTTAGCTTTTGTGATGCTTTGCAAGAGTTTAAACCTCTGGTTCCAATGTTTGGCCTTGTTTTTTGTCTAATTGAGATGAGATTGTCAATGCAGGAGGAGTGACTGAAAAGAAAAAGGTCTTACGGCGTAAGGTGCTTGCCAAATGGCTGAAAGAAAACATATTGAGACTGGGTCCGACATTTATAAAAATTGGACAGCAGTTCTCAACAAGGGTTGACATTCTTCCTCAAGAATATGTTGATCAGTTAGCTGAACTTCAGGTTAGAATTGATTATCATTAGTATGTTCTACAGTTTTTTGTCTAAGTGCTGGTACCCTCAATAACTGGCCTAGCTTGATGTGAAGCTTCCTAAAGTACTTATGCCTCCTGATTCTTATTCTATTTATGTGCCTTGGGTGTCTTATCTCCTAACTGGGCAATTTCCTGGCCGAATGCTTCTATTTCTTCTGCAGGATCAAGTTCCTCCTTTTCCGTCTGACACTGCTCTATCTATAGTCAAGGAAGAGCTTGGAGCTCCTTTGGAGAATATTTTCGACAAATTTGACTATGAGCCCATAGCTGCTGCTAGTCTAGGTATCAGTCTCAATTATCCAAAATGCTAGTATGAGTTACCTGAGATATCATCGCTTAAATTTACTTCCTCTCTTACTGACACCTTCGTTAAATTAAATATTATGCAGGTCAGGTTCATCGAGCACGTTTGAAGGGACAGGAAGTTGTTGTTAAAGTGCAAAGGCCTGGTCTCAAGGATCTTTTTGACATTGATTTGAAAAACTTAAGGGTGAGGGCTGTCAATATAAGATAATCAATATTAGGAAAAATCTCAAGATTGATCCTTCTAGTTCAGTGTTTTTCTTTTCTTGCCATGGTATGAATGTTGACACTTTAGTCCCCAAAAGTATTCTTTAAGATAAAACTTCTTTCTGCAGCCTCTTATGTGGCCATTGGATGTATGTAGGATGTGTGTAGAAGGAAATCAATGCAATCTACTTGCTTTTGTTCTGTCTTCTTATGGAAAGATCTTACAAATAAACTTAGATCCCCAAAAATAAGCCTCAAGGACTGACTCATAATCAAATGATTGCTTCAGGGACTACCAGCTGCAACGGTTTACTTCATATTCCAAAGTTAATAAGTTAGCGAGCAAAAGTTCATAATTATAGGGGAGGAATGCTATTTTAACTGAGAATTTGAATACTGCTAAAGTGAGGAGAGAACCCCGAAAGATGGTACTTATGGTGCTGTCAAAATTTATGGTTTGCTGAATCCCATGTGAAGTTCAATTTTCCTTCTTTAACTTAGAGTCTATTTAGCTGACTGGGGAAGATGAAACTTGAGAATTTTGACTTTATCTTTCTTGCTTGACTGACTTATGACTCCATGCTACCCTCTCGTGTATATTGGAAATTTCTATTACACTTATGATGTTCTGTGTGATCACGAATACATGCATGGTGCACGCATAATAGTTTGGAATGCCTCTAATTTGGTAAAAGATACCACTATTACTTTTTGCCATTTCTAATTTATGTGATCTCAGCATATTTGCTGTCTATTAGCCTGTATTCTGGGAGTTTTTACTTGAATACTTATTCTTCAAATTGTATGTGCATGTTGCTCATTATAATACTTTGGCCATTTAGGGTTTGTTTGGTAACACTTTTGTTCCGGAAAACAATTTTTTTCAGAAATAGTCTTTTTCTATTTTTATTCCTTGAAACAATTTCTTAATAAAAGAACGCGTTTGGTAATTACATAAAATTTCTATTCTCAGAATGAAAAAAGAATAGGAATGCGTTTGGTACGATTTACAAAATTTTTTATAATGTAGAATTTGTTTTTATTTTTTATTTTTTTAATTCTTCCTTACTATCACTGACTGCTGTTGACGCTCGTCGCCGGTCGGCATCAACGCCCGCCGACGGTGGCGGTTGGTGGCGTCGGCGGTCATCGGCGGTGGGCGGCAGTGGCGGTGGGCGGCGGTTGGTCGGTGGTCGGCCGGTGGTGGCGGTCGGTAGGTGGCAACAGGGGTAGTGGCCGGCAAAGAAGAATAAAATAATAAGAAAAAAAAAAAAAGAGAAAATAACTTATTTTTAAAAATTGTTCTTAGAAACAAGAAACTACTTTTTTTCTACTTCTTGTTTATGTTCTAAATTTATTTCCTGGCCACATTTTTGTTCCGGGGAATAGAAAAATTAATTGACATTACTTAACGGATTTCTGTTCTTTTTTTTGTTTCGGGGAACGAAAGAACAATAATTAAGAGAGACATAAAAGCAGATGGAATCTTATTTTTCTAGTTATTGCCTCTTGCTCACTCTAGTCCTTTCCTAGTTTGGACTTGATGGATCATCATGAAATCGCATCAATCAAAATTTTTGAAGCTTTTTTTTTTTTCCAATGCATTTCTTCTTGTAGGTGATTTCTGAATACCTTCAAAAGATTGATCCAAAGTCAGATGGTGCCAAAAGGGATTGGGTTGCAATTTATGATGAGTGTGCAAGTGTATTGTACCAGGTATTACACTTTGTCTATATGTTTTATTTAGTTTGTGAAATCAATTTTTGTGAATTTTCTATCATAATTCGAAATTTAAGAAGCAAAAAGTATAAAATATCTCGGTATGCATTTGATTGTAATGTAGAATCGATGAAGAAGTTATACAAAAGCAGGAATGCATAGTCTAGAAAGTAACTGATACTTTGGGCAGAAAAAATTGTGAAGATAGAATTTTATCTGGCATAGGAAGGGCAGGACTGCATGTAACACTAGGTTGTGGAGGTAGATATGGTCGCTTTTGATATATTAGTTGATCCAGATTGTGGTTGGTCATTATTTGTTAGAGGAGCATAATTCTGAGTTATTATGATATCTAATGGATGTAGCTCCTATTTACTTTTGAGAATCGCTGACAACAGGAAATTGATTACACCAAAGAAGCTGCTAATGCGGAGTTGTTTGCTAGTAACTTCAAGGACATGGACTATGTAAAGGTCCCATCAATTTTCTGGGAGTACACGACGCCCCAGGTTCCACACTTAGAGTGTTCATGAAACTTCAATGATTTTATATGCACCTTTGTCTATTTCTACCAAATCATACTTAACAACTGATGCCAATCTAATTATGTCTTCTGTACCAACACAAATTTAGGTTTTGACCATGGAGTATGTTCCAGGGATTAAAATCAACAAAATACAAGCTCTTGATCAACTGGGGGTAGATCGCAAAAGGTTTTATTTCTCTCTCCTGAATTTTGAAAATTTTGTCTGGTTGAGATGATGCTTCTTACTCTTGTGCTATTCATTTTTCTGTCTGGTAAGCTATGTGCTAAGTGCTGGTTTCTTAATTGCAGATTGAGCCGATATGCTGTTGAATCCTATTTGGAGCAAATTCTTTCTCATGGTTTTTTCCACGCTGATCCTGTGAGTGCTGCCAAATGTCTTTAGTTGCTTTCCTGAACTGCAATCTTTAAGTTTGATGCTGCTAAAACCTCTCTTAGTTCTTGCATCTCCCATCTAAGTCATAATGTCCAGCATGCAAAGCTCAAAGCTGGTCATTCAATCTAACAAATATTAATTCATTGTGTCAGCATCCAGGAAATATTGCCGTTGATGATGTTAATGGCGGACGGTTGATATTCTACGATTTTGGAATGATGGGAAGGTAAATAATGGACCCTGTGTGTAGCCATCTTTTCTTAATCGGATCAGGAACTTAATAATTCTCGCTCGTGTGAATGTGTCTTGGGACATTATCGGTTGTGTTGCTGACCTGCAGTATAAGCCCGAACATCCGAGAAGGTTTGTTGGAAACATTCTATGGTGTCTATGAAAAGGACCCAGACAAGGTGATTAAGTCATATAGTGGCAGAAGTTGTTCACTTCCCAAATTTTGTATGTTGCCTGCAGTAATGATTTTACTAATATTTTTCTTTCTTGGTGCAGGTCCTTCAGGCAATGATTCAAATGGGTGTTCTTGTGCCAACCGGGGACATGACAGCTGTCAGACGGACTGCACAGTTCTTTCTTAACAGGTGTGCTGATGAGGTTATTCTTTTGTTTAACTTCCTATCTTTCCGCAATCTCTTGAAAGTATGGTGATGCTGATGCTGAGAGTGCTAATTTCAGTCATAATTCTTACCTGTGAATTTTTCAAAAGAAAGGGTTTGGTCCATGTTTCTCATCCTTCCATTTCTCTGGTTGTTATATGTGAAATGTCTATTATTGGGATATTCATTTGAGTTTTTAGGTATCAATTTGTCCACTGGGGATTCTAAAGCAACTGTTGCATGATGGAGAACTCAAATGATTTCATGTGTTAACTTTACTGAAGCTTTATCTTGTGAGTGTTTGTTGACTTCAATTGAGAAGGGAGCATGGGTCAGGCTAGGATATTAGATGGAAAAGATGGAATTAGTCTCCTTGCTGGTTGATTCCAGAAGCTGCCGGCCTGCATATCCTAAAAGAGCAATGAGAATTGTATGCATTTTTCACAGTGTGATGTGGTTGGTTGAAGTATCCCCTAGAATAAGAGTTCAAGAACTCTTCTCAATTTGCCAGATACATGGATTATTTTTTAAGGGAGTCTTCCAACTGGCAAAATATGTGGCTTTAGGTTGAATAGAAACGCCAATCAAAGAACTTGAGAACTTTGTCGTTTTTGAACTTCTTGTAGTCCACAGAAATTTCAATCCTACATTTGTAGATGATGTCTTCTTTAGAGCTTGGGTTAAGGGCGCGTTTTTCTGTTAAGCTTCCACTTAGGCATCTTTGTGAGTAAAGGAGTGTTGCAGAAGTGCAACAGCATGTGGAGATGAGATCTGTATCCCAAGGTCGCACATTTCTGCTAGGGTATAAAGGCATGATATCCTCACTGTCAACATCCTCATATGGAAGACCTATGGTCGTTAGCTAATGCTTTTTATGTGAAGAAGTGGCTGAATCTGCAGCACGTTTATTCGTTTCTTTTTCATGGATAAGATATGTTAGGGAGTTGATCTGCTGTTTCTTAATGACTTTGGTCACAGAAAGGTTTATCTGTCCCTAAGGTTGAGAACCAATTATTTGTCTATTGCCTCTTGCTATCTTTTGGATCATAGGGACAGAAAAGTATAACTATGCGACGGTACTTGAAGAAAAGGAAATTCATCATAATATTGGCTGGTGAGCAGCTGGTGTTATGTTGATATTCAACCCAAAATAAAAATAAAAATGCTGGTGTTATGTTGATAGACTGGCTTTTATTGCACTCACAGATAAACTGTACTGTAAATTAGTTGATACGGGTTGCCAGTTCTTGGTCTCTATGAAACTATCCCGCATTGTTTATCTTTGTGTTTCAATGGGTCTCATATTCATGTGGTCTCTTTCCATCTACCAGTTTAAGTTTGTGGGTGAGACTTTGTTAACATAGTTTCAGAGCCAGTTTCTGCCCGGCTCCCTGTCAGGCAATTCTGCATGAGTACTCAGTTTGGTTTGCTCGCAAGAGGGGTTATTAAAGTATCCTACGTCACTTATCTATGGGATTTTAGTGGGTCTTATATTCATGTAGTCTCCTTCCATTGATTAGCTTAAGTTTTTTGGCTGTACTTTCTAACGGCGTTGAAGGATGTAATTTTTGGTAAAAGTACCTGAAGATGAGAAGGAAAATAATGCCGGGCTGAATCCTAGCAACTGACTGTCAATCTAAGTTAGGTGGGGGAGGCCTGAGATTGAAATTCAGAATAGAAAGCAGACACTGTAACAACAAGGGGGGAAAAGAAAAATTGAAGTAACTCTCCAACTTAATAAAATAAAAATCGACAATGCCTTTCCAGATGTACCTCAAAGTGATAAGATTCTGTGAATCAGCACGAGGAAGAGAGCAGGTCGAAGTAGAAATCAAGGATAACATAATCGAAGCCATTTATATACTTATGCTGTACCCTGGATTTGGAAGGTGAATGTTGGTAAAAAAATATGGTATTATAAGAGTTATACCAAGCCAAATAGTAAGTTAATGGAAATAAATGGTTATCACTTGTCATGTAAGCATTTGCTAGAATGATGGTAATACGTAACACTCAGAGTGATTTGGCATCCCACTCAGAATATGGCAAAATGGACTTGCCAACCAAGAGTCAAACTATAATCGAACAGTGAACACTTGGCACATATCTAGTGGTTTAGTCTTCAAGATTTAATCATTAATATAACGTAATAGATCGATGCATAAGTACCTGAGCATTCAGGTTTTCTTTTTCTTGCTTAAGGCAATTTCTGTGATAAGCAGTCACGTATCTAAATTGTACTTCTCATTCAGAAATTTCATGGTCTGAGAATCACATTAATTCCACCGTTTGTAGTTTCGAAGAGCGTCTCGCTGCACAGAGAAGAGAAGCAGAGATGGCAACGGCAGAATTAGGCTTCAAAAAGCCCTTGAGCAAGGAGGAAAAGATTGAGAAAAAGAAGCAGAGGCTTGCTGCAATAGGTACTTCCCACATGTTGATCTTACATGTTCTCTTAAAGTACTTGCTTAATTACATAAACGAAATGGATGTGCCAACTGAAATGTGGGAAGTGGAAATTTCATTCTATGTTCTGGTCTCACTGAAGTGTTTTGGCTTTGTAGTTTGTACAGTAGGAAAAAAGCATGAATTCTGTATCGTAGTTAGCACTTCTAGAGCCGCTTCAGTTATTCCCCTCAATGTAGCATATGCTAGTAATTAGTTGTCATTGACAGTTGTCTTTCACTTTAGCTGAGGTAAAAACTGTTCTGCCATCAGAATGGCCCATTTCTACTTTATTCATAAAAGGAAAAAAAAAAAAAATCTGTTCTGCCAATTCTCTGCTGGTTCTCCAGGTTATTGGAATGGCTGTATATTTCATTGATGTGCAAAGTAGATTATACAGATAGGAGTCCCACTTTCAGGATTTGTTCATTATGCAAAAGAGTTTCAAAATTTGAATAACTCTAGTAGAGAAGAAATAAATGGTCTAGAAGAATTGAATGTGGTTTATATAGACTACTTAAAAGGTCTGAATTAAGGTGTCACATTGTGTGATATATTAAATCTTTAAATTATGTACCATAATTATTGTTTACACCGGAGCAATCTCTTCTCTATCTGCAAGAAGCTGAGAATTACTGGATTGCAGTGGGCAGAGATGGGTGACAAGTACCATGATAATGTCTGCTTAACTGCAATATGGCCTCTTTTCATTAGATTGAATGTATAACTTGTACAGTAACCTGATGGCATTTTACACGTGTGGTATGAGGTGAAATGCATGTTGCTAATAGCTACTGTTACTTTGATCAGGAGAAGATTTGTTAGCCATTGCTGCAGATCAGCCCTTCCGATTTCCTGCAACATTTACATTTGTTGTGAGAGCATTTTCAGGTACTGTGCCAATGAACTATGATTGAGCTTGTTGCGTTATGAAAAAAGTGGACTGAGAAGCTGTGTTATCTCCCCAGTGTTGGATGGCATTGGGAAGGGTCTGGATCCTCGATTCGATATTACTGAGATTGCTAAACCGTGAGTGTCCTTTTTGGTGAATGATTTATGTTGAAAAAAAAAAGAGTAACTTTTTTGGCAGAGATTCATTTCTGGAGGGTTAGCATTTCTTTCTTAAGATGTTCAAACCGGCAATTCTTTCTGCTTTTAACGTTTTCATATTTCAATATGTAGTTATGCACTGGAGTTGCTAAAGTTTCGTGAAGCTGGTGTTGAAGTCATCCTGAAGGCAAGTTCCGGTGGCTTCCTTTGTGATATTAAGTGCTGCTGTTTTTTGAATCCAACATGACAGTCTAAATGGCATTTCAGGACTTTAGGAAGCGGTGGGACCGCCAATCTCGTGCATTTTACAACCTATTTAGACAAGCTGACCGAGTTGAAAAGCTTGCAGAAATCATCCAGCGACTGGTAATTTCAGGGCTATCCCTCCTCGTTTATACTAAATTATCCGGATCTTAGGTTACATTGCTTCGAAATTACAATGCAGGAGCAAGGTGACCTCAAGCTCAGGGTTCGGACTTTAGAATCCGAGAGGGCCTTTCAACGAGTTGCAGCTGTCCAGAAGACAGTTGGAAATGTGAGTTTAACTAGTGGTCCTGTTCTGCTAGCTTAGTTGTTAACTGATTTTGTGAAAGAACTACAGCAAGTAGAGATGTCTTGAAAGCGCTTGGTCGTTTCTTCTCTGAACTTTTCTGCAAAAGATGTGCTATGAATGGAGATCTATCATTCCATCAATGTCTTGTGATTTGTGAGATTAAACATGATAATCATGAAAATATAATGTCTTCTAGTCCTTGTGGTGACTTCAGATAGATAAATGTTCGTGCCCTTTTCTGAGGGCTATCATGACAAAGCCTTTATTAATTGCTTGAATTGGGGGCATGTGCAAACTAGAAACAAAACAAACAAGGATGACCTTGGGCATATCTGCTTCTTACTTCCTCTAGCATTGCGTTCACTTCTGTGAATATGACTTCAGAAACCATAATGTAATAAAAAACACTGATCTATTTTTTCTTTGGGGGTTGGGGTTTGTTGACACTACCAACTACTTGTGCACATTTCATTTTTTTTTTCTTTTGGTGCCAAATGCATAATGGTGATTAGATTTTCGTGTTAAGATGATTACTGGCAAACATAACATACTTGAGGAATCATTTGAAGTCAAATTATTTGGCATGAGAACATTTTTTAAAGTTTGTACTCAAGAGAGATGCTAAGATCCTGATTGTGACTATCTTGGCCAATCAATAGGGTGTAGCTGCTGGAAGCCTGATGAACCTTGCAACACTTTTGTATCTCAATTCGATTCGAGTAAGCTGCTGGTTATTATTTTTTTTCTTTCTTTTATGCAGCTTGTTCTCTCTTTTTTTTGGCTATTTTCTACTCATGTTTGTTCTGAACTTGCCCTTACAGGCGCCTGCAGTAGCGGCATATGTTTTATGCGCATTTTTCAGTTTCCAAGTTCTCTTCGGCCTTATAAAGGTGAAAAAGTTGGATCAAAGGGAGAGATTGATCACAGGAACTGCTTAAACATTGGGTGTGTAAAATTCTTTTTCGGATACAATTCTTTTTCTGCCATGAATATAATCCGATGAGTTCCTCTTCTTGGTGTCTCATGAATTCTGCTGCAGACGTATAGGATTATTGATACAGAAGAAGCTGCTCCTGAGTGCACACATTCAGGTTACAAACATTTCAAGGGGAGCCAAATATCTACTGGGGAGTCATGATAATTCACCTCTTCAATTCAACTGGATAATCAGCATGCGTCTGATTCTTTAACTGTATATGCGAGGGATGTTATTTGAATGCAGAACGCACAACCAATCTTTAGGGCCATTCTGTGAAGTCTATCAGCTTAAGTAGCCCACTATCAGGTTTGCCCGTCTACTTTTTATTCAGAGTAAACCCGCGCCTTTTAACAGATAGGCCCATGCAATCATAAGGAAGTTTAGTACTAGAACTTCTAGTTGTACGTAGAGCAGTCTTGAAGTTGTAATAGTCATTTGGTCAAGTTTTGGGTAGTTTGACCTCGCGAACATGTGGCTGGTGACATGTAACACAACTTGTATAATTCTGTAACGTGTACATAGTGACAACATTTATTATAATTGTACGCATCTCACTCCACTTACATCTCTCTCTTTTCTTCTTGCTCGTGTGACTATCTGCTATGATAAATAGGGAAGCTGTTTGTAATGGTGCGCTATCCTGGTTATCTACAGGTTAGTTTTCTACAGGTTACCCGTGCGATCTTCCTCTCCCTCTCCTCTCTCTCTAGCGCACACTCAGATCTGTCAGGTTATGAGGTCAGGTGGCTGCGATACGTACGCATGGAATAATCTTTTCGGTACACATGGTTGAGGAATAAATGAGGTATTTCTTGAGCAACCTTGGGCCCTTAGTTCCACAAATTCTCGATCTTCTTCTAAAGCCAGCGCCATGTTAGTTGGGATCCAATGATTGCAGAAAGTTGTAAACAGCAGCTCAAGGCTCGAAGTGTGTGGGCTTACCAGTTGAGAATATTAGTAGTAAAGGCACATGGTTTGCACAATAATCCACTCACAAAAATATTATTAGGAGCACAACACGGTAAGTTGGAAAAATATCGAAGTGTCTCATGCTATCAGAATTGAGTCTTCACAGCACGGGGACAACTACTCCGCCAACATCTCCATCTCTTCAATTAGGGGCAAGGGTTCTAGTCTCCATCCTGACATCAGCAAAAAAGCCAAAGGTCTGCGCCCATGCGTGGGGTGGAGGCCTTTTTTGGCTTGTGTTAATTGTGTGTCGGTGTGGTGATTTTGTACGGACTTTGTTAGCATAATAATCTTTGAATTACTATGAGAGTAAGAGCTTCTTGTGAATCACAAATTCTTGAAGAAATTGATTTCGTAATAATTTATAATAATTTATTATTTAAATTTTTGTGGTCCAGAACGAATTATTATCCTCGCAGTAAATCGCAGTAAATTAAAGACTGTCATTTAATCATTTTTCATTTTGTTCCTAGATGTTCTATACAACTCCCTCCTTTAATGCATTCACCAACACTTTGCACCACCTTGTGAAGATGCTGTTTCATGACATTCATTACCCCGCTCTCTGTGCCTCTCTCAAACACACGCTGAAGACAACCAATTTTTTTTTCTTCAAGACATGAGAAGAGGCTCATTGTTCGTTTGTTACACGGATAATAACTTTCATGACATATTTTTCGAATTTTTTGGCGTTCGTTTCACGGAAAATGAATTGATTAGGAAATAACATTCTATCAAGAGAAATAAGTCTTCTAAAATATGAGAAAACATTTTCCACTTTTGAGAAAGAAGAAAATGTTTTTCATATCTCCTTTCACCTCACTTTCTTTCACCAAATACTTTTTTTCCAATTATTTTTTATTTTTCTTTCTCTTATAAATTAATTTTTTTTTTTTTTTTTCTTTTCCTTCTTCTTTGGCCAGTCACCGGCCACAACAATTGCCGACGATTGGTGCCAGGTGAGCTTGAGCCTCACCTCCCCTTACCTAAGCTTGGGCCTTGCCAGATTTTGCGAGCTAGGTGGGGCTAAAGCCTCGCCAAGCTTGCTTGGCATCGACCATTGCCGTGGTTGGTGACTAGCAGAAGAAGAAGAAGATAAATAGAAAATGAAAAAGAAAAAAAGAAAAGAAAAAAGAACAAATAATTTAAATATATATTTTAAAGAATTAAAAAACTAAAAATCAATTTAAAAAATAAAATAAAAAATTATTGAAAAAGAGTGTATGAAGGAAAAATATTTTTCTTACCGAATAGAAAAATATTTTCCACTTCATTTGAAGTATCAGCCCGAACATCAAAAAACAATCACATTTTCCTATAAAATGGCTTCTAAGAAACCTAAGGTTTCGTTCGTCTTGCGGAAAATATGGCGCTGAAATGAGCTATTTAAAAAAAAAATGTTATGATCTCAAGTGAATGTTGTACGAAATATGACACTTGTAGTATTCTTATCTTATTAGTAAATTATATGACTAAAAGTTGGCAAGTTTGTGAAAAATGCTAATTTGCAAACTTTGAAAATGGTTTATTATTTTTTAATAAAAAATTGGTAGATTCCCAACAAGTTTACCTAGACCAAAAGTCCTTAGTCAATTCTTTTTAACATAATAGTCTTTGACTTTTATAAAACTTATTGAAATTTATCAACACAAAAAAAGAAAATCTGGTTGTGGAGTGGTATAACCTTATCTAGAGTAGCCGCATTAGCAAACACAATTTTATTGGATGGCTAGTTTGCAGAGATAAACTACTAATAGCAGTGGTTGTAACACAATGGATGACCTCAATTGATATCCAATATAACTTCTATAGAGCTAGTATAGAAAAGAAAATTTATTTATTCTTCTGGTGTGAATGGACAAGCAGCATTTGGCATAGTATCCTTGCACAACATGGGATGAGGCTATCTTTAGGCGGATGGAATGAGGAATTTCAATGGATGATTAGGGCAATAAAGGTCAAAGATTTGGCGGCCAGACTCCTCAAGGTGTCTTTCCTAACAATCGTAAATTGCATTTGGATAAAGCGCAATTATAGACAATTTCAAAACAAATCAACGGCATCCATATTATTTTGGCCAAGATGCGTAAAAATGTAAGAGATAGAGCTTCACTTTACCAAAATATTAAACCTTTCCAGTCAAATCTTGTATTGGCTACTATGTGAAGACTTCCAACCACCTTCCTTTTGAATTATTAGCTCTATTTATAATGCCAGGGGAGGCCCCTAAGCTGCTGTGCTTCACATGCTTTATAATACTTACATTTAAACAAAAAGAAGAAGAAGAAGAAAATCCGCAATTTTGGGCATGGAGCAATAGAACGCATACACACTTAAAAAAATATTATAAATTACCCAAAAAATTAATCGCCTCCATATTTTCTTAAGTAGAGCCTAATTTATCACCATTTAATGATGTGCGATCAGCTTTATTAAAACAAGTTCAGTCTGAACCTTTTTATATAAGCATACATATAAAGCAATGTTTATTAAGAAGTTCTCTATGTTACAAATGTTATTAACGTATGATGCCAATGGCTGAATCTCCTCATAAGTGTGTGCACTTGGTCTCTCGCATCCACCATATGACACAACCTTAACTCGGGAATGGAGTGGCGACAGCAAGGAGATGAGCTTTCCTATGGATGGCAAGACCAGGGCACTCCGTCATGTCCAAATCCTCCGGTTTCAGACCCTCAGGCAATGCCCAGTCGAACTTGTTCACCAGATTCGCCAGGACAAGTTCATTCGTTGCCATCGCGAACGATGTCCCGGGGCAACCCCTCCTCCCAGCGCCGAAAGGGATCAGCTCGAAATCCTGTCCCTTGAAGTCCACCGAGCTGTTCACGAATCTCTCGGGCTTGAACTCGTCCGGCTCGTCCCACGAGCTGGAGTCCCTACCGATGGTCCATGCGTTCACGATCACTGTAGTCCCCTTTGCAATGTCGTAGCCTCGGATTTTGACGTCTTGGGTCGACAGTCGCGGGAAGAGTGGGATCGGAGGGTGCAGACGGAGAGTCTCTTTGAGGACTGCTCGTAGGTAATGCATTTTCTCCAAGTCTTCGTCGGTTATATTTGGCTTGCCACTAGCGATTTTGCGGACCTCGGTTTGGAGAATGTTCATGGCTCTAGGGTGCCTTAAGAGCTCGGTCATTGCCCACTCCAGCACTGTGTATGTTGTATCAGCTGCACCGGAAAATATGTCCTGCACAAGCACAAAAGTTAATGAAGGCATGGAAAAGTTATATTTAGAGTAGGCAAAGAGATTATTAGCATAATAGTCTTTGGGCTAATGTGAAAATAACTTATTCTTGTAAATTACAAATTTTTGAAAGAATGGATCTCATAATAATTTATAATTATTTATTATCTGATTTTTTTATGATGGACTGTTATTTTGACAGTAGATTAAAGATTACCATCCAATTATTTCCCGTAGAGAATTAATGTTGTTAGGAAAGAAAAATCAATAGTGTAGGTGACGGTTGGTGGAGAAAAAAAGGGTAGAGCTTACCAAAATCTGTGCTTTGATGCTATCGGCATCAAGAACAAAACCAACGGTCTTCTCCTTCTCAATCTCCAGCAAACCATCCACAAAGTCTCTCCTATCTTCACCTCCTCCGCCGACGCTCTTCACCTCCATCTTCCGCCGGTGCTCCTCCACCACGTCATCGAGGAACTTGTCGAGTGCCCTCGCGACACACTCCACTTTCGTATCTAAGCCAGTCAACTTGTTGATCCACCCAAGGCTCGGAATGAAGTCCCCAACGTTGAAAATGCCCAGCAGCCTCGTCAGGTCCCTCAACAGTCCCTCGAAATTCTTGCCCTGCTCGCCGTCGTTGTACTTCCTTCCCAGAGCCACCCGGCATATGATGTCATTCGTCAGCGCCGCGAACATGTTGCTCAGGTCCACCGAGCGATGCTGCTCGATCTTGTCCATAAACAAATAGATCTCTTCTTCTCGGACCGTCCGAAACGAGTGGACCCTCTTGTTGCTCAGCAGTTGGAGCACGGAGATGCTCTTCATTCGCCTCCAGTACTCGCCGTATGGCGCCTGCGACACGTCCTTGCGGTGGTACAGAAGCCTCTCAGACAGGGTTGACCTGAGTCGAAGAAATGACACGAAATCGGCACGTCTTAAGTACAAGTGAAGCTTTTGTCTTGTTAAATGTTTTCAAATAGCACGAGTTGACGCACGGTTAATGTCCATGTGTGTAGTCCACCGGGACCTTTTCCAATCATAAATGCTAGAAAATATAACTCTAACAGCGAATTAAGATGCACGAACACGGGTCGACAGGCTTAGCCCATACCTGGGTCGGTCGGAGAAAATGCGGTCGTGGGTCTTCATGATGTCACGTGCACAGTCGGCGGACGATACGATGAGGACGGGCACGCTCCCGAAGTGGAGCATCATCAGGGGGCCATAGCGTCTCGACAGGGCTTGGAGTGAGCGGTGAGAGTGATAGCCAAGCTGGTGGAAGTTCCCAACGATCGGGAGCTTTGGCGGCGATGGGGGAAGGTGAAGGTTAGTAGCGGCGGCGGAGGAGAGGAAGAGGAGGCGGAGGCATTTGAGGGTGAGGAGGGTGATGAAGAAGACGAGTGTGATTGAGGTCAGCGAGAAAGTGAAGGACAGCAGCGGTGAGGCGTTGAAGCTCAACATTGCCGGTGGCGCTGGTGGCTTTCGCCGTTCCGGCGTCTAAAGGTGAATGCCTTTATCTTTAGGGTTGTGAAGACGAGGGGTGGAGGGATGGGGCTTTATATTGCCCGTGCTGGTGTGTGAGCTCCACGTGAACTTTCATATTATCAGGAAAATTCCTATCTTGTTCGCTTGTCATGAGAGAGAATTCACTAGTTCCCCTCCGGTAATTTTGAATAAACAGCTTTACTAAGGATATATAAATATTTAGGGACAATTGTCCAAAAAGTCCTAAACCTATTGCACTTCCGTTAATTCAGTCTTAAACTTTTTAACTTTGCCAATTCAGTTCTAAATCTTTTCAGTTCTTGCCGATTCAGTCCATCCGGCCAATTTTGGCCAGAAAATGCTGAAGTGGACGTTGGCGCTAACGTGGATCATTTTTAATAATATTTTAATATTTTTGAATTTTTACTATTTTTTTCTTTCTTTTCCTTTTTTTTTTTTTTTTTTTTTTTTTTTTTTTTTTTTCCATTTTCCGGTGGCTGGCCACGAACCCCAGTGAGGGGAGCCCTCGCCCAGGCCAGGGCGGCCTCACCAGATCTGGCGAGGGGAGCCCTCGCTGGGGCTCACCCTCGCCTAGGCGAGCGTCGGCCTCGCCCAGACCAGATTTGGCGAGGCCGGCCCTCGCCCCTGACCGGAAAATGGAAGAAAAATAGTAAAAAAATTGTCCAATTTTGGCCAGAAAATGCTGAAGTGGACGTTGGCGCGACGTGGATAATTTTTATAAATATTTTAATATTTTTGAATTCTTATTATTTTTTTTTTTTTTTTCTGTTTTTCCCTTCTTCTTTTTTCTTTCTTTTCTTTTTGGCTTTTCAACTATAGGATTTACCTAACAATATTACCTCTTCGATAAAAACTTTAATCTTTTAGACCAATGTGTGAGTTATGATATGTGGAGTTCATCGAACTGTGATTGATAGTTTGAAAGCAAGTATACCAACAGGAGTTGAACGCGTAAACATGCACGTGTCCATAGTCACATAACTTACAAAGATCTCTCAACATCATGGACCGCGAGTCCGCCTGGAAATGGAATTATCACTCGCTGATGACCTTGTTAGTATCATCCAACGGCCAGAATAAGGAAGGTTGGGAATTGATTTGGCCAAGAACGAAATGGACGGGAACCAGAAAGACGTTGTCCTCTGGCAACAAAGCTTCATATTGATAAGGGGGTTCACGGGTCGTGTCATTCTAGTTTGGAAAACGGACAGAGATGTGTGAAATCGTGTTAACTTTTAAGTTGACATCCCTTCCATTTCATATCGGATTCAAGTCTCTCTCTTAGCGAATTCTCTTGTTGGAATTTTTCATTTGTACCCTCAAAGATGCGTGAATAAAATCGTTTAGACCTAAATTATTGGTTTGGCCTATCTGGGGTTTCGTGTTTGATTGAATATCTAAGAAGGTTTCTCGAGGCGACCAGTGAGGGGAGCCCTCGCCTAGGCCAGGGCGGCCTCACCAGATCTGGCGAGGGGAGCCCTTGCTGGGGCTCACCCTCGCCTAGGCGAGCATTGGCCTCGCCCGGACAGATCCGGCGAGGCCGGCCCTTGCCCCTGACCGGCCGGGCGTCGGTTGGCCAGGGGTGAGGGCCGGCCTCGCCAGATCTGGTCTGGGCGAGGTCGACGCTCGCTTGGGCGAGGGTGAGCCCTGGCGAGGTTGGCCCTCGCCCAGGCGACCCTCGTCGGGCCGCGCTTGGGCGAGGCCAGCCGGCTAGCTGTGGCCGGTGGCCGGCCGTCACCTGTGGCCGGTGGCCGGCCACCGGAAAATGGAAGAAAAAGCCAAAAAGAAAAGAAAGAAAAAAGAAGAAGGGAAAAACAGAAAAAAAATAAGAATTCAAAAAATGTTAAAATATTATTAAAAATTGTCCACGTCAGCATCGGCGGTTTTACGTGGCATCACCGGCATCCACATCATTTTCCAGTCAAAATTGGCCGAATGGACTGAATCAGCAAGAAGTGAAAAAATTTATGATTGAATTGGCAAAGTTAAAAGGTTTAATGACTGAATTGGCAGAAGTACAATAGGTTTAGGACTTTTTGGACAATTTTCCCTAAATATTTACTATTCTTTTGCCTTGGGATCACTATTACAAGACCAACAGCGATTTTCTTCGAATTCGACAAATATATCATCATCATCATTATCAAAATTATCTTTTTGATAGATCAATTTTGTAATCATAGTCTAAATCTCTATTTTTTGGGGCCAACTATAGGATTTACCTAACAATATTACCTCTTCGATAAAAACTTTAATCTTTTAGACCAATGTGTGAGTTATGATATGTGGAGTTCATCGAACTGTGATTGATAGTTTGAAAGCAAGTATACCAACATGAGTTGAACGCGTAAACATGCACGCGTCCATAATCACATAACTTACAAAGATCTCTCAACATCATGGACCGCGAGTCCGCCTGGAAATGGAATTATCACTCGCTGATGACCTTGTTAGTATCATCCAACGGCCAGAATAAGGAAGGTTGGGAATTGATTTGGCCAAGAACAAAATGGACAGGAACCAGAAAGACGTTGTCCTCTTGCAACAAAGCTTCATATTGATAAGGTGGTTCACGGTCGTGTCATTCTAGTCTGGAAAACGGACGAAGACGTGTCAAATCGTGTTAACTTTTAAGTTGACATCCCTTCCATTTCATATCAGATTCAAGTTTCTCTCTCTTAGCGAATTCTCTATGTTCTATTCTTGTTGGAATTTTTCATTTGTACCCTCAAAGATGCGTGAATAAAATCCGTTTAGAGCTAAATTATTGGTTTGACCTAAATGGGTGTCGCGACCAAATTTTCGGGTGCACCACCTAAAGTTTGGCTAATGGACTACTAAGTCTAACTTAGCTTGAGCTCTCCCAAACCCATACCAATTTGCAACTTAGGTTCAAGTTCTTAACATGCAAATGATTTTTCAATTAGGAGTCGCTACTAATATATTTTTGGTGGGTCGATTAGAAACCCAAATAAAGTAACGGGAGATTTACTTTACTTCTGCGAACCAGAGATTATGAGTTTGGGAACTTGGTTACGCTAGATTTCTCTAACAACCTTTCGGTACATTTTCCTTTTATTTCAAAAAAAATGTTTGGCAAGCAACTTGAATTGATTTTAATCTAATTTCCTAACATGTGAGGTGATTATGTGAGTGCGCAAACCATCAATTTAACATCCAAGAAAAACAATGAATAAATTGCAGGACTTACCTCATAGCAACGAAAGCATCTGCAATGTTAAATCAGAATTCACATCAACAATCCTAAATATGATTTCTAATTAACACACAATCATTCAACCTTTTTTTTAGGATTTTCAATTGTTTAATGAAAAAAAAATGTCTTATGCAATGCATGCTACTAATCTAACATGAAATGATATGACATGACAATATGTTCTAAACTATATGAACGAGTAAAGTAATTTTTTTTTTTTTTGTGTTTTCTTAATGAATATGCAATAATTAAATATGCACTCTAAAATAAACAGAATGACCTAATCCTAATAACATGCAATTTCTAATTAAATGAACCTAGCAACAACGACTGAATGACGTGCATTTCATGATGACGTGCACATAACTAAAACAGACGTGCAATCTATCCTAGAGAATGAAATGAATCTACCTAAGACAATTTTTTTTTTTGTATTTTTTCATGAAATTCGAAATTAAGAAAAATGCAAAAATTATCTAGCTAGATTAAGATTCTATCCAACTTACATTAAGAATTGGGTTAGGTCAAATCTTAATTTAAATTAAGATGTTATCTTAACTTGAAAGTTCCTAATCTATAATGCAATCCATCTCAAAAGATCTATCTAAATAAAATCAAACATGCAATCAACCTAATATGCAATGACGTGCAAATAATGCCCTAATTCTAATTTTTTTCCTTTTTTTTAAAATTCGAAATTAAAGTGGACACATAATTAAACGTGCAAACTAACATCCTAAATGAACACATTTTTTTGGATTTTTTATTTAAAAATTCGAAATAAGATTGCAATTCTAAATATACAAGATAACCCTAAGACTAGGAATATTCTAAAACGAACCTAATCCTAATTCAATATTTTTTGGGATTTTTTCCTTTTACGAAAGTAAAATTGATCCAAACACCACGACAGCAAATCGAACAAGATAAGATTGATAACCGAAAAATGGCGAACCATATCTCGCGCATGAGATCAGGTTGACCAATTTTAAAATCAAATCGCGAATCGAATCTCGGGCGTGAGATCGGATTGTTGATTTTCCATGCGATTGCGAGTCGGATTTCGGGCGTGAAAATCGAACTATCAATCGTATGCACATTGTGACATTAGGGTTTAATCCCTAATTAAAAAAAAAAAAACTTCTCGGGAAACTTTTGATAAGATGCATCATTCAAAGATTCGAATTTAATCGCAATATAAATGAATTAAGTAAGGAAATTACAAAATTAAATTTATATAATATCTTTACCTATTTCGTAATATCGTTCCCGAAATTTGACTCGTCGGATGATGGGACGTGGTGGATGATTCACGGTTGATGTGCCTGACGGTGGGTCAACGAGGTGCCCATCGGTAGCAACCAACGGACAGATCAGCAAAGCAGCGGTAGGCAATATCACCACAAATCAGGGGCGGCTCAACGTCGAGGTGGCACGTCTCGGGCATCAACAAAAGATCGAGCAAAGAGTGTCAGGATGTGCAGAGCTGAAACTGGAAATTGCGCCGCGCTTGACGCCAAGGGAACTAGCTTGATCTCACGTCACTGATGGCATTAGTGCGCCTGGACTCTCCTTCGGTCATGCCCCTTGGGATGGCTCTATGTTGTCTCGATCATGGTCAGATACGCGTTTCGTTGTGCTCTTGATGATGCTTGACTGAGTCTCCCTCTTTTGCAAACTTTGACCACGTGGGAAAGAGCAAGAGTCGCGGCTTGCCCGTTACAATTCCCTTAAAATTTTCTCTACACCCAAACCCAGACCTCCACTCAATCTTATTTCTCTTTTTTTCACAAATTGCTCCCCACCCACAATTCCTCAAAGCTTCAGCCACCCACTCCTTATGGAGAGAGAGAGAGAGAGAGACCACGAGTGTTGTTGCTTGTGGACGTGAAGACACCAAACGTGGAGAGCTTCAAGATGTGCAGTTGCGCGTGGCTGTGCAAAGCGCGGCTCGATCTGCTGGTATCATTGTAGGGTGTCAGCGAACTAGCATGTAGCGGCTCGGCGTAGTCGGCTTCTGCGGCAAGGAGCGGCAAGGAGATAAGGGGGAAGAATCTCGACCAGGCTTGGCCGAGCACTCACAATTTCTCTCTTTCTCACATATATCTCTCTATTTGGTTCTGAGAGTAGAATTGCTAACTTAAAAGAATCCTCTTGTGTGACCCCAAATTCAATGTGTGGCCTCGTATGGAATTATGTGGCCCTCTCCAAAACCCTAAGCGAACAAACTTATTTATAGGCTGCCGATTCGGTTTTTATTTTTTCCAAATCGATATCCACGAAGATTCTTTTTTTTTTTCAAACACAGTATACGTTTTGCCGAACGCAATATTTGTTTTTCCACTTGCCCTATCCGAATTAATCTTATCCCGGAAAATTTTCAAATTCCTATTTTCACGAGATGATATTTGATAAAAAATAAAAAAAAAACGGGCTTGGGCCAATTTGCTCGCTTCATGGGCTTAGTTCGGCCTGCGTGGTTAAAGTTCAGAACCACTAATTCGAACCTATCCGTCACTGGTCCAAATGCAAAACATGTAAATTAAAAATAAATGCACCTACATCTATATGCTATGCAATTAATATTTTTTCAGGGATAAAATTAACCCCTAATTTTCTATGTAATAAATAAATAATCAGATGGCAGAAATTTAGGTGTCAACAATAGGGTTTCGTGTTTGATTGAACATCTAAGAAGGTTTCTCGAGGCGATCAACGTCAATAGGGTTGTCAGCCAAAAATGGCCGTTACAGTTGGTTTGGCAGAATAAAGACGATGGGCCATGACGGGTGTTTGGGTATAGAAGTTGTTCCGAGTTGCTGATGAATGGTTGTTGCCCTGCAAAGCGGCAGTACATAGCGACGAGGAAAAGATTAAAAAATTGAGATATGCCAGTTTGAAAAATGACTTCCTAGATAAAGCTAGACTTGGCCTAATACAGTACCCTTAAGTATTTGAGTGAAGATAAATCCCATTGGATAAGTATAAGAATAAGGATACTAGAAGTGTAAAAAATTTTGTACAACATTCACTTTAGTGTTAAAATTTTTTATTGGCTTACTTAAGAGTCAAATTAGAGAAAAAAACAATTACTTAAGTATTTCCGACGTCAGATTTCGACCAAAAATATTACATCACTTTTTAATTAAATATCAATGCTTATAAGGATTTAAAATATGAAAAAAGTCCACGTGGAAAAAAAGTCAAATTATTTCATACTTTCCTTTGTGAAAATTGCGGGTGACAACGCAAAATATCTACATTCGCCGGGTTTTTCTTGCTTCCCCCCATCACCAGCCACCATCGCTCATCCAGCACCAGCATGCTACTCTCTCATATTTCATTCTGGATTTCTAGCAAACACTCGAAGTCCATCTCTCACACTCCCACACCAAAAACACACGCTCAATAGAGAGGGACTCCCTTCCACTCATCCTGTCCATCAATGCATAGCTTTCCTCAGCAAACCATGCTAGGCCACCTCCCTTTCATTCTCGCGGTTGCGCTCATACGCTCTCTCCATAGATATACACACAAGAAACGCTCTCATCACTAAAGCTATCTCTTCTCCAAATATGGGACCTCCCTCTTGGATCTTCCATGTTCATCCGAGCTTGATCTCAGCCCTTCTCGAATGCCATTTCCGTGGGGCGACCCAGTGTATGTCCTGTATAACCGAAATAGAGCATAATAGAGCAAGATGAGGTCGAGGCTGTTCCATTAGGATTTGACGCACAAACACAACAAAATAGAGATTAAAGGCGAGAAAGAGAAATCAAGACACAAGGTTTATCATGGTTCATCCTTAAACTATGGCCATATCTATCAAAGGATTTCATTATAATTAACATTTCCCACCTTTCTATTACAACTCTCAATTATAAGAGAAAGAAATAAGATGTTGGTAGCAATAGCTATTCATAGGCCTAAACCCAAAGAATTTAAACTATAAAAGCCCTCTAGCGGCTAGGGGCACTACCTCTCTATGCCTTCTTATCGATGGAGAGTATGAACCACACCTCAACATTCTCTCACTTAACGAATATTTCAAATGCTACTTTAGACCCAAAATAGTTCTACACCCACTGCATTATTCAAAAAATCTGCATTATACACCTATGTGTCAACTTTCTCTAGTACTACAACCTTCTATTCCACTTTCTCACGGATAGAGTAATATGCTCTATGCTTTCTTCTTGCATGAAATTCAAAATCCTTAGCCAAGAATATAACACTTTGGCTATCACACCTAATCTTCACTCCTCATTGTGTAAAACCAAGCTCTTTAGTAATACTCAAATAAGAATTGGTAACTCAAACCTAGTTGATAAGAAAAGTTGGATGGTTATTTAAAAAAAGATAAGTAACTTCTACAAAGAGTTGGCAAATTTAGGCTTACAAACAAATGCAAATAAATTTGTAAAAGATAAGAAAAATTGACAAAATTTTTAAAAGAATGATAAATGCTGATAAGAAACTCGACTAGGAGTTGATAAGCCAATAGTAGGAGTTGGAAATTTTTTTCCAAAAACGTTATATGGAGATCTATCATTCCATCAAGGTCTTGTGATTTGTGAGATTAAACATGATAATCATGAAAATATAATGTCTTCTAGTCCTTGTGGTGACTTCAGATAGATAAATGTTCGTGCCCTTTTCTGAGGGCTATCATGACAAAGCCTTTATTAATTGCTTGAATTGGGGGCATGTGCAAACTAGAAACAAAACAAACAAGGATGACCTTGGGCATATCTGCTTCTTACTTCCTCTAGCATTGCGTTCACTTCTGTGAATATGACTTCAGAAACCATAATGTAATAAAAAACACTGATCTACTTTTTCTTTGGGGGTTGGGGTTTGTTGACACTACCAACTACTTGTGCACATTTCATTTTTTTTTCTTTTGGTGCCAAATGCATAATGGTGATTAGATTTTCGTGTTAAGATGATTACTGGCAAACATAACATACTTGAGGAATCATTTGAAGTCAAATTATTTGGCATGAGAACATTTTTTAAAGTTTGTACTCAAGAGAGATGCTAAGATCCTGATTGTGACTATCTTGGCCAATCAATAGGGTGTAGCTGCTGGAAGCCTGATGAACCTTGCAACACTTTTGTATCTCAATTCGATTCGAGTAAGCTGCTGGTTATTATTATTTTTTTTCCTTTTATGCAGCTTGTTCTCTCTTTTTTTTGGCTATTTTCTACTCATGTTTGTTCTGAACTTGCCCTTACAGGCGCCTGCAGTAGCGGCTTATGTTTTATGCGCATTTTTTGGTTTCCAAGTTCTCTTTGGCCTTATAAAGGTGAAAAAGTTGTGATGGTTTTAATTATATGGGCTTAAGTTGGCCCGCCCATGATGGGCCTAAAAGCCCGGCCCACAGGAATAAGGCCCGTGGATGGAGGGACATATAAAAGGGATGAGAGAGAGGGAGAACACACCTGTTGGAATCACAAGTACGTTAATTCTCTCCCTCTCCTCTCAAGAAGAAGAACAAAGGCAAAAAGGCGACTTCTTCCCTTCATGGCGAATTGTCGTCATCGGATCGAATAAGGCTGAATTCTCTTCCTCTTTACGGCATCGGTGTCTAATCTGTGGCTAACAAGGTACGCTGGAATCCGTGGTGTGCTTTACGATCGGTGATACGTGACTTTTTCCCGGGCTTGTCTTCCACGTTCGATTTAGGGGTTCGGTTTAAGTGTCGAATCCGTTTTCGGGGATCCGTCAATCCCAACATTGGTATCAGAGCCTTAGTTCACATTTTTTCCGACCTGTTTGCTTTTATTGATTGATTTTTCGCAAAAAGCAATTCGGCCGTACGGACTGGGGCGAGAAATCCCGACACCCGAGTGTTGTTTGCCCATTTTTCTGAGTTTTCGTAAGTCGACATCGAAATCTGATGGCATAGGGAGGAAGGCGACGTCGAGACGAGTCCGGCGACATGTGGCACGCCGCCGGGAGACGCCGCACGCGCCCACACGCGTTGGTTCGTCCAGCGCGTGCGGCACACGCGCCGGTCGGCGAACCGGCTCGTGCGCGCCGGTCGGCGAACCGGCCCGTGCGCACCGCCGGCTGGCGAACCGGCACGCGCCGATCCACGGACCGACGCGTGCTGACGTCAACATGACGTCACCCAACGGTTGGTAACCGCCAGGGTGACGTCATCGCCCTGACGTCGGTTGGCCGGGCGGTCACCGGCCGGCGACCTGACCGGCGACCCGACCCGATCCGACCCGCGGAGGGTTGGCACGCGCGCGGCACATGCGGTCGGTCCGTCCGACCGGCCCGATCGGTCCGATCGGTCCGACGACCTTACAGTTGACCGTTGACCGTTGACTTCCGTTGACCGTTGACCGTTGACCGACGACCGTTGACTGTTGACCGATGACCGTTGACCAAAAAAAAAAGAAAAAAAGAACGTGTTTCTTTTTCAATTATGTCTATGTGGATTATATGTAATCTATTTTTGTTCTGCATTTGTTGCAGGAACAATGCATTCCCTTAAGCCGCGCGCATCTGTGCGCACAATGTCAGATGAACAAAAGGAAAGGCTTTCAAGGTTGATAACCGATTTGAATGGTTATCGATGGGAGAGTGACGACATAATTGATCATGTCATAGAGGTCAACAACAAAATTCAAGAAGTCATTTGGAACGGTTATCCCATGCCAGATATTCAGAAGGTGCGATTCTTTATGAACACTCTTCCACCAGAATGGCAAGGAGTGTTGAATCGCCTATGGGACGTCAAAGGATTTACTAGATATAAGGAGCTAGTAATGGAATTTGTGGATGAATATCATTGGGTTGGAGCCACAAAGACTGCGACCCAAGCAATGACTTCGATTAGGCCAGGAATGAATGTGCGTAGGAGAAATCCTAAGGGATATCCATATGTTTTTCCGTGGTTGTCGAGAATGCCTGAAAATTTTACAGAGAAAAAGCAAAAGAAATTGAACCATGTAGCTGCTTTCCCTATTAGTAGTATGATGCATTGTTTTTAGATGTTATGGCTGGTCTTTATTTAGTGTTCTTGGTGGATATCTTATGTAATGTTAACTACCTGATTGTTGTTGTTGTAGCAACCTATATGTTAGCCATATTATGCGAGAGTATTATTATTATATTGTATGTCAATTATCTGTTGCTTTCTGTGATTGCTGGTTGCTGTGGGTAGTTAGCTGTGGGTAGTTATAAAAGTTTTTGTAACTTCATAAAATTGATTTTGCATATGACAATCATATTAATGATAGTTTTTAAGTTAGGATTTTTGGAGGATGATTGGAAACAAAGTGACATTTTGATTCTGAAATCTTACTTAAAATTATTAATTAATATGATGGGTTTGTGCAAAATAGATGCATAAGTGATAGGCATTAATATTTCGTGCATATGTGTCGATATGTTCGGATCGATGGATTCAGCAAATAAGAACATCATTGCTGATTTGAATAAAGAGGACAAATTGAACGGCGAGAATTGTGAAATATTGAATATGAGAATTCAATATGTGCTGGAAAAGCAAGAATCACTAAAAGCTCTTGACCATGTTATGGAAGATCTAGAGGATGTTGTGCGCCACATTGAGCTAGCTGATCTACGCCTCAAGGCATTTGGGCAGGATACAGATATTTGCTGTGTTGCTTTACGCTCAGAAGGGGCTTCAAGCTCTAAGCGCAAGCGTATTGATTAGTTCAATATGTGGGAAAGCAAGGGATCAAGTCCTTCTTGCAAGAAACCAAGAATTAACCAACAAAAGAGAGGAAAACGTTCTCATGTGAAGAATATCTCAAGGGTGAAGTGTTACAACTGTGACCAGAAGGGTCACTATGCTCTCGATTGTCGCGAGCCAAAGAAGGTACACACCCTTGGTACAATTGGGAACTTTGCATATGTGTCAAGTTCTGTATTCTTGACTGAATCTAATCCTTTGTGGATTGTGGATTCAGGAGCGACAGACCATGTAGCGAAGGATAGAGGATCCTTCGTGGAATTCCGACAAGTACCAACTGGAACGAAGTGGATCTATGTGGGAAACAACTCCAGAGCTGAAGTGAAAGGAATTGGCACATGCCAACTGAATATGCGTGGTGGACGCACTTTGTTCCTACATGATGTGTTGTATGCTCCGGAGATTCGTCGGAATTTAGTGTCTGTTTTAGTGTTGGTTAAATTAGGTTTTAATGTGAACTTCCATAATAGAGGTGTAGATTTGTATTTGGATACAAACTACTATGGTCGTGGTTATTTTCTGGATGGTTTCATTGTATTAGATATTGATTATGTTAATGCAAATGTTTGTTATTCCCTTCTCACGTCTCCTAATACATATGATGATGATGTGAATGTATGGCATGCTAGACTTGGTCACATTGGCCAACAGCATATGAATAGACTAGCCAAAGAGGGCTTGTTGGGCAACATTGAAAAAGTCGATTTGCCCATCTGTAAGCATTGCCTATAAGGGAAAACGACAAGGAAACCATTTGGAAAAGGTAAAAGAGCTGAATTTCCTCTGCATTTAATCCATTCGATGTACGTGGTCCAATGAATGTGAGAAGAAGGCATGGGGCTGTTTATTTCATCACTTTTATAGATGATTATACTCGATTCGGATATGTCTATTTGATTTCTCATAAATCTGAAGCAATAAGTTGTTTCAAAAGGTTTATGAACCTGGTAGAGAATCAATTAGACAAGAAAATAAAAGCATTGAGATCCGATCGAGGTCGAGAATATTTATCTGATAAGTTCAGAAAATTATGTGATGAAAAAGGAATAGAAAGACAATTGTCTATTCCATATACTCCTCAACAAAATGGTGTTGCGGAGAGAAGAAACAGAACTCTACTGGAAATGGTTAGGTCCATGATGGCGCATGCTAACTTACCTATCATCTTTTGGAGTGATGCGTTGTTAATTGCTGCCTATGTACTTAACCGTGTGCCTTCCAAATCAGTTACTTCCACTCCATATGAGTTATGGACAGGTAGAAAACCGGACTTAAGTTTTCTTAAGCCATGGGGTTGTGCTGCCTATACACGAGTCCTCTCACAAGTTTGGGAAATTGGGTCCCAGAGGAAAGAAGAGTATTTTCATAAGATACTCGGAACACTCAAAAGGGTATGTGTTCATAGGTGAGCAGGAAAGTGGGAGTATAACTGAATTTGAATCACGGGATGTCACATTCTTAGAGGATGAATTTCCTAAGAAGGGCGAAATAGGGGAAGATAACTCCTTATTTGAAACCTTGGATCAATATAATGATCTTGGTGGAGTTCCTCCAAGTGGGAGTAATATGAGAAGTGATGAATTTAATTCAACTCATTCTCAATTGCAACCACATAATGAGACGATATCATCATTATCTAATCCAAGTGGGAGCATAATGGGGAATGATGTGTAAAGTGTACAAACTCCCATACGGCGAACAAATCGCCAAAGTATTCCCTGTTGACGTTTTGACATTGAAGGGGAAACTTTTATAGTTGCTCCACAAGATGAGGATGAGCCAAGAAATATTAATGAGGCTCTGAATTGCCCTAGTAAGGAAAAATGGATTCATGCAATGGAAGAGGAAATGGAGTCAATGAAATCAAACCAAGTTTGGGAACTGGTTGATCTTCCAAAAGGATGCAGAGCTATAGGGAACAAGTGGGTTCTCAAAATAAAGCGAAAGGCTGATGACTCGATAGAAAGGCATAAGGCTCGCCTTGTGGCGAAGGGGTATAATCAACAAGAAGGAATTGATTATGAAGATACGTTTTCTCCTGTAGTGAGATTTACCTCGATTCGCATTATTCTGGCAATAGTAGCTTGTATGGATCTAGAGTTACATCATATGGATGTAAAGACTGCTTTCCTCAATGGAGAATTAGAGGAAGAAATATACATGGAACAACCTGCTGGTTTCATAGTGAAAGGCCAAGAAAAAAATGTATGTCGACTTTTGAGATCGATATACGGCCTTAAGCAGTCATCGAGACAATGATATATACATTTTCATAATGCCATAATGGCATATGATTTTACAATGATTGATGAGGATCATTGCGTATATATCAAAAGATCCAAGGATCAATTTGTGATCATATCATTATATGTTGATGATATGCGATTGCCGGAAGCAATATGGAGTTTGTTCATACTGTCAAGAGTTGGTTGACATCCAACTTTGAGATGAAGGATATGGGTGAGGCTACATACATTCTTGGAGTTAAGATTTCAAGAGATCGTTGTCTCTTTCGCAAGAAACATATATAAATAAAGTTCTTGAACGATTTCGTATGCAAGATTGTAAACCCATAGACACTCCTATTGCAAAAGGTGAAGGATTGAGTCACAGACTGTGTCCGAGGACTCCACAAGAGAAGGAACAAATGAAACATGTTCCTTATGCTAGTGTAGTTGGGAGTTTGATGTACGCTATGATGTGTACAAGACCCGACATATGTTTTGCAGTTGGAATGGTTAGTAGATACCAATCCAATCCAGGTTCAGCACATTAGAAAGCCGTTAAGAGAATACTGAGGTATCTGAAGGGAACTGCTGATTTCAAGTTGAATTACCAAGGAAAGGATCTGCGACTTGAAGGCTATTCAGATGCTGATTGGGGAGGAGATTTAGATGAAAGGAAATCTACCTTTGGATTTGCTTTCTTACTGAACAATGGCGCCATATTGTGGAGCAGTAAGAAGCAAACGTGTATAGCCTTATCCACGATGGAAGCTGAGTTCGTGGCATTATCAGTAGAAGTACAAGAAGGAGTTTGGCTTAAGAGATTTTTGGATCATTTAGGTGTTATTGAGAAAGCTGCACATCCGTTATTGGTTAACTGTGATAGCCAAGCAGCTATAGCGTACACTAAAGATCCAAAATATCATGGCAATACCAAACATATAGATATCAAGTATAACTTTGTCAAAGATATGGTTGCACGAAAGGATGTGAACTTGCAGTACATATCTACGCATAGAATGGTAGCAGATCCTATGACAAAGCCAATACCTAGAGATGTGTTTTGTGGTCATGTAAAATCTCTAGGATTGCGTAGAGTCTGATGTACTGGATATTGTAAATTGTTCACATTTAATGAATTTGTGTTTTCATCATTAATGCCTATGAGTCTTTGTTTGATCTTTATGCATCTTAACGCTCAGTGCATTATTTTAAGTTAAGGAAGTATGTCGGAAAGATAAAAGATTAGCCCACTCACACGGGTAATCGCCTCTATTTAATGTGTGATAAATAGAGTTGAGTCTGTTTTTAAGCTTATTATCTAGGTGATAATCGAGAGCTCAAGCTTAAAATACGTATGTCGCCTTAACTGAGTGTTAAGATGAGGACATAGTACTTACGATGTCCGAAAGTAAAATAACCCACACATTTTACTTTATCTGTTTAAGATGCTAGATGTGAGTTCTGATGAATTTTGTGAATGAGTAAATACGTGAACTCAAGTTAGACATTAGGTATGTCTGAACTATCATATGTATGGTATTGATTGTGCAGACATACGCTCCATGGGAAATGAGTTAATACCGTAATACGTATTTCATACTACGTATGCATGAGACGACCTATAAGAGTGGCAAAAGTTTAATCTCAACTTTTATGACGTGTGAGACTCTTGAGGAATAGAGTTCCTCAATTTTTAGTGCCCTCATGACTCTTACTTATTCTCAAGATTTCTGTTTAGTGTTTGCTATCTTAGAATGTTACCAATGGTCATGGGTTGATTCGATCTAATGGGACATTTCTAGAAAAGCAAGTTGAACTGAAATTGAGAGTTTGAAGGAAAGGGGAAGATCGGATATGGAGAATCACATTGTGGTTTTGTATTCACTTTGGTCGACCAATTATGACTGTCTTTGGGATAATCATAATTGTGAATACATATATATATATATATATATATATATATATATATATATATATATATATATATATATATATATCATTGTTTAAATGAGATTAAGAGAGATATAAATGTGATCGATCGATTTAGGGTACTGTATACTAAATTTACTCGGAAAGTGATGCCCATTATGAGCTGTTATATATTTCTAACAGATGTATAGCAACGAGCTCTCAAAGTATGCTGGTCGCACGGATTATTCACCGGTATGAATGTTGAAAGAGGAAAAGAGGATTCTGTTCGGCCCACCATGCAAGTGGGAGTTGATGGTTTTTCAATTAATGGGCCTAAGTTGGGCCTATCCGCCCATGTTGGTTTTGGCCCACCATGTGCGAGTGGGAGATGATGGTTTTAATTATATGGGCTTAAGTTGGCCCGCCCACGATGGGCCTAAAAGCCCGGCCCACAGGAATAAGGCCCGTGGATGGAGGGACATATAAAATGGATGAGAGAGAGGGAGAACACACCTGTTGGAATCACAAGTACGTTAATTCTCTCCCTCTCCTCTCAAGAAGAAGAACAAAGGCAAAAAGGCGACTTCTTCTTCCCTTCACGGCGAATTGTCGTCATCGGATCAAACATGGTTGAATTCTCTTCCTCTTTACGGCATCGGTGTCTAATCTGTGGCTAACAAGGTACGCTCGAATCCGTGGTGTGCTTTACGATCGGTGATACGTGACTTTTTCCCGGGCTTGTCTTCCGCGTTCGATTTAAGGGTTCGGTTTAAGTGTCGAATCCGTTTTCGGGGATCCGTCAATCCCAACAAGTTGGATCAAAGGGAGAGATTGATCACAGGAACTGCTTAAACATTGGGTGTGTAAAATTCTTTTTCGGATACAATTCTTTTTCTGCCATGAATATAGTCCGATGAGTTCCTCTTCTTGGTGTCTCATGAATTCTGCTGCAGACGTATAGGATTATTGATACAGAAGAAGCTGCTCCTGAGTGCACACATTCAGGTTACAAACATTTCAAGGGGAGCCAAATATCTATTGGGGAGTCATGATAATTCACCTCTTCAATTCAACTGGATAATCAGCATGCGTCTGATTCTTTAACTGTATATGCGAGGGATGTTATTTGAATGCTGAACGCACAACCAATCTTTAGGGCCATTCTGTGAAGTCTATCAGCTTAAGTAGCCCACTATCAGGTTTGCCCGTCTACTTTTTATTCAGAGTAAACCCGCGCCTTTTAACAGATAGGCCCATGCAATCATAAGGAAGTTTAGTACTAGAACTTCTAGTTGTACGTAGAGCAGTCTTGAAGTTGTAATAGTCATTTGGTCAAGTTTTGGGTAGTTTGACCTCGCGAACATGTGGCTGGTGACATGTAACACAACTCGTATAATTCTGTAACGTGTACATAGTGACAACATTCGTATTCTAATTGTACGCATCTCAGTCCACTTACCTCTCTCTCTTTTCCTCTTGCTCGTGTGACTATCTGCGATGATAAATAGGGAAGCTGTTTGTAATGTTGCGCTATCCTGGTTATCTACAGGTTAGTTTTCGACAGGTTACCCGTGCAATCTTCCTCTCCCTCTCCTCTCTCTCTAGTGCACACTCAGATCTGTCAGGTTATGAGGTCAGGTGGCTGCGATACGTACGCATGGAATAATCTTTTCGGCACACATGGTTGAGGAATAAATGAGGTATTTCTTGAGCAACCTTGGGCCCTTAGTTCCACAAATTCTCGATCTTCTTCTAAAGCCAGCGCCATGTTAGTTGGGCTCCAATGATTGCAGTAAGTTGTAAACAGCAGCTCAAGGCTCGAAGTGTGTGGGCTTACCAGTTGAGAATATTAGTAGTAAAGGCACATGGTTTGCACAATAATCCACTCACAAAAATATTATTAGGAGCAGGACACGGTAAGTTGGAAAAATATCGAAGTGTCTCATGCTATCAGAATTGAGTCTTCACAGCACAGGGACAAGTACTCCGCCAACATCTCCATCTCTTCAATTAGGGGCAAGCGTTCTAGTCTCCATCCGTCATTCAATCATTTTTCATTTTGTTCCTAGATCTTCTATACAACTGCCTCCTTTAAAACTCTTTCCGTTAGTGGTCTCTCATTCTCATATTTTTTTAAATTGATTTTTAATTTTTTAATTTTTAAAAATCTATATTTAAATTAATTTTTCATTTTCATTTTCTATTTATCTTCTTCTTCTTCTACGCGGTCGCCAACCACAGCAATGGCCGATGCCGGGCAAGCTTGGCGAGGCTTTAGCCCCGCCCAGCTCGCGAAATCTGGCAAGGCCCAAGCTTAGGTAAGGGGAGGTGAGGCTCAAGCTCACTTGGCACCAATTGTCGGCCGTCACTGTGGCCGGTGACTGGCCAAAGAAGAAGAAAAAAAGAAGGAAAAGAAAAAGGAAAAAGTAAAAAATTAATTTATAAAAGAAAAGAAAAATAAAAAATAATTGGAAAAAGTATTTGGTGAAAGAATGAAGGAAAATATTTTTCTTACCGAATAGAGAAAAATATTTTCCACTTCATTTCAGGTATCAACCGAACATAAAAAAATAATCACATTTTCTGTAAAATGGCTTCTAAGAAACTTAAGGTTTCGTTCGTCTTGTGGAAACTATGGCGCTAAAATGACCTATTTAAAAAAAAATGTTATGATCTCAAGTGAATGTTGTACGAAATATGACACTTGTAGTATTCTTATCTTATTAGTAAATTATATGACTAAAAGTTGGCAAGTTTGTGAAAAATGGTAATTTGCAAACTTTGAAAATGGTTTATTATTTTTTAATAAAAAAATTGGCAGATTCCCAACACGTTTACCTGGACCAAAAGTCCTTAGTCAATTCTTTTTAACCTAATAGTCTTTGACTATTATAAAACTTATTGAAATTTATTAACACAAAAAAAGAAAATCTGGTTGTGGTGTGGTATAACCTTATCTAGAGTAGCCACATTAGCAAACACAATTTTATTGGATGGCTAGTTTGCAGAGATAAAGCACAACGGATGACCTCAGTTGATATCCAATGTAACTTCTATAGAGCTGGTATAGAAAACAGAATTTATTTATTCTTCTCGTGTGAATGGACAAGCAGCATTTGGCATAGTATCCTTGCACAACATGGGATGAGGCTGTCTTTAGGCGGATGGAATGAGGAATTTCAATGGATGATTAGGGCAATAAAGGTCAAAGATTTGGCGGCCAGACTCCTCAAGGTGTCTTTCCTAACAACCGTAAATTGCATTTGGATAAAGCGCAATTATAGACAATTTCAAAACAAATCAACTGGCATCCATATTATTTTGGCCAAGATGCGTAAAAATGTAAGAGATAGAGCTTCACTTTACCAAAATATTAAACCTTTCCAGTCAAATCTTGTATTGGCTACTATGGGAAGACTTCCAACCACCTTCCTTTTGAATTATTAACTCTATTTGTAATGCCAGGGGAGGCCCCTAAGCTGCTGTGCTTCATATGCTTTATAATACTTACATTTAAACAAAAAGAAGAAGAAGAAGAAGAAAACTGCAATTTTGGGCATGGAGCAACAGAATGCATACACACTTAAAAAAATATTATAAATTACCCAAAAAATTAATCGCCTCCATATTTTCTTAAGTAGAGCCTAATTTATCACCATTTAATGATGTGCGATCAACTTTATTAAAACAAGTTCAGTCTGAACCTTTTATATAAGCATACATATAAACCAATGTTTATTAAGAAGTTCTCTATGTTACAAATGTTATTAATGTATGATGCCAATGGCTGAATCTCCTCATAAGTGTGTGCACTTGGTCTCTCGCATCCACCATATGACACAACCTTAACTCGGGAATGGAGTGGCGACAGCAAGGAGATGAACTTTCCTATGGACGGTAAGACCAGGGCACTCCGTCATGTCCAAATCCTCCGGTTTCAGACCCTCAGGCAATGCCCAGTCGAACTTGTTCAACAGATTCGCCAGGACAAGTTCGTTCGTTGCCATCGCGAACGATGTCCCGGGGCAACCCCTCCTCCCGGCGCCGAAAGGGATCAGCTCGAAATCCTGTCCCTTGAAGTCCACCGAGCTGTTTAAGAATCTCTCGGGCTTGAACTCGTCCGGCTCGTCCCACGAGCTGGAGTCCCTACCGATGGTCCATGCGTTCACAATCACTATAGTCCCCTTTGCAATGTCGTAGCCTCGGATTTTGACGTCTTGGCTCGACAGTCGCCGGAGGAAGAGTGGGACCGGAGGGTGCAGGCGGAGAGTCTCTTTGAGGACTGCTCGTAGGTAATGCATTTTCTCCAAGTCTTCGTCGGTTATATTTGGCTTGCCACTAGCGATTTTGCGGACCTCGGTTTGGAGAATGTTCATGGCTCTAGGGTGCCTTAAGAGCTCGGTCATTGTCCATTCCAGGACTGTGTATGTTGTATCAGTTGCACCGGCAAATATGTCCTGCGCAAGCACAAAAGTTAATGAAGGCATGGAAAAGTTATATTTAGATTAGGCAAAGAGCTTATTACCATAATAGTCTTTGGGCTAATGTGAAAATAACTTATTCTTGTAAATTACAAATTTTTGAAAGAATGGATCTCATAATAATTTATAATTATTTATTATCTGATTTTTTTTATGATGGACTGTTATTTTCACGGTAGATTAAAGATTACCAACCAATTATTTCCCCTAGAGAATTAATGTTATTAGGAAAGAAAAATCAATAGTGTAGGTGACGGTTGGTGGAGAAAAAAAGGGTAGAGCTTACCAAGATCTGTGCTTTGATGCTATCGGCATCAAGAACAAAACCAACGGTCTTCTCCTTCTCAATCTCCAGCAAACCATCCACAAAGTCTCTCCTATCTTCACCTCCTTCCGCCGGTGCTCCTCCACCACGTCATCGAGGAACTTGTCGAGTGCCCTCGCGACACACTCCACTTTCGCATCTAAGCCAGTCAACTTGTTGATCCACCCAAGGCTCGGAATGAAGTCCCCAACGTTGAAAATGCCCTGCAGCCTCGTCAGGTCCCTCAACATTCCCTTGAAATTCTTGCCCTGCTCGCCGTCGCTGTACTTCCTTCCCAGAGCCACCCGGCATGTGATGTCATTCGTCAGCGCCGCGAACATGTTGCTCAGGTCCACCGAGCGATGCTGCTCGATCTTGTCCGTAAACAAAGAGATCTCTTCTTCTCGGACCGTCCGGAACGAGTGGACCCTCTTGTTGCTCAGCAGTTGGAGCACAAAGATGCTCTTCATTTGCCTCCAGTACTCGCCGTATGGCGCCAGCGACACGTCCTTGCGGTGGTACAGAAGCCTCTCAGACAGGGTTGACCTGAGTCGAAGAAATGACACGAAATCGGCACGTCTTTAGTAAAAGTGAAGCTTTTGTCTTGTTAAATGTTTTCAAATAGCACGAGTTGACGCACGGTTAATGTCCATGTGTGTAGTCCACCGGGACCTTTTCCAATCATAAATGCTAGAAAATATAACTCTAACAGCGAATTAAGATGCACGAACACGGGTCGACAGGCTTAGCCCATACCTGGGTCGGTCGGAGAAAATGCGGTCGTGGGTCTTCATGATGTCACGTGCACAGTCGGCGGACGATACGATGAGGACGGGCACGCTCCCGAAGTGGAGCATCATCAAGGGGCCATAGCGTCTCGACAGGGCTTGGAGTGAGCGGTGAGAGTGATAGCCAAGCTGGTGGAAGTTCCCCACGATCGGGAGCTTTGGCGGCGATGGGGGGAGGTGAAGGTTAGTAGCGGCGGCGGAGGAGAGGAAGAGGAGGCGGAGGCATTTGAGGGTGAGGAGGGTGATGAAGAAGACGAGTGTGATTGAGGTCAGTGAGAAAGTGAAGGACAGCAGCGGTGAGGCGTTGAAGCTCAACATTGCCGGTGGCGCTGGTGGCTTTTCGCCGTTCCGGCGTCTAAAGGTGAATGCCTTTATCTTTAGGGTTGTGAAGACGAGGGGTGGAGGGATGGGGCTTTATATTGCTCGTGCTGGTGTCTGAGCTCCACGTGAACTTTCATATTATCAGGAAAATTCCTATCTTGTTCGCTTGTCATGAGAGAGAATTCACTAGTTCCCCTCCGGTAATTTTTGAATAAACAGCTTTACTAAGGATATATAAATATTTACTATTCTTTTGCCTTGGGATCACTATTACAGGACCAACGACGATTTTCTTCGAATTCGACAAATATATCATCATCATCATCATCATTATTAGCATTATCTTTTTGATAGATCAATTTTGTAATCATAGTCTAAATCTCTATTTTTTGGGGCCAACTATAGGATTTACCTAACAATAATCCCTCTTCGACAAAAACTTAAATCTTTTAGACCAATGTGTGAGTTATGATGTGTGGAGTTCATCGAATTGTGATTGATAGTTTGAAAGCAAGTATACCAACAGGAGTTGAACGCATAAACATGCACGCGTCCATAATCACATAACTCACAAAGATCTCTCAACATCATGGACCGCGAGTCCGCCTGGAAATGGAATTATCACTCGCTGATGACCTTGTTAGTATCATCCAACGGCCAGAATAAGGAAGGTTGGGAATTGATTTGGCCAAGAACGAAATGGACGGGAACCAGAAAGACGTTGTCCTCTTGCAACAAAGCTTCATATTGATAAGGGGGTTCACGGGTCGTGTCATTCTAGTTTGGAAAACGGACGGAGACGTGTCAAGTCGTGTTAACTTTTAAGTTGACATCCCTTCCATTTCATATCGGATTCAAGTCTCTCTCTTAGCGAATTCTCTTTGTTCTATTCTAGTTGGAATTTTTCATTTGTACCCTCAAAGATGCGTGAATAAAATCCGTTTAGAGCTAACTTATTGGTTTGGCCTGAATGGGGTTTCGTGTTTGATTGAACATCTAAGAAGGTTTCTCGAGGCGATCAACATCAATAGGGTTGTCAGCCAAAAATGGCCGTGACAGTTGGTTTGGCAGAATAAAGACGATGGGCCATGACGGGTGTTTGGGTATAGAAGTTGTTCCGAGTTGCTGATGAATGATTGTTGCCCTGCGAAGCGGCAGTACATAGCGACGAGGAAAATATTAAAATTGAGATATGCCAGTTTGAAAAATGACTTCCTAGATAAAGCTAGACTTGGCCTAATACAGTACCCTTAAAACGGGTGTTGGAGATTATCGAGGGGCATGAACGTAGGGTATTGGACGAAATCCCAACATCTCATAACTATATGGTTTCAATTAGTTAAGATATTCTAATCGATTCATAAGCTGTGGTCTTAAGTATTTGAGTGAAGATAAATCCCATTGGATAAGTATAAGAATAAGGATACTAGAAGTGTAAAAAATTTTGTACAACATTCACTTTAGTGTTAAATATCGAAGTGTCTCATGGTATCAGAATTGAGTCTTCACAGCACAGGGACAAGTACTCCGCCAACATCTCCATCTCTTCAATTAGGGGCAAGGGTTCTAGTCTCCATCCGTCATTCAATCATTTTTCATTTTGTTCCTAGATCTTCTATACAACTCCCTCCTTTAAAACTCTTTCCGTTAGTGGTCTCTCATTCTCATATTTTTTAAATTGATTTTTAATTTTTTAATTTTTAAAAATCTATATTTAAATTAATTTTTCATTTTCATTTTCTATTTATCTTCTTCTTCTTCTGCCAGTCACCAACCAAAGCAATGGCCGATGCCAGGCAAGCTTGGCGAGGCTTTAGCCCCGCCCAGCTCGCGAAATCTGGCAAGGCCCAAGCTTAGGTAAGGGGAGGTAAGGCTCAAGCTCACTTGGCACCGATCGTCGGCCGTCACCGTGGCCGGTGACTGGCCAAAGAAGAAGAAAAAAAGAAGGAAAATAAAAAGGAAAAATTAAAAAATTAATTTTTAAAAGAAAAGAAAACTAAAATATAATTGGAAAAAGTATTTGGTGAAAGAATGAAGGAAATATTTTTCTTACCGAATAGAGAAAAATATTTTCCACTTCATTTCAGGTATCAACTCGAACATAAAAAAACAATCACATTTTCCTGTAAAATGGCTTCTAAGAAACCTAAGGTTTTGTTCGTCTTGTGGAAACTATGGCGCTGAAATGACCTATTTAAAAAAAAATGTTATGATCTCAAGTGAATGTTGTATGAAATATGACACTTGTAGTATTCTTATCTTATTAGTAAATTATATGACTAAAAGTTGGCAAGTTTGTGAAAAATGGTAATTTGCAAACTTTGAAAATGGTTTATTATTTTTTAATAAAAAAATTGGCAGATTCCCAACAAGTTTACCTAGACCAAAAGTCCTTAGTCAATTCTTTTTAACCTAATAGTCTTTGACTATTATAAAACTGATTGAAATTTATTAACACAAAAAAAGAAAATCTGGTTGTGGTGTGGTATAACCTTATCTAGAGTAGCCGCATTAGCAAACACAATTTTATTGGATGGCTAGTTTGCAGAGATAAAGCACAACGGATGACCTCAGTTGATATCCAATGTAACTTCTATAGAGCTGGTATAGAAAACAGAATTCATTTATTCTTCTGGTGTGAATGGACAAGCAGCATTTGGCATAGTATCCTTGCACAACATGGGATGAGGCTGTCTTTAGGCGGATGGAATGAGGAATTTCAATGGATGATTAGGGCAATAAAGGTCAAAGATTTGGCGGCTAGACTCCTCAAGGTGTCTTTCCTAACAACCGTAAATTGCATTTGGATAAAGCGCAATTATAGACAATTTCAAAACAAATCAACTGGCATCCATATTATTTTGGCCAAGATGCGTAAAAATGTAAGAGATAGAGCTTCACTTTACCAAAATATTAAACCTTTCCAGTCAAATCTTTGACTTGTATTGGCTACTATGGGAAGACTTCCAACCACCTTCCTTTTGAATTATTAACTCTATTTATAATGCCAGGGGAGGCCCCTAAGCTGCTGTGCTTCATATGCTTTATAATACTTACATTTAAACAAAAAGAAGAAGAAGAAGAAGAAAATCCGCAATTTTGGGCATGGAGCAACAGAACGCATACACACTTAAAAAAATATTATAAATTACCCAAAAAATTAATCGCCTCCATATTTTCTTAAGTAGAGCCTAATTTATCACCATTTAATGATGTGCGATCAGCTTTATTAAAACAAGTTCAGTCTGAACCTTTTTTATATAAGCATACATATAAAGCAATGTTTATTAAGAAGTTCTCTATGTTACAAATGTTATTAATGTATGATGCCAATGGCTGAATCTCCTCATAAGTGTGTGCACTTGGTCTCTCGCATCCACCATATGACACAACCTTAACTCGGGAATGGAGTGGCGACAGCAAGGAGATGAACTTTCCTATGGACGGTAAGACCAGGGCACTCCGTCATGTCCAAATCCTCCGGTTTCAGACCCTCAGGCAATGCCCAGTCGAACTTGTTCAACAGATTCGCCAGGACAAGTTCGTTCGTTGCCATCGCGAACGATGTCCCGGGGCAACCCCTCCTCCCGGCGCCGAAAGGGATCAGCTCGAAATCCTGTCCCTTGAAGTCCACCGAGCTGTTCACGAATCTCTCGGGCTTGAACTCGACCGGCTCGTCCCACGAGCTGGAGTCCCTACCGATGGTCCATGCGTTCACGATCACTATAGTCCCCTTTGCAATGTCGTAGCCTCGGATTTTGACGTCTTGGGTCGACAGTCGCGGGAGGAAGAGTGGGATCGGAGGGTGCAGGCGGAGAGTCTCTTTGAGGACTGCTCGTAGGTAATGCATTTTCTCCAAGTCTTCGTCGGTTATATTTGGCTTGCCACTAGCGATTTTGCGGACCTCGGTTTGGAGAATGTTCATGGCTCTAGGGTGCCTTAAGAGCTCGGTCATTGCCCACTCCAGGACTGTGTATGTTGTATCAGTTGCACCGGCAAATATGTCCTGCACAAGCACAAAAGTTAATGAAGGCATGGAAAAGTTATATTTAGATTAGGCAAAGAGCTTATTAGCATAATAGTCTTTGGGCTAACGTGAAAATAACTTCTTCTAATAAATTACAAATTTTTGAAAGAATGGATCTCATAATAATTTATAATAATTTATTATTATTATTTTTTTAATTTTTTATGATGGACTGTTATTTTGACAATAGATTAAAGATTACCATCCAATTATTTCCCGTAGAGAATTAATGTTGTTAGGAAAGAAAAATCAATAGTTTAGGTGACGGTTGGTGGAGAAAAAAAGGGTAGAGCTTACCAAGATCTGTGCTTTGATGCTATCGGCATCAAGAACAAAACCAACGGTCTTCTCCTTCTCAATCTCCAGCAAACCATCCACAAAGTCTCTCCTATCTTCACCTCCTCCGCCGACGCTCTTCACCTCCATCTTCCGCCAGTGCTCCTCCACCACGTCATCGAGGAACTTGTCGAGTGCCCTCGCGACACACTCCACTTTCGCATCTAAGCCAGTCAACTTGTTGATCCACCCAAGGCTCGGAATGAAGTCCCCAACGTTGAAAATGCCCAGCAGCCTCGTCAGGTCCCTCAACATTCCCTTGAAATTCTTGCCCTGCTCGCCGTCGTTGTACTTCCTTCCCAGAGCCACCCGGCATATGATGTCATTCGTCAGCGCCGCGAACATGTTGCTCAGGTCCACCGAGCGATGCTGCTCGATCTTGTCCATAAACAAATAGATCTCTTCTTCTCGGACCGTCCGAAACGAGTGGACCCTCTTGTTGCTCAGCAGTTGGAGCACGGAGATGCTCTTCATTCGCCTCCAGTACTCGCCGTATGGCGCCTGCGACACGTCCTTGCGGTGGTACAGAAGCCTCTCAGACAGGGTTGACCTGAGTCGAAGAAATGACACGAAATCGGCACGTCTTAAGTACAAGTGAAGCTTTTGTCTTGTTAAATGTTTTCAAATAGCACGAGTTGACGCACGGTTAATGTCCATGTGTGTAGTCCACCGGGACCTTTTCCAATCATAAATGCTAGAAAATATAACTCTAACAGCGAATTAAGATGCATGAACACGGGTCGACAGGCTTAGCCCATACCTGGGTCGGTCGGAGAAAATGCGGTCGTGGGTCTTCATGATGTCACGTGCACAGTCGGCGGACGATACGATGAGGACGGGCACGCTCCCGAAGTGGAGCATCATCAAGGGGCCATAGCGTCTCGACAGGGCTTGGAGTGAGCGGTGAGAGTGATAGCCAAGCTGGTGGAAGTTCCCAACGATCGGGAGCTTTGGCGGCGATGGGGGAAGGTGAAGGTTAGTAGTGGCGGCGGAGGAGAGGAAGAGGAGGCGGAGGCATTTGAGGGTGATGAAGAAGACGAGTGTGATTGAGGTCAGCGAGAAAGTGAAGGAGAGCAGCGGTGAGGCGTTGAAGCTCAACATTGCCGGTGGCGCTGGTGGCTTTCGCCGTTCCGGCGTCTAAAGGTGAATGCCTTTATCTTTAGGGTTGTGAAGACGAGGGGTGGAGGGATGGGGCTTTATATTGCCCGTGCTGGTGTGTGAGCTCTATGTGAACTTTCATATTATCAGGAAAATTCCTATCTTGTTCGTTTGTCATGAGAGAGAATTCACTAGTTCCCCTCCGGTAATTTTGAATAAACAGCTTTACTAAGGATATATAAATATTTAGGGACAATTGTCTTAAAAGTCCTAAACCTATTGCACTTCTGCCAATTCAGTCTTAAACTTTTTAACTTTGCCAATTCAGTTCTAAACCTTTTCAGTTCTTGCCGATTCAGTCCATCCGGCCAATTTTGGCCAGAAAATGCTGAAGTGGACGTTGGCGCCGACGTGGATAATTTTTAATAATATTTTAATATTTTTTGAATTTTTACTATTTTTTTTCTTTCTTTTCCTTTTGGCTTTTTTTTTTTTTTTTCCATTTTCCGGTGGCTGGCCACCGACCCCAGTGAGGGGAGCCCTCGCCCAGGCCAGGGTGGCCTCACCAGATCCGGCGAGGGGAGCCCTCGCTGGGCTCACCTCGCCTAGGCGGCGTCGGCCTCGCCGGACCAGATCGGCGAGGCCGGCCCTCGCCCCCGACCGGCCGGGCGTCGGTTGGCCGTGGGTGAGGGCCGGCCTCGCCGATCTGGTCCGGGCGAGGGTGAGCCCCGGCGAGGGCTCCCCTCGCCGCATTTGGGAGGTCGACCCTCGCCCAGGCGACCCTCGTCGGGCCGCGCTTGGGCGAGGGCTCCCCTCGCTGGGGCTCCTCCTCATTTGATCGGGCCTCGCCTGTGGCGGCGAGGCCAGCCGGCTAGCGTGGCCGGTGGCCGGCCGTCACCGTGGCCGGTGGCCGGCAACCGGAAAATGGAAGAAAAAAGCCAAAAAGAAAAGAAAGAAAAAAGAAGAAGCGAAAAACTGAAAAAAAAAAAAAAAAAAAAAAAAGAATTCAAAAAATATTAAAATATTATTAAAAATTGTCCACGTCAGCATCGGCGGTTTTACGTGGCATCACCGGCATCCACGTCATTTTCCAGTCAAAATTGGCCGAATGGACTGAATCAGCAAGAAGTGAAAAAGTTTATGATTGAATTGGTAAAATTAAAAGGTTTAATGACTGAATTGGCAGAAGTACAATAGGTTTAGGACTTTTTGGACAATTTTCCCTAAATATTTACTATTCTTTTGCCTTGGGATCACTATTACAAGACCAGCAGCGATTTTCTTCGAATTCGACAAATATATCATCATCATCATTATCAACATTATCTTTTTGATAGATCGATTTTGTAATCATAGTCTAAATCTCTATTTTTTGGGGCCAACTATAGGATTTACCTAACAATATTACCTCTTCGATAAAAAATTTAATCTTTTAGACCAATGTGTGAGTTATGATATGTGGAGTTCATCGAATTGTGATTGATAGTTTGAAAGCAAGTATACCAACAGGAGTTGAACGCGTAAACATGCACGCGTCCATAATCACATAACTCACAAAGATCTCTCAACATCATGGACCGCGAGTCCGCCTGGAAATGGAATTATCACTCGCTGATGACCTTGTTAGTATCATCCAACGGCCAGAATAAGGAAGGTTGGGAATTGATTTGGCCAAGAACGAAATGGACGGGAACCAGAAAGACGTTGTCCTCTGGCAACAAAGCTTCATATTGATAAGGGGGTTCACGGGTCGTGTCATTCTAGTTTGGAAAACGGACAGAGACGTGTCAAATCGTGTTAACTTTTAAGTTGACATCCCTTCCATTTCATATCGGATTCAAGTCTCTCTCTTAGCGAATTCTCTTGTTGGAATTTTTCATTTGTACCCTCAAAGATGCGTGAATAAAATCGTTTAGACCTAAATTATTGGTTTGGCCTAAATGGGGTTTCGTGTTTGATTGAATATCTAAGAAGGTTTCTCGAGGCGATCAACAACAATAGGGTTGTCGGCCAAAAATGGCCGTTACAGTTGGTTCGGCAGAATAAAGACGATGGGCCATGACGGGTGTTTTGGTATAGAAGTTGTTCCGAGTTGCTGATGAATGGTTGTTGCCCTGCGAAGCGGCAGTACATAGCGACGAGGAAAAGATTAAAATTGAGATATGCCAGTTTGAAAAATGACTTCCTAGATAAAGCTAGACTTGGCCTAATACAGTACCCTTAAACAGGTGTTGGAGATTATCGAGGGGCATGAACGTAGGGTATTGGACGAAATCCCAACATATCATAACTATATGGTTTCAATTAGTTAAGATATTCTGATCGATTCATAAGCTGTGGTCTTAAGTATTTGAGTGAAGATAAATCCCATTGGATAAGTATAAGAATAAGGATACTAGAAGTGTCAAAAATTTTGTACAACATTCACTTTAGTGTTAAAATTTTTTATTGGCTTACTTAAGAGTCAAATTAGAGTAAAAATGATCACCTAAGTATTTCCGACGTCAGATTTCGACCAAAAATATTACATGAATTTTTAATTAAAAATCAATGCTTATAAGGATTAAAATTATGAAAAAAGTCCACGTGGAAAAAAAAGTCAAATTATTTTATACTTTCCTTTGTGAAAATTGCGGGTGACAACGCAAAATATCTTTATTCGCCGGGTTTTTCTTGCTTCCCCCCATCACCAGCCACCATCGCTCATCCAGCACCAGCATGCTACTCTCTCATATTTCTTTCTGGATTTTTAGCAAACACTCGAAGTCCATCTCTCACACTCCCACACCAAAAACACACGCTCAATAGAGAGGGACTCCCTTCCACTCATCCTGTCCATCAATGCATAGCTTTCCCCAGCAAACCATGCTAGGCCACCTCCCTTTCACACTCGCAGTTGCGCTCACGCTCTCTCCATAGACATACACACTAGAAATGCTCTCATCACTAAAGCTATCTCTTCTCCAAATATAAGACCTCCCTCTTGGATCTTCCATGTTCGTCCGAGCTTGAACTCAGCCCTTCTCGAATGCCATTTCCGTGGGGTGACCCAGTGTATGTCCTGTATAACCGAAATAGAGCATAATAGAGCAAGATGAGGTCGAGGCTGTTCTATTAGGATTCGGCGCACAAACACAACAAAATAGAGATTAAAAGCGAGAAAGATAAATCACTACACAAGGTTTATCATGGTTCATCCTTAAACTATGGCCATATCTAGCAAAGGATTTCATTATAATTAACATTTCCCACCTTTCTATTACAACTCTCAACTATAGGAGAAAGAAATAAGATATTGGTAGCAATAGCTATTCATAGGCCTAAACCCAAAGAATTTAAACTATAAAAGCCCTCTAGCGGCCAGGGGCACTACCTTCTCTATGCCTTCTTATCGATGGAGAGTATGAACCACACCTCAACATTCTCTCACTTGACGAATATTTCAAATGCTACTTTAGACCCAAAATAGTTCTACACCCACTGCATTATTAAAAAAATCTGCATTATTCACCTATGTGTCAACTTTCTCTAGTACTACAACCTTCTATTCCACTTTCTCACGGATAGAGTAATATGCTCTATGCTTTCTTCTTGCATGAAATTCAAAATCCTTAGCAAAGAATATAACACTTTGGCTATCACACATAATCTTCACTCCTCATTGTGTAAAACCAAGCTCTTTAGTAATACTCAAATAAGAATTGGTAACTCAAACCTAGTTGATAAGAAAAGTTGGATGGTTATTTAAAAAAAGATAAGTAACTTCTACAAAGAGTTGGCAAATTTAGGCTTACAAACAAATGCAAATAAATTTGTAAGAGATAAGAAAAATTGGCAAAATTTTAAAAAAATGATAAATGCTGATAAGAAACTTGACTAGGAGTTGATAAGCCAATAGTAGGAGTTGGAAATTTTATTTCCAAAAACGTTATATTTTCCGCGAAACGAATGGAGCATTTGACTTCTTAGAAGCCATTTTTCAGGAAAATATAATTATTTTTCAGTATTCGGTTGAAGCCTGAAAATAAAGTGGAAAATATATTTTTCTATTCACTAAAGAAAATCTTATCCTCCATGCACTCTTTATTAATAATTTTATTTTATTTTGTAAAGTCAATTTTTGATATATTTTTAAAATCTATTTAAAAATTATTTTTTATTTTTATTTTTCTTTCCTTTTTCTCTTTATCTTCTTGTTCTTCGGCTGGTTGCTGGGCATAGCAGTAGTTGGTGATTAGCGCCAAGCAAGGTTGAACCTCACCACAAACCGGCAATGCTTTACTTGGCCTGATTCGACAAGCTGGGCGGGGCTTGAGCCTCGATCAAGCTCGCCACAGCCTCGCTGACCTCTAGACCTTGGGCCCCCAACTCGCTGGATCTAGTGAGGCCCAAGCTTGCCTGATGGCCTTGAGTGAGCTTGGCAGAAAAGAGGGTGGCACGAACCTGGTGAGACATTAGCATGATACAGATCCAAGATGATGGAAAAGAGGGTGGCACGGTAGAAACTCCGGGCAATCCTGGAAAAATACATAAGTAGCTCTTAGAAAATAAGAAAGATTCTGAGCAAGAAATCAATGCAAATGGAGCCGAGAGACAAAGGGAAGCCGTGGAAATCGAACTACCGAAATTGGCATATCATTATTCTCGCCCAAAAATCAAAATCGCCCTTCTATTTTCTTTATTATCCTTTTTGGGTAAAATTCATGCCCCGTACTTTTGTAAAGGTCCACTATCAAGTCCTTCGGTTAAATTTGATCGTCCGAGTGATGAGTTGACCGTCGCGTCGATGAATTTGCCAATCTGAAAACATGTCATTTTTCACCCGTTGCTTGTAATGATAAATCACTAAACATTATCACTTAATTTTGAAGCAAATTTTCTAACCACTTAACAAATTACTAATTGAGAATACTTGTAATTGAGAAGGGTTAACTTACTCGATATGATAGTTTATAATTTACTTTTCTCTTTGGAAATCTGCTAAGAATGTTCAAGAGTTGCTATAAGCTATGATTGACAAAAATTAATTTTTAAGTTCTGAAACCAAATAAGGTTATGAAATTACTAAAGACTAAAATATGGAACTTTATTTTGTTATAGAGAATGCTACTAGAAAGTGTCCAAGACTTATTTCGTTACAATACGTTGACTCTAGGTAAAATGCTAGTAATTTTTTCCCAAGATAAGTAAATTTTAATAAATTAATTAACTACCATTTCTCAATATGTTGAGTAACTTTTCATAGGGAGAAATAATTAGTGACTGTCTTTTAAATGGAAGAAACTTCCGTTATTTTCAGTTACTTCTAATACAGGAAAGTAAAAAATATTATATGGTTAGTAACTTGGATTCATATGCGATATTCACATGTCATTAGTAGTTTCCGTGTACATAAATGTGATTTTCATTACTCTTAGTAACTTTTTATATAAGAAAAGGTAATGAATTGTGTATAGTCAGTAACTCTCCTTTACTCGCGATACTCACACGTGATTAAAATAACTTTGAATACGCTTTTACATAGAAACAGTACCTTATCCTATATGAGCAGTGACTTTCCATTTTCTAGTAACATTCATGTATGATTAATGAAATTTGTGTATACTTATTTAACTTTTAATATTTTAAATCCGTAACTTTTTAGGCAACAGAAATAAGTTCTATAGCGGTTTTTATGGCCACAGCTGATAATCTGTACAACGGTCCACGGGATTATAGAATCCCCGTTGCGGGCAAATACAAATATGTGACTTTCTCCTCCGCCATACTATTTTGCTATTGAATTTATGAGTTTTGGTCAAAATCCCTTTGAAGTGCATCCATGTGTGTCCTTGCCCCGGTGTTTTAGAGCCTGTTTGATAACTATTATATTTTTAGGAATAATTTTGCTCAAAACATTTTTGTCTATTCTCTAGATGAATTTCTAAGTATTTTAAGGCATTTGATAATTATTCAAAATTTCTATTTCCAGGATAGAAATGCTTTTGGTATGACATTCAGATTTTTTTGTGACTTAGAATTTTATTATTTTTTTTTCATTTTTTTCTTTTTCTTCCTTAGCTAGTTGCTGGAGTGTCGCCAACCCCCAAATAGGTTGACCTTCGTTGGCTCAAGTCTCGTGGGGCCGCCAAGAGGCCAACCTCGCCATAGTCGAGTCACACCAACCTCACAATGGCTCAATGAGGCTTGGCCTCGCCTTGGCTAGGCAAAGTCGACCTTACCCAGATTTGCGAGACCAAGGTCACTCAGACATTGGTGGGCCACTGTGAGGTTGATCTCGCCTTGGTCGGGTGATGTTAGTCTCGCTATGATTCAGCGAGGCCGCCAGCCCTCATCTGGCCAATTGCTAGCCATCACTGAGGCTAGCGACCGGTAAAAGGAAGAAGAAGAAAAGGAAAAGAAGAAAATAAAAGGAAGAAAGGAAAGAGGTCTTGATTTTGAAGTTGTTCCTGAGAACAAAGAAGTAATTTTTTTTTGTTTTAAATCTATTGTCGGGAATAAATTTGCTCCTGGGAATAAAGAAGTTACCAAATGGATTTCTATTACTTTTTTGTTCCAAGGAACAAAAGAATAAAATCAAACACTATTCGGCCGGTTACCAAATATGCCCTTAGCCTTGAGTTTGTATTTCCATTAATGTTGCTTGCACCATGACAGGGAAGTAATTATCTTGAAGAAAAAGTTTTCCAGAAGTGTCTCTCGCTCCGATTGAGAAAAAGACACTTGGAGTACCAAACTTGGCACGAAGGGATATTTAAGTTCCAAAAGTTATGAAAGTGACATTTAAATGCCAAAATCAGAGCAAAATGGGTCAATTAAGTGTCAACAGTAAGAAAATCCGGCCAAACGCTGACATAGCAATTTTCCAGCGAGTCAAGTGCAAAGTGACGTCGTTTTGTTGCTAACGTGAATCAATAATTTATAGAAAATTAATTAAATTAAATTTAAAATCAATTTTTTTTTTTTAAAAAAAAGGAGGAGGAAGATGGATAGCAGTCGGTGGCGAGAGCTCACAGGCCCTCGCCTCCAATTGACTGGGGTCACCGACCCCTGGCCAAGGCTCAGTGACCCTAGTCGACCCTCCCCCACCTTCTCGGCGATGGCAGGGCAACGGCAAGGGCTGAGCCCTCAGCCACTGACTGCTATTCATCTTCCTCCTCTATTTATATATAATTTGGTTTTAAATTTAGTTTAATTAATTTTTATATTAAAATTCGAATTGTGTCAAAACGAAGTTGTTTTTGTATTTCTTTGTAGAGTCAGCTTTTCAGCGAGCCACATAAGCAAACAAAATTAATAAAAAATTACCACGTAAGATTTCTGACGGAGTTCGTCGGATGTGGCACTCAAATGTCCAACTTTTCAAAAAAAGTGGCACTTAAGTGTCACTTTCCTAACTTTTGGCATTTAAGAGTCCCATTGTGCCAAGTTTTGGCACTTGGGATGTTCTTTTGCCCGCTCTGATCTATATTTCTCTTGCTCTCTTCATTCAATTTGATTCAATTTTCTCCATTTTCTATTCCAATATTGGTGTACAATTCGAATTTGTAGTCTTATAACTAGACCTATCAAACGGGTGGATCGTGTTGAGTTTGGGTCGAGTCGGATCATAAATGGTTCGACCTAAATCGACTTATTAACCCATTTATAACTCATTTATTCGTAATGCAAAATTTCTTCGATTCAATACCATTTCAATTTTATACCCAACCCATATTGTTAAAATACTTTTATGTTCAATCAAATCTAGGATAACTTCTTTCTTATGATTTTATAAAAAAATATTATATTACCAAAACACTTTTATCTTTTTCTTGTTTTGTCCTCTGTCCAATGAGGGCCCATTTATAATCCATAATGGACCTGTTGACACCTAATTTTGGAAAAATAAAATTGCATTTTGAACAAAAGGAAAATAAGGGGAAGATCAGTCTGATTTGATTATGAATGGAATGTGGAAATTCTGATTAGCCATCTTTGCTCCGGCGAATATTCAAATCATAATAAATGTGGAAGCAAATTCTCGATCAGAGAAATCAGGTGAATAAAAAAGCAAGGAGTTTGATAAAATGGAAGGAATCAAAACATTCGAGGAAAAATCAAACTGATTGCAAGATTTTGCTCCAATTTGCAAACCATAAATTGAGGCAACGAAAAAAGAAAGCTAAAAAATTGCCATTGAAGATGGTGCTCGGAACCACTATAAAAAGGGACCAAATTTTGTGAAAAAAGGAGAGGCACACACCCTCAGGGATCTCGGACAATGGTGTAGTCTTCTTGACGACGTCCCACGTTCATCATGCTTCATGGATATTGACGACAAGCATAAAGCTAAGTCGAGCTTCCATTTTTTTTTTTTTTTTTAAGTTTGATTGTGTGCAATTCCAATTTGCTATTCGAACTAAGATGATTTTATTTTTGTTTCTTGCCTAGATTAAACTGCTACATCTTCGACGATAATTTCAACAACGAGACATCGAAGTGGCCAACGTACCTAAGCGCTAATTGCCATCCAATGATTTCACTGTGATAAAACTGGGTTGTTTCTCTCCCTATTAAAGTTGTTCACTCCATATTTTTGGTATTTACTTTGTTTTGTTCTGATGTTGTGGTCACAGGCAATTCAATGTCGAACAAAAGACCACACAATTCCATATTCCATCGTAATTGACAAGAGCGAGATGACAAGAGAAGGGGGGCGTCCACTCAAAAAGTTCTTGGAGGAGACTAGCAAATGATCAAATCAAGAACTAGCCATATGCCCACCATTGCTGCTGCAATTCCCCTTCTTTAGTTGTATTTTTATTTCTTTCTTTTGCTTATTTTATGTTATTTTATTGTGTTTTAAATTTTGTTATTATTGTTTAAGTTAGAATATGGTATGTCAATATTCATTTCATGAATCTCGCATTTGTTCAAATTATTATAATTATTAATTTGATCCATAAGACGTCGGATCATTTTTTTTTAATTATATTAATTTTTGGGCTTTTTGATAGAATTTCAATTGTTAAATCACGATAATTATTTAATTTGGTCCGTAAGACTTCGGATCAGATTTGTAATTATTTTGATTTCTTTGTTGTGATAATTAGGGTTAGAACAATCGTTAATTTGACCTGTGAGACAATAGGTTATTTTTTCGATAATTTTAATCATTTTTTTATTGATAGTTTAGATTTAATATTTATTTAATAATTAATTATTTAAAAAAATCAAAATTTTGCATGAGCATATAGGTTTAGTAAATCGACAGGTAGGATTAGGTTTATGAAATTTTCGTCATCTAGTGATTGTTGCTAAATTCATTGCTCGTCATTAGAACTAGGTCATTTGATTAAATTGCATATTTAATTGTTGCATTTCTTTAATTTCGAATTGCATAGAAAATACAAAAAATTTAGAATAAATTCATTTCATGCTTTAGGATGGATTGCATGCTTATTCATGTTATATAGTTTAGGTCATATTGCCACGTCATATCATTTCATGTTAAATTAGTAGCATGCATTGCACGACTTTCATTAAATAAAGTGAAAACAAAAATTGAGTGATTGCTTATTAATTAGAAATCATATCTAGGATTATTGATATGAATTCTGACCTAATAACGCAGTTTCTTTCGTTGCTTTCGTTGCTTTGAGGTAAGTCCTGCATTATTTTATTCGCTTTCTCGGGTGTTAAATTGGTGGTTTGTGCACTCGCATGATCGCCTCACACGTTAGGAAAATGAATTAAAATCAAATCAAGCTGCCTGCAAAACATTTTTGAAAATTAAAAAGAAATGGTACCGAAAGGGCACTAGGATAGTCTAGTGTAACCAAGTCTCCGTACCCTTAGTCTCTGGTTCATAGGAGTAAAATAATTCTCCTATTATTTTGCTTATGTGTCTAATCGATCTACCAAAAACAGATTAGTGGCGACTCCTAGATAGTATTTTGCATGTTTAAAAAGTTTAGACTTAAGTCGCGATTTGGTATGGGCTTGGGAGAGCCCGAACTAAGTTTAAAAACTTAGTAGTCCATTAACCTAGTTTTAGGCGGTGGCAAAACCCCAAAAATTAGGTCGCGACAGGACCCATTTATAATGGATTCATAATGGACCCATTTAAATAGATTCATAATGGACCCATTTATAATCCACTTATTTTAGAGGTCTATTAAATGAGTTAAGCCTTAAGTTAGTTGTAAAAAAGTTTATAATGGACCCATTTATAACCCACTTATTTGGGCATCTTTATTTTATATACCCATTATATCTCATGCGAAATTTGTTATGGCCCATTTTAATGTTTTTGGGTTATTACATGAATTTTGGACCCATTTTGATGGGTCTACTTAAAATAGAAAAAGTAAAAAAGATCCCCAGAGTGGTCCTGAAAAATGTCTCTGGATCATGGTGATGTTCTTGTCTTCTCCATCGTTAGTGCCGTTACAGGTAGGTGTGTGGTAAAAGCCAAGAACAATGCGACTAAATTGTGCTTGGAGCCATTCAACCAAACAAGACAACATAAAAATCATTTACTATTTTTTTTAGGAACCCAACGACGTATGTTGGAGAAGTTCACGATGGAGAAGTTTATGTTGGAGTAGTGAATAGAAAGACAAGTCTTTCCTTTCTGGGCTTCAATTTACTCTAAAAATCTGGCTCCTAATGGGAAAAGTGTCAGAAAAAGTCCTAAACCTTTTAAATTTGTATTAATTTAGTCCTAAACTTTTTACTGGTGCTAATTTAATCTTAAACCTTTTTATTGGTGCCAATTTAGTTCTAAACCTTTTGACTTAATGCCAATTAGTCCTAAACTTTTTATTGATGCCAATTTAGTCCTAAAACTTTTGATTTGATGCCAATTTAATCTTAAAACTTTTGATCTAATGTTAATTCAGTCATTTCGGCTAATTTGGCTGGGAAGGCTTGACCCTTGTCAACCTAGCACAAGGCCAGCCTCACGGCCGCTGGCAAGGTCGACCTCAGCCTTGCTGGCCCTCGCTTTTGGTTGGTCGCCCAGTCGACGACTAGCTAGAGTAAGGCAGAGGAGGGAAAAAAAAGAAAAGGAAAAGAAAAGGAAAAGGAAAAGGAAAAGAAAAAGAAAAGAAATAAATAAAACAAATATTAACATATTATTAAAAGTTGTACATGTTAGCATTGGCTATGTCACGTTAGTCAACCGTGCCATCTCAACAATATCTAACTAAAATTAGTTGGAATGACTGAATTAGCATTAGGTCAAAAGTTTTATGACTAAATTGACACCGAATCAAAAGTTTTGGGAATAGATTGGCATCAATAAAATGTTTAAGACTAAATTAACACCAAGTCAAAATGTCTGTGACTAAATTGATACTAATAAAAACATTTAGGACTAAATTGCTAGCTGTAAAATGTTTAAGACTAAATTGACACCAATGTAAAATATTTAGGACTTTTTTTACGCTTTTCCTCCTAAAAGTCCTTTGAAGACTTACTAAGAATCCTTGCGCGCTATTCGTCCCCGTATTTCGATAAACAAAAGTAGACTTTAGCACCACGGAAACTCCCTTGCTTTACAAGAAGTTATCATATAGTCAGCATTTTCAATTCATGGTATTCGTTATTGTCCTCATGATCTGCTTCTTCTTCCTGACTTAACCTCGAAAGATTGTTGAGCCCGGTATGATTCGAACTCGAAGGTTCTCGTGCTGGCAAAGGTCGAGCAGTTTCTTGGTCTCACTAGAACTGCAATAAATTGGAAATACTAAACATTAACCCACTCAATGTCTACTAACTGATACGTGGGGGAAAGTGCACCGGGAGTGTCAAAACTCGACCCAGGTGGACAATTTAGTGCCAAAAATTCCAAAAAGTACACTTAAGTGTCACTTTTTTAAAATATTGGGACACTTAAATGCTAAGTTTGACGAGAGTAGCTGGAAATCCAATGTGGCATATTTTTAATAATATAAGTTGTAATGTGGCCTTACGGAAAGCCAACTTAGCAATTCTTGTCTAAAATGACATCGCCTTCCATATTCACTTAAGTGCTAGTCGTTGTTAAAAAATGATCACTTAAGTGTTAAGTTATGGTGTAAGTGATCACTTAAGTGCTGCTTGTGATTGAAAGTGAACACTTAAGTGCCAAGTTTTGAAGAAAGTGTGAACACTTAAGTGCCAAGTTTTAAAGAAAGTGAACATTAAGTGCCAAGTCTTGGTATCTACGTGGATAATTTAATTTTAATATTAAAAATTAATTTTTGGGCTTAGTGCCATGTGAACTTTAAAAAAAAAAAATTATCATGTGGATAATTTTTCTAAAGAATTGTCACGTGGATAATTTTTTTAAAAAATTGCCACCTCGTAGATAAAGGCTGCGTTTGGTTCAGCATTTGCAATGGGCTTTGAGTCCAATGCAAATGCTGAAAGCCTAAAGCTACTTGGGGAAGATGCAATTGTGTTTGGTAAAATTTTTTTGCAAATGGACTTTGAGTTGAATGTGCGTTTGGTAAAACACACATTCGCAAAGGGCTTTGAGGGGTATATTTTATATATATATATATATTTTTTTTTTTTTTTTTTTTTTTTTTGAAAATTCAGCTAAGCCCTTCGCCGGACCGGTGAAGGGCTGCGGCGCCGGCGAGCCGGATCCGGCGCCGGCGGCCGTCGGATGAGGTCGCTCGAGGTCGGGTGACCTCCGGTGAGGGTCGCGCGACCCAGCCCGAGGGGCCGCCGGAGGTCGCTCGACCCGGGGTCGCGCGACCCGGGCGGCGCCGCCGGGTCGCGCGGCCCCTAGGTCGAGCGACCCTCGCCGAGGGTCACCCGAGGTCGGGCGACCTCCGGCGGCCTCGGCTGGGTCGCGCGACCCTCGTCGGAGGTCGCCCGACCTCGGGCGACCTCGTCCGACGGCCGTCGGCGCTAGATCCGCTCGCTCGCCGGCGGCCATCGCCCTTCGCCGGTCCGGCGAAGGGGGCTGCTCCTTTTTCAATTAAAAAATAAATAAATACAGGGGCAATAATGGAAATATGAAAAATCAATGAGGGTAATTTAGGAAAAGAAAAAAGGTTTTCAAGTATTTGGTGGAATGCTGAAAGCCCAAGGCTGGTCCCTACCAGCCTTGAGCTTTCAGCATTCCCAAGGGCCGGCTTTCATTTGAAAGCTCCTTGAGGTTGGTTGCCAAACACCCATATTTGGGCTGAAGGGGCTTTGAGGGCTGAATGGGCTTTCTAAATGCCCATCCAAACGCACCCAAAGTCATTGGAAAATGTCAAGTTAGCACTTTGACTGGAATTTTTCACCATCGACACTTAAATGTTCATTATTTTCCGGTTTTGGCACTTAAGTGTATCTTTTGAAACTTTTGAAATTAAAGTGTCATCCTGTGCTAAGTTTTAGCACTTTCAGTGTCCACACCTTTGGTACATGATTTCCTGCAAAAGTATAAAAAAGGGACTATAGCCTAATGCCAACTAAAAGAAAATCGATCATCAGAATAGGAGTTACATCAATCTTTATGGAATCATATCCTCAATTATTATTGCAAGACTTGATAAGATTAGAAGGAAATCCTCGTTTCCACGATACAAATGCATTAACCACTGGGATTCGCCCTAGTGGCCACCCTTCCAACATGGAAGGGGAGGTGAGGGGTTCAAATCCCCACATTCTCAGGGGGGATGGGGTGGGGACGCGTAAGTTTTAAGAGTGGGTTTCGATTTCCACGCCCTGCAAGAGGCAGACCGGTGAATACGAAGAAAGCACACCGCCTTCTCATTTGTTTCATTAAACTATACTAATCCACGATATCTTCGCCAAATCTATACGTAAGACTGATTTGATACTGAAGTAATTACTTGTAATATCACAACCACAACCTAAAAGCATGTCCGTTACAGTACTGCGTGATTAAAGTATGGCCACGTAAAGGTAATTATTAACAAGGATTGACTTCTTACCCAAAAAGGTCAACTAGTTAATGGTCTTGCAAGCACCAACGTACAAGAAAACCTTTTGTAAATGCCCCTTTAACGTTGCCAACTAGCAAAATAAAATTGTCGCACTAGGGTGGCATTAAGAGGACGAGATATCATAACCTATGAATCTCCACTCCAATCACATGCTAAAATACTGAGAAATGACTTGCCAGAACTCATTGATTTTGAGTAATCTTGGCCAGCTTGGACATTGAAACTTTGTATACCAAACTCGCTATATAAACTCCCTTTGTGTCACTTCTTTCTCTGCCTTCTAAGTCTATCTTGGAGTGTATTCTTTTCATACCCACCATGGCAAAGAAACCGAGTTTGGGTCGCCAGAAAATCGCCATTTCAAAAATTCCCAAGAAAAACCATCTCCAAGTGACCTTCTCGAAACGGCGATCCGGGCTTTTCAAGAAAGCGAGCGAGCTCTGCACCCTCTGCGGGGTCGACATCGGAATCATAGTCTTCTCTCCCGCCAGCAAGGTCTTCTCCTTTGGTCACCCGGAAGTCGAGTTCATCATCGACCGGTTCCTTGCCCAAGACCCGGCACCCCCTGACTCGGGCGAGTGCCGGCTCATTGAAGCCCACCGGAACGCGAACTTGCGTGACCTCAACGGGATATTGACTCAAGTTCTTGAGGAGCTGGAGGCGGAGAGGAAGCGCGGGGAGGCGCTGGATGAGATGAAGAGAGAGAGCCAGAGGCAATGTTGGTGGGAGGCACCGATCGATGAACTTGGATTGTGTGAGCTTGAGCAGTTGGGAGGGTCGATGGAGGAGCTCAAGAAGAACGTGATGAGATGGATCAACGAGTTGATGGTGGACTCTTGCTCCCCAAACGGAGAAATCGCCTACGAGAGCAAGCCTCTTGAAGCGAACGGTGCATACAATCTTGTTCACGTATATAATCTCCATGACCAAAATGGACTCTTTTGATGCCCCTCAATTTGGGCTCTTTCCCCTTATGGGTGTTTTGTTCAGTGTCTCACTATACAGGCCTATCCTTTTTGCTTTTGGCTCCTGGATTTCTGTGTTTTGTGATTCGGATGTTGTATAAATAATGTTTTTTTTTTTTTTTGGTCGGTGTATAAATAATGTTGGACTGATCAAATTTGAGAAAATTGTTCCTGTAAATAACGCTGGACTGATGAAATTTGAGAAATTTGTTCCTGTTGGTGTTATTAGAATTTGCTAGCGTTGAATGTTTACTGGATTTATTCATATTTATCTTTGAGACATAGATAAAACTTTGATGCTGACAAAAAAGAAAAAAGGTATACTTGAATTCGCAAAGTTTAGTATGCGGAAGGGTCAATGCTTGGCTATTGCTGCAATTATTTCTATTTGGTAAACGTTACGTGGCTCTTAAAATTATGTCCCTTTTCAGTATTTAAGGCCACATTAATTTTCCTATTATCCGCAAAGTGATAAATATCAACTCTTCTTTGATTTGTTTGATAGTGAAGCAATACATGCTTCTTCTGACAGGAATTGAATTAAATCAACAGATATTAGAAATCCCAGAATTCATCCTAAGATTCATTTTTTATTGTTAATGATGGTGTCACACGGATCCATTTAGCGTTTCCTAACCTGTGAAAGAAACTCTAGAGAGAGAAGCTTTGGAATTGTATTTTACTTGTAAATGAGATACAAATGAGGGGAAGAGACCTCTATAACCGTAAATCTCTTATTAATCAAATGGTAGAGATTATATATTTCCAATTACCATCCACCCGCATTTATTTCAGCCATATACAATTATTGTATTGTCCGCCCTCAGGAGTATTATAGAATATTTGAGAAAACCGACTTAAGCATTTTTGTGGTTAGCTTTGTTCATGTATTAGTCACAGCCTTCGATCAGAATATCTCTTGCCCTTCGATCAAAATATCTCTCGATCGTGTGGCTTCATCAGGCCATGACAATAGCATCAAAATGATCCTGCTTGGGATAAGCAATTGCAGTGCTCTAACTCTCAGCATTCGCCATCTTTCAAGGGGCTGTGCTTATTGACATAAAGATCTACTATAGTATGTTTCTCGACAGTTACTAATCGTTTGATTCATTTGCAACTTTCTTCTGAAGATTTAAAATTGTTAAACTCTTCAAGATACCAATTGAATCGGTATTTCTCCCAAAAAGCTCGTATACTGGAGAGACAAAGAGTCAAGAGGACTGATCCGATTGGATTTGGGAAGAATCCCAGACGTGTCAACGTTTTTACTTATATCAAGAGTAATAAGGCTTGGTAATTGAAAAACAGTGTCTGGAAATATCTCCCTTAAGGAACAACCAACAGTGCTCAAATATGTCAAAGAAGAAGGCAAATTCGCAAAGGACTTTGGTGAAACCATGGACATGTCTACTTGATCAAGAACAAGCTTTCTTAATGCTGTTGAATTCTGAACAAGCATTGTGAAGATTGAATTTTCCAACCCGAGAGAAGGCAACGGGTATGTGTTGAAAATATAATCGTTAGAGAGATCAAGTTCGACCAACTTGGAGAGGCGAGAGATTTCATTGGGAATAGAACCCGAAAATTGTGAATTAGAGAGATCTAGATGAGTGAATGTTGCAAAAGCGCTCAAATTAGGCGAAATATGTGAGCCATCAAAGTTATTACCATAAAGTTTGAGGCTTCGAAGATGATGAATGAGATGAAGGGAGCTATTGGACTGAAGAGTGCCACGAAGCCAACTACAAGTTAGATCGAGATTGATGATGTTGCCGATGACACTGTCACAAGTGACACCATCCCACGCCCTTATTCCATGAGTTTGTCTTTGGATAAGATGTGATACGGTCATCCTCATCACATGAGTTCGATGCCTCCCTATCAAGTATGGAGGAATTCTTAAAAAGGAGCAAGGCATCGAGTTGGTCCGGAGGGCAAAGGGTCGAGGCAAAGCGAAGGGAAGAATGTAAGAAAATGTGAAAACAAAGGAGGTCGAGGATATGATACCACCCCATTATGCAATTTAGTATGTGAGTGAGTTTATTGGCTATGGAGGATGCATCCACTTATAAAGCCCTCTTGTACTATGAAGTGATTAACACAAGTCTTCTCTAGAAGGTAGAAGTCAAAAGTCTTCTTAGAATAAGATTATGGAGTCACATGAATTTCCACGGTACGGGTCACTTGGGCGCGGAAGAGTCTTAGTGCCATAGAAATATACATGAAAAAATCTTCTGGAATTGTCCCTATGCGGGCGATGTCTTCCTGCGTGTATAACACCCCATTTTCATGATGCTAAATTATTTGCAATTGATGAATTTGACTATCCTAAATTCTTTAATTGCATTTTCTATCGGTATTTGTAAATGAGGTAAAAGGAATTACGCTTTGTTGATGCCTCACGACAGAGCTCCAATTTGCAAGTCAAATCTCATTTGCCAGTAAAGAGATTTAGGGAGGTTTCCAATCAATAATTAGTAATTCCTTATGACAAAGCTAGTAAGCTTTTTATTGGATTACTAGGAAACCTTCGTTACGATAAGATAATAACTTTCAAAGCCGTTGAAATCGTTTCACTATTTCATACAAGTAGTTACTTACACGACCTAATATGCTCGTTATACTAGTTTTTTGGATTATCGTAATTTTTTCTTAACCTGAATATAATAAGGTTTTTAGAGGGCGTTGGAGCACTAAATTGAGCATTTAAAATTCGATTATGTCCACACAAAATGCGGAACCACTGGGGGTTCGCTTCAGTGGCCACCCTTTCATCTTGGAAGGGGGAGGTTGGGGGTTCAAATCCCCACCTTCTCAGGGGGGATTGGGGTGGGGACGACTTCATTTCAGGAATGGGTTTCGACTCCCACGCCCTGCAAGGAGGCAGGGCAAAAGTCTGAGGGTAAGTGTTAGAGTAGGATTAGCATAGGATCGATAAAAAAAAAAAAAAACACAAAATGCGGCATATTTTCCCCGTATATGATGAAAAAACGTGCCGAAACAATGAACTCAATTAATGGGGGTTATTTCATAGGTCGGGAATTTACGAAAAGTGCGCTATCTCTCGAAGTACATCTTTTATTTGCTTTACTTTTATTTTTTTGACGATAAAATGAGAAGAAGCTTGATCTGAGTGCTCCCTTCGATAAAGTTTCGCAGGGAAGTTATTTGGCGCCTCTTTTTTAGTCAATCGTGATCAGGGGAGTACACGATATTCTGCGACCATTTGTTGAGTTGGAATTAGGAGTGATTCTTACGCTGCATTCGTTTTGCAGAAAACATTTTCTAAGAGAGTGTGTCAGAATTTCTGGTGTTCGTTTTACGAAAAATGAATTGATTGATATAAACATTTTTCATGAAAGGAAAACAACCTTTGAAAATAAGGAAAAATGTCTTTTCACTTTTCAAATAAGGGAAACATTTCTTCACTCATTCTCTCTTATCTCACACCCCTACTACTCCCCATTCTTCTTCTTCTTGTTTTTTTTTTAGCTTTTCTTCTTTCGCAGCCGGTCGCCAGTCACGACAATGGTTGGAGAGCGGAAGTCTCACCATAGGCTCGAGCTCATCAATCTAGCGAGCCTTGAGCTCATTGGCCTCAAGCCTGGCTAGATCAGCGAGCTCCAGCTCGCCTTTGGCTAGTCGCCGACGACTAATCAAAGAAGAAGAAGAAAAAGAATTGTAGAAGGAAGAAAAATAAAAAAGAAAAATTTTAAAATAGATTTTTTAGAAAAATAAAAAAATAAAAAATTATTAAACTGAGTGCATGGAGGAAATCGAATTGAATTTTCCATACCAAACGGTGGAATATATATATATATATCATCAAGGTTTACTACTTGACAATACGTCGAATTAAATAATCTCAATTTCACTATTCACTTTTTAATTTGTGTTATTTTTTTTTTTTGTGAGTTTACTTAACACGCATCAAAATGGGATGAAAAAGCTTCTATAATATCATTGGTCCCTCTAGTTTTGCCCGAAGCCAAAATCATGCACCTACTTTTGAACCTTATAAAAAAGTAGAGAGAGGATATATTCATTTTCTAGTAAGAGCACCAACGCTAATATTCACCTTTTGGTTTTTTGCCATGCGGGTTGGCCCGATCCTCAAACCTCAGAGGTGGGGACTCCCTATGTCCTCCATCTGAATCGACTGGATAGCCAACAAAGTCAAGCATAATCAACCTGATATGAACTTATCTTAAATCAAAATTCATTTCATAAAAGCATCATCGAACTCGTTGGACCAGTGAAATATATAGCGTAAGCTAACTACCTCCACATATTCCAAACAAATTCACGAGATCAAGTACAATTACGTAAAAGAAAATCAATTCCAATATGGGAAAAGGAAGGCATTCCATTGCATTTCTGCATGCATTTATCGCTTCTTTGAGGGCCCGCTGTTCCTCCGATTGCGCCTTCCTTATCCTCCCTCCATCATTGTCTCCGATTTAATCAAATCGGTTCATTTTCCTTTTATTAATGATTTTTTAATCAATAATGTTAAATTACTAGACTCAGCGATGCCCATTATGAAAAATTAGTCGCTCTCTTAAACATTATAGTATTTTCGCGATGCGAGCTCTGCAACAGCTTCGCGACCATGTACCGCAAGTCGGACTAAGTGAACCTGCGCCGGGACTGCAATTCCAGAGTCCACGGCGTGAACATCCTTGTCGCCAAGCACTCGGGGAATCTCCTTTGCCGCTCGTGCCAGAGCCCCACGCCGTGGAACGCGTCGAGGCCGAGGCTCATGCCGACGGTACACGTCCACCTCGGACCTGCAAAGAATAGGAGGCCCATCTCCAATTTTGCCCTCGTCCTTACATTTACTCTTACTCCAGATCGCAATTCCTCACTTCGTTATCGTTGCAATCCTTCTCTTCGTCTTCTTCATTTTCGTCTTCATATTCGCCGTCACAGGCTGATGAGGTGCGCCAAGAGGAACTGCGACCGTTGAATTTGGTGGTAGTCCAAAAACTGGGTCGAGCTTGTTGGATTCAGGTTTGGAGGGTTGAATTAGTAGTGTTCGGCATCATGAGCTCCTTCGTTGGTCGGAGCTCCGCCGAGGGGATGATTTTTTTGGTCGTCTGTCACTTTGGCAGCGGCTATGCTGTGGTAAGTGTAAGTGCGATTTCGTTTGCTATGGCCAAGGCACAGAGAAAGTGGATGGTTTGGTGCTCGTGGTCTAATTGGGGTCTTGGATCAATTATTCAGATCATGTGGATCGATGATGGGTTTACTTTTGCCCGAAAGCAAAGTCAGTCCCCTTTTTTGCTTTGAAACCATCCCGTACTTCAGAAAAAAGTGCCATCAATCGTTCTTATTTAGGTCCGGCGATGAAATTTGCCGACTTGGCGTTAACAATTTTCTGGCATGGATTTTTTTTTCCTTTTATTTGCCGATGTGTATTTTTTTTTCTCTTTTCAAATGTTGACTCTCCCTCCCTCCCTCTCTCCCTCCCTCTCCCCTACATTCTCCTACTTCCTTAAATCCTACTAAATCAAAACCTTACAAAAATTAACAACCACGTCAACGCAAAAACTATGATTAGTACCCCCTTACAACCACCAATTGAGTGGCCATGGCTGCGAACTTGAAGCCCGAGTGGGCATGGTTTCAAATTTTGTGGCTTGAAAAGATCTTGCGGCCATGACATCAAGCTAAAAGTCAAGTTGGCATGGTTATCGCAAGCTCACATTGAGCGGCCATGGTCATGAGCTTGAGTAGCCAACCACGCCCTTCAAGCCTAAGAGGTAGGGATCGAACTCTGTACCTCGCCATCCGAAATATGGGACAGTAATTCATTAGGCAAGTGTCACGGTCACGAGGTTCCCATAACTAAGGGACCGTGTATTTTTGAGGAAGACCTTCCGAGATTGCCAGGGTTTCTCGCAAGAGCTTTCGGAATGTTCCAAGGGCGGGTGATACAGTAATTGCGCCGAGATATAGAACTCTCTTGGCATAAAAAATCGGTAGTTAGTAAGTTAGGAGATGCGATCCCGTCCACCGAATCGAAGTACGATCAATGGTTGTAATCTAAGGGCCTCAAGTATAAGAAGGGGTGCTCTCCCCCTCATTTGTATCCATCCCACCATTCAGTAATCAAAAGCTCATTTCTATCTTCAAGAGTTTCTCTCTCTAGAAACTTTCTCCCTCTATGATCTGGGTGAGCGAGCGAGCGAGTGATTGATCCGAGCAAGGCTTAGCTTAGGCGTCTCGACGATTCAAGCGACAAAAAAGCCTAAGTCGCCGCACAATCACGGTCCAAAACGATTGACCCGTGACAAGTGGTATGAGAGCAAGAAGGGAGATCCATTTCAAGAGATCAAGGAGCACCAGTTGTTCGAGAGAATGTTGAGCCAAGAAGCTGTTATGGATAGACAGGTCATCCAAGTCAAGGAGACTTGGGCCTGCAGCTGAACCAAGAGACGAGAAGCCTCGATGGACGCCGTAGCCATGCTCGATGAGAAGCTCGCGAAGGTAAGGAGTGCCATGGCCGAGTTCATGGAAGGACTTGATGATGTAAGAGACCGCATCATGGAAGTTGAGGTCTCACTACGTGAAGACTTCACAAACGACATCAACGAAGCTACTGCCTCGTTGCACGACAAAGATGAAGCCCTTGAAGTGTCGATCAATGTACTAAGGGAACGAGTCCAAGTGATTGAGGAAGAGAACCCTCGTAGGGACGAGGTTGAAGCCATGAAGGCTCAAGAATGAGCTTGCCCTATGCAAGATGAGCATCGCCAATGGAAAGATGCCTGCGCAAGCTAGAGGTGCCGGAGTCGAAAGAATTCAAACGCAACCTATCTGCCAAGGAGGTGGACAACTTCATATGGAGCATGGAGCAGTACTTTGGCGCTATCAACATCCAAGATGAGTCAATCAAGGTAAGAACTGCTTCAATGTTCCTTACTAATACTGCAATGCTTTGGTGGCGCAATAGGTGTGACGAGACCAAGCGTGGCGCCAATCTTGTGGAAACATGGGATGATTTTGTGAAGGAGTTCTGAGACTACTTCTTCCCCGAGTTTGCTCAATAAGAAGCCCGTAGCAAGCTCCATCACCTTGAACAAAGAGGGACGATTTGAGAGTACGTGAAGGAATTCACTGAACTCAAAACTCTAAATTTGCAATCTAGGAGAGGAAGAGGCTCTTGGAGCATTCATGGATGGACTCAAGCCGTGGGCGCAACTTGAGCTTAACCGTCGGGATGTAAAGAGTCTCATGAGGACGCTAAGTGTAGTCGAGTCCCTTGTTGACCTCACGAAAGACAACTCATCGAACAACCGAGCAAGGGATTGGAGGTCGAATCAACACTCTGAGGATGAAGGTGGAGACACTCCCCGTGCCCTGAAAGATCAAGGCAGCCGAATCAAGTCATGGGGAGAAGGAATGTCCAAACCGTCCTCTCTCCAAAAGAGTTTATCCTAGGCAGACTACACCACGAGTAAGTTCGATCAACCCCCGCCATCTCCTTACTTTATTTGCAAAGGTCCGCATTGGACCCAAAAGTGCTCGAAGAAGGGCAAGATCAATGCCTGCCTTGCCATAGAAGAGGAAGAGGAGGAGCCCAAAGAAGAAAAACGGCAGATCCGGCTTGGAACCGTGAAATATGTCAATGTCGTTCAAGTCTGGTCGCCGTCCAAAAAGAAGGAAACTACCCCGAACACGGACATGTTCTTTGTGGAGATCAAGGTATGTGGGTGAGCCCTATACACCTTGGTTGATATGGGTGCTTCGAACATGTTCATGTCCACCGAGGTAGCTAAAGCCTTAGGACTTCACGTGGAGCTGAAAGGGAAATCCTTCAAGGCGGTCAACTCGAATGGACTCGCAGGCATAGGAATGACTCTCGACGTGGACGTTCGAATTGGAGGATGGAAGGGCAAGCTCTCCTTCGAGGTAATCCCTCTTGATGACTAAGATCTTAGTTTGGGCATGCAATTCTTCCATAGTGTGAGATCCGTGATCGATATGAGGACCAAGACCATTATGATCCTCGATCCACAATGCTTGGTGATGATCCCCATGATGAAAAGAGCGATCAACACCAAGACCATCGCCAAGATCTGACGCCTCAACAAGAGTCTGAAGGCTAAGAAGTGCATGACCGAATCACAACAGAAGCTGCCATCCTTGGAGAAGCCAAAGGTAGAGTTGGATCCTCCTACTCTAACTCATGACATGTTGATCCAAGTACTCTTCCCCGAGGTTGAATGCTTGCCGCGTGCCATGCCCGAGCCGAATTGTCCACAGTTCAAGAGGCTTAGAACCAAGTGAAATTGAAACAATAGGGCTCGAGCTCATGCCAAGAAGACCGCTCTCCGAGCTGAGAGAGACGAGGGTGTCACTCGAATGAGTGGGGGCGAATGTCACGGTCACAAGGTTCCCGTAACTAAGGGACCATGCATTTTCGAGGAAGATCTCTCGAGATCGCCAAGGTTTCTCGCAAGAGCTTCCGGAATGTTCTAAGGGCGAGCGATACGGTAATTGCATTGAGATCTAGAATTCTCTCGGCATAAATGTTGGTAGTTGGTAGGTTAAGAGATGCAATCCTGTTCGTCGGATCGAAGTACGATCAATGGTTGTAATATGAAGGTCTCGAGCATAAGAAGGGGTGCCCTCCCCCTCATTTATATCCATCCCACCATTTGGTAATCAAAGGCTCATTTCTCTCTTTCAAAGCTTCTCTTTCTAGAAACTTTCTCCCTCTATGATCCGCATGAGTGAGCTAGTGAGCGATCGATCCGAGCAAGGCTTGGCTTAGGCACCCCGACGATTCAAGCGATTCAAAAGAGCCTAAGTCGCCGCACGGTCATGATCCCAAACGATCGACTCGTGACACAAGGCTTAAGTTGATCGATAGATTTGGGATTTTTTTCACAAGAGCATCATTGGTCTTGTTACATAAAGTTAAATATGTAAAATAAGTTATAATATATCATGACATATTCCAAGTAAATTTACGAGATAAACAATGATGGTATAAAAAAAAATACATTGCAATGGAGCAAAATCTGGATGAGAGAGAGACATGACGTGCCGTCCTCATCCCCATCCCAACGTTCCCAAACCATCCTTACTAATTCACCAATTCCGAAAGTAAGATAAAAGCCATTATGACTACTTAGCCACAACGAGTAGGTGGGTAAGTTGAGTACCAGTTTGTTTCTTGAGCATCGTGGCACACTTAAAAGTCCTAACAAATCCCCCAAGAATTAGCGAACTTCCCACGCCATCCTCAGGAATCGCAGCCACACATTACCGGCCCGCCTCTCTCTCTCTCTCTCTCCTTTTCCTTTTCCTTTTTTCTTCTTCTTTTTCTCGGCTTTTGATGGAGAGCCGTGGGGGACGATAAGGTGTACATAGCACGCAACAGCGTTGGCGATTTGGGTCGGTTAGATCTTTTGATTCTTTTTTGGGTAAAGGTAAATATAATATAGATTTTACCAAATGAATATACAAAGAGAGGAAGCCCGGCACCAACAAAACAAACACTCAAAAGACAAAGGAGTCAAGAGAGTGTAGAGGTGCCGTGGTACCACAATATAAAAGAGGAAACAACCACTAGGAGGTAAAAACAACAACAAGAAGGGGAAGAACACAATCAATCAAAGATTGATGACGGAAATTCCCAACTTTGTTGTAGTTCTATTTCGGGGAATGTCTGGGACGTGATTGAAGGACAAGGCTTTATCCTTAATCGCCTTATGAAGATGCATCTTTAGCGCCGGTAGGAAAAAGGGAGCGGTTGCAAAAGATAATCTCATTCCGTTCCTTCCAAATAAGATAGCATAAAGCTCCGAAAGTAAAGCGAGCCAAGGATTGGTGGAAACTATTGTCAGCAAGATGTTTGGTAACCCAATCAATATTATCAACCCAGCATTTGTTTTGCCAGGCTAAATTACACTTAGCCGCCCAATAACGCGCAAGGGTACAGTAATTCGACATCCAAAAAACAAATTATCAGTTGAGTCAGGCCGGCAAGAGCAAAAGGCGCACATCGTAGAAGAGATAAGGCCATAAGAGAGAAGTGCTACCTGAGTCGGTAGCTGGTTGCGCGTGATCAGCCATAGGAGAGTCTAATAACGAGGAAGCAAAGTGGGATTCCAAACAAAGGAGGACCAGAACACTATAGGCCCTCTGGGGCATATTAAATTCCAAGCGGAAGCAATGGAAAAGCTGCATGAGGGATGACCAAGCCAGAGGAGACGGTCATCTTCTTGGTTGAGCATCGGGAGAGGGTCTCCCCAATCTGCCAAGATGGTGGCTATGAAAGAAGAGGAGAGACCAACCTTCACCGAAGCCATGTGTGGTATACCAGACCAATAAATCTCCAGATCGGAAAACAACCCGTTAGGAGGACCCCTTGGGTGCCAAGGGTCAAACCAAAATGAAGCCAAAAGTCCATTCCCAATGCGCCAATGAAAGTATTGCTGAAATTTCCACGAAGATCAAGCACTTTTTTCTAGGCCCAAGCAATTCTTTCGATTCTTTATTTCTTTATTATTTCAGAAATTAAAAATACGATAAAAGAGAAACAATTTCCGATATGGGAAAAAAGGGGAGGAAGAGGAGAAGGATCCATAGCAGTCTAATTTGGCCATGATTTGTCGTGGTGGTGAGTTTTCCAACTTCAGGGGGGCCAGCTGTTCCTCCCCTTATCGGGCCCAGCACCACCCTCCCCTTCCTTATCCCCTCCATCATTGTTTTTTTGTCTCTCATCACTACTAAAACGGTTCGTATTCATTTATATTTATTGAGCAAATTTAATAAAAAAATAAATAAATTACTAACACACTTGCGCTACACATCGTAAAAATTAATCTCTCTGTCAAACATTACAATAGTTTCGAATTAGGGATCTCATCAAAAGCTCTTGTGCAGGAGTAGTTGCTATTAATTATAAATTCGGTTCTTGATTATCATAAGTTTTCGTGGGCCAAAAACATGACGTGAACATTCAGCCTCGAAATATGAGCTAAGCTAACCACAAATTACTCCATGGATCAAATGCGAATGTCAAAACTACCGGCCAAAATGAAATTTGCAAAAGAAATTCCAACACCGCCTGTATACTAAGATACTATATATTAAGATAAAAGATGTGAGCAAAATAAGAGACTTCCCAAATTGACAAAGGAAAAAATATGGTCGCACAGTAAAATAAAGAAAAAACCCCGAGAGCGAAGTAATGCCACGGAGTGAACTAGGTGGAAGGCCCAACTTGCGGATGGATCAAGCTCAGCAAGAGGCCTACGTTTAGAAGGCATGAGAACAAAGAGAAATCATGGTAATTGGTTTTCACTAATAAAGAGCATGGCCGAAGATGTTTTTAAAAGTCGATTATTTTGAAGACCACGGTATTTATGGAGATCGATGAATTCTGTTAACCTTCGACTATTCATATAATTTTGTATGTTGACGAGACCCCACCACTCATACAAATGTCCCAAGTTGATTTAATAAAACATAACATTAAGTATGCTTCGCCCCAATATTTACTCTTTGAATAGAAAAAATAGTTGATCCTATACGCAGATTTAAAGGTTGCTCCTTCAAGACATAATTCTTCGGCATAATAATCAATTAACGACTTTCACTGAATGAGTGAAAACTAGTTTTCACTTCTAATTTTTCATGGACATTTAAAGTTTTGCACATTGGAATGTGGAAATTTTTTTTGTAGAGGTTAATGGCACTTGCTTCATTTTCTTCTTTTGTTTTTTGCTTCTTCTTTATTTAAAGCCGTGTGTTTGACAGATCATATTATTCATCTTCTCAATTCAAACGATATAAAATTGCACTAAGAAATATGGAGAAAAGACATTAGAAAAACTCTTCATTAGGACAATGACATTTCAAGCTATTCCGATGACATCTTTTTTAACTTAATTTACAATGCTAATTTACTAAGACAACTCCTCAAACAAGTTCATTGTCCATGTAATTTGATGGCCTTCCGCTTTGGCTTCTCTATCCACTCGACTGCTCTTCTCTCTAGCATCCTCACACCCATCGTGAGTCATTTGGGCCTTCCCATTTCAAATGCAATGTATGCTATTGAAATCCCAATTACGAATCCCGATACATAGCCTATCCATATTCTTTTCTATTTGAACCAACTCTCATGCCCTCCGTGGTCGAAAGTTGATGAGGACGATGGCGGAGGAGACTCAGCATCGCCAGGGCATGCTTTTGGCAATGGAGTTCCACATAAGCCCAAATTTCTACTAAATGAGTGGCTTGGAAATGTGCTCAATTGCTTGTCTTGTGGAATTCGACCGCTGAGTTGATTCTTTGGGAGGTTTAAGTACCCAAGGGATGTCAAATCTCCCAATTTTCTAGGAATTAGCCCATTTAGCTTGTTTGAAGAAAGATCAAGCCATCCAAAATTAGTCAAGTTCCCTAAAGTCGCTGGGATGGAACCCGTAAGATGGTTATGAGGAAGGTTGAGTCCTATAAGAGAGTGAACATGTCCAATAACTTCAGGGATATTCCCTTGGAAAGAGTTCCACGACAAGTCAATAATTGTGAGGAAGGTCAAGATCCTCACTAGCTCAACCTCTAACCCTTTCATCATCACAGCCACCGAATTTTCGTATGTCCCCAATCTAAAATATCATGTTATATACAATGATGTGTCTTGCACATTTTTGCCATTAATCGTGCCTTTAAGGTTCATCATCAAGTTGGCTAGCAAAGGACCACTAAAGTTGTTGTTGGATAGGTCTAAAATGTGTAACTTGGAAAAGAAATGAGCTCCATTGGGAATATCCAAAAGATTCTTCAAATTATTGGACCTCAAAACGAGAACTTTTAGTTTTGGGAGTGTTCCCAACCATCTCGGAAATGTATCCTTTATCTGATTGTGACTAAGATCTAGAACTTCCAGATTTCTACATTTGACAAACGAATGGGGCAATATGCCTTCAAACCGATTTTGACTCAAGTCAAGAGTCATCAAGCCACTTCTCAAAGAGTTTTTTTAGGAATTGTGCTCTCAGGGTGATTCATTCGCAAGTTCAAAATTGACAAATCGGTGTTGAAATTTGTTAAGCACCAAGGCAAGCTACTCGTTAAGCTATTGTTGGACAAGTTGTCGCGACCAAATTTTCGGGTGCACCACCTTAAATTAAGTTAATTGACTACTAAGTCTAACTTAGCTTAGACTCTCCCAAGCCCATACCAATTCACGACTTAGGTTCAGATATCTAGCATGCAAAAAAGAGTCGCCACTAATCAGTTTACGGTAGGTCAATTAAACATCTAAGTAAAATAATGGGAGAATTATTTTACTTCTATGAACCAGAGATTTTGGGTACGGGGACTTGATTATGTTATATTTCTCTAATGCCCTTTCGATACCTTTCTCTTTTATTTTGAAAAATGTTTGGCAAGTAGCTTGAATTGATTTTAATTTATGTCCCTAACATGTGAGGCGATCATGCGGGTGCGCAAACCACCAATTTAACACCCAGATTTACCTCATAACAACGAAAATATCTGCAATGTTAGATCATAAATCACATCGACAGTCTTAGATATGATTTCTAATTAACACGCAATTTTTTTTTTTTTTGTTTTCACTTATTTAATGAGAATCTAATTTATATGCAATGCAATGTACTAATCTAACATGACATGATATGGCATGGCAATATGACCTAAGCTATATGACATAAGCATGTGTATTTTTATTAAAATTCGAAATTAAAAATTGCTAAAAATAAAAATCTAACTAAAGTGAGATATTATCCATTTTAAGCTAGGAAATAGACTAATCTGAATCCTATCTTAACTTAAAAATTTATCTCAACATGCAATTTGATTAAAAGAAATTATCTAACCTAGATACCATCTAAACATATATTTAAAGAAGAATCTAACTATTCTATCATGCAATTCTATCTAGGAAATCAATTCTAATCTACATGATTTGCAAAGGCAATATATATATTGGTATTTTTGGGATAAATAAAGCAATTAAAAGATAAGCACCAAATCATTCACAGTCATCAAAGATATTTTTCATCGTTCGAATTTGGAAACGATATCTAATCAAACTTGATTACTTCGCTAATAAAATCGATAAATTGATCTTAAGCCTTAAAGATCAAGATATCAATTTTATTCCTACGTGATTAATTATTCCATCTAAAGCCTTATAGATGGAATAAAAAATTGGTGTGTGGTTGCGGATTGGGCAATAAATCATAATTGGGAATACGTTGATAATTCAAATATGCACGTAAGATATCGAAAAGCATGCATTAGGCAATAAAATTTCCAAATCAAATTTAGATAAGAATAATTACCTAATTTCGTAAATAATGTTACCAAATTTGAAATCAACGGAATCGGCTCAGACGGATGGATGGTTCACAATGGAGTGGAATTCTCAGCGGTGGCTCTTGGTTGAGGCTCGGCACGAAGACGTCGGGGCAATTCCGCAGTGAGGAAGCTTTGACTATCTTTCGTATTATAACTTCCGGACAACAAACAAAAGAAGACAAATTCCCCTCTTTTGCTTATTTCACCAAAATTTCAACAGCCCTTTTGACCGTGGACTCTAGGTTTGGTGGGAGGCTACGTTGGTATTGTTGGATACTACCAGAAGCCTCCAAGTGAATTTTTCCTTTTTGCTAGATGTCTTCCACTTCGGATTACTACATTTTAATACAACTTCCGCTGAAGCTCTTTTGACCACCGTTTGGAATTTTCCTCTAACCTGCAAAGCCGCGAAAACAATCTATCACAGAGAGCACCAAGGGGCGCTCGACATGGTGCAAGGCCGGTAACTTCTTCGTTCACGAGATGGAGTAGCTGCAGTTTTTTTGGTGCAAAATCACGAGCGGCTTTGTCGTCACAATGCTGGTCTCCTCGGATTAGCGCGAGCTAATTTGTGGATATGCCTCCAAACTCGAACTTGTCAACGGACAGCTTGCAAGCGGTGATTGACGATGCGGGTGGCCGACGGTTGTTTGGACAGCAGCTCATCGTCAAACTCCACAGGTGGCTTGGACAGCGGCAAGCAGCTAGCATCGTTGCGGGTCACGGGCCGTGCAACATTGGCTTAGCTCACGGATAGTACATATTGCAGCAGCTCGTGGTCGTCGCAAGGGAGCAGCGCGGATAGGACGATCGGTAGAACTTACGGGATGCAGTCGATGCGCGGTTGAGCACTATCCTTGCGCGGTGAAGCTGCTAAGCTGAGGGACGCCACTAGAGATTCCTGCAAGTCACGTCGGCAGAGATGTCGAGATCAACGTGGTGTATTCTCGATAAGATGAAGTCTAGGGAGATGAGTAGATGGAATCATCATAGGGAACCAAGTGGGGACGTGATCATCTTCGAAGGGTGGATTCTCCTCTGGCAGTATATGAGTCCCTCTTTGGCGTATTCTCCAATTCGGTGAACGTATTTTCTCCTTGTACCTTCAGAACCAGTAGGAAGAATAGGAAATTTTTCTCTCTTTTTGTGGCCATGTATATTCAATGTGTGGTCCCCCAAAAACCCTACATGAACAACTTTTTTATAGGCCACGGATTAGGGTTTTAATTTTTCCAAATCAATATTCACGAAGATTTCTTTTCCGAACGCAATATTTACTTTTGATATGATTCATGATTGCAAAAGGATTTTCTGAAATTTCAAACCCTACAAAGTTGAGCTCGCAATATATTTTTTTGTCACACCTGCCCTATCCGAAGATATAAAAAATTCCCATCATATTCTAGAAAATTTTAAATTCCTATTTTCAGGAGATAATTTTAGATCATTAAAAAAAACGGGCTTTGGCCAATTTGCTCGCTTCGTGGGCTTAGTCCGGCTTGCCAAGTTAAAGCTCAGAACCACTAATCAAACCCATACGTCACCAGTCCAATAAATAAATGCAAAAAATGCAAATTAAAAATAAATGCACTTAAATCTATATGCTATGCAATTAATATTTTTTTAGGGATAAAATTAACCCCTAATTTTTAATGCGATAAATGACTAAATGGGTCGCCAAAATTTAGGTGTCAACACGAGTCAATGATCTCGAGCTAGGTGGCATTACATATCAAAGAGGGGATCTTTCCGGTTATCTTATTACTTGCAATGAAATAATAAGATGTGATGGGAGATGGAAGTGGAATTGGCCCTCCATACTTGTTGTTGGACAAATCTATAATAAAGAATGAGGTGTTTGAGAAAAACTCCGTGGGCCACCATCCAACGAAATTATTGTTGGAAATAACTAAAGTATCAAGAGCAGGGGAGGAAAGTCTAAAGGAAGTGAGGTTCATCTTACCACGAAATTTGTTTGATTGCAAATCGAGTTCATACAGTTGTGGTGCTTCCAGCCAATGTGGGAAGATATCACTGAACTCGTTGTGACCAAGAACTAGTGTTGATAACTTCATGCATTTGACTAGGGAGCACAGTAATGGTCCGTGTAATTTATTGCTACTCAAGTGTAGAATTTCGAGATTTGTTATATTACCAAAACATGATGGCATATTCCTAGAGAAATTATTATTAGACAAAACTAAATATTTTAGTGAAGTAAGCTGACAAATTAAGGAGGGGATCTTGCTAGTAAAACCATTGTTGAAGGCAATAAATTCAGAAGTAGAAATGGAGGAATGGGGAGTGGGTCCGTGTAATTTATTGCTGCTCAAGTTTAGAACTTTGAGATTGGTTATATTACCAAAACATAATGGCATATTCCTAGAGAAATTTTTATTAGACAAAACTAGATATTTGAGTGAACTAAGCTAATAAATTAAGGAGGCGATCTCACTAGTAAAACCATTGTTGGAAGCAATAAAGTAAGAAGTAGAAGGTGGAGGAATGTGGAGTGGTCCATTGAATGAGTCGTTCCTAAGGTTAATCATTGACAATTTCTTCCCGTGCAACTGTTGTATATCTCCCTCCAAAAGGTTATTAGAAAGAATTAACGCTTCCAATGTATCATGGCTTATTCCCCAAAACCACATTGGGATCACCCCACTACTCCTATTCGAAGAATGGTCTAAGTGTGTTAATCTTTTCAATGAATTCAAGAAATAGGAAAACTTGGTCAAGTTGCAAGAATGCAACCGCAACACTTCAAGCTTCGGGAATGTACACTCAAGTATATCGTAGATTAGATTTAGTTCTTGAGAAACACATAGCTCTCGGAGACTTTTAAGCTTTGTAAATAATTCAAACTCTACAACCCCACTAAAGCTATTCTCATCAATTTGCAAAACTTGGAGTTGGTAGAGATTCCACATTGACAGGGAGATGTGTCCCGTAAATTTGCAATCGCCAAGATTTAAAATTATTAAATTCTTCATGTTATCAATTGAATTGGGTGTTTCTCCTTAAAAGCTCGTACGGTGGAGAGACAAGGACTCAAGAAAACTAGTCCAATTGGATTTGGGAAGAATCCCAGACATGTCCTCATTTAAACTTAAATTGAGAGTTGTAAGGCTCGGAAATCAAAAAATGGAATTTGGAAATATCCCCCCTAATAAACAAGAATAAACGCTCAGATAAGTCAAATAAGAAGATAGATTCGCAAAGGACTTTGGTGAAATCATGGGCATGTCAACTTCATCAAGAACAAGCTTCCTTAGTGTTGTTAAATTATAAACAAGCATTGTGAAAATTCAATTTTCCAATCTGAGATAAGAGAATGAGTATCTGTCCAAAATATAATTATTAGGGAGATCAAGCAACACCAACTTGGAGAGGCGAGATTTCGTGGGAACGGTATCCAAAAAGTGTGAACGAGAGAGATTAAGATGAGTCAATTTTGCAAATGTACTCAGATTAGGCGAAATGTTAAGCCAGCAAAGTCATTACCTAAAAGGTTAAGGCTCCAAAGATGGTGAAGGAGAAAGAGGGAGCTATTGGACTGGAGACTGCCATGAAGCCAACTGCAAGTAAGATTGAGACCGATGATGTTACCGGTGAAACTGTCACAAGTGACACTGTCCCACTGGTAGCAATCCACGCTCTTGTTCCATGAGTTTGTCTTTGGATAACATGTGACGTGGTCATCCCAATCACAAAAGTCCAATGCCTCCTTATCAAGCATGAAGGAATTCTTAAAATGCAACAAGGCATTGCGTTGGTCAGGAGGGCAAAGGGATGAAGCAAATTGAAAGGAGGAATGTAAGAAAAAGTTGAAACAGAGGAGGCAGAGGATCTTATGGCACCTCATTCTGCAATTTAGCATGCTAGTGAGTTTATTGGTGGTGGAGAAGAGTGCTTCCACTTATATAGCATTTCTAAAGTAGAAAGTGATCACGCCAGTCTTCTCTTAAAAGTTAAGTCAAAGTCTTCTTAAGTGATCGCAGAATTTCGATGGGAAAGAGCATTGGTGGGGTCAATTGAGTGTGGAAAATTATTAGTGCCATAGAATTTTCACTGGAAAACTCTTCTTGGAAATTAATCTCTCCAATACTTGTCGATGATTAATTTAAAAGAAATGCTTGTCAAGTATTTTATTGCTACAATTACGAGAAAATGGAAAGAAAAATACACGGTCTGGTAGAAATGACATTATTGGGGGTTACATATTCGGTTTTTTTTTTTTTTTAATTGACTTGGCCGGGTTTGTTGGGCATGAAAAATCTTTTAGTGCTATAAAATTTCCAAGGAAACGTCTTCTTAAAACGTCCTCTTGCGCTCAATGTCGTGCCATGTGTACAAATTCCATGTCACAGCACTAACAATTTGACTTGACAACTTACGAATTTGAGTTTCCTACATCCTTCAATCGCAATTTTTGTAGGTATTCGTAAATGAGCTAAAGAACGACAAAAACATATTCTTTATATTTCATTTGCTAGTAGAGAGAATTAGGGTGACTGTAACGTCAATTCATCCATTAAAAATATAGATAAAAATTCGTAACTTAGTTATCAAAAATTTAAAATTCTCTATGACAAAGCCCTTAAGCTTTTAATAGGATTATTAGGAAACTTTCATCATGATAAAATTATAACTTTGAATCTTTTCGGAATCTTTTCACTTCTTCACACAACTAGTTTTTAACATGACTTATGCTCCGTTTGATTCAAATTTCTCAAGGGGCTTTTAGCCTCTAAAACCCTTTGAGAAAATGCTGAGGTGTTTGACAAGCCTCTTGAAGTAGTTTTTGGCCAAATGCTAAGCTTGGGAATGTTGAAAGCTCAAAGCAAGAAGGGACTAGCTTTTCGAAGTAGCATTTGCAAAATGCTAAAACTACAGTTAAATATATTTTTTTTTTCCAAAACTATCATCACCAATTCTTTTTCCGATTTTGCCTCTCCTTTCTATTGTTCATCTTCTTTGCAAGGGCAAATAGTGATGTTGTGCATCCACGATATGGTCGGATAAGGTCGTGCGACCACTTGGGCGATGGTTGCCTGGGGTTGCACGACCTCAAGCCTTGTCGCCTAGGGTCGCGCGACTCTTACAGGGGGTTGCTGGAGGTCATGCGACCTTAGCGGCCGGCGCTAGATGTAGCTTGCTGGCGGCTTGAACCTTTCGTCATAGCTATTGAAAAGTTTGATTTCTTTCTAATAAAAAGAAGAAAAATTACAATCAAAACTCTTTGTGAAATTTTTTACCAAATACTACTTCACCCAAAGTTATTTTGCAAATGAGTTTTTACCGAACACAATTTACATTTCCCGAAAAGCTTTTGGCTTTCAGCGTTTGTTAGGGCACTAAATCAAACATTTAGCTTTTGCAATTTAGCATTTCCACTTATGGTAAAGTCCCTTTTGTATTGTGAAGTAATCAACACGAGTCTTTTCTATAAGGCCAAAGTCAAAGTCTTCTTAAAATGGCATTATTGGGACACAAAATTTCCATGGCAGTGGTCTCTTACGTGTGGAAAATTTTAGTGCAATGGAGATTTTCCATGGAAAAATCTTCTTGAAGCGTCTCGTGCATGCGATAACTTGGCATGTGTACAACACTAAATGTCATGGCACTCACAGTTCTACTTGATGATTGACAAATTTGACTATTTTCAATTCTTTAATTGCGGTTTTTGTCGGTATTTGTAAATGAACTAAAAATAAAATGCTTTGTCAAGAAAGTATTACCCGGTGATAGTGCTCCATTTTGCAAGTCGAGTCTTATTCACCAGTAAAGAGACTTAGAAAGATTTCTAATCAATAATTAGTAATTCCTTCTGATGATAAAGTCAGTAAACTTTTTACAGGATTACGAAGGAAATCTTCATTACAATGAAATTATAACTTTCAAAACCTGTTGTAATCTTTTAATGTCTTCATATGATTAGTTACTTAAATGATCTAACATGCCAATTATAATACTAGGCATTCGAATTCTTGTAAATTGTTTAAATGTGTATATAATAAGATCTTAGAGGGTGTGGGGGCACCTAATTGAACATTTACGTATCGATTATGTTAACATAAAATTTGGCATATTTTCCTGTTATGTGATGGAAAAGGTGCCAAAACAATGGATCAACTCAAAGAACAATTAAGCGAATGGGGCGTACTTCATAAATTGGGAATTTATGTAAATTGGTATATCTCGTTACCGAAGTACATCTTTTATTTATTTTACTTTTTTTTTTTTGGATAATAAAATGGGAAGAAGCTCGGATCCGAGAGCTCTCTACGATAAAAAAAAAAATTGCAGGGAAGTCATTTGGTGCCGATTTTTGTTGTCGGTCATGATTTGGGGACTTCACGATATTAATCCGCGACCCCTTTGTTGAGTTTGGAGGATTAGGCGTGATCCTTAATCATTTTAAGGGCTGCAGACACGATGATTGCTCGTGTAGCTTTTATCCATGACCGGGACCTGGATGATTAAGCATTGTGTTCGATGGTTTTTGCTTTGGCGATGCTTTTGGATCAAGAAATGATCCTTGTACGTGATGCTATTTGACTTCAATAGGGGAAATGCATCGAATGCTCTAATTTTGTGCTAAGAGAAAGAAATTGCTCACAATCATCATCTTTATGTGCGAAGTTCTTACGAGTATTAATTTCACTTGGAGTCTAATGTGGAAAGATTGGGACTGTTCACTGTAATGAAATATTCCATTACTTGCTGTCTAAATCTTTACTCAATTTAAATTGCATAAATCGTTGATGGGTTTACCTTCATGCATTAGAGCAGTTTTTCTTTTTCTCGTATGGAACTTACCGATGTGATCTTAATGCCATTAACTCTTTCTTAGCATGGATTTTGGTTTCCTTTTATTTGCCGATGTGGTTTTCTTTTATTTTTTTCTGAATGTCTATCTGTCTCTCTCCACTACATATTGTTTTTCTTCTTCTTCCTTAAATCCTACTAAACCAAAAAATCACAAGATTTACCAACCACAATAACAACACAAATTATGATTTGTAACCCCTCACGACTGCCAATTAAGTGGCCATGGCCATGAGCTCAAGGCTCGAGTGGCCATTCCTCGAATTTGTGACTCGAAAAGATCTTGCAAACCTGACCGCATCGAGCTCAAAGTTCAAGTTACCATGGCTGCCGTTAGCTCATATCGAGCAGCCATGGTCATGAGCTTGAGTGGCCATGGCATGCGCAAGCTTGAGCATGAATGGCTCTAATAGCCACAAGCTTAGAGCTTGAGTTGGCAGCCGTGGACTTCGCAATGGACTCCCATCTCTCTCAATTTGTATCTTTTTATTTATATTGTTGGATATGGTGCCAATGTGGTGCTACAGTGTGCAAGTCATAACACGACATGCATATAACTATGTCCGTGTCAATAGTCTATCTCAACAAAAAATCGACCTTCAAAGGAAAAAGTGTAACATCCTGATTTTAGACCTATGAGAAATGGCTATGAATTAGGTGTGCTAGTGGCAAGGATAAGCCATGGATCATTTCAAGATCTGGCCATATGCTGATTATGGATCTATCAAAGGAACGGTCATGAACCAATCCTATAACCACGATCATGGACCCAAGCGGTTTAGTTAATAGATGACTACCCATCAAGGTTGATTGAGAAATGGTCACAATCTCCACAGATCAATCGACTATCATGAATCGGTCCAAATGGCCATGTTCTGGTCGCCAGTGATTCCGCTTGGTCATGCGCCGGTCATAGACAAGCATGGTTTGACTCCGTATGACTGTGTGTTAGGTACGAATCTAACCGATCTTGAACGGCCACATGATAATTTGGAGTCAACCTGGATATGGCCTACGGCTAATCCAGGATTTGATCCACTCGGCCATAACCGATTTAAAGGCCGGTCATTGAATTCATGCCTTTAGCCACCAATCTAGCCAAGAAGGTAAACTTTGCCTACGACAACCACATTGAGAATGGCTTGCCACAAACCTTGGGTGTTTCAGAATGGTCATTAGGAGATGTACATAAAAAGCCCTTACTTGGTCTTGGTTACACTTCTGATGGCTTATTTACCATGAGTGTCATATTACTAGAATATGGACAAATTAGAACTCTCTAGAACACCCTAGCTTCTTCAAGAAGGAGGGTGACTCACCATTCCACCTAGATTTTTTTAGATTTGGCCATAATTACTAAGGATTCACCTTGGGAAATGAGCAAATAATTTAGGCCAAATGTCTCAATGAAAATGAGACACCTCAGGGCACATCATGACTAGTCTATGGCCATGATGCTAGCTCATTTTTTTTAGGGTGCCGCCTATCCATGATGAATTGTCTCTTAATAATGAGTTAAAGTACTCATGTGGCCCAATAAAAAGGAGACAAACAAGCCTTCAAATGATTACGTTAGGCCATTAGATCTCCACCTCATAAGCCTAGGTGTCCACTCAAAGATTTTCTAATAATCGCCAAAAGATTTACCTTGGAAAGGAAGTTGGTGACTCATTGGCTTAGGTGTCCATTGAAGATATGGTCATCATTACCATAAGATTCTCTTCGCAAAACAAGTACGTTAAGTCATGATGGCATGAAGTAGGTGGTCCAATAAGAAGATGATAACTATTTTCCCAGGACACTAGGTGTGCCACCTTGCAAACTAGGTTTGCCACCTTGATGGGATAGCCGTGCCACTTAAAGAAATGTGATTGGACCGCTTGGATGAGTAATGATGAGCTTGGTGCCTATAAATAGGAAGGGCTCCCATTCATTTCCATCACTTTAAGCCCTCTTACCACTCATGTCTATTTTCCCCTTCCATTCCTCTCTCTTGACCTCGCACCATCGCCCCTCGTCAAGTCATTCAAGCTAGTTCTTGAGGTTCATCTAGGTAAGTAAGATTCATATTTCTCCTCTAGGGGGGCAGACTCCATCGTTGAGTCTAGTTAGGTGCTTGTCCGTTCAAGCCGTGGGTAAAATGTTGGATACTTTGTTTTGTTTCCCCATGTTTATGCTTGGATGTATGCTTGAGTTGTTCGCTACAGGAATGATGCTAACATTCGCCTAGGTTGAGTTCAATGTGAGGCAAGGTCACCCAAGGCCTCAAGGCCTTAGATCGGCATCAAACCGTGCTTGCTCCAAGTCTTGCTCGGTGTGGGGATTGCCTAAGGTCGCAAGGTCTTAGATCAGCATTGAGGTGTGCCGGTTCTAAGTCTTGATTGATATGGGGATCACCCAAGCTCATGAGGTCTTGATAAGGCATTAAAGCATGCCGGTTCTATGTCTTGATTGGTGTGGGGACTTTGTACTTGACGTTTGAATCAAGCCATGAACCAAAGGTCATTCAATGCATGAAGTACGTTCACATCGAGTTGAGGCCAAGGTCCTTCGAGTTTAGGATCTTCACAAGAGCAAGGTGTACTTAAGCCTCAGGGTCTTGGATCGGCATTGACATGTGCCGTTTCCGAGCATTGTTTGGTGCGGAGATTGGCGCTAAGTGATCAATTCAAGTCATGGATCAAGGGTTGTTCTCAACATGTTTATTAGTGTAGTACAAGAATTCATGACACACACGTATATATGAGCACACCTTCGGGCCATGCATGTGTCGGCTACGAGAAAAGATAAGAAATGGCTTGTATGATGCATACATGCATGCATTTAAAGAGGAAAAAGCGCTCGTTGCTATACATCGTTGGTGGCGATGCCTCATTCATTGAGCGAGATGCCTCGGTTGAGCCGGGATGCCCTAGTTGAGCCGGGATGCTTAGATCTTGAACTCGAAAACCTCAGGAAGCTAGCTCCAAAAAGCCTTGGTCAAGTCGAGATGCCCTGATCGAGTTAGGAAGCCCAGCAAGAAGCTGGGAGCCCCGGTTGAGCCGGGAGGGCTTGGTCGAGTCAGGACAACGCTAAAAGAATTTGCTTGAGTACCGATTATACATAATCATGGGATGGCCAAGAGCCTAGAACGTCGCAAAAATAACCCTTGCCGCTCAAGACCCTAGAGATGGAGTTAAGGTCATGACAAAAAGCATAACCCAAGGAATGCTCGATGGTTTTTTATAAGTAGAGCAACGCCTTGTGAAAAGAAGAAAAGAAAACGGTAGGAGAATGAATTTGATTTTTGAGTAAATAATAATGACCAATTGAGACATTATCCATTTCTTTTTCTTTTTTTTTTACCAATGCTAGTTTTTGCTGGCCAGCCCTACTCTTCAAGCTTGAGAGGTAGGGTTCAATCACCACACCTCCCCCATCCAAATGGGATGCAAGCTAATTAGGCGAAACTTAAGCCATAGGAACTCATCTTAGATCCACTTTTGCTGTGGAAAATCATTTTCATAAAAGCACCATCAATCTCATTACACAAAAGTAAATTATGCAAAGCAAAGCTATATATCTCGACATATTCCGAGTAAATTAATGAGATAAGCAGTGATGGTGGCAGTGTAAAAGAGAATGCATTGCAAATGGAGCGAGATATGGACGAGAAAGGGACGTGACGTGCCCATCCTCATCCTCGTCTTAGCATCACCAAATCCAGCCCACATATTCACCTAATCAAAACAGAGATAAAAGCCATTATGGTGGTCATGGCGACCAAGGTGGGTAGGTCAAAAATACCCAATTTCTCTCTTGAGCATCGCGGCATACTAGAAAAGTCCTAACAAATCCCCCACGAATTCGCGAACCTCCTATGCCATCTCCGGGAATCGCAGCCACACAATCGCCCCCTTCCTTCCCCTCCCCCCTCTCTCTCCTTTTTCTTCTTATTTTTCTCGACTTTTGATGGAGAACCGTGGGACGATAAGGTGTACACAGCACACAACAGCGTTGGGGAGGTTCAGGTTAGTCAGATCTTTTAATTATTTAATCCTTTTTCCATTTTTTTCCAAAAAATAAAAATAAAAATAAAGAGAAATGATTTTCCAATATGGAGAAAAAGGGAAAGAGGAGGGAGGATCCACACCAGTGCAATTCGGCCATGATTTGTCGCATTGAGTGGTGGTGGGTTTTTTTCCTTTAGGGGGCTAGCTGTTCCTCCTCGTCACCCTCCCCTAGGGGTGAGCATCGGTCCGGGGTCAACCCTGGACCGACCCTAAGACCGGCCCAACCCCGCCGGTTCTGGTCCAATTCCCAAGGAGACTGGATTGGTCTTTGGTCTTAAAATTCCTGGACTAGCATTGTGCGGGTTGATCCTTGGTCCTGAGAGTTCCGGGTCGGTCCAACCCAAACCAACCCTAACTATATATATATATATATATATATATTATTTTTAATTTTTTATATAGAGAAAATCTTAAAATAAACGATGTCAACAACATTAAACAGCTCTTTAGTGATGAGTTCAAGTAATTTTACATTGTTCTTTAAGAACTTAGATTTTTAATGTCTTTTAAGGCGTCAATAGTCATAATATACGAAGGAGGAAAATGTTTTTGTGAAGAGTCCTCACAACGTCCAAAAAGGCATAAGCAGCTCCTTATGACATCATCCTCTAGTATTCGTTCTCTTCTGTCTTATTTGTCCTCTTAGTCTTCAATTTGCCAAAATCGAAAGAAACAACTTATTTGCTTGCCACTCAACACTCGCCTCGCTCGCTTTGGGTCACTCATGCCACTCGTCGCTCGATGCTTACTTGGCTTGTTGCTCCATGCTCAACATTCGATGCTCATTATGTTCGACGCTCATCCCACTTGACCCTCACTGCTTGCCTTTCTTAGCTGACCTTGCTCATCATCAAACCCATTAGGTCGGTATGGTCCTTAGTTGCCCTTTAAAGTAGTACAAAAAATGAAAATAAAAATTATCGGTTAATCCCAGGTTGACCCTAGAACCGGACCGAACCCATTGGATCAGCCTGGTCCTCAATGCCAAGCTCAATAGGGTCAATCCTCAATCCCAAAAATTGAGGACCAGCACTGTGCGGGTTAATTCTAGGGTTAGGGGTGGACCAGCCTAATCCGGACCATGCTCACCCCTACCCTCCCCTCCCCTTCCTCATCCCCTCCATCATTGTATCTGTCTCCCATCACTACATAAAGCTATTCGTATTTATTTATATTTATTTGAGAAAATTTAACAAACAAATTTTAAAATTACCAATACGCTTGCGGTGCTCATCATAAAAATTAATCTCTCCATTAAACATTACAATATTTTTGAATTGCATTGAAAGTTCTTGTGCGATTGCTGTAAATTATAATTTCGGTTCTCTTGGTTATTTTAAATTTTTTTGGGCAAAAATCATTATGTCAACATTTGACCTCAAAGAATTATTTAAGCTGACCATAAATCATTCCATTGGATCTGGCACACCTCAAGGGTACTAGCCCGAAACAAAATTTGCAAGAGAATTTCCAACACTACTTATATACTAAGACAAAAGATGTGAACAAAATAAGAGACTTTATAATTTATTTTTTTTAAATAGTCTCAACATAAGATTAAAAAAAAAAAAAAAAAACGCCCACAGCAAGGTAATGCCTTAGAGCGAACTGGCTGGAAGGCCCAACTTGTGCATGGACCAGGCTCAGCAAGAGGACTATGTTTAAAGAAGGCATGACATGAAAGAAAATTCATGGTAATTGGTTTTCATTCGTAAAGATAATGGCTGAAGATGTTTCTAAAAGTTTATTATTTTGAAGACTACAGTTTAGCATAAACCCACGCCATGGAGATCAATGAATTTTGCTAACCTTTGACTATTTGTATAACTTCTTATATTGAGGAGATCCATCACTCGTACAACTGTCCCAAGTTGATTTAATGAAACATAACATTAAGTACGTTCCACCCAAAGATTTACGCTTTGAATAGAAAAAAATAATTGATCCTGTGCACAGATTTCAGGGTTGATCCTTCAAGACATAATTCTTTGGCATATTAATTAATTAACTGACTTAGATTGAATGAGTGAAAGGTAGTCTTCACTTCCAATTCTTCATGGACATATAAAGTTATCCACATGGGAAGACGGAAAAGATAACTTTGAAGATTAATGGCACTTGGTTCATTTTCTTCTCTTGTATTTTACTTCTTCGTTATTTAAAGCCACGTGCTTGACAAATTATATTATTCATCTTCTTAATTCAACCGATACAAAATTGCACCAAGAAACATGGAGAAAGTACATTAGAAACAAGCCTTCATATAGGAAATGACATTTCAAGCTGTCCCGGTGACATCTCTATTAACTAAATTTACATTGCTAGTTTACAAAGATAGATTCCTCAAACACTTTCATTGTCCATGAAATTTGATGGCCTTTCGCTTTGTCTTCTTTATCCACTCGGTTGCTCTACTCTCCAGTATCCTTATACCTTGTATGAGCCATTTGGGCCTTCCTGTTTCAAATGCAATGTATGCTATCGAATTCCCAATTACAATTCCCGATGCATAGCCAATCCACAGTGTTTTCTGTTTCAACCAACTCTCATGCCCTTCGCGGTCAAAAGTTAATAAGGATGATGGTGCAGGAGGAGGAGGTTGGGCATTGCTAGTGCATGCTTTTGGCAATGGAGTTCCACATAAGCCCAGATTCCCATCAAATGAGTCGCTTGAAAATGTGCTCAATTGCTTGTATTGTGGAATTTGACCGGTGAGTTGGTTCTTTGAGAGGTTTAAGTACCCAAGAAATGTCAAATCTCCCAATTTTCGAGGAATCAACCCACTAAAATTATTTGAAGAAAGATCAAGCCACTCAAGATTAGTCAAGTTCTCTAGAGTTGGTGGTATGGAACCCATAAGATGGTTATGAGAAAGGTTGAGCCCTACGAGAGAGTGAAGATGTCCAATAACTTCGGGGATATTCCCTTGGAAAGAATTGCACGACAAGTCAATAATTGTGAGGAAGGTCAAGATCCTCACTAGCTGAACCTCTAGCCCTTTCATCATCACAGCCACCGAATTTTCGTATGTCCCCCCTCTCAAATCTCGTGTCATATATGATGTTGTGTCTTGCACATTTTCAACATTCATCATGCCTTTAAGGTTCATCATCAAGTTTGCTGGCAAAGGACCGCTAAAGCTGTTGTTGGAGAGGTCCAAAATGTGTAACTTGGGAAAGAGGTGAACTCCCATGGGAATATCCAAAAGACCCTTCAAATTGTTGGACCTTAAAACCAGAACTTTTAGCTTTGGGAGTGTTCCTAACCATCTTGGAAATGTATCATCTATCTGATTGTGACTGAGATCTAGAATTTCTAGATATCTACATTTGACAAGTGATTGGGGCAATGTGCCTTCAAACTGATTTCGACTCAAGTCAAGAGTCCTCAAGTGACTTCTCGAAGAAAAAAATTGAGGAATTGTGCCCTCAAGGTGATTCATTCGCAAGTTTAAAACTGATAGATTGGTGCTAAAATTTGTTAAGCACCAAGGCAAGTTACCCGTTAAGCTATTGTTGGACAAGTCAATGATCATGAGATGCATGGCATTGCATATCAAAGAGGGGATCTTTCCTGTTATCTTATTACTTGCAATGGAATAATAAAATGTAACAGGAGATGGAAGTGGAATTGGCCCTCCAAACTTGTTGTTGGACAAATCTATAACAACTAATGAGGTGTTTGAGAAAAACTCTATGGGCCACTGTCCAATGAAATTGTTGTTCGAAATAGATAAACTTTGAAGAGCGGGGAAGGAGAGTCCAAAGGCAGTGAGGTTGATCCTACCATAAAATTTGTTTGATTGCAAATCAAGGTCATACAGTTGCGGTGCTTCTAGCCAATGTGGGAAGATATCACTGAACTCGTTGTATTCAAAAACTAGTGTTGATAAGTTCACGCATTTGACTAAAGAGCGCGGTAATGGTCCTCGTAATTTATTGTTGCTCAAGTCTAGAATCTTGAGATTGGTTATATTACCAAAACATGAAGGTATATTCCCAGAGAGATTATTGTTAGATAACTTTAACTGTTGGAGGGAACTAGATTGACAAATCAATGAGGGGATCTCGCTAGTGAAACCATTGTCAGAGGCAATAAAGGAATGAGTAGAAGGTGGAGGAATGGGGAGTGGTCCATGGAATGAATTGTTCTCAATGCTAATATACTGCAAGTTCTTCCAACGCAACTGTTGTATACGTCCCTCCAGAAGGTTACTAGAAAGATCTAACATTTCCAATGTATCACGACTTATTCCCCAAAACCACATTGGGATCTCCCCACTAATCCTATTTGAAGAGAGGTCTAAGGATCTTAATCTTTTCAACGAATTCAAGAAATAGGGAAACTTGGTCAAGTTGCAAGAGTACAACATCAACGTTTCAAGGCTTTGGAGATTTTTAAGCTTTGTAAATTTTTCAAACTCTACAACCCCGCTAAAGCTATTCCCGGCAATGGACAAAACTTGGAGTTGATTGAGATCCCACATTGACGAAGGGATGTGTCCTGTGAATTCACAATAGCTAAGATCTAAAGTAGTTAAATTCTTCATGTTACCAATTGAATCGGGTATTTCTCCCGAAAAGTTTGTAGACTTGAGAGACAATGACTCAAGAGGACTAGTCCAATTGAATTTGGGAAGAATCCCAGACAAGTCATAATTCTCACTTATATTGAGAGTAGTGAGGCTCGGTAATCGAAAAACAGTGTTTGAAAATATCCCTCCTAAGGAACAAGAACAAATGCTTAGATATGTCAAAGAAGAAGACAAATTCGCAAAGGACTTTGGTGAAACCATGGACATGTTTACTTCATCAAGAACAAGCTTCCTCAGTGTTGTTAAATTATGAACAAGCATTGTGAAAATTGAATTTTCCAATCTGACATAAGATAACCAGTGTCCGTTGGCAATGTAATTGTTAGAGAGATCAAGCGACACTAGCTTGGAGAGGCGAGAGATTTCACTGGGAATGATACCAAAAAAGTGTGAATAAGAGAGATTCAGATGAGTCAATTGTGCAAATGCACTCAGATTAGGCGAAATATGTGAGCCAACAAAGTTATTACCGCTAAGGTTGAGGATCCGAAGATGACGAAGGAGAAAGAGGGAGCTATTGGACTGGAGACTGCCATGAAGCCAACTGCAAGTAAGATCGAGACCGATGATGTTACTAGTGACACCGTCACAAGTGACACCATCCCACGAGCAGCAATCCATAGTCTTGTTCCATGAGTTTGTCTTTGGATAAGATTGGAACCCATCACAATAGTACGATGCCTTGCTATGAAGCATGAAGGAATTCTTAAAATGGAGCAAGGCATCACGTTGGTCAGGAGGGCAAAGGGGCGAAGCAAAGCAAAGGGTAGAATGCAAGAAAAAGTGGAAACAAAGGAGGCAGAAGATCAGATGCCACCCCATTTTGCAATTTAGCATGCGTGTGAGTTTATTGGTAAAGGAGGGTGCTTCCACTTATAAAGGCCTATGATATCGTGAAGTGGTCAACACGAGTCTTCTCAATAAAGTCAAAGTCAAGGTCTTCTTAAGATGGCATTATTGAGAACAAAATTTCCATGGTGGTGATCTCTTACGTGTGGAAAATTCTTGGTGCTGTAGAAATTTCCATGGAAAAATCTTCTTGAAACGTCTTGCGCGAACAATATCTTGCCACGCGTATAACAACCAATGTCATGGCATCCACATCTCTACTTGACGATTGACGAATCTGACTGTTTTTAACATTGAAATATTTTTACGTCTTCACATGATTAGTTACTTACACGACCCAATATGCCTATTATACTGGGTGTCCGATTTACCATAAATTGTTCTTAACATGATAAGGTTTTAGAGTCTGTTGGGCACTAAATTGAAATTTATGTACTGATTATATTAACACAAAATTCGGCATATTTTCCTCGCATGTGATGAAAAAGGTGCCGAAACAATGGATCGACTCAAAGAACGATTAAGCGAATGGGTCGTATTCTGTAGGTCGATAATTTATGTAAATTGGTCCATCTCGTTATCAAAATACATCTTTTGTTTGTTTTGCTTTTTTTTTTTTTATAAATGATAAAATGGGGAGAAGCTTGGATCCGAGATTGATTTTCGAGTGAAAGTACCAAGCGACGTTCTCCCTTTTTTTCCCCATGTGATGCCGACCCCACCCTCAGACAAAAGAGGTAGGGACCAAACTCCCTACATTTTATTTCTATTTTCTGGATTATCTAGATACACTACTTGACAATACATGTTATCTTAATTTCACTTTTCCGATTGTGTAAATTTCTAATGGATTTACTTTATTCACTTTAAAGCAAGCTAAAAAAGTGCTTTTAGAACGTGTAAAATACGATCGGTCCCTCTAGAATGCCGACAAATGTATTGGTGGGGGAGGGTGCTTCCACTTATAAAGCACATCTCTATCATGAAGTGGTCAACACGGACCATCTGTAGAAGGTCAAAGTCAAAGTCATTTTAAATGACATTAATGGGACACAAAATTACTGTGGTGGGGTCACTTAGGTGTGGAAAATTCTTAGTGCCATGAATAATTCCATAATTTTTTTTTCTTGGAACGTATCATGCACGCTATGCCTAATCACGTGCACAACACCCCTTCATCACGGCACTCACGACTCTATTTTACAATTGACGAATATGACAATCATACATTCTTTAATTGCATTTCTATCGATATTTGTAAATGAGCTAAAAAGATTACGCTTTGTCAATGCCTCACTACAAAGTATCTACCCAATGCCAATGCTCCGTTTTGCTAGTCAAATCTCATTTGCCAATAAAGAGACTTAGTGAGCTATCAACAATCAGGCGTTTCTTATGACAAAGCTAGTAAGCTTTTCATGGGATTACTAGGAATCTTCATTACTGTTACAATATTTAAATATTATACTATGTATTTGTCTACTAGTCTAAACTTTTATAATAGTTGACAATAATACCATGAAATCTAATATAGTATCGAGTAAGAACTTTTGAGTTCAAATCTTTTTAGGCATTTATTTTTTGCTGAGAAAATTATCAAAAAAGTCATAAACCTATTGCAATTGTGTCAATTCGGTCTTAAACTTATTTTTTTGACCAATTGAGTCATAAACCTTTTACAATTATTCCCGATCAATCCATCCGACCAAAATTGGCCGGCTGGCGACGCGTGGCAGCCAATTGGTGCCGGTGAGCATTTTTTAATAATATTTATTTTTAAAATATTTTTATTAATTTTTTTCCTTTTTCCTCTTTTTTTACCCCTCCTCCCTCCTTCTTCCTTTGGCTCCAACGATCGGTCGGGCTGGCGGTCGCGGGACCGAGGCAATTCAGTGAGGTGAGCCCTCGCTAGACGTGACGGCGAGCCCCCCTCACCGGATCTGGCGAGGGCTCGCCTCGCTCGGCAATCGTGAGGCGAGCCCTCGCCGGATTCGACGGGGTTTTGGCGAGCCCCCCTCCTCGGCGGTTAAAGCTCTTTCCGGGGGCGATTTTGCCAATGGTGCGGTCCGGTTTGACGACGGTGGGTGGGTTGGCTTTTTTGCTTAGGATTTTGGGGGGTTGTTGTTCCTGAGGCTGATCCAGCCCCATGAGGGGCTCATTGGCCCCGACGACTTCCGGCAGGGGGCTCGGGCACTGGGGGGACTCATGCCTTGTGCTGACCTCCGATCCAAGCTGCGGTTTTGCTGGACGACTGATCTCCACAAGCACTTTGTTGACACCATCACCTAGCTCAGCAGAGCGAGCAGCAAGTCCCCGCCAGATCTGGTGAGGGCTCGCCTCGCGATCGCCAGATCCGGCGGGGGCTCGCCTCGTCAGATTGCCTCAGTTCAGCAATCGGCCAGGTTGGCTGATCGCCGGAGCCAAATGAAGGAGGAGGGAGGAGGGAGGAAGAGGAAAGAGGGGAAAAAAAATAATAAAAATAAAGAAAAATTTTAAAAATAAAATATTATTAAAAAAAAGCTCGCTGACGCCGGCTGGCTACCATGTCAGCGTCGGCCGGCCAATTTTGGCCAATGGATTAATCGGGAATAATTGTAAAAGATTTATGACTCAATTGGTAAAAAAATAAGTTTATGACTGAATTGGCACAATTGCAATAGGTTTAGGATTTTTTTGGTATTTTTTCCATTTTTTGCTTCTCCAATGAAATATCTCAGTACTTAGTACTAGACAAAAGAACCAAATTAAGTGTGCTGGTGAGTATTAGAATATTTCAATATTCTCTCCTTCATTGAATGCACAAGCTCCAATTAACCAAATTTAGAGTCAGGAAAGATACATTGAGAAAACCCATATAAATCAATGACCTGATAAGACAAAATAAAGGTCCGAGGGCTTTGCATGGTCTGTATAGGACATCGAACATAATCTTGATTCCACTCTTTTCTCTTTTCAAATCGTGTAAATTTTTGATGGGTTTACTTTACACACATCAGATTGGGCTAAAAAGTGCCATTAAAATATGACCAAAACCTTTTGTTTGAGCCGGCAAAAGGCTTGATTTCTTCATAATAAAAAAAAATTACATTCAAAACTCTTGAGAATTTTTTTTTACCAAATACTATTTCACCGAAAATTGTTATGCAAATGAGTTTTTACCAAACGCAATTTGTATTTTTCAAAGGACTTCGGCTTTCAGCATTGCATTGCATCTAAAACCCATTTCTAAAGTCGAACCAAACCCACCCTTAATGTGCTTGTTATATTAGGCAATTGGATTATTCTAAATTGTTTTTAACATGTAATAAAAGGTCTCAGAGAATGTCAAGGCACTAAATTGAACATTTATTTTTTGGTTGCATAAACATAAGATTCTACACATTTTCCTCGTAAGTGATGGAAAAGATGTTTATCTTTGGATAAGACACGACATGGCCATTCTCGTTGCAAGAGTCCGACGCCATGCTATCAAGCATGAAGGAATTTTTAAAAAGGAGCAAGATATTGCGTTGGTCAGGATGGCAAAGGGGTGAAGGAAAGCGAAGGAAGGAATGAAGGAACAAGTGGAAACAAAGGAGATAGAGGAATCAACGCCTTTCCATTTTGCAATTCAGCATGCAAGTGAGTTTATTGACCGGGTAGGTGCTTCCACTTACGATAAAGCCCTTTTGTATCTTGAAGTGATCAACACGAGTCTCCTCTAGAAGTTTAAAGTCAAAGTCTTCCTAAAATGACATTATTGAGACACAAAATTTCCATGGTGGTGGTCGTGTGTGGAAAATTGGACACAGAATTTCTATGTGGTGGTTTCATGTGTGTGGAAAATTCTTTGTGCCATAAAAATTTCCATGAAAAAATCTTCTTGAAACGCTTGAGCGCGATATCTTACCACGTGTCCAACACGCCATGTCACGACACTCACAACTCTACTTGACAATTGACAAATTTGACCATTTAGAATTATTTAATTGTAATTTTTATCAGTATTTGTAAATGAGCTAAAAGTAATATACTTTGCCGATGCCTTGCCAAAAAGTATTATCTGATGAGAATGCTCCCTTTTGCAAGCCAAATCTTATTTGCCAGCATTGAGACTTGAGGAGGTTTTTAATCGATAATTAGTAATTCTTAGGACAAAGTCAGTAAGCTTTTTATAGGATTACTAGGAAATCTTCATTACGATGAAATTATAACTTTCAAAACCTATCAAAATCCTAATTACATGACCTACTATGCCATTCTATTAGGTGCGCGATTTATGTAAATTGTTTAAACGTGTATTGAGTAAGGTCTTAGAGTATGTCGGGGCATTAACTTGAACATTAACATTTTCCTATTTTCCTCATATGTGATAGAAAAGGTGCCAAAACAATGGATCAACTCAAAAAAACAATTGAGTTAATAGGGGCAATTGATAGATCAAGAATTTACGTAAAGTGGGCTATCTCGTTATCAATGTACATCTTTTACTTGCTTTGTCTCCTATTATCGACAAAGCGGGGAGAAGTCGGTATCTGAGACCACTCTTTCATAAAAATTTTCAAGGAAGGTGTTTGGTGTCTAATTATTTTAAAGGTTTGAGACATGATGAATGTCCGTCTAGCTTTATCCATGACCGGGGCTCGATGATTAAGCATTGTGTTCGATGGTTGTGTTGATGCTTTTATTCCAAGAAATCATCCTTCTACGTGATGCCGTTGACTTTAATAGGGTATTACACTAAGCTCTTACTAGTATTACTTTCACCAGTGCCGATATGTCCATTTAAGGTGGCAGGAGTATGACGTGGAAAGCTTGCACATAAAGATCGTATTGAAAAAAATTTGGTGCTCGTGATCTAGTTACAGTTTTTGATCAATTGATAGTTCACGACGGCCAAAGATCTTTTTCCATGTTGGATTCCTGCCCACTTCGTTGAACACAGAGCTTCAAGTAACCAAATTTAGAGTCTGAAATATTTCATTAGAAAAGACATATAAATTTAACAATTTGATGGGACAAATTAAAGGTTTATGGACTCCGTACGGCTCATTTAGGCAAGGTACGCTATTTCTATTTTTTTAAGTCATCAAGGTGTGTTACATGACAACACATCTAATTATATTATCTCAATTCCATTCTTTTCACTTTTCAAATTGTGTAAATTTCTAATGGTTTACTTTACATACATCAAAACAAGATGAAAAGGTGCCATTAGAGCATGTAAAATTCCCTCTCTCCCTCTAGTTTTGCTCGGAAAACCAAACCCTCCTTTTAATTTTGAACCTTAAAAAAAAATAGATAAAAGACATTAATTTTCGAGTAAAAGCACCAACGGCGTGACATTCTCCCTTTTCTTCTCTCGACATGTGTGCCCGCCCCATCCAAATCCCACAGGTAGGGACCGAACTCCTTTATCTCCTCCACCAAATCGAATGGGTAATCAAAAAGGTTGAGCTTGATTGACTTGATATGAACTTATCTAAGATTTAAATTTGTTTCATAAGAATATCATTGATATTGTTGCACGAGTGATTTATGCAAAATATCTTCACATATTCTTAATTAATTCATGAGATCAAGTACAATTGTGTAAAGGAAATTTTTTTCCATCGAAATATAAATGATACATAAATCAATATCAACATATGGAAAAAGAAGGGATCCAGTGCTTTTTCTTCCGCGATTTGTTTCCTCGAGTGGTGGTTTCGCTTTGAGGGCCAGCTATCCCTCGCCTTCCTTATCTTCTCCCCATCATTGTCTCAAATCTAAAAAAATCGGTTCATTTTCGTTTTACTAAGCATTTTTAATCAATAAATTTTAAATTACTAATAAACTCGCAGTTCGCATTATGAAAAATTAGTCGCTCTCTTAAACATTATAGTATTTTCACATCTAATCACTTAATAAAAAGCTTGTTTGTTAAAAATTCAGTGGCGAAAGGAAATAATACGTCAATAGTTAAAATTTTGTTCTAACTTAAAAAAGATATAAGCACATTATCTGTAAATTCACGTGTCAATCATTAGTAAGGTGTGAATATTTTAGGGATTTTGGATTTGACAGAAGTCGAAATGCGTTTACTAAAATATTTTAATAATGTGGGAGTCAATTTTTCGGTTCTCTTGATTATCCTAGGTTTTCATGTGTAAAGAACATTAAATGAACATCCAACCTAAAAGATTAAGGTAAACTGATCAAAATTACTCCATCAGATTAAATGCACACAGATATATGAGCTGAAACCAAATTTGCAAGAGAAATTCCAAACGTTACTTCCATATTAAGATACCATACACGTGATTAAAATAAGAGACGGTCTGAATTGAAAAAGGAAAAAAGAAGAAAAAAGTAGGATCCCACCATTAAAAAGAAATTATAGAGCAAGGTATGGTCTTAAACATATTGGCTGGAAGGCCCAACATCTGGATGGGCCAGGCTCAGCAAGAGGCCTATTGGAGAAAGAAGGCATTAAAAAAAAAACCTTGGTAATTGATTTCACTCGTAAAGAAGAGCACAGTTAAAGATGGTTCTGAAGTCAGTCAACTGTTTTGCGGACCAAGGTTCAGCAGAAACGTTGCCATTTTGAAATTGATGAATGACTACGAACATAACTTCACACATTAATGTGACCAACCAATCGTATATACGTCCTAAGTAAATATGACAAAACATAAAATTAAGGATGTTTCTACCTAAATATCTTTGTTAGAGTGTGTATGACAAAATTTCTGTTTCTCGATTTCTCTGTTTCTCTGTTTCCCAGAACAGATTTGGAACGGAAATCCGTTTGGTAACGCAATTTGATTTCTCTATTTCTGAAACAGATTTCTATTCCAAAAATAGAGAAATTGAAGAAATCAGAAACTGAAATTTTTAACTTCTCGGTTTCGAAATAGAAATCGAAGCTGAAATCAAACCATATAAAATAACCTTGCACTTTCTTGCTAACTTAATTCACTTATAACCACAACTTCACAAATTATTGTTAATTTTCTTTTTCTTATTTTGCTCGTGTTTTTTTTTCATTTTTTTTTTTTTTTTTTTTTTTGATAACTTCCTCTTTAGGATGAAAGGCAATCGAATGGGTCCCCAATTTTAAAAAACGACCAAAATTTTCAAATGCTTACTTAAAAACAATGGAGCTCTTTCCTCCTAGAAAAGGCATGCGCATGATCAGTTGAAGAAAAAGTTCTTACGTAATAGATGAATAAAAAACATGCCTAGAAATTTAACCTCATTTCTTTACGGATTCAAAATTCTTGTAAAATCAAAATAATTAAATTGTTACACAATCTTGAATTTTAATTCGAATGTAAGAGATTCAAGAGAATCTCTCTCTTTGCTATGCAATGGCCATTAAAGGTTCATTGAGCAACAATAAAGAAATTAGAGATGAGCAACTAGACTGATTTAATTCGAGAATCACAATAAACCGACCTTCTCCCGATTGGCTCCTAACCATAAACATTACTTCAAGGTAGAATTCTCATATATTCATTTACATCATCAATTTTATAATACTAGTCTTTGATAAAATGATAAGGCTGTATAGGCACCATTGATGGCACCCATATTCATTCTTCTGCAGTACTTGTCTGAACCTATGTAAGATGAGCTTGCAAATGATACATTGACCAAGGAGGGAAATCAAATAAATACGCTTAGAAAAACCATTGCCAATAAAATGGCAAGGAATAATAATATGCCGGAAATTCCATGAAATTGTATTTTTAACTTTTGTAATGTATTAGTATTATTTCGACTATTATTTTGTATTTGAAGATTTCCTATGTTGTTTTAGTATTATTTCGACTATTATTTTGTATTTGAGGATTTCCTATGTTGTTATCTAATCAATTTCTATTCCTAGAAATAGAAATTTTATTTTGTTATCAAACGGATTTTTGTTTCAGAAATAGAAATTTCGAGTCGTTATCAAACGGGTTTCTTTGCTCAGAAACTTATCCGGGGAATAGAAATTAAGAAATTGATTTCTAGCCAGAAATCAATTTCTGTTTCAGAAATTTTATCATGCGCAGTCTTAGAGACCAGGTTCCATTTTCATAGATCTGTTGAGGAGAGCTTGTACAGCTCATGGTTTCAGTCAAGCCCAAAAAGCAGGTCATGTGTCAATGTCACCGGGCCGAATGGTTTTGGGCCTCTGAGGTGAGCTCTTGGATGCGTACAGCTAAGACACATTCCTGCAAATCAAACCTAACAAGTGAGATCAGAGTACAAAGAAAGCATTCTTTGTAATCTTCTATGAGTAATGATGATGCTATCATGATAATTCTTGGTGTAAAACTGAATTTTGAATATTGACTTTATTGGGGAGGTAAATAAAGGGCGTCGATCGATATTGGTGCGTAGGAACTTGGATTCATCTCGAACTGTTGCCTTATTTGAGGGCCTATTTTGCTCATTTTCTCTGTCTGCTTGCCGTAGCAGGCGCCTAATCTTTGCCATCTCTAGAGATAAATCCAGTCCCCTGGACATGGATCTCGTTGCGGAACCCCCTGGCTTACGCTCTATGGTCATTATTTGCCGCCTCATTCGTCGTCAAAGCCCAAGCCATCATAGACACTGGCTAGTTGCAAAACTTTGAGCAGCTAATGTTTCGTGAGCTGCAAGCTACAAAGCCTATACTTGTTCCTGTTTTGCTGTATTGGGCCTTTTCGCTCTCTCTCATATGCCCATAATCCATCCTTTTCCCCCCGAGGAGAGGACCCCCATAATCGATATTTATGGCTCGTTTGGTTTGATTTTGGGGAATACATTTGCAAAAATGCAAATACCTTTGGGTGAATGGGGTATTCTGAAATGCAAATAACGTTTGGTAAAATTTGCATTGAGAAACAATTTTAGCCAAAATACTGTTTGGTAAAATTTGCATTTGTAAATGACTTTTATTAAATTTAAAAAACAAAAAAATATTTGTATTTTTGTTTTGAAATCTGGCCCCGAGACCGCCGGATTTGGCCGAATCTGGCCCCCGGATGGTCGCTAGGGGTCAGGCGACCCCAAGCGATGGCCGCCTAGGATCGCCCGACCTCAGGCGGCTGTCGTTTGGGGTCGCCTGACCTCAGGCATCCATCGCCTAGGGTCGCCCGACCCCGGCGACCCTCACCCGAGGTCGTGCGACCTCAAGCGGCCGCCTGGGTCGCGCAATTTAGGCCATCAGTTGCGACCTAGGCGTCGCCTGAGGTCCGGCGACGGTCGCCGGGGTCGAGTGACCCTCAGGCGGCGGTCGCCAGTGCGCGCGAGGCCTTGGCCGACGGTCGTTGGCCTCTAATCGGCTTCTCCATCTTCTTCGGTGAACAGTAACCGGAACTTGCATTCCAAAAATGCAAGTTCCTAGAGGATCTCTAGACCTGCTTTGAACTAAGGGCCCTTAAAGTCATTTGGAGATACAATTACATCTCGCCAAAGTCGCCCAAAAATTCAAACCAAACGCGTTTGCATTTGGCCAAGGAACTTTAGAGTCCCAAAGCCGAACCAAACGGGGCCTTAAACCCCTGACTGCACTTGCATAGACGCACAAACAATAACAACACACACTGCCTCTAGTTTATGAACCATGTAAATACGTATGAATACACACGTACAGGATTCTTGAATCACGGTATGACAAACTTAGCATTAATCTCAGTAAGCATAGCCAGACTGTAAGATTTGCATGCAAAGGGTCAGGCTGAGGAAAGTCTTAACGCTTCCGACGGTGTTCTCTCTTTTTTCCCTTCTTAGGAGTAAGTCATTCTTTTTGTCTTTAGTGGGAAGAGATCATGCTATCTCACCGAACATACTTTGTTTTCCATGTTTTATACTCGTCCCCTCAATTACCAACTGTTTCTAGAAGCAAAAAAAAAAAAAAAAAACTCAAATCCTCTTTCAAAACTTATTAATTTAACTCCCAACTATTTCTAGAAGCAAAAGAAGACAGAGAGCAAAGTAAAGCATTAGAGCGAACTAGCCGGAAGGCCCAACTTGCTAATGGGCTGGCCTCAGCAAGAGGCCTATATTAAAAGAAGGCATGAGAAGAAAATTCGTGGTAATTGGTTTTCAGTCATAAAGAGCATGGCTTAAGATTTTCTTGCAAAATCATTGTTTTGGAGATCGATAAATTCTGCTAACCACCGACTATTCATATAACTTCGTTAATTGACGTGATCCACCACTCATACAAATGTCTTAAGTTGACAAATGAAACATTATATTAAGCACGGTTCAGCCACAGATCTATTTTTGAATAGAAAAAACAGTAAATTCTATACACAGATTTCAGTGCCAATTCTTCTAAACATAATTCTTTGGCAGATTAATCTATTAACGACTTTGACTGAATGAGTTAAGCCTAGTCTTCACTTCTAACTCTTCACAGACAATTAAAAGTTACGCACACAAGAAGATGGAAAGGATAACATAAGAGGTTGGTGCCACTTGCTTTCTCTTTTTTTTTTTAATTGTTTTGTTTTTTAATTCTTCTTTATTTAAAGCCGTGTGCTCGGCAGATCATATTATTCATCTTCTCAATTCAACTGTTATACAATTGCACTGAGAAACAAGAAGGGCAAACGATAGAAACAAGCCTTCATAAGGGAAATGACATTTCAAGTTGGTATGGTGACATCTTTAGTAATTGAATTTACAATGCTAGTTTACAAAAACAACTCCTCAAACAATTTCATTGTCCATGAAATTTGATGGCCTTACCTTTTGGCTTCTCCGTCCACTCGATAGTGTTTCTCTCCAGCATTCTTACACATTGCATGAGCCATTTGGGCCTTTCTGTTTCAAATGCAATGTATGCTAACGAAATCACAATTATGATTTTCGATGCATAACCTATCCATATTGTTTTTTGTTTGAACCAAGTCTCGTGCTCTTCACGATTGAAAGTTGATGAGGATGGTGGTGGAGGAGATTGCGCATTGCCAAGGCATGCTTTTGGCAATGGAGTTCCACATAGACTTGGATTCCCACTAAATGAGTCGCTTGAAAATGTGCCCAATTGCTTATCTTGAGGAATTTGACCAGTCAGTTGGTTTTTCGAGAGGTTTAAATATCCAAGGAATGCCAAATCTCCCAATTCTCTAGGAATTGCCCCCACTAAGCTTGTTTAAAGAAAGATCAAGCCATCCAAGATTAGTTAAGTTCCCTAGACTCAGAGGGATGGAACCTGTAAAATGATTATAAGAAAGGTTGAGCCCTACAAGAGAGTGAAGATTTCCAATAACCTCAGAGCTCTTCCCTTGGAAAGAGTTGCGACAAGTCGATGATTGTGAGGAAGGTTAGGATCTTCACTAGCCCAATCTCTTGCCCTTTCATGGTCACAGTTATGGAGTTTTCATATGACCTTAATCGGATACTCCGTTCCCTAAGATACCTTGTGATATATAATGATTCATCTTGCCCATTTTTACCATTCTTCATGGCTTTAACGTTTTTTATGAAGTTGCTTGGCAAAGGACCACTAAAGTTGTTGTTGGAGAGATTTAAAATGCGTAACTTGGGAAAGAGATGTGCTCCTTGGGAATATTCAAAAGATCCTTCAAATTGTTGGATCTCAAAACAAGAACTTTTAGTTCTAAAAGTGTTCCTAGCCATTATGGGAATGTATCCTCTATTTAATTGTCACTAAGATCAAGAACTTGCATATTTTTATATTTGACAAGTGACTAGGGCAATATGCCTTCAAATCGATTCTGACTCAAGTCAAGAGTCATGAAGCTACTTGTTAAAGAAAAGAATTGACGAATTGTGCCCTCAAGGTAGTTCATTCGCAAGTTCGAAATTGGCAAACTAGTGCTAAAATCTATCAAGCTCCGAGGCCAGCTACCTGATAAGCTGTTGTTGGACAAATGGGCGATCTTGAGCTTGGCAAAATTGCATGTCAAAGAGGGGATTTTTCCTATTATCTTATTGCTTGCAAAAACATAATAAAATGTGACAGGAGATGGAAGTGTTATCGGCCCTCCAAACTTATTGTTGGACAACTTTATAATAGCCAATGAGGTATTTGAGAAAACCTCTATGGGCCACCGTCCAATGAAATTGTTTTATGAAATAGATTAAATTTGAAGAGTAGGGAAGAAGAGTCCAAAGGTATTTAGGTTGACCCTACCATGAAATTTGTTTGATTGCAAGCTAAGGTTATGATCGAGAATTAACATCGATAAGTTCACGCATTTCACTAGGGAGCATGGTAATGGTCCTTGTAATTTATTACTCAAGTTTAGACGCTCAAGATTGGTTATATTACCAAAACATGGTGGTATATTGCTAGAGAGATTATTGCGAGACAAATATACAAGTTCAAGTGAGCTCAACTGGCAAAGGGAAGAGGGTATCTCACCGGTGAAACGATTGTTTTGGGCAAAAAACCTAGAAGTTGAAGATGGAAGGATTGGAATTGATCCTTGGAATGAATTAATCTTAAGGCGAATAGATGACAATCTCTTCTAATGCAATTTTTGTATGCCTCCCTCCAAAAGGTTGTGAGAAAGATCCATAGTTTTCAATATATTACGGCTTACTCCTCAAAATCACCTTGGGATCTCCCCACTAATTCTATTTGAAGAGAGGTCTAAGTATCTTAATCTTTTTAATGAATTCAGGAAATAGGGAAACTTAGTCAAGTTGCAAGAAGGCAACCGCAGCACTTCAAGTTTTGGGAATGTATACTTTAGTGTATAGTAGATTAGATTTAGTTCTTGAGAAACCAAAAACTCTCGAAGATTTTTAAGCTTTGCAAATATTTCAAAATCTACAACCCTACCAAAGCTATTCCCCGCAATATATAGAACTTGGAGTTACTTGAGATCTGTCAATGATGATGGGATGTGTCTTGTGAATTTGCACATTCGAGGATTTAAAATTGTTAAACTCTTCAAGGTACAAATTGAATCGGGTATTTCTCCCAAAAAGCTCATATACTAGAGAGATAGAGAATCAAGAGGACTAATCCAATTAGATTTGGGAAGAATCCCAGACATGTCAATGTTTTTACTTATATCATGAGTAATAAGGCTTGGTAATTGAAAAAACAGTGTCCTGAAATATCCCCCCTAAGGAACAACCAATGATGCTCAAATATGCCAAAGAAGAAGGCAAATTCGCAAAGGACTTTGGTGAAACCATGGACATGTCTACTGGACCAAGAACAAGCTTTCTTAATGCTATTGAATTCTGAATAAGCATTGTGAAAATATAATCGTTACCGAATTTTCCAACCTGAGAGAAGGGAATGAGTATGTGTTGAAAATATAATCGTTAGAAAATCAACTAGCTTGGAGGAGCGAGAGATTTCATTGGGAATAGAACCCAAAAATAATGAATTAAAGAGATCTAGATGAGTGAATGTTGCAAAAGCGCTCATATTAGGCGAAATATGTGAGCCAGCAAAGTTATTACCAAAAAGTTTGAGACTTAAGGTGATGAATGAGAAGAAGGGAGCTATTGGATTGAAGAGCACGAAGCCAATTGCAAGTTAGATCAAGATTGATGGCGTTGCCGATGACACCGTCACAAGTGACATCGTCCCACGAGCAACAATCCACGCCCTTATTCCATTAGTTTGTCTTTGGATAAGATGTGATATAGTCATCCTCATTACATGAGTTCAATGCCTCCCTATCAAGTATGGAGGAATTCTTCAAAAGGAGCAAGGCATCAAGTTGGTCAGGAGGGCAAAGGGGCACGGCATAGCGAAGGAAGGAATGTAAGAAAAGGTAAAAATAGAGGAGGCCGAGGATCTAATACCTCCCCATTATGCAATTTAGTATGTGAGTGAGTTTATTGACTATGGAGGATGCATCCACTTATAAAGCCCTCCTGTATTGTGAAGTGATTAACACAAGTCTTCTCTAGAAGGTCGAAGTCAAAAGTCTTCTTAGAATAAGATTATAGGGTCACAGAATTTCCACGATGTGGGTCACTTGGGCGTGGAAGATTCTTAGTGCAATAGAAATATACATGAAAAAATCTTCTGGAATCGTCCCTACGTGCGCAATGTCTTGCCGCATGTACAACACCCCATTTTCATCGTCCCTACCTGGGAATTGGACTGGCCCACCCAAAAAATAGGGTTGCGAATCGGTTCTTGTTGAAACCGATCCAGGAACCGATTCCCAAAATTCGGAACCGATTTGAACCGGTCTAGGAATCGGTTCCCGGACCGGTTTGGGAATCGATTTTGTAAGCAGAGGTCCAAAACCTTTTTTTTCCCCTGATTTTTACTCTTACTCTTGTAGTCACACAGTGTTTTTCCTCTCAACTTTCTCAAACACACAAGGCACTCCTCCTTCATCGTTCCTCTTCCTCGCTCACTTCCCTCCCTCAACGGCTCCCTCTCGCACCATCCGACGGACGAACGGACGGCATCCGTCGCCGCTAAATTCCTATGTACCATGTGGATTGGCTCGCCTAATTTCTCTTTTGGAGGAGTTATGCTTGCAGCAAAGATTTGTTATCCATTTTAGATAAATGAACAGCTTCATGTAGTAGTTCTGGGAATGAGATTAATATTATACCATGTTTTTTGTTAATGTTTATGCAATGTTATGGTTTTTGCTTTGCCTTATGATTTTATTTATAATAATTAGCCTTGTGGATCCTTAATTTTTTGTTAAGTCAAAAAATTCATGTACTTATTGATTAACAGTGCTTAATGTTTCAATACAGATTATGAGAATTACGTTATTTTCTCGCGTATTAATGTAAAATTCGAAGTTGTATAGGATATCATGCGGTTGCAAAACATATTCCAGTAGAAACAGGGTTGACCCTAGAACTAGACCGAAAAATAAGGTGGGTCAGGTACATGGTTCAATACAAACAAGGTCGGTACGAGGTCCAAAAAAGGGGAATTGGTTATAACAAGGTCGAGTAGAAGGTCCAGGTCTAGACCCTATTCACCCTGGATCCAATCACCCCTAGAAATTTGTTGGATTGCAAATCGAGGTCATACAGTTGTGGTGCTTTCAACCAATGTGGGAAGATATCATTGAACTCGATGTGATTGAGAGTTAGTGTTGATAACTTCATGCATTTGACTGGGGAGCGCGATAATAGTCCGTGTAATTTATTACTACTCAAGTGTAGAACTTCGAGATTGGTTATATTACCAAAATATGATGGCATATTCCTAGAGAAATTATTATTAGACAAAACTAAATATTTGGGTGAAGCAAGCTGACAAATTAAGGATAGAATCTCGCTAGTAAAACCATTGTTGAAGGCAATAAATTCAAAAGTAGAAGGTGGAGGAATGAGGAGTGGTTCGTGTAATTTATTGCTGCTCAAGTTTAGAACTTCGAGATTGGTTATATTACCAAAACATGATGACATATTCCCAGAGAAATTATTATTATACAAAACTAGATATTTGAATGAACCAGGCTGACAAATCAAGGAGGGGATCTCACTAGTAAAACCATTGTCGGAGGCAATAAAGTAAAAATTAGAAGGTGGAGGAATGGAAAGTGGTCCATTAAATGAGTTGTTCTTAAGGTTAATCATTGACAATTTCTTCCCGTGCAACTGTTGTATACCTTGCTCCAAAAGGTTATTAGAAAGAATTAACGCTTCCAATGTATCATGATTTATTCTCCAAAACCACATCGAAATCTCCTCACTAATCCTATTTGAAGAGAGGTTCTAAGTGTGTTAATATTTTCAATGAATTCAAAAAATAGGGAAATTGGTCAAGTTGCAAGAACGCAACCACAACACTTCAAGCTTTGGGAATGTACACTTGAGTGTATCGTAGATTAGATTTAGTTCTTGAGAAACATAAAGCTCTCAGAAATTTTTAAGCTTTGTAAATAATTCAAACTCTACAACCCCATTAAAGCTATTCTCATCAATTTGCAAAACTTGGAGTTAGTTGACATTTCACATTGATGAGGGGATGTGTCCCATGAATTTGCAATTACCAAGATTTAAAATTGTTAAATTCTTCATGTTACCAATTGAATTGGGTATTTCTCCCGAAAAGCTCATACGGTGGAGAGACAAGGACTCGAGAGGACTAGTCCAATTGGATTTGAAAGAATCCCAGACATGTCAGCATTTAAATTTAAATTGAGAGTTGTAAGGCTCAGTAATTGAAAAACGGAATCTGGAAATATCCCCCCTAATAAACAAGAATAAACGCTTAGATATGCCAAAGAAGAAGACAGATTCGCAAAGGATTTTGGTGAAATCATGGGCATGTCAACTTCATCAAGAACAAGCTTCCTCAGTGTTGTTAAATTATGAACAAGCATTGTGAAAATTGAATTTTCAATATGAGATAAGAGAACGAGTATGTGTCCAAAATATAATTGTTAGAGAGATCAAGCGACACCAACTCAGAGAGGCGAGAGATTTCATTGGGAACGGTACCCAAAAAGTGTGAACGAGAGAGATTCAGACGAGTCAAATTTGCAAATGCACTAAGATTATGTGAAATGTGTGAGCCAGCAAAGTTATTACCTAAAAAGTTGAGGCTCCAAAGATGGCGAAGGAGGAAGAGGGAGTTATTGGACTGGAGACTGCCATGAAGCTGATAACTCTATAATAATAAAGTTACTTTACCTATTTTAGGCAACAAATATAATATTTATAATGTAATATTCTTTAGAAAATATTTGGATTTTCTTCTATTTACCTAAATCTTCCTTGTTTATGCAGAATAAAGAAATACGGAGAAAATAAGGAAAAAAGGGCAAAAAGAAGGAAAGGAAAATTCAATCATTCAGGAATTCAAATAAAAAAGGCATTAGAAGATGGATACCAAATCAAGGATTCTGCGATTTATTTCCTTATTTTATTCACACAAAAAAAGCAATTGTATTGTGTTAGGATTCTTGAATATATCCTAAAAATAGGATAATATTGACAGATGCGTTTTTTTTTATTTTGGAGAAATCGTTTTTCATTGTTTATGAGTTTTTTTTTGTTTATTTTAGTATTTTAAAGAGAAGGCAAAAGTGGTGATAGAATTCTTACTCTTTGAGTCAAGATGCTAGGTTTTATTTATATTTTTATTTCTTCTTTTACTATGTTGTAATTTTTTTTTTTTGTTAGGGCTACAATGTAACTTAATTATGATGATAATGCGAATTTCATGATTTTTATGTGTGTAGGTAATTTCATTTATGTGAATTATATATTATTATGCTTGATGCTTTTGAGTGACTAGTTACCACTTGAATGATATGATGTGCATATTTGAGACTAAAAAGTGATAATATACAATTGTTCTTTCTAATATATAATAGGGCTGTGCAACCGGACCGGGTCAACCCGATTCCCGATTCGGCCCACCCGGAAAACAGGGTCGGGAACCGGTTTCGGTTGAAACCGGTCCGAGAACCGGTTCCCAAAGTTCAGACCTTGTTTGAACCGGTCCGGGAACCGGTTCCGAGGGAATACCCACCCAAGAACCGAATCGACCGAACCGGTTTGGGAATCGGTTTGAGAACCGATTTTTGGGCCCCAAAACAAAACCCTAGTCGTTTCTAACTTTCTATCTTTACTCTCACGCAGCACGCTCGTCGCTCTCAGCCTCTCACGGTCTCACCTCCGTCGATCCATACGAGCGGAAGCAGCATCGCCTTCCTCCAAATCAGCGCCCCCATCTTGGTCCCGGCCATCCTCGCCACCCCAGCGCCGTCGGCCTCGCTGCTCGAGAAGGCTGGGTGCAAGACGTTCGCGGGCCTCCTCATCTCGACACCGGGGTCAACTCATCACGGGTGGCCAGCACGGTGCTCAAGTCCACCCCCGTCGCGATCTTCACCGTCGACAGCGTCCTCCTCCCCGCCAAGCTGTTCGGCAAGATCGGGCTGCTTTTTTGACAATATTCATTGTGTCTTCCACTTGTTTTCGGTGAGCATTTACCAGATCTTCCTCTTCCTGAAAGCACGTACAGAAGCTTTTGAATATGACAAACTTCCATTAAGAGTAGTCAAGCATAACTGTCACAGCTCACTTACCTGTAAAAGAGCATCTAAATCATCACTAAAATGAGAGTTATTAGCATCTGATCTCTGCTGGTCCTTCCACTTTGTCTGGGCAAAAATGTTTCTGTAATTTTTCTTCTGGAGGAGCACGATTCAAAGATTCGAGTTTCACATTGTTCCTCTTCCACTGTGTTCTCTCTGGTTCATAAAACTCCTCCGACACATCATAATCATCTCCACCTGTTTGTTCTGGCCACGAGGTGGTTATATCTTCCTCAAAGTTGGAAGCATTTGATGCAACAGATGACAAAGGTAAGGTAGTTGATTCTTTTAGATTTGTAGTTGAAGATAGTACATCCTTCTTCGGATTGTTTCCTTTTGAGAGGCTCTTCACCCTGGAGAACAATTTGTAGGAAGCTATAATCAATTGAAAACAACCACATAACCTTTACAAGCCGCAATTCTCTGCTCGGATATTTTACTGTCGGCATATCTTAAGGTATTAAGAGTATGCTCACAAGAACCAGAACTTGGAGAAATGCGGGATATCATGACAAAGTGCGAGAGTTGCTGACAAAGGAATCCCCGAGAACTTCGGTTAATTTGCTGCCTCGAAAGGAATATGACCTGGTCATTGTCCGAGCTCTAATGCATTCCTTGAGTGCAAGTAGGCTCTTATTGATTTCTGCACCTTCCATTCTGCTCACACATATAAAGCAGTCAATACAACAACAAAATGGAACAGCATTCTCTAGTACAACTATAACATCAGAAAAGTTATCCACGAATTGGCAGATGGATAGTGTTATAAACAGGCGGTATTTTTTATCTCAATATAGCATGGACGAGAAAATAACAATAGCACTTTTCGTAGTATACTTTCCATAATTCCTCTTTTTGATTGCATTTTACTTGTCTGAAATGAATGGTATTTCATGGGGAGTGAAGTTTTGTCCTGTGAATGTTTTGGAATGTCTTTAATGGCTTGATTGTTTTTAGCCATTGTTACCGTTGATGATATAGCGGACTGAAGCTGCTTCTTGAGTGGATTTCCGATAAAAGGGTCTTATACTAGTAAAAAGCGCCAAGTCCTTTTCATCTGTGCACAGTGCTTCAGTGTTTCATTCTCCTCCTTCCCTATCATTTAGTACCTTACATCTGTATAATTAGATATTTGATGCTTTTGCAGGAGTAGGCTCGCATTGGACAACAGTGGTAGATTCATTCCTCGCACTCGAAGCAATTTTTAGCAGGATCGAAAAGTGAAGATTATGCTCTTGAGGTGAAGAATAGATATGATCTCATTCTTGCTCTCCATTTGCTGCTTGTGCTTTCTGTCTGTTCCACTTCCAACATCATCCATACTTGCTTATCTAAGGTTAATATAAAGATACAACAATTTTTATGCAAAACAGGTTCTAATATAAACAGGGTCAACCCTGTTCCCGAACCGGAAAAACAGGGTGGGCCAGGAACAAGGTCCAATGCAAACAAGGTAGGGAACAGGGTCCAAAAAAGGAGAACCGGTTATAACAAGGTAGGGAATAAGGTCCAGGTCTAGACCCTACCCACCTTGGACCTGATCACCCCTAATATATAACCATGAATTAAATATAGATAGAAATATATCGTGTTATTTATGTAGCTTTCGGTGATAAGGTGATCCAAAAAACTCATTGTAAACCGGGAATATTCATAAATTTTAATGCACTTATGTTTATTTAAATTCACATAGAGATATGGTGGATTAATAAACTGAATATATTTGTTGTACCTAGAGATAGGATAACAAATAGATTAGGAAATTTCGCTATCACATGTTTGATATCGTTATTGTATGTATAACAATATGAAATTCATATTTAATGGTTATAGTGAAATCGGATGCTCTAACATATTTATCCAATTGATTTACTACGTTTAGTCTCCAAATTTTGCTTTTAACATTTTTAGTTTTAATTGATTCTCAATTCTATTTTGATCTGTTAGATAAATTTTAGAATTAATCTATTTTTAGTATTTAATTAGTTCATTAATCATGAATGTCCATGGGACGATACTCTTTCTCACCATTATATTACTTGTTTGACACGTTCACTTACGTTTAGAATTTTACGAACAAGTTTTTGGCGCCGTTGCCGAAGATTGCTTGTTTAATACTAATTAATATTGATACCGGATAATTCTAAATTTAATCTAGCTTCCATTTTATTTTATTTTATTTTTTGGGTGTACATCGATTTATGACACGTAGCCAACAAGGAAAATGGAGGAAGATTTTAAGGTATTACTTATCTTAGGTTAACCTTTTCTAACAACAGGAATAGTCTTTTTTAATGTACAACAAGGGAAGTTAATTCTTAGAGATCAAGATGATATTATTTCCTTTAATGTTTTTAAAGTAATGAAATATCCTCTTACGATAATTCTTATTTTAGAGTTAAGATAGTTGATAAGTTGGTGAACAATGTTTTTAAGGAAAATATTTTTAAAGATCCACTTGAAGCATGTTTATTTCAATAGGACGAAGAAATTCAGAATAAGGAAATAAAGGAGTCTGCAAATTTCATGGAGGCAATTCCACCATATTTAAGGCAAAAGGCAAATAAATTTGAGAAGTCGAGAAAATACACAACAAAACCTAAACCATCAATTGAAAAGTTTCCAATTCTTGAACTCAAACCCTTACCTTCCCATTTGAAATGTTTTTATTTAGATAGAGTTTATTCTTTGTCAGTAATTATATCTTCTTTTTTGACAGATTTGATGGAGGAGAAACTGCTCAGAGTATTGAGAGAGCATAAAGGTGTAATTGGATGGAAAATAGCTAATATCAAGGGAATAGCCCTTCACTTTGCATGCACAAAATTTTGATGGAGGAACAATACAAACCTACTATCCAACTTCAAAGGCATTTGAACTCGAAGATGCAAGAAGTAGTGAAAGTTGAGGTAATTAAGTTATTTGATGCAGGTATCATCTTTCTTATCTCTGATAGTTCTTGGGTAAGTCCTATACAAAGTGTGCCAAAGAAAGGCAATATGATTGTTCAGAAAAATGACAACAATGAGTTGATTCCAACTAGAATAGTTACTGGGTGGCGTGTGTGTATGGATTACAAAAAATTGAATGATGCCACTAGAAAATATCACTTTCCTTTACTATTTATTGATCAAATGTTGGAAAGACTTGTAGGCAAGAGTTTTATTGCTTTCTTGATGGATATTCAGGTTATAATCAAATTCCAATTACATCAGAAGATCAAGAGAAAACTACTTTCGAGTAAATCTTTGGGTGGCATGCACTTAATATTATGTTTCATTAAATCAATATGGGACATTTGTACTAGTGGTGGGGTCTCGCCAACATATGAAGTTATATAAATAGTCAAAGGCCAGCTGAATTCAGCGCTCTCCATAGCGTAATGTTTATGCTAAACCTTAGTCTTCAAAACAATAAATTTATAGACACATCTTCGGCCATGCTCTTTATGAGTAAAAACTAATTACGATAAATTTCCTTTCTTCTCATGCCATCAGCCATTCATCTTGTAAAATTGACCTTTTCTCAGTTGAAATGGCCAAATTACTTCCTGAAAATCGTGTGCGCTTGTGTTTGGAGCTTTGTTCACAAAAAGCAAGGGCATTTGTTCTAGATAATCATGGAGTCGAGAGAAACGGTTCGCCTGGAAGTTTTACTGAAAAATAATCGAAGATCGATAAATTAAAGGCACAAACTCTTAATACCACAATCCTGAAGCAAACCCATGTCTTGAGCTACGGAGAAATTACAAGATGATTAGTCAAGGGAAAGAGTTGGTGTATATGTAGTCTGCATTCTCGAGAAGCTCCCCTTCAGCCTCCTTGCCATGTCTGGCTTCCAAATCACCACTCGCCTTGCCACTCTCTGCGCTTACTCTCTGCACAGTTCAAGTACTACAAGTTGTTATATAAGAGAGAGAGAGAGAGAGAGAGAGAGAGAGTAATCACGAGACCCACCATGTTGTTGGAGTCTGAGGAAGCTACAACTCCATTGTACATCTGAGACTTCCCACAAACAGTAGACATCGCCCCCAAGAAGGAAGCCAGAAGCAAGAGACAGAGAAAGCTTCTGATTGAACACCTCATTTCCGGTTGTTTATGGAAACAAGACCTTTCTGTTCCACTTTCTATATACACGCACATATATAGAGGGAGAGGGAGGGAGGGAGAGAGAGGTTCAGATGACCATTTGGATGCGTTCCTTTGACCTGCTTTGAATCAAGGAATACCACACTTGACAAAACTTTAATATTACCTAATCTGATCTTGCTGTCCCTTGAGAAGGTGGATTTAAAGTTTCTGGTTCCTTTGACCTGTCTCCTGATCCCCGAGCACGTAGCGCTATCTTCAAGACCATCGGCTGGCTCCGCCCTGGTGTTTCTGCAGTAAAATGCGTGTAGTCTGGCATAAACAAAGCAGCAAAATGGAGTTTCTTCTGGTTCGGTCATCGCAATATTCACCGCCCCATGAGTTTAGATTCTTTACGACTTTTACTCTGTACACGGTCCGAGTTGGAGTTTGATTTACACAAATTGTCTTGTATATTACCAGGCCCTACATTTGATCAGAATCCATATGTGTAACCATCGATGTTGTCCCTTCATATACATATTAGCTGAGCCAAAAGGTTTGCATACTCCTAGTTATAATAAGATCGGGTTACATAGGATATTATTTTTCGAAACTTTAGAGCTGGAGTTGCATAAAGAAGCATGTCCTGTTATCTCTTGAATCCAGGTAAGCACTATATGGTACATTCTTATGGTAAGCTAAACTTTGGTGAAATTTTCTCATTGAGAGTCGCTCGGTGTTCCCGACGTTTAAGGAAATATCACCTCAGCTAAGTTACTGTATGTTAGAACATGTTGATTAAACAATTTTATACATATCAGTTGCCACATCTCCTAAATTGAATGTGTTCAGAATATCCTATCAAAACATCATATTTACTATGTTCTTAACTTTCATAATCATGGGGAAAATATTATTTTTCATTAGCTTTAGACGGGTGTTTGGAACTCCCACTTGGGAATGACAGATGTTCATGATGTCAAGCTAAGAGGGACAACTTCTTCCCTGGAATTTCTGATTCCTTCCATTTTTCTCTCACCAAACTTCCAGCTCTTGGACTTGACTTGGTAAATACTTGTAAAAGTGGGGGGAGAGAGAGGGAGAGAGAGAGAGAGGCATGAACAACACATGCAACAAAAACCGCAAACTTATACGCATCTCCTGCACAAGCCTAATTTCTCACATGAAAAATCAAACTTCTTTCCGTTAATAAGATGGCTGAGAACGCCAATAACCCCACCACCGCCACCACCGATGCCGAAGCTGTGACCACCATAGTAGCCGCAGTCCAAGAAGAGATGAAGCTGCCACAAGAATCTTCTAAAGAAGCTCCAAACACGGTGGACAAGAGCAGGCTAGCGAGGATCATTGTAGGCTCAATAGCCATCCTCACCTTCCTTCTCTCTCTACCCGTCTTAGCCTCTATCATATGGCTTCTCTACATGAAGGGCTATGACTGCGAGAGCCTCCTGAGGCTGCCGAAGCTCCAAATCGGGATCGGCGTTGCCCTGCTCTTCGTGTTCCTGATCAGCAACCTTGTGGTGTTCCTGAGGGCCAAGGTGCATGCCCTAGGCCTCCTTGTGGTCATGGTGCCTCTGATCTTCATGCTCACCGTGGGCCTTGCTTTGGTGGGTGCTTACAAGAATGAGAGCAAGGCTGTGATAGGGTCCCCGACGTGGCTCAAGCACAAGGTCTACAACGACAACTACTGGAATTACATCAAGTCGTGCGTCTACAACTCGAGGATGTGCGACGATCTGGCAGCCCGATCTCTCAGCCTCAGGTCGGACGACTTTAGCGCAAAGAAGTTGTCCCCGATCGAGGTACAGCGTCGTTATTTCCGTTTACTTCAGCCAAACACTAGGTTTGACGATTATGTTTTTCCAACATTCAATCATATGTTCTGCATTTAGTGCTCAATCTATGTAATGTTTCGTGTTTCCGCCGCGAAGTTCGGCTGCTGCAGACCTCCCACGATCTGCGAAATGGAATACGTCAACGCCACATACTGGAGGAGGAACGACCACCTCGGCGTCGGCTCCGACGGGGCGGACGACGAGGACTGTGACATGTGGCAAAACGACGAGGACGTCCTGTGCTACGATTGCATGGCGTGCAAGGATGGGTTCTTGAAAGTAATAAGGAACAAGTGGTGGAGGCTGGGGCTGTTCCTGGTGTTGATGTCGCTCTTGCTCATCGTCGCTCACTTGCTATTGTTCATCGCCACCGTATGGGAGCGATTTGGAGGAATGTGACCCCCCCTTAAAAGTTCTTGGCATTCCTCTCTTTTCTAAACTTGAGATTTTGTATCTTTTTTTCTTGGTTTTTTAATCAGTTCGACTATGAAAAAGAATTATGTTGGACGTAGCAGGGCATGAAATTCCCACACTCTTTTTCCTCGTGCGAATTAAATCACAGCATCTGCCTGTCTCAGGCATTTCCAAATTCAGCATTTCCAATCCACACTTCTCAAGATTTCATAAAAACAACTACTTCCTAAAATCATATAAATTTCACGTGAGATCCACCGTAATCAAAGGTTCTGTTTGGCCAAGATGGTTCTTGAACCAAATGTCTTTTACCAAAGAAGAGGTTTTCTTTAGATTTATTATTTGTGTAGGGTCCCATGAAACGGCTACGAATTCTAATGCATTTAAGATTAAATAAAAGATAAATCTAATGCAATTGAGAGTAAATGCATAACATAAATAAGTAAAATAGCCGAAACTGAGCATATTGATGTTCGTTGTGCAAATGCGCCATCCCTCCTAATGGTGTTCTTCCAACTATTTATAGCCTCGCCTTGTAAATAACTGTTCTTAGGCGATTATCACTTCAATTTCAAATTTCCCGGAATCTTCAGTACTGTTCTGATAATTGTATCATCTTATCTACCGCGTCTTCGGTATCAGGCTCTTTAGAAACTGCTTTCATGTTTATCCTCCCGCTTGTGGGCTATACTCGGTACCGAACTGTTGATATCTTTGATAGCAGGCCTCGCTTAGATAATCATGGGCCTGTTCTCTTGCACATCGGACTTGGTGGGCATCGTTATTTGCCCATGGCCCATTAGGCCCATTAGGCCCATTTTTTTATGTTAACAGGTTGAGATGCATATGCAAGGGAACTGGATGCTAAATTGGGATAGCTCTTGAAGTATGAGCTTGGAAATTGAGGTCATCAATGGTGTAATCCCCAGGTGGGTCGGACCTAACTTATTGCCTAGTTTCTTTTTATTTTATTTATTTTCATTTCATTCAAAAATTCTTATTTTTTTTCTTATTTTCAGTTTTAATTAATATTTAAATTGAATAATGAATCCATAAGATATTCATTCTATTTTATAGAATTCAAGATAGATTTATTTATAAAATGGTGATTCGAATGAATGATTTAGGAATATAAATGACGAATTCCAAAATTTTATGGAATTTTGAAAGACAAAAAGATCTTTCAAGTCTAGTCAAACCATTCCATTATATTGACAATTTCAAAAAACTATTCATACTATACCATGAGCATGATATAGTATGATGGCAATCAAGCAAGTATGCCCCCATCGTCTAGTGGTTCAGGACATCTCTCTTTCAAGGAGGCGGCGGGGATTCAACTTCCCCTGGGGGTAGGGTACTACGAAAGGAAGTTGATCGTGGATTATCAATAAGCCTAGAATTGATTCTTCCTGGGTCGATGCCCAAGCGGTTAATGGGGACGAACTGTAAATTCGTTGGCAATATGTCTACACTAGTTCAAATCCAGCTCAGCCTGAGAATTCGTTGATCCACTATGAAATGATATAGCACATTTGTTCTTCATAAAGAATTCCGGCTACGAAATGAAATAATAGAAAAAAGTACAATTTTCTTATATATCTCTACTGCTTTATTTGCTCTGTTCTATTTATTTTATTTGTTCGCACAAATTTTTTTTTTTTTTTTTTTTGCTAAAAATCGAATTACAGAATATAAGTCTAAATCGAAAGTGTAAGTAAAAGAAATCTTTTTTTCATTTAAAGATTGATTATTACCTGATTTGGCAATAATAAGATGATTACTAGTAATCTGTGTCGCTCTCACTAAGGTCCCCATCCATGGAGATATCAATATAGAACTCAAGCCTCTGTTATCCTTGCACCACGGCGATATAAACGAAAAATAATAATAATCTTTAGGGTAAGGGGGCCCGACTTGGGTCCCAATCGTGCCGGCCGAGTCGCGTAGCTAAAAGCCCTCGTCCAGGCCCTTCGAATTTGTCTTCTAGAGGTATATTTGTTTACCTATCTTGGCCAACACGATCGTGTCCACTTAGAAGTTACAGGTAAGATTCAGCTCTGCTCGATGATGGCACTAGAGTCTTCTGCACGACGTTGCCACCGGATGTGCTACAATTGTCGTCCACGATCCACGATCCACGACACGTCTCTTTCTACATTGATTGGCGAATTCGATATGTTAGGGTCTCTTTAGCTGATTGAACAAGAAACATCGCGATTAGTTGGCATGGCAAGAATGGGATTTGTCAGACGGGCCAATTGGTCAAGTCGATCGTTCAAATATGATAAGAGAAGAAGCAAAATTGCATTTGTTCTTTTGGCATTAGACATTGACACGGAATTAACTCTGGTGATCGAATTCATTTGTTATAGGAAATTCTTAATTGGGAAAAGTGCAAAAAAAGTCTTAAATATATTATATTGGTAATAAATTAATACTAAATATTTTGTATTTATGTCAACTAAGTCTATCTGATTAATTAGTGGGAAATTGCTATCATAGATGTAATTTAATTTACATAACGCAACCAACTCTAACGTAGATAATTTCTATAATTCTATGATTTTTTCTTCTTTTTTTTCTTTTCCTTTCTTCTTCTTCTTCTTCTTCTTTTTATTTTTATTTTTTATTTTTGGTTGGGGGAGGGGGTGATGGCTCAAGGGTCGGCAAGGGAAGTCGCCTATTGGCAAGGGCCAATAACCCTCGTTGGCACTAGGCAAGGGTGTCATAGCTGTTGCCACAGCTCTCACCAAATGTAGGGAAGGACTTGCAAGTCCATGGGCCTCACCCTCACCAGCCACTAAAAGCCATGGGCCCTCCCCTCACCACTGTGATGCCCTCACCCAGTGCTAATGAGGATTGGCTAGTGACCCTTACCGATCCTCAAATAAAAAAAAAAAAATCATAAAAATTCAAAATATTATTAAAAAATTTCCATGTCGACTTCGCCCGTACCATGTAAAATATTTGGTGTGCAAGTTAGCAATTTCTGACCAATAAACTTAGTTGGTACAAATGCAAAAGATTCATGACTAAGTTGGCCCGATTGAAAATTTTAAAATTGAACTGGTACAAGTGCAATAAGTGTAAGATTTGTTAGTACTTTTCTCATTCTTAATTAGTAGGGTTAATTAATAAAACTATAGCAAAAAAACTTTGGATTGTTGAGGACCCGTTGATTCAAGTCTAAGCATTCCCAAAGTCCTTTAGGCCTCCAAAGGCCCTTGTGTTGGGAATTTTTGCACAAAATTCCAATGTAATACTTTTAGTGGAATTGGAATTTTTGTCGAAAATTGCTTATGTGGTTGTTTAGCTATTATTGGCCATCTTAGGTGGCATATTGCCCCCATCATTAATTTTAAGCGAAAATTGACCAAAATGACTTCATTGGAATTTTGTGCAAAAGGTTTAGAATTAATTGACAAAATTGAAAAATATGTTTGATTCAATAAGTTTAAAATTCATTTGACAATTTCTCCACTTGTGCCAAAGTTGAGGCATATGATAATACAAACCCGAAGGCCTTCAGACCAAATTCAGCTTGAAATGATGACAGCCTAATGCATCGTGGGATCAGCATTGGCTTTTAGCATTGCAAAGATATTGCCTTTAGGATTTAGTGGAATTTTCTCTTCCAATCTTGCCCTAATTTTTTTTGGGTTCTCTTGTGTTGCCCTTAATTACTATTCATAATATCTCACTGCGATAGATTTTGTTCATCGCTCTAAATTTGTTCTTCATTTGGCAAGGATTGATAGCGTTTGAGAGTCGCGAGGCTCATTGGGGATCAGGGATTACTCTAGATCTGTTCGTCGCAGGACTTGTCGAGAGTCAGACAAGCCTCATCAAGGGTTGTCGAGCTTTGCCGATGGTCGCCTTTATTTGATCATCTAGCATGGATGCTTGCCTCTAATCTTTTGTCGTGGCACTTGCCTACCTCCCAACCTCATTTTACGAAAAATACACCACATCTAGTTGTCAAGCACAAATTGTTTTTGGCAAATACTACTTAAGTGAAAATGTAGGCTCTCCCAAAAACACCCTAAGAGGGCACTTGAACGCTTCCAAAAAACATCAATCTTAATTCTTACTCATAATAGATGAAAATGGTAGTTTTAAAATAATACATTCGATATGACCATTGAAATTCTTAAACTAACCGCATATCATCTCAAATATTTGCTTTGAGCACCCACCTTCAGGATGCCATGATGTTACATAGGCACATGCAGTCATTAGACTCGTGATTAGTTTGTTCATTAAAAATAATATGAAATAATTTTATGAACCACTGGCTCAAGCTCTCGCTTGCTCACGAACGGGCTAAGTTCGAATCCCAGAAGCGTCGCACGGGATTCTTATTCGTGTCGTCAGGGTGATGGGTCCTCTGATATTATCTCAGGGTTTGTCACCACCAGCTTTTGCGAACATACGAGGTTCCTTAGGTTATTAAAAAAATAATAATAATAATTTTATGAACACAACATATGTTAAAAATAAAAATCGACGAAGACAAAGCCAATCGAATCTCCCAACCAACGTAGTCATACATATTTTAATTTCAGTGATTATGCTATGTGCAGGCATTAAAAAGGTCCAATTAGCTAGTTATTGAATAATTCAATCTAGTTAAATGTGCTTGCGTTCCGAGGAGCTTTAAAAAAAGGAGAGTAGCAATGGATTTCGTCACTCTCGAAGGATATTAAAAGCTACACGACGAGCGAAACGGCGTAGCCGGACAAATGATAACGCCGTTTTGCTTATGCGGCTTTGCATTGGGTTGACCAGCCTGAAGGCGATAGGAGCGCATCCGGCGCACAGTAGCGTGGCCCGGTATATCCCACGTGGGATTTGATCGTGTGGATCGCATCCCGCCATCCGTGAACCGCGAGATGATCATCACGTGTTTCGCGACTTCGTTGCATCACATTCACGTGCGACAAAATTAGTTATTTTTAGACTATATTCACTTCGCAAAAAAATGGATAATTTAATTTTTTTTACTAAAAATGGATGTTTATATCACTTGAAATAATTAATTAATGAAATATGTCATTATTGATAACATTTTTATGGATGATGAAATTTTTTTTATTTGTTCATTTTTATAAACGATACACGCAATCATTTTTAGGAAAATAATTTTCAAATCATTTATGTTCTGTGAAGCAAACCTACGCTTGGGCTTTATTCACGGAAAATGAATAATTTAGAAAACATTCTCCAATAAATATTACTTGTATTACTCACGTAAATGAATGAATAAATAATATTTTCATCGTCCATAGAAATATTTAGATATAAAATTAACGAATTTTTCATTAATTAATTATTTCAAGCAATACATACGATTATTTCAAGAAACTATATTTTAAAATATTTATTTTTAATAAAAAAACGGATTCTCGATTTTGGCTTCTTTTCTTGCTCTAAACGGTCAATGGCTCAAAATTTGGAAGTTGGCCTCCCTTATTTGCATTTCAATTTCAATCAATAATAATAAACAAAAAGCAAATTTCTTGTTGCTTCAAGTTTGTCTCTCCAAATCCTTCATTTTGGCAATTTCCTCCTCAATTCACAATTAAAATGTACTTCCTTTATGCATGTTTTACATTTGCGTGCGAAAAATCGCCATGATACTTTGAATGGTTGGGTTTTGAGTTGGAGTTTGAGCTTGATCTAACTCAAGTTCTATTAGATTTTGGGTATTGATTGCAATCCTGCCATATTCAAATATATCCGATGCTTATTGAATCGAATTTGAATTCCAAAAATCAAAACTTAGTGTAACGGTACATATTTACTAATTAAATCGCACCAACTTAAAATTGATCGTGTTGTGTAAGACCATGCAATAACTAATATATTTTTCTAATAAAATATAAACATCCAATATATGGAAGGAAAAAAGAAGAAGAAGAAGAAGCTGACGTAATAAATCTAGATATTTTCAGTCTTCCATGTCATGCACCTTTTTGAAATTTGCTGGATAAACCGTCATCAACTGGCGCTTTGAATTTTGAGAAAAAGCGCACGAGATGAAGATGATGAGCGAGCGCCACGTGGAGGCCTGAACGAACGCAGCTTTTTACCCGAAATTCCATTGACCCGGCAACAGCTTACGCCACCATCGTCGGAGTGCGCTTTCAGCTCTCGCACTTCCCTTGCCTCCGTAGACCACGCCACCTCACCCCCTGCCAAAAAAAAAAAAAAAGTTGATTATTGCGAATAAAAATAAAAGAAAGAAGAAGAAAAACTAAGTTAAATGAGAATGAAACTAAATAAATTAATGTTTGACATATTTAAAAATACATCTCATGGCGTTGTTGTCTCGCTTGGCGCTTAGAGCCATGTATTTTGCTGCTTCATTTGTTTAAAAAAAAATGAATAATATGATATATATTTCCTTAAAAGTAATTGCTCATATTGCTTACGAAAATAAATGAACGACAAATATTTTTATTGTTTACGATGATGAAGATACTTTTTATTGATTAGTATTCCCTAGTGGTTATTTTTAAAAAAATATTTCCCAAATCATTTATTATCTATGAAATAAATAGAGCATAAAGCTATTTGTGAGTATTTGTTGGCATTGATTGAATTGAATGTGTGCATATGAGACATGCGACAAAATCTTACAAGGTCTAGAGACACGACCTCCACTGGTAATATTCAATCGCATCATTAATATGCTGAATTCTTTACTTTTAATAAGTAAATGGTTCGAGAAAGACGACTTATGTTATCAATAATCACGAGATAGTATCTCAGAAGTGATTTGTCCACCACGGTATATGCGTATCAATGCAGGACGACTTCACACCCTCAGTAAGATGCCGGCAATTAGGAAGTAGCTTACATTTCATTCCTTTCGGCCAATAATTATAAACACGAATAAAGATTATCAAAAGCGAAGAATATAGTAAAAATATATAATTAAAAAAAAAAGGTGGGGGGAAAAATGAAAGTAAGAAGGACCATCCATATTGGAGAGCAGAATATTCGGCGGGGAGGAAAAGGTAAAAATTCCGAAAATGGTGGGGGCGGGGATCCAAAACGGGCGTGCGTTTTGGGACGTAGCTGCGACCGGTTTGGGCTTGTCGCGTGGCTGCTCGCTGTGTGGCTTTCGCTTCCCCTTTCCCTTTTTTTTCTCCCCATTTCCCAAAACCGGGGGGAGGAGAGAGAGAGAGCGTCTTCTTCTTCTTCTTCTTCTTCTTCACCATCTTTCGTAGAGCTCCACGCCACCTTCTCTCTCTAGAGTTCCATTTTCTCTCTCTAAGGGAGCCCGGTCGAATTCAATTCCCTCTCCGTCGAGTCGCTGTCGCCTCGCTCTATCGGCGGCGCCCCCGCGCAAACCCTAGCGGCCGGCTCGCCGCCGCCGCCGCCTCGCGAGGTGTCGTGTGGGGAATTCGTCGACCGCGGGGCTGTAAGTCTTCGATTCGGTTCCGCCTGATTCTTCCTTCGCGGATGTTCGATTTCGCTGCACATAGTCTTTGCGTGCGTGAGTCGAATATGAGAGAGAGAGAGAGAGAGAGAGAGAGAGAGAGAGAAAGAGAGAGAGAGAGTCCTTGCGCGTGAGTGTTTGAGAGCATTTCGGGAGGAGGTTGAGATGGTCCGTGCCGTTGCGTTTTAGCGGAGGGATGCTGCTTTAGGAGATTCGTGTTGTTGAGCTGCTGTCGGGGGTGGTCTGTTGTGCTTCTTTGAAGGTTTTCGAGTGTTCGCTTGTGCGATTTCCTTTTATGGCTTCGTAAGGATTGGGCTGCAGTAGGGATTTGAATCTTTGTTTTTGACTTGGTCTGGTGTTTTTAGGATCGAAATCGTATGGGTAGAACAAGCTTGGAGCTGCATCTGGTTGGAGTTTGAATACGTGGAGTTAGTATGGTCTAGCGAGGGCTCGGCTACCACTAGCTGGCACTTGTTGCGGATGGCGGAAGACGGCCTGCGGATCGGTGGGCTTTCTTCTGGTTTGGCGGTGCTGTTGAATGAGGACGATAGAGCTGATAATTCGTCGAAAGGCCATCTAGTCTCTTACCGTGATGAGATCCGGAATCAATCTGTTGAGCACACTTTGGAGCAGATATTCGATCTTCCGTGCAAGTCACTCCGTCCGCTTTGTCGTCCAGTCGAGAATGACTCGATTCATGCTATTATAAGGAGTGAGCTTTCGAAACTTGATGCAAATCTGAAATGGCAGGATCATAATAGAGATGGCATATTGATAACTGGTTGTGGACGTGGTCCAAACATCGTTGCTCTCGATGTTTCCAGCATTTGTGGTGAAATTACAACCTTAGTTCCACCATTCCTTGTTGAGAGCTTGGCAATGTTCAGCAGCGTGAGGGCTAATGCCTGTGTGTGGAAAGGAAAATGGATGTATGAAGTTATTCTGGAAACTTCTGGCATACAGCAGCTTGGATGGGCAACTGTATCCTGCCCTTTTACTGACCAGAAGGGCGTGGGAGATGCAGATGATTCATATGCATTTGATGGAAGAAGGGTGAAAAAATGGAATAAGGAAGCAGAGCCATATGGTCAGTCGTGGGTTATTGGTGATGTCATTGGATGCTGCATAGATTTAGATGATGATCAGATTTTGTTCTTCAGAAATGGAGTTTCTCTGGGGGCTGCATTTCATGGGATTCGGAAAATGGGCCCTGGAGCTGGGTATTATCCTGCCATTTCACTATCTCAAGGCGAACGTTGTGATATAAATTTTGGTGCCCGTCCCTTTAGATACCCCATTGAAGGCTATCTTCCTCTTCAAGCACCACCCTCCACCAATATATTGGCTTCCCGTCTATTGCATTACTTCTCAAGGCTTTTGGACATGTATCGTATGGAGCGAGCTGAGTGTTCTTCAGTTGAGAAATTGAGAAGGCTCAATAGATTTGTTCCGTTTGAAGATCTTTTTGTGCCTGTATCTCGAGCTATATGTAAGGAACTTTTCTCTAAGCTTGAAGCAGATGATGGGAGTCCTGAGTACATTGCCTGTGGACCACTTCTTTCCTTTATGATGGACGTGTTCAGGGTGCAAGCCCCTCATGACAATTTGAACTTTGATAGAGTTCTTGATATCTTTCTAGAATTTGAAGCCTCACGTTCGATTTTTGAGCACATAATATATGCTCTTTCACGCTGTTGTAAAACGGCATGTTTGGTCCTAACAGAATGTCCATATTCAGGATCCTACCCTTACCTTGCCCTGGCCTGTCAATTTTTTAGGCGAGAAGAAATAATGGTGCTTTGGTGGAAATCTCGGAATTTTGAACTTCTATACGAGGGTTTTCTGTCCCGCAAGCCTCCAAATAGAGAGGATCTTCAGTGCTTAATGCCTTCTGTTTGGTGGCCAGGATCATTTGAAGATGTTTCTAGTGAAAGAAGCATGGTTTTGACAACTACGTTCCTTTGTGAAGCTATAAGTAAGGTACGCATTACAGTTGCAACTGTTAGTTTTGAGCTATTTTGATTTGTTTTCCTCAGACGTATGGTTATTCCTAGTTTAGGGATGTCTTAACTTATCAGAATCCCTCTAGAAAGTCCTAAAAAACACGATCGAGGATTTGGCAGTGTTGCTGTATAGTTTGTCTGATAATCTTGGACTGAGATTTCTCATGGGCTGTTTTGCCTTGTGGGCCTTTATTTTATGCTACTGCTTCCATCAAAGAATTCTGAAGCTACAGCGAAGTCAGGGTGTCTGCTGCTTTGTTGTCCATGAATATTTGTTTGCTGTCCAAAATAACCTTTGTGCTGTCTTAAATTCATGCTTCTGATTATTCTAGTCAATTAGGTCATAGTATTTAAGGGAACTGCAGAGGAATGGATTTTGACTCTCACAACATGCCACACATTCTCGTTCTGGCTACTGTTGATTGGCATGATCTGGACGATGGAAGTGGTTTATAATGTCAGTGTTAGACTAACTTTGCACATGCTTCAGCAATTTTTGTGAAATGTTTGGGTAATGGTATCTCATTTCTGAACCTTATGCTGATATAGATCTTATTGATATAAGGTCAATTGGTAGTGGAGAAACCAATGCTTGCTTATTTTCTATCTTGGCAGATTGAGGAAAAGCATAGGGAGCTCTGTCGACTGGTAATACAATTTATACCTCCTGCAGCACCTCCTCAGTTGCCAGGTTCAGTTTTTAGGACATTCATACAGAATCTTTTATTAAAGAACAGGGGAGCAGATCGAGATGTTCCTCCACCTGGAGTTTCAAGCAATTCTGTTGTTGTTTCTTTATACACCGTCATCCTTCACTTTTTGTCAGAAGGGTTTGCCTTAGGGGAAATGTTTGGTGGTTCTGACGTCGCTTTTCTTCATAGAGGGGGACAACAAAGCTTCCCTGTCAGTCTGTTCCTTAAAGACGATCCACATCGATATGACATTTCGAGGCTTGGAGGGTCCTACAGTCATCTGTCAAAATCTCACCCTGTACATGATCAGGAATCTGAAGTAGTTCAGTGGGAGGAGGGATGTATGGATGGCCAAGAAACTAGGATAACCCATTCAACACTCCAAAAACCATGTTGTTGCTCCAGTTATGATGTTGATTATGGAAGAATGTCCAATTGTCCAAATAGACATAGAATCAAAGGTTCCCGTGCCCCTTGTAGTTCTATTCCAGAGAGATCTGCTCATGTTGCTGCTGAGTGCAGTGCGGGAAGTTTAAATGATGAAATAGCTGAAAAGCCTAGCACTAGTGATCAAACTGAACCAGAATTTGGTTATCGGCCAGTTCAGAATATCAGGAGTTTACCAATAGACTGCAGTATGTCTTCAGCGACAGTAAGAGAAGAAGAACTTCTGGACGCTTTGTTGCTGCTGTATCATATAGGTCTTGCGCCAAACTTTAAGCAGGTGAGGACTCAGCTACTTGCTTGATAGAAAACTTGCAAATCTTAATCAATTACCTTTTAGCATGCTGAATTCTCACATAGCCAATTGAGTTTTGTGACATTAATACTGTGTCGGATATACAGCTACAATGATCAAATGTTTTTGCAAAGAATGTGGATAGTGTATGGAGCTTAGGAAATTAACTTGGCGGATTGTGTATGTAGCTTAGGAAATTAGCTCGTCTAAGAAGATCAGGTCTTACACATACTGCTTTGTTACCTTTTTGGCGGAAAATATTTGTTTTATTTAGATTAATTTTACATAAAGATGGATATAGGTTGACCAAAGTAGCTGGTTCTCATTTTATTTCTCCCGAACTACAACTGATACAGCTGGAAAGGTACACGCAAAAGCAACAGTTGATGCTTGGAACATACTGATTTTGTCAAGTTTCCATGAGATAGTCTACTATCTTTAGGATATTTTGCACCCTCTTGGTGCCCTTTTTATTAAAATTTTCTCTTACCTATCAAAAATAAAAAAAAGATGGATTAAGAAAATGTTTAGCGAATCTTCTTGCTTTTGTTTTTTCAGACTTGGGTTTTGTGTTTTCTAAGGACAATTTGGTGCTTGAAAGTTGAGTTCTTTGTTAGAGAAGTTTGTGACATCCTTTAAATTAAGGTCTAATCTAAACACCTCAAATCTTCAACCTCTTAAAACTTTATTGCATCGAGGATTGAAAGCTAATGGCTGGACCTTTGTAAAGTTGTCTTTCTGTGGTTAGAATCCTCATGGAGGTTTAATTAGTACCAATAATCATTGGTGGGCTTTGACACAGTAAAAGCTTGGAGATGATTTTAGAGTGTGCCATTGACCAAGGATGGTGCAAAGTCCTTCTTCTTCATTTTACTGTGCAAGTGGTTGTGATGCAAGAGCATAGGACAATATTTTTAAGTTATTTATTTTTCGAATTACTGTTCACAGTTACGGCAGTAGTTGTTCTATATTGTTTTTGGGGTCTTTTTCAGGTCTTCTCTTAGTTTTAAGAGTCATAGTGTACTAGTTTTACTTCGTTAGGTAGGAATCCTTCTATTAATGGGTCTTTATGCCTATTTATTAGTCTTGGAGGGTGGTTTTCTGATTAGTAATTATTTTTCTTTATTGAATAAAGTTTCTTTCAAGGAATCTGTTCTTTGTTGTTCCTGGCTTTGAAGTCCAGAAGGAAATCTTTTAGGTTGTTTGTTTCTGCTTGAATTGTTCCTTTGTGCTTCTTCAATTATGTTCTTGGTGTTGATGTTCCTTGTTAGGGTTGCTTTTCATATATCAATTTGGTATCAACTGCCAGGTTTCGACCTTGGGATCTGTGGGTTAGGAGCCCCACAATTATCTTGTCTGATCTCGTAGTGAGCATTATTCTCTCCTGATTGGAGAAAGCTCTGATACCAAATTGATGTAGGGAAATGCAAAGACCTTACAAGGTACTCAACTCAACACCAAGAACAGAATTGAGGAAGCACAAAAGAACAATTCAAGCGGAAACACAGTCTAAAAGATAGCCTTCTAGACTTTAAATCCAGGAATAAGAAAGGACAAGTCTCTCGAGAGAAACCATACTCAACAATGAATAATAGTCCCTAATCTGAAACCAGCCTTTCAAGACTAATAAATAGGCATAAAGACCCTTTATTAGTAGGAATTCTATGTAAGGAAGTAAAACTAGTAACACTAGGACTCATAAAACATAAGAAATGACCAAAAAGACCCAAAAAACAAAATAAAACTTAACTACCATAGCCGCGAACAAGAATTCAAAAAATAAATAATTTAGAAAATATTCTCCTATGCTCCTGCATCAAGTTGCAATCTTCTCTTGAGCCTTAAATGGAGATAGCAATGATATTCATTGGTACCTTGTTCCTTTCTATCTATTTAGATCTTTGTAGGCTCCTTAACATCTAAAGTTTTTATTGCGAGGCAATTCATGCACTGGCTAGGAAAGCTCTGAATTATATTCAGATGATGGCTTGTATAATACGTTTGGTTTTTCCTAGCACCAAAGTGATGGATTGTGTTTTTGCGGAAAAACAATTTTAAGGAAATTTCTCTTCCTTTGTAGTACAAATTAAATGGTGGAAACATAAGTGACATGATGCCAACCAATTAAGGATATTATGATTTCCCCTTATGGCTTATGGGATTTGATAGACTCATTTTAAGATAAGGAGTAATTTAATGCATTGAATGTTTCAAGATGATCGACCAGTGCCTCTGCCTATATGGTAATATCTCTTGGTCTAAAATTTTCGTTGCTCTATTTTCAGGCATCATATTACACATCACATCAGTCCCAATTCATCTCTCTCTTGGAAGACACTGACAAACAAATAAGGGAGCAAGCCTATGGTGAAAAGTTGAAGCGTTTAAAGGAAGTTAGGAATGGTTATCGGGAGGAAGTTGCTAACTGTGTTAGACATTGTGCTTGGTAAGAGGACAAGGAGACTAATGATTTCATAATCTCATATACATTTCGAAGTAACTGTGCTCTAAACTATATGACGGGTGTTGCTTGAGATGACTAGCTACTGGTTCTTGTTTATAGGCAAGTTTGAAAGTGCATACAAGACTTGACTGTTTATCCTCTATTGAGTCCTAAATCCTACAATTTTGCACGCTATTGAGAAACATGCAATGTCTATGTAACTTAGTTTATGAAGGTTGTACTGCCTCGATACCAGATTGCCTCTAAGGTGGTTGCTTTTACTGTCGAGACATTTGATCTTTCTTGTAATTGCTCTAGCATTGGCATTATCATTCCATAACAAGAGAAGTTTGGGTCTATGGATTTTTCTATCCCAAACAAAGTTATCATGTCAGCTGCTTTATTTATTGTGAAAGAAAAAGTTTTGAGGCTTTGGTTTATTCAAACGTATTTTTTGGTTATTGCAGCTAATGTGATTTTTTTTCTTTTGTCATTGTGGCTAATTCAAATTCTTGCACTTTTTTCTATGATTGACCTGTATAGTGTCAGAGGATTTCCTAGGGATTCTTGGTTGGATTGAGCCTACCTGACTTGCCGGTTCTGTAAATCAAACAGAAATTTTTGAATGCATCATCCATGCTGGTGTCATCAATTCCTGATTGTTATAATTTTTTTCTACAGGTACAGGATCTCTTTATTTTCACGATGGAAGCAAAGAGGCATGTTTGCTGCCTGCATGTGGACTGCACAACTGCTTCTAGTTCTTAGCAAAGTGGATTCTGTGTTTGTATATGTTCCCGAGTTTTATCTTGAATCTCTTGTGAGTCTTTCATTTCTTTTAACTCAAATGCTTGTGTTCTATTTGGTCTGTTCACTGTCCAGTTAATTTGGTGTTTGCCACTTCCCTGGTACATTTCATGTGCATCTTATTAGAATCTTGGATTTGTACTTCAAACTTGGATGTTAACAAAGGAAGCTTGTGTTCTCAATGACCTTTTATTATCTTTTCAACTTTAGAACTAACTTGTCTCTTGCATTATGCATTTCCTTTAGTAGCAGTACTTTTACCTGTTATCTTCATCTTTTCATCCACGCTTAATGAATAAACAAAGTAAAAGGACATCTTAGGACATGAGCTCCTGCCCTGTGAGGAAGGACATTCTGACCTGCTAGCATTTCAGAGACAATTTTCATTAGAGTATCCATGACATCCCAGTCATGTCTGCGCAAGCTTAAAATAGAAATGAGGATTGACGTCTTGATTAGAAATTTGTGAATACATGGGCAATTTATTTCACTTATCTTTTGTTGTAATAATGCAGGTGAACCTCTAGATGCTGTGATTAATCAATAATCGATATATTATATTGATGTATCAGTGCGTGTGCTCGCATGATTTGTCACTTATTTCTTTGATTTTTCTCTTGGAGTGATTTGTGAGGATCTCTGTGTTGGTTAGCTAACTTGGAAAAGACAGTATTTAATTCGAAATTCAGATTCATGGTTTCTGACTATGCCCTTTGAGATGTTTTGAGTCACTAACAGTTGCCTCTGTTGTTGCAGGTTGACTGCTTTCATGTCTTACGTAAGAGCGATACACCATTCGTCCCTCCAGCTATATTTATTAAGCAAGGACTGGCTTCATTTGTATGTTCTGCTCCACTTTTTCCTACTTCTCCTTCACATTCTAGTGCACTCCAAGTTTCATTTAACTAATGATAAGTGTTTTCCAGGGTTGCATCTGTTATTATATATGTGCCGTGCTTAAACTGTAGCCTGATTATTTGCTGTTATTATATTGCAAGGTGCATACCATTCGAAAATTGCTGTCTGTAAATGACATAATCTCGTGGCTCTAGAGCCTTGGAAATTTGGAGCAAAGTTATTCATTGACTGGTCTTTGGTTTGCTATATGGTTTGCTTTCACCCTATTGGGATGTCCACATGAAGTGTGCATGTGCATATGCATTTCTTTGTTGACAAGAGAGACTATCCATGAAATGTATGATCATTGTAATTATGCCAACACATAGTTATCGAAATTCCTTGGACAATGCAAGCATGGTCATGTTTTAAGAGAATTACTCTTAGGACAGAATAATGTCGAGCAGCACTTTCTATTTATCGCTGTTTCTTTTTCACATGAAGTAATTGATTTTTACCTTTAACCTATTTATAGTTAGAGCGTGTAGCTCCTTTGTGTCCTGTGGAAATCTTCTAATAAGATTGTTACATGATAATACTTTTATGTGATCAAGGAGGGTTTGTTTGGGTGTAAATTCAATACTTCTATGATAATAAGATTGGGGTAAAGGAGGTGTTATTCGAAAAAGCTTTATATAGATAATTTTAAGTGTGTAAATGCATAGCTTGTCAGAGCCAAGATATGAGAAAACATGGATCTATCAAGAAGAATCAACTGAACAACCCAATTATTGGATGTAGATAAGAGGTTGTGATGGGGGGACTGAGATGAATTAGGTCACAAATATATATTCTGAACTATACTATTTGAGTGTGCTCTTTGGATTTCATAAAAACCTCTCCTGCAGTTCTCGATCAGTTACTTTTTTGACTCAGACTGTCCAAATGTCAGGAAGCTGTTTGGATGGGCTTTGGGGTGGCTTTGAGCAATTTAATTAGCTGCACGTGAATTTTCTGCCAACATGGGAACAATTTTGTACTTATAACAAGTTACAAAAAAAATAGTGGTTGACAGCACTACTATCGATAATTTTTTAAAGATAATAGTCGTTTATTGTTTAAAAAAGAAAAATGTCATGCATATGAACATATAAGTAAAAGTTAAAAGCTAAGCCAAGCCAAACACACACTCATTTGATGAGTATTCTCAATATTTTGACTTGAAGAGGACTTTTGGATGTCAGAAATTGACTGGTGTGCATCTTTGTTTAATAGCTATGGCATTCTGCAGAATATTATTGCGAGACTGCTATTCTTGAGCTTTATATATCCATCTTTGTTAATCAAGTAGGAGTAAGTTGTTTGTGTGTGTTGATCAGGTCACTTTCCTTGTCATGCATTTCAACGATCCAAGAATATCGAGCGCAGATCTCAAGGATCTGCTTCTCCAGTCTATTTCAGTCTTGGTACAATACAAGGAATTCTTGGATGACTTTGAGAACAATGAGGCCGTCATCCAAAACCTTCCCACTGCATTGCTGTCATCATTTGACAACAGATGTTGGATCCCAGTAACAAACATTCTTCTAAGGTTATGCAAGGGCTCTGGTTTTGGTTCTTCAAAGAATGGAGAATCATCATCATCATCATCAGTTATTTTCCAGGTAAGTGATAAATTCTCTCTATCCCTCCCTCTGTCCCCTGCGAGACTTCTTTCTGACTAAAATTCTTGCCTCTTGCTCGATAGAGATTGCTGCGAGAAGCTTGTGTCAATGATGAAGTCCTATTCTCGACTTTTCTTAATCAGCTATTTAATACTTTGAGCTGGACAATGACAGAATTTTCTGTCTCAATTCGTGAAGTCAAAGAAAAGTATCAGGTACTTTGAAGAAATTTCCTTCTGACTGTTAATTATCTATGCTTTGTTTGTTTGGCCTATGCAGGATATTGATATGGATGCTTAAGTTAACAACTGTACTAGTGGATATCTTTCATCCTAATTTAGACATATGATAGATCTCTTCAGCCTTGTTTATAACATGCCTATAGTATGCGGTGCTGCAGAGGCGAAACAGTTGAACCACAGGATCAAAAGAAAAAAATACGCTGGGAGTTGCAGAGAATCTTAGAAGTAGTAGTTTATAATTTGGAAAGGGTGAGTTTATGGTAAGTTGTAGATCATGGTGTGTGGAACGGTGGATGCCTGTAGTTGAAGAAGTGGTACTTGAGGGTACACCTTCATAGTACAATTTGGATCACTAAGGGGCTGTTTGGTAATGTTCTTTTTTTTTGTTTTTAAACAATTTTTGTGTTTTTTTGTTCCAGGGAACAAAAAAAGAACAGAAACGCGTTTGTTTGCGTTTTTGTTCCAAATCTATTTTTTGTTCAGGGAACACTTTTGGAACAGAAACGAGAAACAAGAAAAACTTGTTTTTTGTTTCGGAACAAAAATTAAAAACATATTTTCTCTCTCCTCTCTTTTTCCTCTTTTTTTTTTTTTTTTTTTTTTTCTTTGGCCGGTCCCGGCCTCGGCCATGGCCGGCGACCGGCCAAAGAGGGCCGGCGACGCCGTCGAGGGCCGGCGACCTTGCCGGGGCGTCGCCGGCCCCAGGCGAGGCCGAGCGTCGCCGGCCCCGGGCGAGGCCGCTGGCCCTCGTCAGCCGGTCGCCGGCCATGGCCGGAGCCGGCGGCCGGCCAAAAGAAGAAAAAAAGAAAATATAAAAAAGAAAGAAAAGAAAGAAAATAAAAATAAAAATATTAAAAAATTAAAAGAAATAAAAAAAGAATACAAATTTACCAAACGTGTTTCTGTTCATTTTTTATTCCCGGAACAAGTTTACCAAACGCGTTTTTTTGTTCAAAAATTGTTCCCCGGAACAGAAACACTTTTTTCTATATCTGTTCCCTGGAACACTTTTGGAACAGAAGTGTTACCAAACGCACCCTAATTCAAGTCTACAGTTTGAAGTATGAAATTTGATTGCAGTAAGTTGGAGATCATGGTGTGTGGGACAGTATATGCCTATAGTCAAACAAGTGGTACTTGAGTAGACATTCAAGTCTACAGTTTGAAGTGTGAATGTGGATCTTTCACCCAGCTTTAATAGGAATTGTAGTCTACTGGCGAACTGTAATCTGGAACATGACATGAATACAGATTGCCAGCAACTTAGAATGCCAAGTGTGGTATTTCGAACAATCAGCAAAGTCAACCGAGAGAAAAATGAACAGTCAGCCCAGAGTGGATCATCAATAAATGAAGAAGGAAGTTGAGTCAAGAACTATGTCGGGATGCAGGGACTTGAGTTGTCCTTGCCATTGAGATGAAGCAACTTTTTCAAGTTTAGACAACCAGAATAGGAAGAGGTGAAGTGGTGTGCAACTCAGAGCCAAACCCTGGGTTTTAGATCCTACAATAGAATAAGAGGACTTTTATGCAAATTATCTTTTAGAACGGGTTCTGTAACTTGGGCCCAAAAAGTAAATACATGTGAAAACACTTATTACAAGCTAATTTAACTAAAGCGGAGAATACTATCTAAATAAAATGTATAGTAAGAATATGTTTTGTATTCTAATCTACTTAAATATGTTTTGTATTCTAATCTACTTACGTTTGATCTTTTATATTGCTCCATGTTCTGAAAAAACGTGTTGTGTTCTAATCAAAGATTCTGAAGAAGTCTACCCACAACTTACTGTATCCTAGGTAACTTGATTTCTGTGGCCCTTTTTCCGTTCCACGTTCTGGGAGAATCCGCATTTTGGGCAACCTAGGTTCCACATTGTAATGTGTGGATGAAGTAGATAAAACGCTACAAATTAGATTATTGAATGGATTAGATAAAACAGCAGTAATTAAAGACTTAATTTGATTAGCACTACCATATCGTGTTCTATTGTAGTTGCATTAGTCAGGTTCGTAAATTGGCAATCTGAATTGTGGGATCGTGTCATGTAATATGTCGGATCTGTGCTGTCTTTCAGTCCCCAACTTTAAAAAATCCACCAGTCCTGTTCTCTTAATTGTGAGGCATAGTGCAAACCTCACTTCTTTGTGGGAGAAATCGAGATTTTATACTTCCCTGCATTGGTTGTTTGAAAGCAAGTTATATGCAACATTAGCACTTTTGCCTACATGTGCACTTCGGTGTAAGTTATGTGGGATTCTTTTGCATAATAACTTTTCACATTCTATCCTATATGCTAGACATGGGAGCTGCAGTTTTAAATAGAGTTCCCTTTCTGGACATCACTAAAAATTTTCAGATTCTAGGTGTTTATGTTGTTAAATGTGACAAATAGTTCTGCCGGTTTATGTGGAAAATGTTCTCAATTATTATATTTAAGCTCGCTAGAGTTTCAGATGGATCTCGTAGGCGCTACTTGTCTGTTGCTTCTTCACGGGAGGTTCTGAACTTCTTGAGTATATGTTGGTGGATAGCAGATAACCAAGGTCAATTCATATCCAAGACTGCAGATCTTTCTGCTGTTTGTGTCTTATTGTGGACAATCCTATTGTACTGTTTACTTTTGACTCAAAATATAAACGGTGCTGTCAGCACTTTCATTTCATCTTCAAGATCTGAGTATTAATTTTATCCCTTCCTCTAACCTTTAGTTCAGTTTTCCCTGCTACTACTCGGCACCTCTTCATTTGAGGTGCAGCTTGTAAGATACAGCAGTGAGCAGAATAGAGTGTGATCTGTAATAAATCCATGAATAAATCTATAAAGCAACTATGACATCTTTTGGGGAGAATATCAGTATGGTTGAACCATTAGTGCAAACTTCATTTTGGCCATGTTAATGCATTTTGTAATTTGACTTTGCTACTGAAATGAATTTTCCAGATTCAGTTCTTGTGCTAGCTTTTTGGTGATATGAAAATGGATTGTGAGTAGATATTTAGGTTTCATGTCAAGTAATGCTCTTAATGAACTGCCAGCTTTGTCGTTTTTGAGTGTTTCTGGGTAGCACTGCTCCTTTCTCTCTCTCTCTCTCGCTCTCTCTCGCGCGTGCGCACATGCAGAATGATTGGAGAAGCTTCATTACTCACTGTTGGGGAGCATTGTGCAGGTATTGGACTTCCATCAGCGAAAGTGCAGTGTCATATTTGATCTTTCTTGCAACCTTGCAAGGGTTTTGGAGTTCTGCACTCATGAAGTTCCTCAAGCTTTTCTGGCTGGAGCTGATACAAATCTACGAAGGCTGACTGAGTTAATTGTTTTCAGCTTGAACCACATATCTTCTAGGGCATATGCTGAGTTTGATCTGTAAGTTTTAGTGCTATCAATGTCTCATTTACCTTGTTCGCTGATTCAGGCCATTTATTTACATTATTTGTAATGTCTCCTTGATTGTGTGTTGAGGGCTGTGAATCTTTTAATTGGCTTTACAAATTTTATTTTTGTGCCAGGCATAAAATTCAATTGAAAATTGAAGGCTAAATAGTTAATTCAGTACATTAAGAGTTTCCTCATCTTTTTATTTGTCCTTTGTAGGTCATTGAAAAAACACGTTCAATCTTCAGAGAAAGTGAACCGGGGGATGCTTTTGGCACCTCTTGTAGGGATTATCTTAAATCTCTTGGATGCTAGTGGGGAGAAATCTTGCCGGGATCATAACGATGTAGTGAGTGTGTTTGCGACTGCAGACTGCTCCAACACAATTCATCATGGATTCCAATTTCTTTTGCAGTACAATTGGGTGAGTAAATTCGCAAGTCGAACTTTTGTTTCTGTTATACCTCAGAATTACGCAGATATTCCTTAATCTTGAGTCTTACCTTGTGAAGGTTAAAAGGTAATATTATTGAGTGGGCATGTCGTCTAAACAGCCCAATCACTTTTGGTTTGATCAGACCTGATCTTCCACTTACAAAAGCAGTGCTTGTTTTGCTGCACGTTGGGCCAAGATAATTTAACTGCTGGGGTCATGATCTCCAACTTACAAATTCATTGCTTGGTTGTGCTGTCAAAACAGTGGTTGCTTTGCTGTCAAGTTAGGAATAAATAATGTAAATTCAGGGTTTTGTAATGGCTAATTTAATTTGTGGATTCCACTCGAACTATCCCTTCTCCCTTGTTTTCTGCCTTTGTGGACATCATGCGGAGGTGTCTGCATTGTGTCCCTTCCGATGATAAACCAAGTATCCTTGTCGTCTTTTTCATGCTATAGTTTTATTTTCTTCATCGAGTTTTTAGGATGACATCAAGGTATGTTTTTCCATTAAGATGCTTAAATCTTCACCTTTCTCTCTGACTGATTATTCACACTGTTGCCATTGCCAATTGTGCTTTGATCTAGGTTTGGCTGTCCTACTGACTTTACCCACTGAGTACTTCCTACTCATTTTGCAGGCCGAGTCTTTCCGAAGCGATGCTTACGTACCACAGATAGCACAGCTAGAGAGTTTCGTAAGTCAGCTCATCTGCCAGTCCGAGTTGAAGGAAGCTGAGGATGCTGGACTCATGGAAGAGAAGGATTCTGATGACATGTGCTGTATTTGTTACGAATCCGTCGCAAATGCACGATTAGTGCCTTGCTGCCACAAATCTTGCTATGGCTGCATAACCAGACATCTCCTCAATTGCCAGAGATGCTTCTTCTGCAAAGCAAGCATCTCGGAGGTCATACAGATTGGAGAGGACACATACGATAAGTAGTGTAGCGACCATAGCATCCTCACTTAATTTAGATAAGGTAGAAAAAAAGAAAAGAAAAAAAGGTATCTTCTTTCTTCTGGCAACAATAATAATATGTTGTCGTGCAGATTTAGCTGGCCGATGACTATTACATAGTTGCATGGTGCCTGGTGTTGATGCCAGACTTTCCTGAATCCACTTAGGTAGAGAGGGGAAAGAACTACCTAGGAAAGTTAATTCAATTCAAGTATTTATACCTGTGTATATGTCATATCACAGAATCGCGATCGGCACCTGTCATTTGGTCGAAATTTTGTAGAGAAAAATCGCGGGGCGTTTCCTTTTGTAAATATCGAGTTGTAAAGGGGGCAAGAAGAATCTTGCTTCAGCTCTTACCCAGAGTTAAATTCTGGTCTCTCTCAACTCTCTGTTCAGAAGGGACTTCTGAGAAGCTTTAGGACAGAGAGAAGCGTGGCAATTGTCTCTGATTTGGTCTTTTTTCCTGAATGGTTTGTATATATCACGACTGGCTGAAATTGTCCGTTGGTCAAAAACCGCCTGAAAAACTAGGTTAATGGACTGCTAATTTTTTTTTAAAACTTAAGCTCGGGCTCTCCCAAGCCCATACCAAATCGCGACTTGAGTCTAAACTTTTAAACATGCAAAATACTATCTAGGAGTCGCCACTAATCTGTTTTTGGTAGGTCGATTAGACACCTAAGCAAAATAATGGGAGAATTATTTTACTCCTACGAACCAGAGACTAAGGGTACGGGGGACTTGGTTACACTAGACTATCCTAGTGCCCTTTCGGTACCATTTCTTTTTAATTTTCAAAAATGTTTTGCAGGCAGCTTGATTTGATTTTAATTCATTTTCCTAACGTGTGAGGCGATCATGCGAGTGCACAAACCACCAATTTAACACCCGAGAAAACGAATAAAATAATGCAAAAGGACTTACCTCAAAGCAACGAAAGCAACTGCGATGTTAGGTCGAATTCATATCAATAATCCTAGATATGATTTCTAATTAATAAGCAATCACTCAATTTTTTGTTTTCACTTTATTTAATGAAAGTCGTGCAATGCATGCTACTAATTTAACATGAAATGATATGACGTGGCAATATGACCTAAACTATATAACATGAATAAGCATGCAATCCATCTTAAAGCATGAAATGAATTTATTCTAATTTTTTGTATTTTCCATGAAATTCGAAATTAAAGAAATGCAACAATTAAATATGCAATTTAATCAAATGACCTAGTTCTAATGACGAGCAATGAACTTAGCAACAATCACTAGATGACAAAAATTTCATAAACCTAATCCTACATGTCTCGATTTACTAAACCTATATGCTCGGCAGAAGAATTTTTTTTTTTTTTAAATAATTAATTATTAAATAAATATTAAATCTAAACTATCAACAAAATAAAGCAAGAAATGATTAAAATAATCGAAAAAATAACCTATTGTCTCACGGGTCAAATTAACGGTTATTCTAACCCTAATTATCATAACAAGGAGATCAAAATAATTACAAATCTGGTCCGAAGTCCTACGGACCAAATTAAATAATTATTGTGATTTAACAATTAAAATTTCACCAAAAAGCCCAAAAATCAATATAATAAAAAATGATCCGATGTCTCTCGGATCAAATTAATAATTACATTAATTTCGGAAAAATCCCTACGGATAATGCATACAAAATGCACAAATATTAACATTGACAAACCATATTCTAACTTAAACAATAATAACAAAATTTAAAACACAATAATATAACATAAAATAAGCAAAAGAAAGAAATAAAAATAAAACTAAAGGAGGGGAATTGCAGCAGCGTTGGTGGGCATATGGCTAGTTCTTGATTTGATCATTTGCTAGTCTCCTCCGAGAACTTTTTGAGTGGACGCCCCCTTCTCTTGTCGTCTCTCTCTTGTCAATTATGGTGGAATATGGAATTGTGTGGCCTTTTGTTCGGCATTGAATTGCCTGTGACCACAACATCAAAACAAAGTAAATTAGGTGAAAATATGGGGTGAACAACTTTAATAGGGAGAGAAACAACCGGTTTTATCATAGTGAAATCACCTTTGGATGGCAATCGGCGCTTAGGTACGTTGGCCACTTCGATGTCTCGCTGCTGGAATTATTGTCGGAGGTGTAGGAGTTTAATCTAGGCAAGAAAAAAAATAAAATCACCTTAGTGCGAATAGCAAATTGGAATTGCACACAATCAAACTTAAAAAAAAAAAAAAAAAAAAAAAAAAAAGAAGAAGCTCGACTTAGCTTTATGCTTGTCGTCAATATCCATGAAGCATGATGAACATGGGGCATCGTCAAGAGGACTGCACCATCCCGAGACCAATCGAAGAATTGTGAGCCGACTCCCCTAAAGAAATTTGAACTCGAAAGAAACGAAAGAGAAAACATTCCTCACATTTGCTTTGAATTTTTTGAAAATCGCCTCCTCTCTGAGAGATTGTCTATCGGACCTCTCTACGTTTTCTCACCATTTTTTCCCTTGTGAGCTCCACTCTCCTCCTGTCATGAAAAGTGAGCCTCTCTTTTATAGTGATTCGAAACGGTCTCTTTACATGGCATTTCCCGAGTTGCCATTTCTTGTTGCATTAAATCAAGCCTGCAAATCGGAACGTGATTTCGCAATCAGCTCGATTTTACTTGATTCCTTCCATTTTACAAAAATTCTTGCCCCTTATTCAATTGCTTCCGCATTTAACAAAATCCGAATACCCATCAGAATTTCAAATTTCCATGCATAATCAATCAAATCAATTGCCCCCATTTTCTTTCATTTTTTCCTTTTATTTGTTCAAAATGCAATTTTATTTTTCCAAAATTAGGTGTCAACAGCTGCCCCTCTTTGAAGGTGAGCTCGTAGAGGTTGCCGACAAAGATAAATTGAAACCTAATTTTAATTATGCACATGCACTAAATGACTTTTTGTTGGAAAATGAATTTTTTTTTTGAATGCAATATGTATGATGCATGGAAATGCTAATGCAAATGATAAATGAATTTACCTGGAATAACTTACCTTCAAGGAAGGTAGAGTAACTCAAGATAAATTGGTGTTACACGTCCAGGACCCATACCATTCTATGGTCGCTGAGAATAGTAACATGACTTAGTAAAGAAAACTGCTTTCCTAGGATCCGTACCATTTTACGGTCGCCTAGTATGACAGAGCTGGTTGTGTCTAGGACCCGTACCATTCTACGGTCGCCTAAAGTGGGGATTTACCTTCCAAGACCCGTACCATTCTACGAAAAGGGAAATAAGTTTTGGTTACGGTCGCCCGAATAGGGAAATAAGTTTTGTCTAGGACTCGTACCATTCTACGGTCGCCTAAACGGGGTTTACCTTCCAGGACCCGTACCATTCTACGATCGCCTAAACGGGGGTTACCTTCCAGGACCCGTACCATTCTACGGTCGCCTGAATAGGGAAATAAGTTTGTCTAGGACCCGTACCATTCTACGGTCGCCTAAATAGGGAAATAAATTTTTTTGTCTAGGACCTGTACCATTCTACGGTCGCCTAAACGAGGTTTTGCTTGGCTAGGACCCGAACCATTCTTCGGTCGCCCGGCGTCGCAATCTGGGGAAAAATCTTTGGGGACAACTCCATCGAGTGTTAGTGTACTCAAAAGGGAAAATACCTATACAACAACAAGTATTTAAGGTATAGATAGAGATATACTTACCTGGTGACATCTCTGCTCATTAGGGATATGTCTCCTGTAAAACATGATTGTAGGAGATGCAACATGTATTTGTGATTACAAATAAACATGCATTAATTCAAGCAAGGTTTACGCATAATGATTTCTATCAACCATGCATCACCTAATTCCAATGGAAAGGATTTCAAGAAAAGATTCCAATCCGAACACATAAGTGTCATGGATGTGTCAAATGAGGGATCATTTAGTCTGAAAGGACTTTCCACTCATCCTCATTAAAATGGGTTGTTTTATCCTGACCTTTGATGCAGGATTTTGACAATCACTTTATCTCACTGTCATCACGCCAAACAAGAATCTGGGCAATCTCGCAAGTGGTACTTCTTTGAAGGGAAGCTCGTAGAGGTTTCCTTTAAAGATATATGACACCTAAATTTAAACCATGCAAAATGAAATATGAAATGCATACGCAAATGTTAATGACTTGACTTTTTTTTTTTTTTTTTTTTAAGAATAAAGGATGCAATGTAAATGCAAATGAACTGGTTAGGAACATAGATCTCCATGTGTCTATGACCAATGAAATGCAAATGCAAAGAAGAGCACGTACCTGTCATACCTGTTTTGAGGATTTAGGTGTGAAATGATTCCGATGAGACCTGTCAATCATCTGGAACTCCCTTCAGATAATTGAAAGGCTCAAAGTCTTTAGGGATCTGGAATTCTCATCAGATTCTAAGCACCTGGAAATTGCATCAAGTACTTGAAACTTCAAAAATCTGATTCTTATGTCAGACATTTGAAAACTTTTACTAAACGTCCGGAAATCACATCAGATGTTTGGAAAGACAAACACTTGGAAATCACATCAAGCGTTTAAAAGTTCAAATATCTAGAATTCACACTAGACAATTGGAAACATTTTATAAATAGGTACTTGGAATTCTCATCAAGTACAAAGATGACTGAACAAATTCAGGGTTTCAAAGACAATTCTTTTTGGTCTTTGAGGAAAAATTCAATGAAGGCCCATGCATGATGGCTTTATCAAGCTTCTACCGGAAAAATTATCAATAGGACAATTTTCAGTTATAGCGTGAATCTCTTGAACATGCTAAATGAGACACTTTTGGTGTGAAAAGGCTTTTTCACTTGCTCTCATTTAAGAAGGGTTATTTGTCCCGACCATTGATGCGGGAATATATCACTCGATCTTATCATCATCTTGTCGACAAGAGTTCGAATTTTCTTGCAATCCGCACGACCTTACCAATCTGAGAGGTCTTTGTCAATGACTGTAATGCAGGTTTGGTCAATGGCTTAACAAAGGGACTCTTCGAGTCAAAGCAAATTGAACGAATGATTTTGTAATCATCTCCGGGTTTACAAGTCAAGAACCCTGCAAAATGATAAAGAAATAATCTTGCTCGCACTTCTTCGAGCAATGCTTAAAACATGTGAATTCCTATGTTAATTCAAGTGCCCTAATTTGAAGAGACTTTGTAAGGGCCGTAACATAGGCTAGGTTCATGGGTTGAGAAACGAAAGGATCGTTAGGCTCAAAGATGTGTATAGGGGTCAAAGTTGGTGATCATCTTGACATTACCACCAGTTTTTCTTCACCACGGATTGTCTTCTTGACAGATTTCATTATTGGCTCAAAAGTTTATCACCCGATGCCAATGATTATTCAACTGGAGATCTTTTCTCAACATTTTTCTTTGATGATGGGCATCGATCAAGCACACTTTTTTTTTTATGCCCCCAATTCATCAGTCATTTCTCTCTTCTTTTCACGGGCATTGGCCTTGCTTTTACCAGCACACTTGCTTTTTCATGCCCTTTAGTTCTATTTTGATTTCAGTTCTTGCGCACAATGCATGTGTCAAGTATACTTTAAATGACACTCGAACTTTCAAGGGTCTTCATCTGTCTCTTGCCTTGCCCCAAAGTGTGGGCGATGATCATCAACTTGGGTTTTAAAAGAAATGAAATAGCAGGCTCAAGTGGGCTATTCAAAGGATATAAGTGTGTAGGATAGTGAAAGAAATGCTCTTCGTCATCCTAAGGCACTTAAATTACCATATGAATTCAATGTAATAGCACGACTTGAAGATTGATGCAAGTGAGAGCAAGAAAATTTCAATTCATTTTCCTCACTTCATGATGTCATTTTTATCTCCTAGTTGCCCCGATGTGGGGTGATTCTTGACAGGGGTAATTTGAAAAGAACATCCATAAGTGTATGGGCTCAAAAATGGTTAAGCAATGGAACACATGTAGTGTTTGGGATAGAGAAATGAACTGCCTCTCGTCATTTCAGCTGTCGTATTTTTCGCAAGAAAATTCTTCACCTTGAAATACAAAATGTTTCCATACTCACCTCACAATGTATAGACATGGGACGGTGTATGGGATTAGGCTTGCCTTTCACACCTCATTTAGCATGCTCAAGTAACTCAACATCTTTCACTGAATTATCCATTTTGATAAATTTCAAGTGGAATTGATGGATAAAACATGTAAGAGTCATCATGCAAAATCCCTTTTAAAAAAAAAAAAAACTCAACAGCTTTAAGCATGTCAACTTCAAACAGTTTTCTATACTGCAAAATGGTTTTAAGCATTCATTCAATGATCCCTCTACAATGGGAATTGCCTCAGCAGTTGATGTCTTTGGATTGTCGCTATCATTCAAGGCTGAAAATCCATGCACAAGCGAACGTGCATCAATATGATATTATGCAATATCAAAGTAAATTCAAATTGCACGTCCATTTTGGCTCGGGTCGAGACTTTATTGTCACTACCAAAATTTGTCATGGCTACAATCTTGTCATATCAATTCCTTGGAAATGTATCCTTGATAGTTGGGCCAATTGCAACCTGGTGTACTTTTTCAAATGCCTTCTCATCGACCGAAAAAGTAACGCTCGAAACATGAAGTAAATGAGTTAGAAAATTAAACGAGCTAACCTAATGCATGCTTTTGGAAATGGCTTGAAAAATGATTTTTTTTTTTTTAAAAAAAAAAAACAATGAAATGTTTTTTGTTTTCAAAAAATTTTTTAGGAGGAAGCATGAGAAAGTCCAGCCCACAAGATTTCTCCGTGGATGTTTTTTTTTTTTTTTTTTTTTTTTTGTTCATGGCTGGATATCGTCATTGGACTGGTTTGGTATACCCCATCATGTCCTCAAAATTGAAAATAAAATTGTAATTTCATTGAATAGAATCAAATGAATTACATTATTGGAATGAAAATGATGATTCCTAACTCCTAAAAAGAGAAAAAAAATCGAAAATGATTCTTAGAAAGTGAAAATGATTTCTAAAAAGCAATAAAAAATTCTCATGCGGGAGAATGTGCTAGGTCACTCTTCATGGTCCAAGAAAGGTTTTCATCAATGTCTCCCATGACGAGATCGTCGAATAGACTTGCGATTCCTCCTAGGGCTTGAGTTCTTCCCTTCTTGATCTTGTGATGGAACGTCAAATCGTCCATGTTCCCATCTTGAAACTATCTTTTCATGGTGGAATCAAAGTAAAACTATGGGATCACAAGTAATCAAACTTGCCACTAGGCTGCAGAAAAGTGTCCATCACTTCCAATTCATCTTGCCCCATTTCAAGGACATTGTGCTTAGTTTTTTCGGCAAAGTGATCAACAATGGGCCATCTTCCAATGGTCGGGCATGTCATCATTGCTCATTTGGGTTTTGATCCGCCATTTTAGGACTCTTGTCTCGTGGAAAGAGGTGGAGTCAAGTCCGCTCGGAGAGATTGGATTTGAGCTGTCATGAATTGCATAAGGCGAGAATATGTAAGTTGGTCTTCCATAGCGGAGATACGATCACGCATTTCAGTTTGGACGTCCATTCTAGCTCTTGATCACCTAAGGAAAATGGAGATATGTAAGAACGAGGTGTAATGAGAACACCAATCCATGACAACAATTTATTTTTTAGTCAAGAAAAGTCCACATATGAAAATGATTTTCCTAAAAATGGACTAGGAAAACAAAGACATGGGATGGAATTAGGGACAAAATCTTTTTTAACATGAACTAGGAAGAGCCAAGACATGAATTGAAAACAAATTTCCAGTTTTTTTTTTTTCAAAATAATTCATTGCATGGCAATTTCCTCATTTCATTTTTAATTGACAAAAGAATTAAATCAATGATTGACCTAAATTGTCATGAACCGACCCAAAAATACAACAAAATAAATTGCATGGTATAGGGATAGAAGACTTACTTTACCAAGGAAAATCAATGGCAATCACATAGACACATCGCATGAGACGTGAGGCTCGATTTCTATCTAAAAGGCTTAACAAAGTGGAGCTAAGAGGGTGATCTGACCGTTGCAGTCTCGCATTAACGTCAGGTCCCCTTAACTCCGGGCTCAGTCGAATGGAATGTCCAATAGTCACGCAATCTCGCGGATATGGACAAAACACATTTCGACACCATGAAAAACTTTCAGGGAAGAGAAGGTTAACCTCTACATAGCAGTCTCGCTTTGGAGGAAGTATACTTCTCAACACCATCCTAGAAATCCTATTGCAGCCCAGGTCGGACCGCAAGTTGTGTGTGCAAATAGTGTAGTGCTAAAGCAATAAAGTATGCACAACAGTTTAAATGCAAACAACACTTCTAATTAGGAAAAATAAATCATTCATCCCACACTCCAACCTGCAAGACAAATGTTAGCAAAGACTACTCCCCTTATACCTCCCATCTGCAAGAACATTTAACACCTTAAAAATGTTAGGGACGTACCTGGGATCCTCGCTGCCAAACAAAAACATTTTTAAAATAAAAAGAAAAATTGGCCTAAGTCCACTAAGTGTTTTAACACAAGTCCCCAGTGGAGTCGCCAAGCTGTCGCGACCTAATTTTTCGGGTTCACCGCCTAAAACTAGGTTAATGGACTGCTAAGTTTTTTTTTTTTTTTTTTTAAACTTAGCTCGGGCTCTCCCAAGCCCATACCAAATCGCGACTTGAGTCTAAACTTTTAAACATGCAAAATACTATCTAGGAGTCGCCACTAATCTGTTTTTGGTAGGTCGATTAGACACCTAAGCAAAATAATGGGAGAATTATTTTACTCCTACGAACTAGAGACTAAGGGTATGGGGACTTGGTTACACTAGACTATCCTAGTGCCCTTTCGGTACCATTTCTTTTTAATTTTCAAAAATGTTTTGCAGGCAGCTTGATTTGATTTTAATTCATTTTCCTAACGTGTGAGGCGATCATGCGAGTGCACAAACCACCAATTTAACACCCGAGAAAACGAATAAAATAATGCAAAAGGACTTACCTCAAAGCAACGAAAGCATCTGCAATGTTAGGTCGAATTCATATCAATAATCCTAGATATGATTTCTAATTAATAAGCAATCACTCAATTTTTGTTTTCACTTTATTTAATGAAAGTCGTGCAATGCATGCTACTAATTTAACATGAAATGATATGACGTGGCAATATGACCTAAACTATATAACATGAATAAGCATGCAATCCATCTTAAAGCATGAAATGAATTTATTCTAATTTTTTGTATTTTCCATGAAATTCGAAATTAAAGAAATGCAACAATTAAATATGCAATTTAATCAAATGACCTAGTTCTAATGACGAGCAATGAACTTAGCAACAATCACTAGATGACGAAAATTTCATAAACCTAATCCTACATGTCGATTTACTAAACCTATATGCTCGGGAAGAATTTTGATTTTTTTAAATAATTAATTATTAAATAAATATTAAATCTAAACTATCAACAAAATAAAGCAAGAAATGATTAAAATAATCGAAAAAATAACCTATTGTCTCACAGGTCAAATTAACGGTTATTCTAACCCTAATTATCACAACAAGGAGATCAAAACAATTACAAATTGGTCCGAAGTCCTACGGACCAAATTAAATAATTATTGTGATTTAACAATTAAAATTTCACCAAAAAGCCCAAAAATTAATATAATAAAAAATGATCCGATGTCTCTCGGATCAAATTAATAATTACATTAATTTCGGACAAAATCCCTATGGATAATGCATACAAAATGCACAAATATTAACATTGACAAACCATATTCTAACTTAAACAATAATAACAAAATTTAAAACACAATAATATAACATAAAATAAGCAAAAGAAAGAAATAAAAATAAAACTAAAGGAGGGGAATTGCAGCAGCGTTGGTGGGCATATGGCTAGTTCTTGATTTGATCATTTGCTAGTCTCCTCCGAGAACTTTTTGAGTGGACGCCCCCTTCTCTTGTCGTCTCTCTCTTGTCAATTATGGTGGAATATGGAATTGTGTGGCCTTTTGTTCGGCATTGAATTGCCTGTGACCACAACATCAGAACAAAACAAAGTAAATTAGGTGAAAATATGGGGTGAACAACTTTAATAGGGAGAGAAACAACCCGGTTTTATCATAGTGAAATCACTGGATGGCAATCGCGCTTAGGTACGTTGGCCACTTCGATGTCTCGCTGCTGGAATTATTGTCGGAGATGTAGGAGTTTAATCTAGGCAAGAAAAAAAATAAAATCACCTTAGTGCGAATAGCAAATTGGAATTGCACACAATCAAAAAAAAAAAAAAAAAAAAAAAAAAAAGAAGCTCGACTTAGCTTTATGCTTGTCGTCAATATCCATGAAGCATGATGAACATGGGGCATCGTCAAGAGGACTGCACCATCCAATAGACCAATCGAAGAATTCTCGAGGGTGTGTCGACTCCCCTAAAGAAATTTGAACTCGAAAGAAACGAAGGAGAAAACCTTCCTCACATTTGCTCTGAATTTTTGAAAATCGCCTCCTCTCGAGAGATTGTCTATCGAACCTCTCTACGTTTTCTCACCATTTTTTCCCTTGTGAGCTCCACTCTTCCCCTGTCATGAAAAGTGAGCCTCTCTTTTATAGTGATTCGAAACGGTCTCTTTACATGGCATTTCCCGAGTTGCCATTTCTTGTTGCATTAAATCAAGCCTGCAAATCGGAACGTGATTTCGCAATCAGCTCGATTTTACTTGATTCCTTCCATTTTACAAAAATTCTTGCCCCTTATTCAATTGCTTCCGCATTTAACAAAATCCGAATACCCATCAGAATTTCAAATTTCCATGCATAATCAATCAAATCAATTGCCCCCATTTTTTTCATTTTTTCATTTTATTTTTCCTTTTATTTGTTCTGTTCACAGAGAGAGAGAGAGAGAGAGAGAGAGGAATGTGCAGCTTTATACTGAAGATGGACACAGGGTAGCATTAAATGCAAAATTTTATATTTTATGCGAACAAATGTCGATGGCAAAAGCAGTGAAAAGCCCGATATGAAGTTTTTTTGCATTCCAAAATTAGGTGTCAACATTTGAGTGAGCCAAGAAATGATTTGTTGTGCTTTCCTAAGTTGCATGAGTTGGTTCTACCCAATGTTCTTTATGTTATTCGATTCTATCGCTAGGTAAAGAAACACTTGATGAACTTCTTTCACAATATTACCCAAACACACTCAAATCATGGACAGAGTAATAAATAAAAACCCCACAGCATTATATTCCTAGAGGTGCATCACTAAATACATGTGCGGATTTCCAGTTGCTAGATTAGCATCCAATAGAAGAGACTTGAATATGTACGTTCAAGCTGGAAAAAGAGGAAAAAAAAATGAAGAAAAAAAGAAAAATGTCTCTGCATATCTAATGGAAGCAGCCATCAACATACAATGCAAAGGATGATGAGAGATGGCATGGCTACGATTAGTTGGTTTGACCTCCCCTGCCGGTGCCTATGGGCGGTCTTGTCGGCCCCCCTTGCCGAGCCGTCCACCGTCCCTCTTCTGCGTAATATTCTTCTTCTCCTCCGTCGTCCTACATGCATTAAAGGATCACGATATATATGAAGATCGATGTATACTAATGGATCTACAAAGATGATGAGACGCAGCGTACTTTTGCCCCATGCATGCATCGCCTCCAAACTCCACACGGAAGTAAACACAAACACAAGCATTTGTACACTCGAATATATATATATATATAGAGAGAGAGAGAGAGAGAGAGAGAGAGAGTTGGGCTGATGCAGTACTAGTAGCGTTTGGTGGCGCGGCGCTTGCGAATCGGGACCATCCGGCGATCTCCAGGCGGTCGAGCCGGGGTGGAACTCGAAACCCAAGCACCTGAGGAGGGCATTGATGCACGTTTGAAGGCAATGGCAAGGGCTGTGCAGCTCCAGTATCCCCCCTGCTCCGTTCCTTCCTCTTCTCTCCTCTTCTTCTGAAGTCTCCATGCCTCTCTCTCTCTCTCTCTCTTCTCTTTCTCTCTCTCTCTCTCTATATATATATAACGGCTATAGGCTTTCTCGAACTGGGCGGGCCTTGGAAAATGATTCGGGAATGTTGGGCTTGGCCTGATTCCATTCATGACAATCTAGATTCTTTTCTATCTTTAAATCTTTGCGTGAAAGGTAGTGGACTTCATCACCAATTTTTTTGGCTCAACTACAACTATAAACCTCAATGAACACCGACAGCTACTACGATAGGGGAAAAAGCCATCAAAAACTCTAAACTATACCCACTATAACACATTTACTCTAATTTTTTTTTTTTGTAACAGAAACTATCGCAAATTTGTATTCGTATGACATATACCTTCCATCAAAATTTTGTCAATAAAAATTGTTAACAATCAACCTAGATGGACGTCAGAAAATAAACAACGTTGACATGGCGTCCATGTAACTTAAGTCAAATAAAAATGATGTCGTTTTAACTAAAAATTATCTAATAGAATTTTGATGGAGAGTAGATGTGTCGCATAGGTACAAGTTTGGGTTTTTTATATCACAAGAAAAAAGTTTAAAGTAATTGTGTTACAATGGGTATAGTTTGAAGTTTTTGATATCATAAAAAAAAATGGTAAATATATCACAGCGGCTATAATTTGGGTGGTTTTTTGTAACTTACTCCCTTAAAATAATGGGATAGTGACATAAATGGTCATGAACTTTGGTCCTATATATAATTTGATTCCTAAACTATAGGTAAATATTCAATACTATTCTTCTATCAATCCAAATTCAAAGACAATATTGAACATTTTCATATAATGGAATGATTAAATTGAATATATACAAAAATTTCAGGGATCTTATTGAACAAATTAAAGTTCAGGCATAACATTGTATATTAGGCTAAAGTTTAGAGATATTATTGCACACTGGACCAAAGTTTAGGAACATATGTGTCATTTTCCTAAAACAATCTTTAGAAACTATTGGGCGAGAGCCCAGCATCGAAACGGTGATCTTTAACTAAGATTTTTTTTCGAGCGATTTCATTAAATGAGGGATTGAAAATATTATTTTAGAGATTCCTGATATCCTTTTTTTCACGTGAAGGAGCATGGTGCCGCGGCAATCCCTTTTTGTTATTTTACATGTTTGGAAATCTCTTTATTAATTCCAACTAAATCAACAGGAATTAGAAAATACAAGAACTAAAATGGGGGGGGAATACGTGGTACGTTATCAAACGTTGAAATGAGAGACTTCTCCTTTTCAATTAGTAGAATGTGAGACATATTTTTGCGCTTTCCGCCAGTATAGTCGACCAACTGCTCTCATGACCTTAGTTTTTGCATAATTTAGATAAAAAAGAAAAATGAATTGTATTAACAAAGTCACAATTCTATAGAGTAAACTCGGAAAAAGTTTCTAATGGTCTGATCCATACAATGCAATCATAAAAAGTATGCAGTACGAAGTTTCTCCATTTGCAACTTTTAAATTGCACAAGTCATTTCCCGAACTGGCACATCAATCCCTCTTCTTTTCCATAACCGAGGTGGAGAATCGTGTGCCGTCCTCGCCTCCCCGAGCGAGAAAGCCGCGAGCTCTTGGCAGGTGATGTTGGAACCCAAGCAGAGCATCACGATAAAAAATAGCTATTATGGGGATTAGGGGTGAGAATAGTTCGGGTGGACGGTTTCCACCTTAGAATTGGAAACCGTCCATTAAGGATCAATTTCGAAAAATTAGAATTGAAAGTCGATCATTTGTTCCATGGATCCATTTAGAAACTGGACCGCTGGTCCAGTCCGGTTCCCAAGTAGGTTTGTGGAACCGGTCCCTAATCCCTATAAAATTGCATTCATCAATCAATATTATGGCAAACTTACTTTCTATGTAGTAAAACTTATTAAGAATTAGATTCTACGTTAGAAGTCTTAACTTCCATAGAAATCAAAATATTAATCGCTATCCATCTTTTTTCTATGTTAACTTAATTTAACCATAGGATAGCTAAGGGGAAATCTAATTATACTATTAAAACAAGCCATTAACTTTTAATTTCGTATCATAATGACAAAGTGCTGCGACATTTATGGACATCTCCAATCTGTTTCCTCCATCCTCTTTGTTTATTTATATTGTTTTGACCGAGGAAGCAAGTGAATGGATTATTAGAATAAACAAAACGTAAGGGAGATAATCCTATTATGCACCTAAGAGACAAAATTACTCAATAATATCTAATACAACAAATATATATTGCTCGAAAAACTACAAATTAATTAAGTAATTGAGTTGGAATTCCTTTTTTAATATATATACCGGTTTAGTTTGGGTGGGTGGTTCTATGTCCGAAACTAGGAATCGAACCGATACTTCTAATTCTAGTAAATTAGAACTAGGAACCGGATCGGTCCCCTTGGGAAGTGTTGATTTTGGTTCTGGGTCCAGGCCAAAATAACTTTGGGCGATTCTCAATTCTTTTGCACAACCCTAGTGGGGGCATAAGTCTAATCCTATGTTACCTTTCAGGCATTACAACTTATCTTCCATGGAAATCTATCTAACCATCAACTCAGGCAATTTGCATTAATACAAGCCTTGTTCAAAGTTGAAACATATGAACAGTTTGGCATTTTAAGGAATCACTTTTTGAGAGCCCCTTGAGTAAATGTAATTACTGTTTGACAAATTCTTTGGAGAGCTTTGAAGAGATGCAATTGCATTTTCAAAAGTCAACGTTGTTTGGCTCGTGGTAGGAATGCTTTATGTTTTGAGTATTTTGGAAATGCAAATACATTTTCTTCTTCCAAGTTTGCTCTCGCTAAAGTTTCATAATTCCGAAAATTTCTCCACCTCAAGTAATTTCATCGGTGAGGCTTTAGGCCGCCAGCGATGCCATATCTCACTTGAGTCGCGCTACCCAAGCAACGCCGCCTCAAACAAGGCTAGCTTATGGCTAGATCTGGCCAACGGTGGCTGAGTTCCACCGGCTAAGGTTTGAGAATATAAAAAAAAAACAAGAGGCAAAAGTCCTTTACAAATTGTGGTTTTTCGCGACTAGCATTCAAGTCAAAGTTCTTTTTTAATGTGTTTTCAAATTACACATTTATCGAATATGATTTGCATTTTGAAAAAACCATCTATCTAAAGTCTTTTGCATTTTTCTAAAAGCTTTTCCAAAATGTTCTCAAACACACCCCTCTTCTCACATACTTTCTGGCTTTCCACATGTATCAAAACGCTCCCGTGAATTTAGCGAGAGACAATTAGCATTAAACAATCTTAACATCGCCCGAAGAATGCATGAACCTTGACCTCTCCAAGGACAACCATCAATCCCAAAAAACCTGACACGGCACAATCACGATAGGGTTTGGGATAAATCCAACGTAGTTTAACTCACTCGTTTTAGGAATGAACACAGACGAAAGAATCAACTATAGTACACAAGAACCAAACCTTAATTGTACCGACGTGTCGGGACACGAGACGGCAATAGAACATTAGTACTCGTAATTAAATGAAGTGGTTGCTATCTAAGGGCCGCATTTTTGACCGTAACAGCCAATGCGAGCTTCCCTACATTGTGGAGGCTTTGTAAGATCGAAGGTATTTAGTTTATTAATCAGTCCGAGGAAGCAAACGACCATAAATAAATGCAGAATGTCGTCCGAGGTGTCGGACTATGGAGTGGAATCTCGGGTATGAAAGCGGCAAGCTTGGCGCATCAAAGCTTGAGAATCTTGTTGAAGATTTCATCTAATCTTGTTCGCTTAGCTTTTTTCTACAAAAACTATTTCGAGAATATTGTTCAAAAAGTTGTAAACCTATTGCAATTTTGCCAATTTAGTTTAAAATCTTTTAAATTTACTAATTGAGTCTATTTTTTTCTTCATATTTTGCCAATTGAATTCATTCGTTTAATTTTGACCAGAAATTACTGATGTAAATCCTGGCTATGATGATGATGATGATAACATGAAAATTTTTAGAAAAACAAAATTACAAGATTTATAACTGAATTAGTAAAATTGAGGTTTAGGACTTTTTGACCAATTTTCCGAACTCTGTCTTTATCATTGAGGAGAAGAAGGCGGAGTTAGGTTCTTATGCCAATTAAGTAATCAACGATTCAATTATTGGTATGACTCAAATTGGCATTGGCCATGTTATTTTAGGGGAACCTTGGAACTTATGCTTTGTCATAAAACCTGTCCAATCATACTACATAGAGTTCTACATTACCAAAAATATTCGTTTCCCATGAAAAAATATCTATAAACATTAGAAAGATGTTGGGATTATCAATGCTATTAACGATAAACTGTGATTAGGGGCTAAATTATCTGAGTATGAGCTGGTTAAAGCACTCAACACGTTAATGATTGCATGCATGCTTTGTTCATGTAACTAGACTAAAATTAAACTTAATAGCTACCTAAACCCTTATCCAGGCCATTAGAGCCCTCTTCCAATAGAAATGTCTTAATTTTGAGATTGTTGGACCTCGTGAATATTCTACATCGACCATGTAACTACAATGCATCGTACCCAAAAAATGAGCAAATTTTTCTTAAAATTAAAAATATCAAATCAACTAGACCATTAAAGAAACTCGGTGGATCACGTACAGAGTTGACATTCCTAACATCAACTTTTCGCTGTTATAGAGTTTACCACGAAATATTCATATCGCGTGACACGTATTATAATTGTTAAAATTTCAAGGAAATTATTTCAGAACGTCTTTCGCCCTTCGATACGTACATCCAATGGGCAGTTCTGGTTTCGGCACCGTCAAAGGGAAGGGGACACGAATTAGGGTTTCCATCGAAACCGTTTCGCAGACAGAGAGACCGCTTTCTGGCACCGCCATCTCCCGCATGCCGCCTGAGATGAACATTTAATAGCCTGAAGTACTTAGGTGCTGGTCTTATCGCAGCTAAAGTGAACGCTTTCGACGGTGGGAGACAACTATAGGACACGTTCCATAGAGACAGCCCAAGAACATGATTGGACAATACCATGCAATGTCAAGCAATTTTGCTACTCCCCACCAAGCATTCGCCAGTCTCCCTACCTCGGTATCTATCTTGAAATAAATAAAATAAATAAAATGGATTTCTTTCCATTTCTTTTTTCTCCCTAGAAGACACAATGAATAAAAGTCAGTCCCCAATGGAGCATTTAATTCAAACCTTCGCGTCTCCCGATGCCTTAACTCGAGCAGCTTCTACATCGGTTTCTCCATGGCCGAAGCTCACATCCATATCTCTAGCACTTTCACTTCGCATTTAAATTTGCATTTTGCACTCTTCTAACCCTAAAAACTATGTTTTTGTCATAGTCTCTCTTAGGATAGTCTTATTTAGAAAATAACATTGGAACGGTCATGTTATCCTTAATCTCTAATTGGTGTATATTTTCTCTAAGTTAGTCTTAGACTACTGGGTTATAAAAATGGGCATCCCGCATATTCATGAATGTGAGCCATGTCAGTTTTTACAACTCACTAATTTGAGGTTAAAATGGAGGAAAACGTGACCTACATTGGAATTCATGATTTTAATACCCTTGTTCTCTCACTAGTTTTTAGTTTGACCCATAAGTTGAATTAGGTATCAACTCGACCCCTATATATATTCGTGTTTGACTCTGATCGGGTTAAGGGAGTGCTGCCAAAATCCAATTAGTCTACATTAAGATTTCTCAAAATGCTAATTAGTTGAGAGAGGGTTTTGTTCGTAGTACCGGTAATAATTGGATATCCATATTCATGTCAGGGCCACCTTATGTTTCCTTAAATAATGAGAAGTAAGAAGTTTCGCGCTACACGGACAAATCGATATGTAACGACGTGGTGAACGATACTACACATTTCTTTTAAATCTATAAATTTGTGTTGAGGCATCAACTTGGGAGCTTCTCACGAGTCCTCTCTGCTCGGGCGGACACTCAAAACATGCGTATCTCATTGTCGTAACGCCCCCCTCAACACACCCCAACCACACATTTTACAATCCTTTTTTTACTCCCTCCCTGTCTCCTTCTCTCTCTCTCGAATTCATGCAAAGCCGCCGCCAACTACTCTCCCGCTCCTCTTCCCACTTGAAACTACTACTCCCTTCTCGATCCCTTTTAAATAACCATCGACGATGCACCTTGTCCATGGAAAAACACCCCCTAGCCTTCCCGTCACATCTCTCTCCCTTCTGACAAAATACCTTTGGACTTGAAGCATCGCCCTTCCTAAACAAAGCGCTCTCTATATATCATCACCTCTCTCGCCACTTCCTTCTCTCCTCACTCGAACTTCACTCCTCTCTCTCTCTCTCTAACCAGCTAAAATACTTCCCGACAAAGAAGCGGAGTCGAGATCTAAAAAGGGAGAAAAAGGGATGATCAGCAAGGACACCAACTGGTGGATCTTCGCCCTCCCTGCCTTCTTGGGCTCCGACCGCCTCCTCGAAGATGCGTACGTCGTCGTTCCCTCCATCTTCCTCGCCTTCCTCGCTCTCTCCCTCCTCACTTGGTCTCTCTCCCCCGGCGGGATCGCGTGGCGCCACGGCAGGAACCGCAAGGGCCGCGTCCCCATCCACGGCCCCCTTGGCCTCCCCATCTTCGGCAGCCTCCTCGCCCTCCGCGGCCGCCCCGGTCGAGACTGCCTGCCCCACCGCGTCCTCGCCGCCGCCGCCGCCCGCACCCCGGCCGGGGCCCAGCTCATGGCCTTCAGCCTCGGCTTGGCCCCGGCCGTCGTGTCCTCCGACCCGTGCACCGCCCGTGAGATCCTCGCCTCCCCGGGCTTCGCCGACCGCCCGCTCAAGCGCTCCGCCCGCAGCCTCATGTTCGAACGGGCCATCGGGTTCGCCCCCGCCGGCGCCTACTGGCGGCTCCTCCGCCGCGTCGCGGCGTCCCACCTCTTCGCCCCGCGCCGCGTCTCGGCCCACGGGCAGGCCCGCCTGCTCGACTGCGCCGCGATGTTGAGCCGCATAGCCGCCGAGCAAAGGGTCCGCGGCTTCGTGGCGCTCCGGGATCACCTCCAGCTGGCCTCGCTGAACAGCATCATGGGGAGCGTGTTCGGGAAGCGATACGACGTCGGCCGCGACGCCGAGGAGCTGGAGGACCTGGGGTCGATGGTGAGGGAAGGGTTCGAGCTGCTGGGGGCGTTCAACTGGTCCGACTACGTGCCGTGGCTGAGCTACGTGCACGACCCGGCTCGCGTGGACGAACGCTGCGCGAGGCTCGTCCCCAGGGTGAAACGCTTCGTCCGCGACATAATCGCAGAGCATAGGCGGAAGAACGACGAGGGCAGCAACAAGGTCGCTGCCGACGAAGCTGATTTCGTCGATGTCTTGCTCTCCCTGGATGGTGACGAGAAGCTCGATGAGGATGACATGGTCGCCGTCTTATGGGTACGTACTTGCTCTGAACTTTCTACGCGTGCTCCACCTAGTTTCTTACAATTCGTCACTTCATTTGACAAATTCATTTTAATAATCATGACATGCCATTTCCAATGGCAATTTTTATTAGCATGGTCCATTTCTTCATGGGAGCCGCCGACCATGTCGGATGAAATAATGATACTTTTCCATCGTGATCAAACCTTATTCATCGTACGAAAAAGCCAAGAAACGAAGAGATTTGAAAATAATCTTGGGATTAGTTTGTTGTACTGCGGTCATTCGATTGTTTATGTCCGTTGTTCTTTTTGATTGGTTTGAAATTGAAGTGCGACAAGCCTACTTTGATCGTAACGTCTCAAGGTGGTAATAACATCGGGTCGCTGTCCGCTACGCATGGGATGGGGAAAGGCCAATTTACCGCCGCCGTTTTGTCGTATTATCGTTTTTGCTATAATTGATTAGGTGAGGAAATGTCCGTTCGCGCAGGAAATGATTTTCAGGGGCACGGACACGACGGCTCTGTTAACCGAGTGGATCATGGCCGAGCTGGTGTTGCACCCGCGAGTCCAGGAGACGCTCCGGAGAGAGCTTGCCGGCGCCGCCTCCCGCGGCAGCGTGGGAGGCCTGACCGATGCTGACCTGGCCAGGCTGCCCTACCTGCAGGCCGTGGTCAAGGAAGGCCTGAGGATGCACCCCCCGGGCCCTCTCCTCTCGTGGGCCCGACTCTCCACGTCGGATGTCCAGCTCAGCAACGGGATGCTGGTCCCGGCCGGCACGACGGCGATGGTCAACATGTGGGCCATCGGCCACGACCCGAGCGTGTGGGAGGATCCGGACACGTTCAGGCCCGAGCGGTTCCTGGAGCGCGACGTGGATGTCCGGGGCGGCGACCTGAGGCTCGCCCCGTTTGGGTCCGGGCGCCGGGTCTGCCCCGGGAAGAACCTCGGCCTGGCCACGGTGACCATGTGGGTGGCCGAGCTGGTGCGCCGGTTCAAGTGGGCCGAGCATGCAGCGTGCCCGGTCGACCTGAGCGAGGTCTTGAAGCTGTCCTGCGAGATGAAGCATCCGTTGCAGGCCGTGGCGGTGGTGAGAAATTGAGCAAACGCTTCAGTCCTAATTAGGGCTGAGACTTGTCAAAAAAAAAAATTAGGGCTGAGACAAGGCACTTTCGCTCGCTACGCAATAGAAGTAGTAGTAGAGTCTTCTTGTAGGGTTTTCCTTTCTCTCTTTATTTCCCGGGTTTATTTAGGATTTTGTCGGACTTGTGTATGTGTTTTGCTATTTGTGGGTGTACGGGATTTATGTTTTTATTACCTCTTTCGTTCCTGTTTTTGGGATTTGAATGTTGGGGTTGTTGCCAAGGGACTCCATTTTTGATACCTCGGTTCGAGGGGTCCTGTTATTCCGTATATGCTTTGCGAATTATAATGACGAATGATTATGTAATAATTTTTGTACTATTTTTGTCCTGTGAGAATAAATCTATTCTGTAATTTTATAAATTAGTGTGAGATTTATTTCTTTAAGAATTTATAATTCATAATAAATTATTATTTTCACAATAGTATCTCAACAACTATTATGTTAGCAAAGTTGAATTATAATAGCTTGAATATTATATCAATTTTGGTATCAATTTTGGTGCTTGGCTGGAAATTCTTTTTTAGCATTCGAGGATTATTCAGATATTGATTTTTGGGTAAAAATAGTAATTTGATAGTCATAATCCAAATAATATTTTAGCTTTATAATTCATAAAGCATGCAGGGAATAATAGGATCCTTCACGCAGACATCCCTAAACTGGAGTCTTTAGTCAACAAACAGGCAATATCAATAGTAAGAAGAAAAGAAGCAATAAAAAAACGAATCCCGAACACCCACAAATATCTAAGAGATATACAAGTCCGACAAAATCCTAAATAAACTCAGTAATAAAGGAAGGAGAGAAGTTCACCGAATTTAACGATGAAGTACAAATGAGCTCGCAATACACCCCATTAATAATTTTCCTTGGTAATTTGGTGGATTATTTACTCCATTTTACTAGATATTATATATAAAACGAGGAATTTTAGAAAAATAGTGCCATAAGGAAAATGTCCAAAACACCCCTAAGATTTACCGCACAAATAATCAAGCGAGGTAGCTTTTTACCGGGAATAATACTTCGACGAGGCTAAAGGGCGATTGTACATCTTAACCGACATCGAATGCGTGCGTAATAGACCACACCCCCAGGCGACTGTACATCCAATTGGACGAGGTTGACGTTTTCTAGGGCCCTGTACCAACATAAGTCTGTCTCTACCCTAACTTCAATTTGTAATAGCTAGACAAAGAGCATGATCTTTCATGTCCCTCACCGTTTTGATGTACAATAAGAAAACGTTCACACCTTTTTCGTGTCGTAACTACTTCCATATATCCGTCGCCTAAATGATCAAAACACATCAGATAAAAAGAGAGTGACTAACACACCGTGATTTCTTCTACAAATTTTGAGTAATTTATTCAAAACATATAGGATAAAGTGGAGATATTCTTCTTAAAGTGAAAAGAGGAGGAATTTGGTCGAGCATACTAGTCATTACTAGGGTACCGCTCATCATCTAGAGGTGACCACATGAGCTTGAACATCCTTCTCTCACTCACGAACGTGCTTATGGCTGCAGGAATTAGAGTGGAAATGTAATAAGGTAGTCGAGGCCTAGGTGTATGGAAGTTGTTCTTATAAGTAGTCCGGGCAGTTGATTTGTCCCGTGCAAAGAGAAGAGGGGTGTTTCCACTAGTGAGGGCCATCCTAAAAAAATTTCTAGAGAGGCATTTAATAGAATTGTGTTCTTTATTTTAACAAATACCTCATACCCCAAATTGACAGTAGATATTTTTCTTCTTTGTCATCAGGAAATATCAATAATTTTATATTAAAGAGATATTGAACATCGGCAATACTCCACTTCAAATCACCTTCATATTAGATTCTCTTGGGAGAGTAGTTGAATGTGTTATAAGTTCAATCAATACGTAAAAGAAGAAACAACATGTTTCGTTCGATGCCTCCACCGTCTTGCATTTTCTGAGTCATGGAGCTGGTCATTACTAATTTGAACTGAGGCACTGACAGACAAGATGTATCGAACAAAGCTCTAGCTAAAGATTGAGAGAGAGGGAGACAAGGCTGACCATCCATAACGAGCTCGAGGGAAAGACTGGACAAAAAAGGAGCTTCTTGAGAGAGAGAGAGAGAGAAAGAGATGCCTCGTATCTCGTGGCTTGGCAGTGGGATCTCAGTTACTGTGGTATGGTGGCGGGCGTGGGCGTGTGTGGCTGGGGGTGGACGGCAGGTCTCTTCTGGCCGACACAGTTCAAGAAGCAGAAGGACCGTATGATCGCAATCCTGCCTGATGTGACTGCTCCTGGTGTCTTTTTGAACCACTCGCCCTAATAACCTAGGCCTCCCTGACCGTGACTTCCCCCAATTGCCTTTTTTCTCTCTCTTCTTCCTTTTCTTTTTTGGCTCATTCCTAACGTGTCGAGTATATATGATATATCCCATACCTTCTCTCCAAGCACTTCAAGAGTAAGGTCCTCGTGACTTAAAAAAAATTCAAAGCCTTGTTAAGAACACTCGAGAATAGCAAAAAGTGCATGTGAGAAACCGCGTCTAAGATCGCCCGAAAAGATCAACACGCAGATTGCTTGAAAATCGACGCAAAAGTCATATGATCGCCCGTTTCTTTTATATGTTCACATGGCCTGGGCCATTGCCGCTTTATGACCCGAATTTTTGAGGCGTTGACTATTGATGACCTGAGAAATTTTTAATGAGGTTCATGTCGGTGCATTTGGAAACCAAAGCAAGTCATCATACTTTTCCACTTTGCCTAAGCTAATGATGTTTCCCGACGGGTTTTGAGCCCTAAAACTCCTTATGTAAATGCAAGAACCAGTTGATGAATTTTTTAGAGAGTTTTGGAGAAATGCAATTTTATTTCTAAAGGCCTTTAGATCAAGGTAGGTTTTTGAGCATTTTCGGAATGCTAACACATTTTTTTCTGTCCAACTTTGCTATAGAAACTTTCATAATTTCAAAAATGTTATCACCTCGCATGACATTTGTAACGGATGTATGGCCACGCATCAATCCAAATAGACAAGAATTGTCGAATTGGCGGGTGGGACTCAATCTACACTATCGAATCCTGAGACAAGATTGGTATACACCATGATATATCTTTGTCATCAAATTGGCTGAGATGAAGATTGAATGTCTCTGTTGTTTGATCAATAAGTGGGAGTGAATCTCCACCGTTAGCTTAATAGGTGAGATTAGGTAGTGAGAATGATCTCTATTGTTAGATGGGAGGTGAGATTGACCGTTATAATTCGAGAGAAACTTATATAAATAGAGGTATCTCTTCCCTCATTTGTATGATCGAACATTTGCGTAATAGAAATAGATTTAATCTTCTATCTCTAAATACCTTCTCTTTCTACGAATCGAGTGGGCATCCAAGCAAGAGCCAAAGGGAGACTAAGTGTTGCATGGCTTGTGATCTTAAGTATCAAGTTGTGATACGTCATCAGCGAAGGGCTCAACTATTGACGAGCCATTGGAGAGGCCAAATCTAGTTGCCTAGCAAGCTAGGTTGACCTTAGGCAAGGGGGACCATTGCCTTGGGGTACACAACTCAAGTTACCTGGTTGAAATTATTAACACCAGATCGGGCCTCATTGACTGCTGAACCCTTTGCCAATTTTAATATAGATATATATTTATAAATTGCAAAAGTCCTTTAATAAAATGTGGTTTTACCAAATATTATTTAAATAACAATTACTTCCAAATGCATTTTTTAATTATAATTTACCGGACATTACTTCATTTTGAAAAGCACTTTTAGGCCATGACCTTTCCGGGGGGGCTTGAGATGAAGTTGTACTCACCTTCTAATAATTTGGAGTGTGTAGAACATGTGAGGTTTACTTGAAAGGTTGGGTGTTGAGAGGTTAATACTCCGAATTTTCACTAGTGAATATCTATACTCCTTGAAGGTAGCCCCACCTAGTCCTGCCATCAACGTGCGAGAATGTCTGCTGCAGTCGTGGCTCGCCCGCATCCGCATGGATTCAAAAGGCATCGTGCCATAATTTGAGAGAGCAATAATCAAAAGCCGACTAATGTGCGATCGAGGACACATCTAATAAGTAGCAAGTCCATTTCGACTCTAAATAATACCGAATCGAAGGCAACCTGACTCGAGTCCTTGGCCAATGTGAGGTTTGCTCTAATCACGTAATCTGCTGTTTTTGTCCGGCTCGCGTTACGCATGACCCCATGAAAACAACGTCGTGACGTGAAACGGGATGTACGCGGTTTCCGAATCATGGAACTCTCCCCGTTTTGGTATCGATTCTGTCCGTGTTTTTTTTTTTTTTTGGACAAGCTGTCCGTGTTAAAAATGGCTTGTTTTTGCCAATACTGTGGATTGTGTACCACCTGGTGTACCGTGCGGAGGACTTGCTCTGTAGGGTCGATGTTGTGTCGCTTTTGTGTCAGATTTCTTGGCGCATGGAAAAGGAGGACAGCCCGTAGTTGGAAGAGGGAGAGCAAAGCCATGTGAAAATGGCAATCATCCATGTGCCTCTCAAGTTGTTGTCGCAAGTTACGTCCCCATCATCCATCATTATCGATCAACCATAAGCAATTGTTCCGGTTGTGTATCACGTTCAAGTTGACTCGACCATCCTCATCCTATTTTCTCCTTCGTACGACCTCTCCATTTCGCTTTCCGTGAGTCGTTGGATCATACACCTTTTCCGTGCACTAGAAGATTCACGTCATTTTATCGAATACGATTGATCTAACGACGAGGGCAGTCTGTGTCGTGAGCCCTTTATTAGATCTGCTATTTTTTTTTTCAATGTATTGACTCTTTTTCGATAATTTGTACACGTTTATTTGCAAATTCGACTTATTGTAGTTACTTGAATTCTCTATAAATCTCCTGAAACGATCAAAGCACCTTGACATAGGATAATTTGTTTGCAATTTTGGCTGGACTGAAAGGGCACATCTAGTCCGTGGGGCTGAAAATCCCATGACATCGCAGTCAACTACATCAACCTTAAGGGATAGAAGGGAGAACATGTTGAAGTCGTGATTTGTTGATCGATTTTGTACATTTGAGATGTTAAAATAGTGATATGTTAGTTTAAATAATGGACGCTATCAACTTCGTCTCTCTTAGCATCCATTTCATGGCCACATGCATATTTTTCCGATCAAGCAATAGGAGATGAACTATCTGGCTCTTTCTTCTCTGTCCATAGGGATGGCCACAGGGCGGTGCCGAGTCAAGATTGAGGGTCGCATTCTCTTCCCTGCACTATGGTTTCTTCATATGAATATCTCCCGCCAGTCCGACCATCCATCATCGGAAGGTAGGGGTGAGCATTGGTCTAGGGTCAACCTTGGACCGGCCCAACCCTGTCAATCCTAGTCCTATTCCCAAGGAGATTGAGTCAGTCCTTGGTCTTAGAATTCCTGGACCAGTACTGTGCAGGTTAATCATCGATCCTGAGAGTTTCGGGTCGATCTAACCCGGACCAACCCTAACTATTTATATAAATAAATATATATAATATAAAATTTATAAATTTTTTATATAGAGAAAACCTTAAAATAAACGGTGTTAACAACATTAAATAGCTCTTTAGTGATGAGTTCAAGTAATTTTACACTGTTTTTTAATAACTTAGACTTTTAATGTCTTTTAAGGTGTCAATAGTAATAATTTACGAATGAGGAAAATGTTTTTGTGAGGAGTTCTCACGATGTCCAAAAATGTATAAACAACTCCTTATGGCATCATCTTTTAGTATTCGTTCTTTTCTGTCTTATTTATCTTCTTAGTCTTCAATTTGCCAAAATCAAAAGAAACAACTTCTCTGATTGTCACTCGACACTCACCTCAATTGCTTTGGGTCACTCGTACCGCTCGTCGCTCGATACTCGCTTGGCTTGTTACTCCCCACTCAACATTCGATACTCATTATGTTCGACGCTTACCCCACTTGACCCTCACCGCTTGCCTTTCTTAGCTGACCTCGCTGATCATTGAACCCGTTGGGTTGGTATGGTCCTTAGTTGCCCTTTCAAGGAGTACAAAAAATGAAATAAAAAATTATTGGTTGGTCCTGAGTTGACATTGAAACCGGATCGAACTCATTGGGTCAATCTTGTCCTCAATCACTTTTTTAAGGAGTACAAAAAATGAAATGAAAAATTATCAGTTGATCTCGGGTTGACCCTAGAACCGTATCGAACCCATTGGGTTGGTCCAGCCCTCGGTCCCAAGTTCAATAGGGTTGGTCCTCGGTCCCAAAAATTGAGGACTAGCACTGTGCGGGTTGATCCTAGGGTTATGGGGTGGATCGGCCCAACCCGGACTATGCTCACCCCTATCGAAAGGTAAACAACTGCCGCTGCTTAGCAGGACTTGGCTTGAGAATTCATTTGGACCAGCAAGATCTCGAAAAACATTGCAATAAAGGAAAGGACAAGCATGGTTGGTTTACATCATGAGTAACAGATCACCTTTTGATTAACTAAGATTCATTTAAAAAAAAACTTAGAATCCATTTATTTCACAACAAATAAATGACACGAAAAATATTTTTCTGAGGATGATAGCTTATATCGCTTTAACTAGTTAGTTATTGGAAAATGTTTTTGTTATCAACAATAACTTTTTTCATAGATGATAAAAATATTTTTCGTTCATTTTCTTTGGCAAACACTATAGACAATCATTTTTTGGAAAATATTTTCTAAATCGTTTGGCTACTGCTAGACAAATGGAGCCTTAATATTTCCTTCTTTTACCAAAAATTTGGATTTGGCATGAAAGTTGATTTCCGCACATTCTATTCCTCACGTGTTTTCTTGGGAAGAGATTAAATTATAGTACATGGCTCAATTATATCCCGAGAGTGATTTATTCACCAAACATTAACGACCCCATAAAGTAGGGTGGATCTCGAAGGTATGAAAGAGAAACCCAATTTTTCCCAACCTTTTGATAAAATGAATCTTATTTAATATTTTTGCGATGTGTTTCGTGCTTTAATGAGAGGCACACATTAATTGCCAAATGGAGGAATTCTGTTTTCATGTGTCCACACCTTATGTGAAAGCTTGCTTTTGCATTTTATATACATCGATGGTGTGGTGGTAATTTGGGTGTTTCGGAGGTTTAGCCGGTTTGAGATTGACTTTTCAAAATTTGTTCGGTAAAATTGAAATTATCCCACTATTTGATTTGTAGTTTCTGACGAGATGTGGGACATAGGAGTGATGAGTTGGACAAGTGTAATCAAATTCCCAAGCTGAATTCTGAGGTATATAAAGAAATGTACAAAATTTGAAAATTTCATTTCATGAGATGTTGGGACAAAATGGGTGTGGAATAATTTAAGGCTATTTTTGATTGGATTGAATAAACATACATACATAAATATGTATATAAAAAATAGTTGGATTCATGGCTAACTCTTGACATGCATGCATCGCACGCAGGGGGCTCAGTTGAGCACGCAGGCCCAGACGACCATGTTTCCTCCCGTTATTTTCCTAGATTAAGATACGGTAACCCAGTAAGATGTTTATTTTTTAATAATTTAATTGAAACAATAAAGAGACGGATTTTATTAACAAGCACCTCTAGAGTACTTGTGGAACATCAAAATAAGGAGACCACCATATTTTTGGTATTCAATCTCATTCATACTGTGTGTGATTAATACTTTGAAAATTGAAATATATATATTTATTAGATATGATTAATGCGTACATTATTGACGCGATCTAGAAAGAGGTTGGCATCTGCCCGATGACGTGGTGTTGACGTAGCAGATGACGTGGTATTGATGTTAGCTGCTCGGAAGATCTTTGATGGTGCAGGCGCACGTCGTTATGGAGGTGAATGGATCTCAAGCGTCGAACTTGCGCGTTCGACGGCGATTGCTGGTAAAATTTCATGAGTTGCCCTAGCGGAGGGCGGCGAGCCGTGGGTTGGTGTTTGTTTCGAAATACAAGGTAGAGACGAAGCGGTGCGTGTGGTAGCATTCGGCATTCGTTGGCGAGAAAATTTAGGATTTGGCTCGTTTGAGAGCGACGAGTGGGATGATGGTGTTAGTTTTCCGGAATGAGTAACGGGAGTATGACAAACAGCATCTAAAAGCTTCGATCTTGGCGGAGAACCGGGGGCAACGCAGTCGGTGCAACTAATGTTGTGGCGGACGTGTAGCAGATTTGGTGGGTCCTTCTCAGGTTATAATAGCTTTGATACCAACTTGAGATTTGTAATAAAGGAGAGGAAAGTGATAAAATATTCACATCACCAAATGAAGAGTTCAAGTCCTTCCTTATATATAAGTTGAGAAGGCAATTAGGTTTAATTACAATTGATGTAAATTATAATTTGCCTAATCTCAAATATATACGTCTTAAAAACCCTTTAATGGGTCCGTTTTCTGTGTATTGACTTCTTTTCGATAACTTGATGTGAATGCGCAAACTCAACTGCTTGAAGGCCCATAAATCCTTGCAAATCCCTTGAACTAGTTAAAGCGTCTTGACACAGAAAAGTTTGTGTGCAACTTTGGGAGGACTCGAAAAGGCCACATCTAGTTCATGGGGTTGGAAATCTCATGACGCCGCGATAGACAACGTCAACCTTAAAGGTTAGGAGGGACACATCGAAGATATGTTTTGTTTATCGGCTTCACACATACGAGATGTCAAGAGAGATATGTGTTAGATAAAGTAGATAGTGGATGATACCGATTTTGTTTCTCTTAGTATCCATTTCATGGCTACGTATATATATTTTTGGTGATAGGATTAGATGCATAAACACAATGAAACAAGAATGATATGAGAGAGAAATTGAGACACAATATTTATTTTGATTCACCATTAGATTAAGATTACATTTAGTAGATGATTTTTGCTATAATTAGTATCTTCCACATCTCTGTTACAATTCTCACTTACAAGAGAAAGATATTATATATATATGTGGCACAAATCAATAGCTATTATTAGCTCAAGCTCAAACTATCAATAAAATACAAGTCCAAACTATAAATACCCCTTGGGAACTCGAGGGTATTGCCTTGGACCCCTAGACTCCTGCCCGCTCACTGGAAAGGACCCCCTGGACCCCTGCCTGCTCACCGGAGAGCTAGACCCTTGTATATTCCTATCGATGGGGAGTATAAACCACATCCTAACATTACGGTTAAGTAATAGGAAATGAACCGTCCATATCTTTGTTCTTCATCTCAAGGAATGGCTATGGAGTGGTGCCGAGTTGGGATCGAGGATCGCATTTTTTCCGCCCATCCCACCATCCACCCTTCTGAGGCAAAGAACTGCTTTGTGAATCAGAATTTCCAACTTCAAGCAACAAATCAATAATTTTCAAAATGAGTTAGACTAAATATGACTAATGATACATGTCTAGTAGTCAAAGACTTGATGTCAATTTGACTTTTCAATCCATCAGCTATAAATATCCTAGTCGGAGACGACAAAGGTAGAATATAATTTGAGATATTGTCCAAACTCCCCAACACCTAGCTTTTAACCTTTTCCTTTTCTTTGTCCAAAAGGGTACGCGTGAAGGGGTGTGCAAAATGTGGAAGAAGATTGCTATGAGGGAAAGGGACAAGCATGATTGGTCGGCACAATGAGTATCAAATGACCTTACGATTGACTAGGATTTATCTTTATCTCAAAAAGTATTGATATTTCCTTTTTCCTGCAGAAGTTTGGAATTGGCCCGACGTTGATTTCCTCGCATTTTGTTTGTTTTCATCAAAAGAAATTATAATTACTGGACATGGTCCCATTATAACCCGAGAGTGATTTGTTCACTAAACATTAATCGTCCTCACGAAAATCACCATAATTACTTGATCCGTTGCCAAACAACCCCGTATAGTAAGGTGGATCTCGAAAGATACAAAAAAAGAATCCATTTTTTCCCAATTCTTCGATAAAATGAGTCCTAATTAATAATTTGTGATCTATTTCGTGCTTTAGTGAGAGGCACACATTAATTGCCAAATGGATGAATTCTATTTTTATGTGTCTACAACTCATGTGAAAGCTTGCCTCTATATTATATATATGTGTGTGTGTGTGTGGTGTGGTGGTAATTTGAGTGTTTCAGAGGTTTAGCTAGTTTAACACTGACTTTTCAAAAATTTACTTGGTAAAATTGAAATTATTCTAACATTTGATTTTGTATCTTTTGATGAGTTGTGGGAGATGGGAGTGATGGGTTGGACGATTGCAATCAATTTTCCAACTCGAAACCTAAGAGACTGTGAAGTTGATAAAGAAATGTATAAGATTTGAAAATTTCTTCATGAGATGTTGGGACAAAAAGGGTGAGAATAGTTGAAGGCGGCTTTTGATTGGAACGTATATATTTGGATTCATGGCTAGCTCTCGACATGCGTGCATCGCGCGGAGGGGGGCTCGGTTGAGCACGGGGGCCCAAATGACCATGTTTCTCTCTCGTTATTTTCCTAAATTAATTTGCGGTAACCAATTAAGATGTTCTTTCATTTTTATATTTATTAATTTAATTGAACCAATAAAGAGACAAATTTTGTTAACTGGTACCTTTAGAGCACTCATTAAACATCAAAATAAAGAGAGCGCCATAATTTCAATAGTCAATCTCTTTCCTATTATGGGTGATTAGTACATTTGAAAATTGAAACATCATTTATTAGATATGATTAATGTATGCATCATCTATGAGATCCAAAAAGAGGTTGGCATCTGTTAGATGACGTGGCGCTAACGTAGCGGATGATGTAGCAATGATGTCAGCAGCTTGGAGGACCTTTGCCAAGTGCAGGCGCATGGATCTCACTTGTCGAACCTGTTGGCGGTGCGTTCGGCGGTGGTTTGTGATGAGAATTCATGAGTAGCCTAGTGCAGAGGGCAGCAAGTCATGGATTGGTGTTTGGTTTTTGAAATATGTGGCAGAGATGTCCAGATCACTACTGAACAGCGGCAATTCCCTAGGTTCGAGACGCAGTGGTGCGTGTGGTGGCATTGGGCATCCATTGGCCACGGAATTTCAGGTTTTGGCTCTTTTGAGAGCAGCGAGGGTGATGGTGGTGTTGATTTTTCGAAATGAGCAGCATAAATATGTCAAATAGCAACTAAAGGTTTCGGTCTTGGTGGAGAATCGAGTGCAATGCTGTCGGTGCAGCTAGCGTGCAATGCTGTCGGTGCAGCTAGCGTCATGCCAGCCTTTTAGTAGATTCGATAGGCTCTCCTTGGATAACAATGGCTTTGATACTAGCTTGAGATTTGTGGTTTGTAATAAAAGAGAGGAAAGTGTAATATGTTCACATTACCAAACAAAGAGTACAAGCCTAGATGCAACCTGTATTCAAGACCAAACCAACTCGTTTGATCAAGAAGATTAGTGCGCATTCAAGATTGACGACGCTCTCATCGAAAAATCCCCCATTGATAAGGCCTCATTTTTGACTTTGTCATAAAGACTGTCATTTTCTATGCATTGAAGCTTGCACTAAGGTGCTTTGGGATGGCGACAAACATTGAAAATGTTGTACATTTAATAGCTCCTAGTTTCTAAATGTTTCTAGTTTCTATGTACATAAATAACCATTAGATTCTAGGTTTGAGTCTAGTCTTTTGCTCTTCTTTTGTTTTGCTATAAAAGGTCATTGAGCCCCTGTAAAGTACAGATCGAATTTGATTAATGAAATTAGTGCAATTTCCTTGAACCTTGAATAGTACAAACCCCTTGTAAACCTATAAAAGTTTTCACTCCATCTTTGAAGAGTCGAGGCTTTTAAAGCCTGCATCCTTGAAGAGTTACAGCCGTCAATCTTGAAGAACTGATACCATTTCAACTTTCTCAAGGGCCTAGAAGAGCAACCATTGAAGTTCCTCTACTTTCTTCATTTTGTCCAATCTCGTTTCGCCCACTTCCATAAAAAATTAATAAGCCCATAGTTCTTATTTGAGAAAACTCACAATAGAAAAGTTGTAGATATTATAGTCCTTGTTCTTTTGGTCATGGAATCAAGTCATTCTGATCTCAATCAACAAAGTTATGCCCATTTTCCCAAGTTAGCGTGGAACATAAATTTTTGCTCGATTTTATGACTAAGTTTTCATGCGTGTAAGTCACTCTTCCAATCCCATTGTTTGAGTAGTTGACCTTGGGCTACATCATTTGGTATCAAAGCTTTGGAGGAGAGGACAATGCCTTCAAAACAAGCAAGGCATTGAGATGGTAGAACCATTCCATTAAACGAAGTACAAACATTTGTAGAGAATTTACAACAACATATGCAGCCAAAAATCGATGATTTGGCCCGAGAAGTCTAGTGTCTGAGGGCTAAAGCAAACAACCCTCCACCCCATTCCAGAATCGAAGAATCCAATGGTGATTCCTCATTCTCAAAAAGTGTTCAATCATTTCCCCAAAGGAGGAATGCCCCATATTAGAAGTTTGTGAATTGGATTGGGAAAGGAAAATCAAGAGACATTCTAGAGTTTTCAAGTACCAATTCTATTGATGAAATTGTTAATGGGTTGACACTTATGAATAAATTTTTTGAGCATAGGAATAACCCGGAAAACTACTGAGCTAGCATCATTGCTATGCAATTCCAAGTCAAGGCCATAGCTTGGTGGAGACATGAGAAGCAAACTTGCCAAATCCGTTGGTAAGGCTCCAGTCACTTCATGGAGAAAAATGGAGAACAAGATTCGAAAGTATTTCCTTCCCCAAGGATACAAGAGAGAGCTCTACCAAAGATACCAAAATTTAAGACAAAGTACATGAACGGTATATTAATACACTAATGAATTCAATGAATTGGTGATTCACAACAACATTCAGATTCGGAAGAGGTGTACGTGAACAAGTATTTGAGTGGTCTTCAACTTTATACCCAAGATGCCTTAGAAGTCCTTGACATTTGGAAATTGGAAGATACACATTAGCAGGTAGTCAAAGTGGAGCGTTCTCCCTTTAAGAGACAACAACCCTCTACCTTGCCAAACCAAGCAACTAGGAGTACCACCAATACCGTCAAAATCGCTAAAGCCATGGTACAACCTACTAGTAAGCTTTCTACTAAGTCCAACATTTCAAAAAATCAATTACTACAATATATGTTGTTATTCTTGTGAATAGATGGGTTGTTGTGCTACTAATTGTCGAATAAAAAAGAACCAGCCAGTTGGTGAATCTTTCTTGGCGGAGAATGAATTTGATGAGGACACAAGAGAGCCACCTAAAGAAGATCGAAAGATGACGAAGTTGCTATGGAAGATGAACAAATAATTCATGCCGATTCCAGCAAGCTTCTCATAATGAGAAAATTTTTCTCACTCCTAAAGACAACACTGGAGATAGGTGGTTGCGCACCAATATATTTCACCCAGCTTGCACTATTTCGGGGAATGTATGTCAATTAATTATTGACTTAGGTTGTTGTGAAAATGTGATTTCTCAAGTGGCGGCAAGTCAGCTAAAATTAGAGTTGAAGCCACACCCCACATCTTACAAAATGTCTTAGTTGAAGAGAGGTACCGAGGTAACTGTTTACAAACGATGCCTTATTAATCTTTTCATTGGTTTTATCTATTTTGACAAGATATGATGTAATGTTCTGCCATGGATGCTAGTCATATTATTCTTGGCCGACCGTGGCAATTTGATAGAAAGACAATCTATGATAGTTATTGTAATATATATTCTTTTGAGTATTGAGGAAAAAAATTACTTTGGTGCCTAGCAAGGAATCTTCTAAGAACCCTTTGGTTGAAAATTCCTTATCCCCTACTTTACTCATGAGAAGTAAAGGTTGCCATCAAGGAAGCTAGTGCGGTGTCTCCTCCCCAAATGGATTGACAAACTGAAGTTGTCAATTGGTCCTGGGAAATCTATTAAGAACTTTGATCGATGATAACTCCCATTCTTAGGAAACTCAGTTTTCACTTGGGGAATTTGCACATAATTATTTGGTGAACCATACCATTAGATACAGTTCCCTTATGATTGTGTATAGACGTCAACCGAAGATTGCTCTCAATCTTGCACCCATTCCTTTTGCTACAAAGTCGATCGATAAGGTGACTGATAGTGTATCTCAAATAAGGACAGTTCATGAGGAAGCGCCAAAGGTTGGAGAGCAAAACTGAGTCCTATTAAAAAGATGGTGATAAGTGATGGTGTGAAATTATCTTTGAACCTAGAGATTTTGTTTGGGCTTTTTTGCCATCAGAGCGTTGTTTTGTTGGAAGCTACAATAAGCTTAGTGATCAAAAGCTTGGTCCACTTGAAGTTCTTGAGCACATTAATCCTAATGCAAATTGACTAAAGCTTCTCCTAATGCATATTGACTAAAGCTTCTTTCTCATATGAAGATACATGATGTGTTCAATGTTTGGCATCTAACACATTATGTGGGTGATTCTTCCAATACTGTTGATTCAAATTTGGGGATGAATTTTTTTAAAGAAAGGGAAAATGATTACCCATATTCAAGACTCATTCAATCAAGAAGGTTAACACACATTCAAGATCAACAGCATTCTTATTGAAAAGTCCCTCATCGATAAGGCGTCATCTTTGACTTTGTCATTTCTCATGCATCGAAGCTTGAATCAATATATTTTGGGATGGCCACAAGCATTGAAAATATTGTACATTTAATAGTTCTTAGTTTCTAAATGTTTCTAGTTTCTATGTACATAAATGACTATTAGATTCTAGGTTTGAATCTAGTCTTTTGCTCTTCTTTTGTTTTGCTATAAAAGGTTATCGTGCCTCTGTAAAATACACGCTGAATTTGATTAATGAAAATTTGCTTAATCCAATTCCCTTGAACCTTAAAGAGTTTAAACCTTTTGAAAACCTAGAAGAGTTTTCACTACGTCCTTAAAGAGTAAGAGCTTTTAAAGTCTGCATCCTTGAAGAGTTGCAGCCATCAATCTCGAATAATTGATGCCATTTCAACTTCCTTGGAGACTTAGACGAGCAACCATTGAAGTTCCTATCATTTTCTTCATTTCGTCTAAACCCGATTCGCCCACTTCCTCCCAAAATTGACAAGTCTATAGTGCTTATATGAGAAAACTCAAAACATAAAAGTTGTAGATCTAAATGTCTCCGTTCTTTTGGGTTTGAAATCAGGTCATTGTGATCTGAATCAACAAAGTTATACTCATTTTCTTGAGCTAGCATAAAATAGAAATTTCTGGATTTTGTTATAGAGTTACCGTGTGTGTAGGTCACTCTCCTGATCCTATTGTTTGAGCAACTAGCCTCAAGCTCTCTCTTATAAATAGGGTGAGAAGTCTATTAGGTTTAACTACAGTTGATGTAAATTATAAACCTAATCTCAAATATATACATCTTACAAAACGCTTCACTAAGTTTGTTTTTCCATGTATTGACTTCTTTTCGATAAATCATAGATGAGAACACGCGAACTTAATTGCTTGAAGACCCATAGATTATCGCAATTCCCTTGAACTAGTCAAGGCGCCGTGACGCAGAGAAGTTTGTGTGCAATTTTGGGCGGACTTGAAAAGGACATTGCTAGTCCGTGAGGTTGGAAATCTCATGATGCCGCAACGAATGACGTAAATCTTAAAGGTTAAGGGGAACACGTTGGAGTCATGATTTGTCTATTGACTTCACACATACAAGATGTCAAGAGAGATATGTGTTAGTTTAAATAGATAATGGATGGTCTTGAGTTTGTTTCTCCTAGTATCAATTTCATGGCCACCCACACACACACACACACACACTTTTTTGGTGTTAAGATTAGACACACAAACACAACAAAACAGAGAGTAAGGCAGGAAAGAGATATCAAGTTACATAATTTATCCTAGTTCATCTAGGGTTATATCTAACAGAGAATTCCACTATAATTAGCATTTGCACCTCCCTATTACAATTTTCAGTTTCAAGAGAAATAAATTATATAGAGGCAGCACAATTTAGTAATTATTTATGGGCTTAAGCCCAAATTATCAATAAAATATAGGTCTAAACTATAAAAACCTTTTGGCGGTTCAAAGAGGCTATCCCTTGTGACCCCCTAACCACTACTTGCTCACTAGAGAGCGGGACTCCCGTGTCTTATTGTTTATGGGGAGTATAAACCATACCCTAATAGTGCGGTTAAGCAATGAACTATCCAAATATTTGTTCTTCATCCTTAGGGGTGGCCATGGGGTGGTGCCAAGTCAAGACTGAGGATCGCATTTTTCCACCCATTCGACCATCCACCCTCCCGAGGCAAAGAACTGGTTTGCGAATAAGAATTTCCAATATGAAGCAACAAATCAATAATTTCCAAATTGATTTTGGCTAAATATGACTAAAGATACATGTCTAGTAATCAAAGACATAATGTCAATTTGACTTTTCAACCCATTAGGTATAAATATTCTAGTCGGAGACGACAGAGGTCCAATATAATTTGAGATCTTGTCCAAACTCCCTAATTCTTAGATTTTAACATTTTCTTTTCCTTTGTCCACAAGGGTACACGTCAATGGGTGTGCAAAATGTGAAAGAAGATTGCAATGAGAGAAACGGACAAGCATGATTGGTCGACACAATGAGTATTAAATGACCTTACTATTAACTAGTGTTGACACCCAAAATTACCCTCAGAAACACATGCTGATCATGAGAGAATACTGGGTAAAACACTCTGTTTTGGTTCACAAAGTTAAGGGTTAAACAATTTTCATGGAGATTACTTAAACGGAGCATCGATGGAATTCTAGAAGCCAACTCTAGAGTCGATGGCTAGGTGACTAATTGCCAAGTGTTAGGCATAGTACATCAAATTTGAAGATAAAGCGAAATTAGCATTAGGACTCGAGCGAGAATAACTGCTACGAAAAGTGTAGTAGTAGTTATTTGCTTGATGAGCAAGCTACACGAACATTGTCGACGGATTAGGAAGTAGTTGTTAAAGGATAAGGTCGTCAAGAAAAAATGGATAATCTAGAGAATGTGAAGAGTAGTGCCCAAGGAAGAGCAATCGATTGAGGAACATCAGTCCACTCTATAAATACCGCAGCCCTACCATTGAAAAGTCCCTCGAATAAGACATTAATTATCTTTACTTTATTGCATTTTAGCTATAGTTTTCAGGATTCCCTTCGTTGATTAAATTCTTGCGGTTATCTCTATTCAATCCAGCATAATCGATTAAATTTTGGTGTTGTTTCATAAGCCCAATGTCGTTGATTAAATTCCAGTATTGTGTTTTCTATCAAGGGGTATTGCTGTTGATTAGATTACAGCCTTACGCCTAAAACGGGTTGTGTTGTTGATTAAATGGTGACATAGTTTGAGTTCGAAAGCATAGACTATCCAATTCCTAGTGTCCATATTATATCATTCATTAGATTATGGTATGATTTACACTTAGTAGTGATTAGTCTTTGAGTCGCCCTAGCATTGATTGTTAGGGGTTATATAAACAAGTTGAAAATAAAATTTCTCTCGCATTTCATATTCTCTATTCAAGTTCAATACAGAATTTGAGCCTTTAATAATAAAACCAAAACGTAGCGTTTGGTGAATGGTTTTTTTACGGATGTTGCAACCTCTCTTTTTTCGTGCAGGGGAAAAGGAGGAGGTTTAGGGGTATTTGCCTAAAGAGACGGACCAACGGCCCTAGATTAGGCGTGGGCTCTCCCAAGCCCATACCTGACGTGACGTTCGATTTTGTATTTTAATTCTTAACAACCTATGTATTTCTAGGAGTCGCCACTAGCCTATTGGGGTCGGCTAGAAATCAATCAAGACGTGGGAGTGTTGTCTTGATTCCCTCACAATCAGAGATTTCTAGAAACGAGGACTTGTTTATGCCAATGTTTCTATTAGCACCCTTGCGGTACCACTAACTTGGAGGTTGTTTATCTAAATGCCACACAATCTTGATTACCAATTATAGTTCTTACAAAATCGCTAAGCGACCATGCAAATGTTTTTGTAGGTTTGTTTTCCTTAATGTCTAATCCTAACATAATTTAGAAGAGAAATTTACACTCAAATTAATGAAAAGCGGTGCGTAAGTAAACATCCAAGAAATTAAAATGATTTGAAAATAAATGCGGAAAGGAAAACCCGATACAAGTCGGGCAAATAATATTACATGGCATTGTTATCACACCCCGGGACAGGACCCCCATGAGAAAAATGGAAATTTAAATGTGCATGAAATTACTCTAAATAATTTTAATCTACGCAAAATGGACTATTTACAAAAGTGATTATAAAATATCAAAATAGCATTAAATTAAGAAAAATGACCTTATAGAATTAATAAAATTTCATAGATGTCATTTTTGCCTTAATTTGATACCATCTATCACTTTTATATTTTTTTTGAAATTTTTGGATTTTATTTTTATTTTTATTTTTAAATAATAATTCCCTAAACCGATATATACTAACATTGAACAACACAGCACATGAATATCACAATAATCGAGCTTAAATCGACCCTTTCAAAATCGAAGCTTGGTTCCGACATTTTATTGAATACTTGGCTCACATCAAATCACCTCAAAACAGCTTCCTCGGGCCATGTTCATGGCCTTCAATCTCGACTCATAAGCAATCTCACGTGGAAGAAAAGTATTAAGGATATACTATTACATGCAAAGAACATGTTTAGCTAGAAATCACAGCCTAGAACACACAAGAACCAAACTGAAAACAGCCTCCAATATGCAGGTTGGAGTTGATTTTGCAAATGGGTTTGAACCCAAGTCAAGCAAATAGGTTGCATGCCCATATTCTAGTCCTGACACTCATCACATACGAGATCTAAGGGAAACATTACTTGATCCGAGTGAAAGTCGGTAACATGAGCTTTCAAATGCAACAAAAATCATAGAGAATAATCAATTGAACACATCAAAACGACCTTTCTAAGAAGCACACATGCAAAGTCCACACTGACTAGCCATGAATTAATGTTGATAGGATTGGTTTTTGGCCAAAATTTTAGACGATATCATAGTTCACATGAGGATTTAAAGACCAAACCAAGCTGACCTCAGAATCATTTGTACTCCCATACAACATTCATCAAGCTCATGAAAACAAAAAAACGTATGCAAAGGGGAGTAGCAAGTTAAGCATGTAGGGCTATTGAAGAGGTTTTAAACACTTAGAAAAATTCCTAACATCAGAAATTAGTTTTTCGGACTGGTTTTCCTCTTGATTTTTATGATCAAAACATGTTCAAACTCTAACAACAATACATCTAGGATGCTTACCTTGCTTCCTAGTTTATTTTGCAAGTGACTCTTGGCCAAGGAAATCAAGACATTATCCTCTAGAAGCACATGGAAGTTGGTTCATTCAAACTGGAAATGAGATCTACAGAAAAAAGAACTGACAATGAAGGTTTTAGTTGACCTCCAAAATTAGACTTCAGGACCTCTTTTATTGGAAATATTAACACCAAACCAAGCAATATGTATTCTAGTTTGGGTTATAAGTCATGGACTTCCTCATTTGTCTCTAAATGTTTTCAAAAATACTCGCTTTCCTTCACTCGTAATCAACTGGGCTTAACACTTGGAAAAAGTTTCGGACTTTCTTGGCCCGCTAGGAGGGTACTGTTTCGGGGGGCTTTAGGAGGCCTTTTCGATCTTCAGTTGGGACGTGCGACCTATGGTTGGAAAGCTATTTGAGTAAAGTTTCACTCTATAGTTGAAGGTTTTGGCTAATTTTGGCCGCAAGTTTGTGAAAATTTCACTTTTTTCTCTAAAGGTTGATTTGGAATTTCTGGGTTTTTCCTTTTCTGGAGTTACTTCTAAGAGTGTTTTTGGGGGACCATTGTGAGCTCCCTTCTCCTTCTTGTCTCCTACCTTTCATCCTCTGAAAGAGCTTGCTTCAGTGATCTTATCCCCTGAATTAAGGGATTTTTGGTCGGTCTTTTGTCCACCTACCAAGCTTGTCAACTGAGCTAGTTTACCCATCTTTTGACTTAGCCAAATTTTCAACTTTTGCAGCCGTTGAGTGTGCGGATTTTGCTGTGATTTTCCCGTGCTTTTAACAACTTATCCCTAACCAATTTTTGTCCACTTGCACTACCAATAATGGTCTTCCATCACGTACATAGATTAGGCTGATTGGGTTGCTGAGTAAGATATGGTGGGGTCATAAAGTTGCTTACTTAGCAACTTCGAATTGAGACCTAACTGTGGGCTGGGTTTTGGTAGATAGTTTGAGTACTTTAATCCATCAATTTGGCTGCGGTTTTAGATCAGTTAGCAAGCTCATGTATGGTAATTTAAGATCTCGATTAGCTTTCGTAATTGTGCCAACCCAATTTTGCAAGAAAGTCCCTAAAAGTTGGCCATTTTCTTATCCGAAAATACCTAATTCATTACAAATTTGGTCATTTTGGCCCGATTTGATTGATTTGACTTGGCCTAAGTTCAATTTCAACTTAATTGGTGGCCAAGATGATGATTTAAGGGTTCGGGTGAAATTTTGCAAAATTTGCGAATTGGTCCCTCAACTTTTGGAAATTGCATTTTAGCCCCAATTTGCCATTTTATACAATTTGACCTCTTGGGCTTGACTATTCATATTCAGATCATCAGCTCCAATTTTTTTCTTCTTTTTTTTCTTAATCTTTTTTTTTTAAAAAAATCTTTTTTTTATATTTTTAAATTTATTATTATTTTTTTTTTTTTTAGGAAAAGCATCTTCCATTTAGAAAAACTATACTAAACACCTAGATAATCTATATGCAAGAATTTGACATGAAATATTTTTGTGAAAAAATAAGTTCCTATTTTTCGGAAATTATTTTTGGGCAAAAATTTAGGTGTCAACAACGGGGATCAAAATAGGTGAAACAACTAAGATTTTATTTCAAGAAGTCTTGATATTTCCTTTTTCTTACAAAAGTTTGGAATTGGCATGAACATTCATTTCCTTGCATTTTGTGTGCTTTCATCAAAAGAGATTACAATTATTGGATACGGCCCGATTATAACCTAGGAGTGATTTATTCACCAAACATCGATCGTCCTCATTAAAATCGCTGAAATTACTTGATCCATTGTCGGATGACCCCGTATGGTGTGGCGGATCTCGAAAAAATACCCAAAAAAGAATCCAATTTTTCTCATTTCTTCAATAAAATAAGTCATAATTAATATTTTGTGATCCTTTTCGTGCTTTTAACTAGAGGCACCTATTAATTGCCAAATAATGGGATTTTGTTTTATGTGTCTACAACTTATGCAAGGCTTTCCTATGCATTATTATATATTATATATATTAAATATATGTATATATTGGATTGGGATTCATGGCTAGCTCTTGACATGCATGCATCGCACGGACAGGGGATCAGTTGAGCACGTGGGCCTAGATGACCATGTTTCCTCTTGTTATTTTCGTAAATTAACATGCGACGACCTACTACAATTTTATTTTATTTTTTATTTTCTATTGATTTAACTGAATCAATGAAGAGACGGATCTACCTTTGGAGCACAGGTTAAACATCGAAATAAAAAGAGAGCGTGATATTTTCGATATTTAATCTCTTCACATTACATGTATTTGGTACATTGAAGATTGAAATATTATTTGTTAGATACGATTAATGCGTCAATTATTGACAAGATCCGAAAAGAGGTGCGCATCTGCGAGACTGCCGCCCGTCGGAAAGGGATTTTGGCGGCACTGTCGTGAAATGGCATGTCAACTAGCTGCGGAAGAGACTGGTCTTCAAAAGCCAATTCCCTTTTACCCTTTCGCGCGCCTTCGCGTGAAACAGGTATGAGAAATCGCTATAACAAATATTTTCGAATCTAGAGCTTGTAAAGTTACGAGTAATTACAGCATATGCTGAGGGTGCAAACGAAATCTCACAATAAGCAATCCTCGCGTTCTCTTTATTTTAAAGAATGCGTGGATTCATATAATCCTAAAATCAAAGGTCGAATGCTGGTTAGGAAGTATCGAGACTTTTCGAGAACCTTCGTATTATATTGGACACTTCGACACGTTACAACATGTTACGACACATGGTCAATAGATGTTTAAAAATTCGACATGTGGTCAACTCTTTCGACATGCTTCAACATGTGAATTCGGAATTTCAACATATACGGAGTCAACTTTAAAAATTTTGAATAAATGAGATATCAAAATGTAAATATGTTACCTCCGCTGGATAAGGGCTCCGTTGATCCTTCCCCAAAGGTGAGGGGTTCGAAACCCAGTGAAGGCGCTTGGTGTCTTAAGTGTGACGTCGGGGTGGTGGGTCCTCCGCTAACGTCACCCCGGGTTTACCTCCCCGGCTGTCGGCTGTACGGGGGTTCCTGGGTCATAAAAAAAAAATGTAAATGCGTTAAAAATTAAAAATAATAAACATAATAAAGAAGGAAAGAATAAAAACCTAGTCTTATATAATGTAGATTACTTTTTTTTCCTTTAAGTTTTTATGGATTATTGGAATAGAATGTGGTTGAATTTGTCAAATTAAAACAATAAATGAAATTAACAAATCGTGAGTTAATGCTTTTGATGTAAATTCATTATATGCTCTTTTTCTAATGTTTATTTATTTGCGAATTTCAATCAAATTAATTTGATTGAAATAATCATAAAAATAATAATTTATCATGTATATATATATATATATAATATGTCCAAACGTGTCAATATTGTTTAGTTTTTGAGACATGCGGCATGTCATGTCGTGTTGTGTCATATCGCATATCATAAGTCCATGTCAATCCTACTTAGAATGCCAGAACTCACCTAACTTGATCTCTTATCAAAAAAGTTGAGAGGGGAGGTTGATTTCTGGAGTAATGAAATAGTAGCTTGCGAGTCCACCTCCATGATAAGTGAAGGGATGCCCAAAGAAATTGCCATTTTAAGACCCAAAAGGATACCCTATTTTGAGCAAAGAGCACTCTCCCATAATTTGAGCAAATCCAACGAGCTAGTTGCCTGATTCATTACGCAGAAAGCAGACATCCTCAAACATGGCTTGGGTTGCCTTTAGAGGCTCCATTGGTATTGAGTTTGACCCAACGAGTTGGAGGGGTAGTCCAGCCCACAAGCTTCTCTCTTCTCCTTATTAGGAGACAACCTATGTTTAGTCAGTCGAGAGCAGATACAATGTCCTTAACATGATATAAAACCATGCATAAAGGTTCTCCGGTAAGACAAAAGTTCTCAAATTATCGTTTATTCCTACAATTTCGGAAGTGCCACAACGAAAAAAAGTGACCAATTATCTTGAACCTTATTTAACGAATCGGATAGCTTTGTCATCTAACCATGGGTGTAGATCTTGAGTAAAAAAACAACTTTGAAATCTTGTAGGTACAATCTTATGCCAAACTGCTGTTGCGTACTTACAATCTCTGAGTACATGTAGAATTGTCTCCGGAGAGTGTGGGCACACCGGAAAGCAAGAATACGCTGCGAGACCAACCGCAAGAAGTAGGGGTGATCGGGTCCAGGGTGGATAGGGTCTAGACCTGGACTCTGTACCCGACCCTGTTATAACCGGTTCCTTTTTTCTGGACCCTATACCCGACCCCGTTTGTATTTGACCCGTACCCGACCCACCTTGTTTTTCGATCCGGTTCAGTGGTCAACCCTGTTTCCATTGGAACCTGTTTTGCAATCTTCCGATATCCTATACGACTTTGAATTTTATATTAATAAGCGAGAAAATAACGTAATCCTCCTAATTTATATTGAAATATTAAGCACTGGTAATAAATTAATACATAAACATTTGGAATAAACCAAAAATTAAAGATCCATAGGGCTAATTATAATAAATAAAATCATAAGGCAAAGAATTAACATCAAACATGGGTCTAATATTAATCTTATTCCCACAACTACTACATGAAGTTACTCATTTATTCAAGCATAACTCTTTATACAAAAGAGAAATTAGGCGAGCCAATCCATGTGATACACAAGAATTTGGTGGCGACAAACACCGTCCGTCCATCAGACGGTGCGAGAGGGAGCCGGTGAGGGAGGGAAGCAAGTGAGGAAGATGGATGACAAATGAGAAGTGCCATGCATGTTTGAGAGAGCCAATGGGAAAAATATCATGTGATTGCGAGAGTAAAAATAGAAATCAGAAGAAAAAAAATGTTTTGGACCTCTACTTACAAAACCGGTCCAGGAGCCGGTTTCCGGGTGGGTAATCACTCGGATCCTGTTCCCAGACCGGTTTAAACCGGTTCCGAATTTTGGGAACCTGTTCCCGGACCGGTTTCAATGGGAACCGGTTCCCGACCCTGTTTTCCAGGTGGGCCGGTCCGAGAACAGGATATACCCGATCCGGTTGCACACCCCTAACAAGAAGCCTTCGATTCTTTGTGTTCTATCCCACTTCCACGCTAGTCGTCATTTGTTGTGTCGGCACGATCAAATTCATAGCCTTCTTTAACCGCGAAGGAGCCATTTGCTATTGCCGCCGCCCCAGATTAGCAAATCCTCTCCGCCACGATCGGAGGGCGGAAGCATCGAGTGGATCCACATCAAAATTGATCGAGGGACGACTTCCGTGGTTCTTCTACCCGGAGTTGAGCTGATCGGACGCTTGTCTGCCGGCCCATATTGGGGGCGGGCCTGGACCCGGCCCAGACAAGAGAGCATAATTCTCGTGGTCGCAATGATGGGCCGTAGGCCCAGAGAACGATAAAGCCCATCAGGAAAGCCCATTAAGACCTCTCGCAATGACGCAAAACCCCTCTCTCCCCTCTCCTGTCTCCCTGCGTTCTACACTCTTCTTCTTTCTTCTTCTTCTTCTTCTTCGCAATCGCGCATACCAGCGATAGCTCGAGCTCCGTCTCCGTCCGCCCGGTAATCTCGTAGCAACAATGGCGACCGTGATGCAGAAGATCAAGGACATCGAGGATGAGGTACTTCGATTAGCATAGCCGCGCTCTCGATCGCGGCTGCCGTTGAGCCGGTTTTCCTGTCTTCGGGTTTGAGAACCCGTAGGATTTCTAGTTGATCGGAGATGACTGCCGATCGAATCGGATGGGGTATCTGTGTCTCGGGAATCGCGGCTAGCCGTGGCGGTTGTGTGAACAGGAATATTGCGTTTTCGTGCGATTTAGGCCTCGCGCTTATTTGGCAATCGGATGCTTTCTTTGAGTTAGCACGTAGCTATGGAGTTTGAAGTTTTCTTCTTTCTTAGTTTTTTTGGCCCTCTTGGGTTGGATTTGCGGACGTTGTTTGGTAAAAATCTTTGATTTGCCATGGCTTCTAAACTTTGTAGTAGAAATTGTTATCGTCCTTGCTTGTGTCGCGCGAGCTTCAATGGATATATGTGGAGTCTCCTGTTGAATAGAATCGAACGGGTCGAGAGTGCGAGCGGGAAACCTTCCTGTTATTGTAGAGCGGCGGCATTTTGTATATATGAGGTTTCCATGATATCTTTTGGTTGTTCGTGCCCTTCAGTGCTTTCAGCACAATCCATCTGGCAATAGGGCTGGTTTTGGTGAAGGGGAGTCTTTTCCTTGTCTGTAAGATGAAAGCAATACCAATCAAACCAGAGCCCTATTGTTGTTTGTCGTGCTTCGCCTTTCATCTCCTCAACTAGGGGTTGTCGTATCCTCCTTGCTGAGGGTTCTCAGCTGAAGTGCCTTTTGGTTGGATTACTTCTTGATTTAATTTTGGAGTAGTGAATTGAATGATCAAACGGGGATGCTAACTATTTACTTCCTCACTCATGCTGGTTCCTGGTTTGGACTTTAGAATCCTTTGCTTAGCAGTTGTCAACAAATGGGGATTGGTTTGATCGGTTCCACAAAGTCTACTCTGCAAGTTGGAATGCAACTTATGTATGTAGTATTTGAAAAGCAAGGTTTCCTAGTGTTGTTTTGTGCAATATTGAAACGGTCTATCAAAATAATGAAGGAAGAATGGCAGAATAGATGGTTGGACGCTTTTCAGTAAGTATTTCAAAATAATAGATTGATATTGAGTCCATACATCCATAAAGGTTGCCACTTCCATTATGTCTGATTAGGAGTTCTCTTTCCTCTTGTTGGAATGGGATTAGAATTATTAGTTGTCAGCGATTTCATCGAATTTGATTACATTCATTAGGTCTTTATAAAACTGTAAATTAAAAAAAGTATTAAAACAAAAACAAAATCTGTAACTTGGGTGAAATGAATTAATTTCAGGTAATTTAAATTGATTCTGGTCTTGATAATTTCCAACTTAATATTTCTCCAGTTCATTATAAACTAGGAATTAATGAAAAACGATTTAAATACCTAGTACTTCTTAGTCCTTTATTAAAAAAGGATTTGTTTAAATTTTAAAATTGTTATTGATAAAGTCTCGAATATGAACGATTTCTCAAAACTCTCTGTGCCACTGCAAATTCTCTCCATTTTAATTGTGTTGGTGTAGATCAATTGAAAATTACAATTGAATAATGACTTTTGATACCTTTCTTGGATTTGCTTCTGAGAAGATGGTGTGATATATAGTGGTGTGATTTTCGCCTGCTTCTGAACTGAAAAGGATTTATACAGTCAAAGATTTTGGTTGATATTGTGTACAAATTATACTGCTGTTTTCATTATGGATATATTCTGAGAGGATGCCCTCTGCAGAATCTTTGTAGTTAAAGACGTTTCATGTGAATAGCTTGAACCAACTGACAGTGTAAATATTGCTTTCGTTTCCTGCAGATGGGTAGGACTCAAAAGAACAAGGCTACTGCCCATCATTTGGGTTTGCTTAAGGTACACTTTTCTTTTCCAATTGTATATGACCCTTAATTGCTTGATTCAGCACATCATTTCTGAGAATATATTTCTGAAAGATAGCCAGTTGAATACAGTATAGGTCTCGTGGGGCATTTTTCTTTTTAACTGCTTTAATTATCTATGTAATTAAATCTTTTGAGACAGCTAACTCCGGGAGTATGTCTTGTTAGGCTAAACTTGCAAAGCTACGGAGGGAACTCCTTGAACCTTCTTCCAAGGGAGGCGGGGGTGCCGGCGAAGGTTTTGATGTCACCAAGAGTGGAGACGCTAGAGTTGGTTTGGTGGGTTTCCCCTCAGTTGGGAAGTCTACTCTGTTGAATAAGCTGACAGGGACATTCTCGGAGGTATGTAAAGTTTTTTAGTGCCTTATTTCTACTTGATGTAAATTTGCTTATTTGTTGAGTGCTATCACTATTGTTGCAGTCCGCATGGTCATCAAAGAGGATTTTTTTTTTTTTTTGATATGATAGTTCTGTACAAACACTTTTACTGCTTTTGTGCCAGTTTCTCTCAGTAATTGAAAGATCTACAGATAACAATGGTATGTGTTCCAAAGAATCTAGAGGTGCCGATCTCTGGTTGACTGTTTTACATTAGAAGAAGAGTTGTTAGCTTGATTTTTCCCTTGTAGTTTAATGGGATGGACCGGGGTTTGTAATACGTTATTTGAAATTCAAAGAAACAAGGAGTCTTAGATAATTGGTTTTTTATGTTTCATTTTTTATTTTAGATGTTTCTTTGGCAGTTGTATGCTCTGAGGGACCATATACATGATAATTACCCCAACCTCTCTCTCTCTCACACGCGCGCTCGCGCACACACTCACAAGTGTGCATGGACATGTACACAGTTGTTTGCAGGCAAGTGAACCTCAAGAGGCTTGAGGAGTGTTTCTCTTGTGGGTGCTTGCACATGCATTTGCTTGACATCCATCTGGCGAATAGTCAAACTACTCATGAGCTTGCAGTGTAATTGTCAGAACTAGAGGAAGGGTGGAGTAGCTTGATCAATCATCCTACTATTTAGCCTTATTTTCCTGTACCCTTATTACCGTTATCATAATAAGCTGTGAACCATGGGTTCATTACCATCTTTTGATGATTGCAATTTTAATTCTACCAGTTTGACCAAATCACTGCCTCTAGCAAAACTGTGAATTATGGGAATGATCTGATAGCAGGATAAGAACAGCTTGTAAGCTGAAATTCTTAATTGCTATCTCCCAATCTGCTAGAGTATATGTCAAAACCAAGTAGGCTTGCGCTAAATAATTCTTTTGTTATGTGTTTGGACTAGGGGAATATGCACCTATATATTTTCTAGTCTTCTTTATGACTGTTTCTTTGCTGAATATGATTTTAATCATACACTTAGCATTATAGCTGTGAGCTTTTGCAGTTACATTGTCTCTCTACTCGAGGGATTGTGCATACAGACTTATTAAATGAGTTGTCTCTACATAGATTTGGTTATCATCTGAGTTAATATTTTGGTTAGTCCTTAGAGCGGTTGTTTTTTCCCCTACAACTTTTGCTATAGCCAATGGTGCTAGCAGTTACAGTGACATCCCTGCTGAGTTTATACTCTTTCTGGTTTGAAGGTTGCTTCATATGAATTTACTACTCTGACTTGTATCCCTGGGGTGATCACTTACCGTGGAGCTAAAATTCAGGTAAACTTCTTTCCGGTTCATATTTAGGAGTTTCTCTACAGTAAGGTGTTGCACAACCAAAACTATGAGAGCTCAAACATAGCGAGGCGTGTTTCAGAAGACATCTCTCTTCTTGGTTTATCGTGTCAAGATATTGCAATACTTTAGCTTGTAGTAAATTGTAGTTTAAATTAGGTGATTAAACAACGCTAGTCCCTGTTTTGGGGTGTTGCAAAATGTATATGAGCCATGGATATCTGTATGTAGGTCACCTGTTATGCTCATTTTGTTGTTAACTCATTTTCTTTCAATGGATCATTAAGATTCCCCTTTCTGAGAATCAGTGAAATCATCTTGATTTCTCATAGAGATGGTCTATCACGATGCTAAATACTTGTGTTTTACTGTAATTGGCAGTTACTAGATCTTCCTGGTATTATTGAGGGTGCCAAGGATGGAAAGGGTAGAGGCAGACAGGTAAAGCATGGTTACATATGTCTTCCTTGTGCTGGCAATGCATTTAATTTGTTAGTTATAATTCCTACACTGGGCTAGTTGTTTGCTGTGAAGGCTTTCTCTTTGTTTAATGAGAAAAGATGGTCTATCTTCCTATCTTTAGTTTGCCTTGTTATAATTGTACTCATGCAGCATCCTTCTAATAATTCATGAATGCATATGTATAATAAAGGACGATCTGGGCTGTCTGGCTATAGACGACCCTTACTCAACTACTACAAATTTGTAGTTGTTATTTGCCCAATCGTCATAATTTTCTGATGCCATGTTTGAACTATTTCCAAGGTACTTTTTGGGCCTTGAGTCTAATAGATTCATAATTAAGACATTTATAATCAAGTTTTATTGAAAATAAGATTGCCAATATTAGTACTTCCGAATTTACTGGAAGGGGATGTTTGTAGTGGCATAAGAACAGTGGTGCATGTCTATGACAGAGTCTGATAATCTGGAAAAAAAAAAAAAATTCACAATACAACTAGTTCAACTTCCTGTTTCTGTTTTCATTGTTAGATGTTAATTAATCAGGGAAGACAGGTTTCTCAGGTGGCTTACTGTGTTATTCAGAGCATCACTTGTCAAATGTCAGTTATTGCTTTAACCAGTCAATGGAGTACTATAAATATTCCAAAGGAGAAGAGCGAAGAAAAGAAATTTAATGGTACTCATCGTTTATTCTACATAGACACGCTAGAATTTAATCTACCGATACGCCACATCTCGAAACTGCTTGGGTACTTTGCTGGAATTATTGACCCTGAAAGTCAGATGAGGAAAATCAATTTTGACAGATTCAGTAACTGTTTGTGTTGACAGAAGGCCAATGAACAGTTGCTGACACTTTTTATAAAGTTTAGGAGCTGTATGTTTCCCTTGGCATTCGCTTTATTGAAAAGTGGCAATTTTATTTGGCACATTAGTGATTGCCTTATAAAAACAGTGAATGGTGTATAACCATTTCGAGGTTTTCTTAAAGTTGGGAACCTTAAGGCCCATAGGAACTTTAGATATCACTTGTTATATTTCCTTTTCTAGGTTTTTGACTATAAGTTGCTCTTTTGTCTTTCCAGGTTATCAGCACTGCGAGAACATGCAACTGCATCTTGATTGTTCTTGATGCGATAAAGCCAATTACTCACAAGCGTCTGATAGAAAAAGAGCTCGAGGGATTTGGAATCAGGTATGTGTGTGCTTAAAATATGTGTGCTTGACAATAACCACACAAGTAACAGTAAAATTAGAAGCTTTCAAATCTTTGGAGGGTACAGTAGCCGGTGTCCTGTTCTTTAGTGTGGTTGCTACAGTTATTTCCTCCATCATGGTAGCCATATAGAGATTATTAGGTGTACTTAATGTGCAAGCATACTTCCTTCTCCTATGCTAAGTCTCTCTCATATCATTTATAGTCGTTATAATTGGGGACATCCAAGGGGTGGGATGGTACCGGGGGTTGCATTCCCCTTCCCTGGCCTGCAGGGGATCTACTTTTGCCATACCGCCCTGTATCTCCCACAAGGCAAGTAAAACTTGTGGCACGACATGCATTAACGCTTTGGCAATTAGCATGTGTATGAGACACATGATTTATGTTTAGCTTTCATCGTTAGTACATCTATGTGATTTGGTGGACTAACTGGAATGCCTCTCAAGAATATGTGTTGAACAACCAGGTTGTGTGAATTAATGAATTTTCCTATCTATGGAGATTGACAATCAAGGTTACTTGGACTTGAAATTGGTTTCACTAGGAAAAACGGTGGAACCTACATCACTGGTGAGGTTGAGTTTATAGTATGACAAGTGGGAATTTATTCTGTAATGTCACATTCAGGTGTCTATGAAGTCCAGTCTAAAATGAACAGACTTTTTGTGGATTTATTTGGGGTTTGCATGATAACATAATCACATGAATATTGGCCCTTATGCTGATATAAGAACTGAATTGCATAAACTTATGCTTTGAAACACTTTATGTTATGTCAGTGTTGCAAATCGAAATTTCCAGGAGTATTCTCGCTAATTTTAGATGGATAGTCAATATATGTCCTTCAATGTATGGTTTGAATATCCTGCATATATTTTTACTGCAGAGATGATTCAACCTGCATAAATAATTAAAACTGTGGATGATCACACAAATGTTTTTGCTGTTTCGGTCTTGAATTTTATGTGTTCATAACTAGAAATGAGAATTACTTTCTATATTCTTCTTTACAGGCTGAACAAGGAGCCACCTAATTTAACATTTAGGAAGAAAGATAAAGGTGGCATTAATTTCACATCAACAGTGGCAAACACTCATCTGGATCTTGATACTGTGAAGGCCATCTGCAGCGAATATCGCATGCACAATGCTGATATTACTCTTAGATGTGATGCGACTGCAGATGACCTTATAGATGTTATTGAGGGCAGTAGGAAATATATTCCATGCATCTATGCCATAAACAAGATTGATCAGATCACACTAGAAGAGCTAGAGATTTTGGACAAACTTCCTCATTACTGTCCAGTCAGGTAACTCAAATATTCTCTGATGGGGGTCCTTCTTGACTCTTGTTTTTTATGCTCAATTCATACTTTACCAACCAAGGATTAGTTGTTCAATTTAGTTCCAAAGGGGTAGTTTCTGGAGATTATAGTAATTGCTTGGATGGTTGTAAGCTAATTCTTTGTTTATGCTATGTCCCTTCCTCCTGTCATCTGATGTCAGTCTATAGGGTGCCCGATAGTAAATTAGTTTGTTCTTCCAACTGATCATATACTGCTTCATGGTTGACGTTGCAGTGCTCACCTTGAATGGAATCTTGATGGGATGTTGGAGAAAATATGGGAGTATTTGAATTTAACTCGTATATATACAAAGCCAAAAGGAATGAATCCAGACTATGAAGACCCCGTGATTCTATCATCAAGGAAGAGGACAGTTGAGGATTTCTGCACCCGGATACACAAGGATATGCTCAAACAGTTCAAGTAGTAAGTAGAAACCAAGACTTCAGCTTCATCTTTAGTCTTTTTGTTGATATGTGAACCTTTTTTTTTTTTTGATATGTGAACTTACGATTCGCACATTTGTCATCATTATGGAATAAACTTCAATTTAATTTTCTCAGCCTTCTTGCTACTGCTTATGTGAGTTTTTACTTTGCTTAAATACGCAGCGCCCTAGTCTGGGGCTCAAGTGCCAAACACAAGCCTCAAAGAGTTGGCAAGGTGAATCTTCACTTCTCAACTAAGTCGTGAATCTTTTACTTCATTCCCCCTTTCCCTTTTATCATTTCAAAAGAGTTACTTGCTGCGGCTAATTTAAATGCCTGATGATACTTTCCATGGATTAGGAACATGAACTTGAAGATGAAGACGTCGTTCAGATCATCAAGAAGGTGTAACTTTCACAGTACAGGAACCTATGGGAACCCCGAACGGTTGATTCGGTGCAGAGTAGGAGCTGGTGCTGATCTGATGTCTGTTGCGAGCTAGTTCCATCGGACTGGAAAACAGTGTAACGCGTGCAATTTTGAGTGGTCGATTAGTTCAACTTGAGTTAGCTTTTTACTTACGTGATGTCCTCCCCCTATCTATTAGCTTAAGTTTGTAAATTGTCTTGGCGAGGCCGTTCATTCAGTGGTTATCAATGTGATGGAGGCTTTGCCATTGCCAATTTTTTAGGATACAAGATGTGATGATAATCCCCTGGCCGAGGGTCTAAGGATAATGAAACTGGTGGTACAGTACCGGTATTGGATTCTGAATATTTTTTCATTATGGAAGGCTTCTAATTTGGTAACTAGATAAAGAGGAGTTAAGATATTCAAGGGTGAAATTCCACGTGAAGAGTCACTACAAGTAAATTTTCGCCATAAATAGCTAGCTTTTCATTTATTGTGACTAGTAAAATAAAATTTTCTAGTGTGAATTAACTGTGCTTGGTCAATATTGAGGAAGATTTTAAGTATTTTATCAAATATAGCATGGTTTTTGAGATCACTACTTGGCCCTAAACTCGACGCTTTTAGGTTCTTTTGGGTGCTTGATTCCCCGATAGAGGTGGAGATCGGATACTTTCATGCCGTATCTCACGCTTTTAACTGTCAGGTCTTCTGATGACTCTAATTAATAGAAAATTGATTTGATTGGATAATTATCTTTCTTAGAAATATTTCAAAGCTTTGCCATAAACAATGGAAAAAATATAAAAGAAATTTTAAATTTATTATATTTATATCAATTTAGTCCATAAAATTCTTTTTTTGTCAAGTGGGTTTTAAACTTTTTATATTTATGTTAGTTTAGTTCATTTGGCTAGTATTGATATAAACATTAATCGTGTTATGTGACGTCTCCTATGCATTTTAATAATATTTTAATATTTTTCTTTTTCTTTTCTTTCCTTTATTCTTCCTCTAGTTGATCATCGGCTTAGCAATCGGCTAGAAACACTCATTGGCTTGAGGTAAGCCTCACGATGGCTCGATAAGGCTCAAGCCCTTACCTGAGGGTGGCCTTGCCTACGTCGTTTGCTGGGTTGGCGAGGCTCATCCTCGCTAGATCTAGTGATGTTCGAGGCTTCTTGGCCATGGGTGAGGCCTGACCTTACTAGCTTAGTAGGGGCTTGAGCCCTCGCTAGAGGCTACAGGGGTAGCCTTACTTAGGTTGCCCAAGGTTAACTAGGCGCACTTCGTTGGATTTGTTGAGGATTGAGTCTTATTAGCCATGGACAAGGCTTGACCCGGCTGTTTCGCAATCGACCGAAGGAAGAAAGAAGGGAAAGAAAAAAAGGAAAAGCAAAGAAAGTGTAATAAAAGACAAAATGAAAAAGAAATAAATAAAAAAATTGAAAAATTGAAAAATTGAAAATTATTGTTAATAATTATTTACATTAGCGTTAATGGCATCATGTAGAACAATTGATGTCAGTATTAGTGGATCAAAATTGATCGGATAGATTGAATTGATATTTAGGATTTAATTAGCACAATTATAATAGGTCTAGAAATTTTTTCGATAATATTTCCAATAACGATTCTAATAAGTACTTGACTTGGTGACTATTGATGTTACGGTCATAGAAGTGATATTAATAAATTTTGAGGAGGATGAGTAACTTTTTGCTTATTCAAAATTACAATACTTTTCTTGTGCCCGGTAAATTTTCACACGGAATAGTAAATTCCGATAATTATAACAATTACATTTACACTTTAATTAATAACATTTCATGTTAAATAAATTTATAAGAAAGGATCGGCCATTAGGGGTGAGCGAAAGCGGTCTAGGGTCAACCCCTGGACCGACCCGGACCGGCCCAACCCCGCCGGCCCTGGTCCGGTTCTCAAGGGGCCGGTCGGTCCTCGGTCCCGAAATTCCCAGGGACCGACATTTGTGCGGGTTGGTCCTCGGCCCTAAGAGTTTTGGATCGGTCCAACCCCTGGACCAACCATGTATGTATATATTATATTACATTATATTATTTATAATTCTTTTATATATTCAAACCTAAGTAAAATGTCTCGTTATAAAACCTAAGAGTTATTGTGAGATATTCTATCAATAGCACTAATAGTAATTTTAATTTAAAACTTTTGTTGAGTATTAATTATGTGTCGTTTGTTTTGTTTTCGGTATTTAGAAGTTCAAGTGAATTAACAAGATGTGAAGTTATATATTCATGATTTATATTAAGTATTTTGAACTTTTTATGGTTTAATTGTATTTTACTAATGAATTTCAATTGCACTTTACTTTTCAATTTGTGTCAAATGGTAGAAGTTTTTGAAGAGTAGAGTAGTACTGCAGTTGCTACGGTGATTTGCTAGTTAAGTGGTGTGAAGCTCATTTTTTGATTGAGTGGACTTTACATGATCAAATGCAGGAAAACGCTTTTGCATATGGTGTTATGAATATTAAAGATAGTGATTACAAGAACTTTCCATCTTGTCCCATATCTCGATGAGCGGTTAGCAAGTATGAAATTTCTATTATTGTGTCATCTTAAATTTCTTGAATATGTATTGGTATTTATAGTTTAGTTGCACAACGTCGTATTGTCAATGAATGTGTAATTTGAATTTGTAGGTTTGCTTTTTAGAGAGTATAAAAACAAGATAAAAAAAATTATCGATCGGCCCCGGTTGGCCAGGCAACCGGACCGAACCCAGTGGGTGGTCCGGTCCTTGGTCCCAGCTCAATAGGGTTGGTCCCGATGCCTTAAAAATTGAGGACCGACACTGTACGGGTTGGTCCTAGGGTTAGGGGGTGGCCCGGACCAACCCGGACCATGCTCACCCCTATCGGCCATTATCATAAGTAAGAGTCTCATTCCAGTTAATAAGGGGTCAAATGGTGAAATATCTTGCGAGGTCACTCCCCAAAATTTCCTTCACCTGTAAAGATATGATATATCAATATCGATAAAGATAATTCTTTTTATCTTTAGTTAGCGAAACAAAAAATAAGATTTTACATCTATCTTGGCACACGACATCGAAGGGTTCCCACGAGAGAACACCGACGATTCCTTCACCGTCTTTGCTCTGCCGCTGGAGAACTTCCCTGCGAACGCAGACTGACCCAGCGAAAGCAAGAAGCAACTTACTACGCACCCACAACCATCCCAGCAGGTATCCGTCTGATTCGTCTCGGTTTATGGCTTTCTTGAATCGTGTCATGCTGTGTGGCCCTTGCTATTCGACCGAAGTCATCGACTTTGTGTGGGGTGTGTGTGCCTGTTCTGTTCTGCCCCGCTTCTTCTGAACCCACCGAGGAAATTCTCTCTTCTTTTTTCCATCTTTAATGTTCCCTTTGATGAATTCTTCTGTAATGGAATATTTGATGTTCGGCAGCGTTTCTTGTGTTAGGCTGTTCTTGACAGAGTCTTGTGGTGGCGCAGAAAAGAAATTTGGTTCTTGGGTTGTCCTGGCTCTCGAATCTTGTTTCTATGGGAGACATTGAAAATTCAAATGCATCACCATGTTACTATTAGAGTGCAGCATGGGGGATGTGTTTTTCCGGGGAAATGTTTGTTTATTTAATTTTTGTTTTTGTTTTTGGTGCTGTAGTGAGCGATGGGCAGAGTCTTTCTTGGCATGCCGGGACCATGGGCCGATGACAATCGTGAGGCATCCGACCATTATACGGCGAAGATCGGTGGACTGCCCGTTAGTGACTTCTGATCTTCTCTCGCGGTGTTGTTGTTTGTCACAGGATGTTCTGTCTGAAGTGTATGATTCTTTTTGTTTGTCGCAGGACTGGCCTTCTCCATTAATGGACTGGGGATCAGATTTTCTCAAGTGCAGCATATGTGGAAATAAACTTTGTCTCGTCGGACAGGTTTCGTTTTTATCTGTCATGTATGGGAACAATTATGCTGAGGAAGTGTGTTATGAGTGAGAGATCATTTGTGCTTGTAGGTTCCTGCTCCCATAACCAGTGGAAATTTGAAAGTTGAAGACCGTGTGCTTTACATCTTCGGTTGCATAGCTCCGAAATGTGGGAGCAGTCCCTTGAGGTCTCCTCTAAATTTCTGGCGATGTCTTTGCTTGATCATTGATTTTAAGAAAAACTCTTAAATGGTTCTCAACGGTAAGCATAATGACTTGTAGCTGGCGAGCAATTCGTATTCAGAGATCTTGTGAAGAAAAAGAATCAAACTCCACTTGTTGCGACATGGGAATGGCTGCCACACCCTCTGTTTCAGCCGGGGAAAACACCTGGTGGAATGATTTGGATGAGAATGATGAAGATGTGGACTTAGAGGAGCTAGGAAGGGCACTTGCAGAAGCTGCAACTGTTACTTCCAACTCGAAGAAACTGAATAGACAAGAGAATTCTGAGGAAGTAGCAAAATTGTCACTTTCAAGGCCAATATCAAGACAAGTTGACGATTCTATACCTGGTACAGATTTCTCATGAATGTAGTCTGTAATGGTACCAACTTTGATGCTAGAGTTATCCACCTGGTGGCTTAATTGAAATAACCTATCTGCTGATTGCAGTGATGCCTTGCTTTTATATTTATACCTTGGAAGAGCCTAATTCGAAGGATGCCACATCTGCTTGCTTGAACTATTCATCTCTTTCCATTAATGTTGACAATCACGTACGGGAAGAAGTATTGGAAGAGGAATCCTATGAGTATGATAGAGCTCTAATGGCTGACCGGACTTACTTCAAGTTTAAGAAACGGTTGGATGCTTATCCAGAACAATGTTTAAGGTGCTTATCTCTACTAAGTGAGACATGGCTAACGTGAGTAAAATTCAAGTTGTTGTTTTGGTCTTGCCAGAAACAACTGTAGTTGCATAGAAGATGCAATACATAGGATAGGGTTTTGACAATCTATTTATTATATAAAGCTAGCCAAAATAGAGGACTCTTGGAGCTTCTTGGATCTTGGATTTTGCAGACCAATTACATCTCATCTTTTTTAGATTCTTATTGTCTTGGAAGATTTGGCATAGGTGACAGATAATGAATCAATCTTGCATGATGATGAACGATTTACCTGGAAAGGTGTAATCCATCTTCAATATGAAGACTCTGTAGCACAGATACAGTGAAGTCTTGCTGAACACGAGTTTAGTTTTTTTTTATTTTAGATTACGAGGTTTAGTTTTTTATTTTAGTAGACATAAATTTAATTCATGTTGATTGATAGCGGAATTAGGCCTGTATATAACCCAAACACCACTTGAGTTTTTGAGATTTTTTTTTCCACGTCTTTAGAAGTTTTGAGTTTTTGAGATTTAATTCATGATGATCTTACATTTTGCAATAAGCAGAGAAACATAAATACAGTCAATAGAATTGTTGTGTATTTGGGATTCAAAATTTGTCGAAAGACTGTACCCTTTTCCATCTAAAGTCCAAGTAAATGATATGACATACCCTTGCTGTGACTGAATGTTTAGATATTCAAATGGAGGGAAGCCACTGTTGGCGACTAAAGAGATAGGAGATCCTGGGAGATGCAATTTCTGTGGTGGCCCAAGACAATTTGAGATGCAGCTTATGCCGCCGTTGTTATATTTTCTGCATGAAGCTGCTGATGATTCTCAGAAAGATGCATTGGAGAATTGGAACTGGATGACAGCAATTATATATACTTGTTCCAAGGTACAAACAACCTCCCCATATTGTTTTTCAATGGATGCTGTTTTTCTGGATGCTGTTTTGTAAGCACAATGACTCAGAGCGGTGGCAGTCAGTGAAACTCTTAGTGATAGATATCAGTTTTACACTCTTTTCTAGAATCTGGTCAATCAAAAAGAAGACTTCGGGGATTCATGGTTTTCCTTAGAAAGAACCTCTTTTCTAGATTTGCTATTTTTGGTTGGATGGGGTTTGTGGATTTCTTTTGGATTTGGATTTTTTTCGTGGAACCCTTTTTGACACCCCATGTTTTGTTCACTATCACTATAATTATTATAAGGCTAGCTGCTCTTAGGAAACTCTGCTTTCAAGTCTTCAGTTGAAAAAGTTTTGGCCCTTCTCATTTTGATTTTTGGTTCCATACTGCTCCGCTGTGGATACATAACTGAGTCTTACTAGCATAATCACTCTTGCAAGTTTTGGTATACTCATTAAGCTCTTATATAAAGTGCATATATATAATTGTTGCTTGTTGCATTCCTCAGAGCTGTTATGACTCACAAAACGAAGAGTTCCGAAGTGGGGACTGGATTGTTGCTGAGGAAGCTGTGTTAGTACAATGTGAGAAATCATTGAAGCAAGCTGTACTTGATTATATATCTCATTACAAGGCCGTGCCATCGCGTGGCCCCTCTCATGGAGTAAATACTGGGTATCCAGATTGAATGAATTAATTTTTGTAACAGTAATGCATTTAAATACTGATTGGGTAAGTTTTGGGATCTCTCTGATATGGGGCCCTCGATAGTGGTACCGTAAAACTGATTAGAAAGATTTGACCGAAGACAAGATTGTGGCAGTGTACCTTAGAAATTCTTAGAAGGAGATGTATTGAGCAATATATGTTAATACATCTGATATAACCAGAATGTGCAAGAAAGCTCTCTGAAAAGGAAACTCGTTTGCCCATGTTTGGTGCAGAATTTTCTTTTTCCTTTTTTTGGTCATAACACAATTATCTTTTGAAAGCTTATTTTTAACTGATCCTGCTATAAATTTTGCTATAAATTTTGCGAGGAGGCATCAAAGGGTGCCACAGGCATACACAAGCATATATCACAGTTCTAGGTTTCATCTCTAGGGGGGATTGATTTTGATCACGAATTTCTCCGGCAAAGAAAGAAACAAAGGCTCGTGTATGCTGTGTGACTTGGTAAAGCTGTAACTTTTATTGTATTGTAAATAACAATATACGATAGGAAATGTGAAAACAAGGAGAAGACATACACACATATGTTCGGTGTAAATAGATTATACAATTTCTAGGTAATACTCCCAGTGATTTGTCCATTTAAAGCCTTCGCCTAACGAGCTTCACCTTCAATCCATGTTTCATGTGAAGTATGATAGAATTTGAAGGTCTCACGAGGTGGCTTTCCACAACATGAACTTCGTAGTTATGTATCATAGCAGCTGCGATCATTTTCATCTGAGTGAAAGCCACTTCTTTTCCCAGACAAGTTCTCGGTCCCGCATTAAATGCCAAGAACTTGTACGACGGCTCATGCCTTATTCCTCCTCTCTCTGAGATCCATCTCTCTGGTCTAAATTCAAAACAATCCTCTCCCCAGACTGATTTCATCCTCCCCATAGCATACAAAAGGATGAGTATTTTCGTACTGGGATTGACTTTGTGTCCACTGGGAAGGACGTCGGGCTTTGTAGGGCATTTGTGTTCGAATGGAATCGGTGGATACAGCCTTAATGATTCGCACAGCGCGCCATGTAAGTAAACCATGTTGTGCGCATGCTCACCAATCTTAAAGACCTTTAGGTTTTGTTCTTCCTCCGGGATTACAGATCTAATCTCCTCTCTGATTTTCATTTCAACAGACGGGTTCGTGGAAAGAGCCCAGAAAAACCATGTGAGCGCTAAACTAGTTGTATCTTTCCCGGCGATCATGAGATTCAAAATCGTGTCCCTAAGGAACTTGTCGTTGCATTCTAAAGCACCCAGTGTCTCTTTTTCCACCATGTACGATGTCAATAAATCTGCACCATTTTCATCTCTCTCCACTTTGCTGGTTCCTTCTCTCAGTTCAGCTCTCTTCATCTCTATGTAACTCCCTACAACTTGGTCCATTACTTCCCAAGCTCTTCTCAGTTTCTCCTCCACTCCCAACCCCAACCATCTCTGCAGAGTCCCGAACCACGCGGGGTACAAATGGCGATAGAAAATCACCTCCTCGGCATCATCCAATGCCTTGGAAAATGGGACTTCTGGGAATTCGACGGATAAGCTGCCGGGGTCGAACCCCGTGACGAATCTGCAAGCAGAATCAAAAGTGAACCTCTGGAACAAATCCTGCAAATCCACCGCGACACCTCTCTGAGACAATTCGTCCAACACCCTGAGCAGGCCATTCTCCACCTTGTCCGTGGTCGTCTTCGCCAAGAACCGATGGAACCGTTGGTCGTTCATAAACACCTGAGCGACCCTTCTCTGCATCCTCCACATATCCGAGTCGGAGTTGAAGATCCCGTCACCCAAAACGTCGAACACCCTCTTGAACTCGGCCCCTTTCGGGAAGTTCTCAAAGTTGGTGCTCATGATGTAGTGGACGTTGGCAGGATCGGCGGTGATCAGCATGTCCATGCCGGAAAACCAGTGGAACCGGAAGAAAAAGTTGCCGCGGCTCCGCTCCAGAAAGCCGGTGACCCAGTCGTGGACGCGGCCCAGGTTGAGGAAGAGCGCCGGGAGCATCCCCACGAGCGGCCAGTTCTTGGGGAGTCCATCATGGCTCTTGCCGAGGAGACGAAGGAACGCGAAGCAGATCGCGGCCAAGAATATCTCCAAGAAACCTATCAATGCCATTGCAGCTTCTCACGACCTTAAGACTAGGCGTGCTGGAGACTTGTATTGATTCACTCGTCCAGCTCGTATATATGGATAACTTCACAGGATTGGGCAGTAATTAACGGAGCCCACAAGCTTGTCTCCTTTTAAGCAGAATTCTCTCCACACGCCACAACAACATTTAATGAAGAGCCTCCTTTTTAGCATTATGTCATTGTAGAGGATGAGCTTATGATTGAGTATTACTAGGGGCGCTCGTTGGAAGCTCTTACGACCACAGGAAGAAAAAACAAGAGAGAGTTTGTGTCTGGTGGTCTGTTATTAGTCTCTTTTCTTCTGTTTTATTTGGGACTCTCTCTCTCTCTCTCTCTCTCTCTCTCTCTCTCTCTCGTGTATTGTGTGAGATTTGTGATGTAAACACGTGGGTAATGGGTGTAATTCTAGGGTTAGGAAAAACTAGAGGGTGCGATCTATTATAATCGTGGGGTAGTTGATTATTGATGGCTAACTCACTCTGTGAATGTAGGTTTCAACATTCGAACCAAATTACATAAATCTCTTACGTCATTTCTTGTTCATTGTCTTTAACTTTCTCTGATAATTTCAAGTCTTAATATATTTGCGAAGATCCGGTATGTTGTGTAAAATGGCCAATGACATGGAGTTAATTTAGTGAAAATGCGTCTTCTTCTTGCATCGGCCATGGGTAGCGGTGTCACCGGCCAGCCATGGAGGAGCCAGCAACACCGACGCTGGTCCATTGTCGTCATCGGCTTCATTCGGCCAGTTGAAGATTGAGATGGGCAAGGCCAAATCTGCAATCCTGCGGATCAAAATCTGGACGAGCAAAGGCAGAGCCGACTGCAAGCAATGGCAGAGAGTTGGCTTCGGGCCACCATGAGTAGCGCCGGACATTACTCGACGAGATTGGCTAGGCGTCAAGATCTGCAGTCATTGTCCAAAGCTAGACCACCCCCTTTCTTTAGGTTCCCTCTTTGTCATTCACGACTTGCTGCTGGTCTAGATCTACAACCGTTACTTGTCCATATAAGGCGCCTAACGGGGCTTGGCCTGATCGATCAATTAGTAACGTCGCTGGTGCATGACCGACGACAAACTCACGCCCAGATGGCTGGACAAGCAATGCTCTATGGATGTTGAAAGAAGAGAGAAAAAAGCCGGATTTTTTTTTTTTTAAATTTAAAGTCAATGTCCACATGTCAGCCTATAATTTAACTTGAGTACACAAATGTGCACCACATCCAGGTGGGAAAAAGGACACCCAAGTGCTCATTTGAGTATTATAATTCTTTTTCTTTTCAACTGTTTGAACACCATGACTTATGTATGGTGCTCACTTGAGTGTTATAATATCATTTTCCTAATTATTTGAGTACCATATAACTTTTCAATCAATTACTTGAGTACCAAAACTTTTTAAAGATGTTTATCACAAGTTCTAGGCATGTTTGATTTCCGAACTTAACTGAAAGTTTTTAAAAAATTTGACATTTAAGTGATCGATTAAAAGTTATGGCGCTCGAGTTAACGTTTTTTTTTAGAATTTACAACGCTTAAGTGCTCCAAAAGCAAAGTATAGCATTTAAGTGAGCGTAGTATAAAAGTTGTGACATTTGTGGTGTCCTTTCTCTCTGAAGGCGCTATGTAACCACTGAATATTTCCTTCAAATAGTAAATAGACTTGAACTCATGTATTAGAGGCGAACCATGGGTAGGTCCATTTTGTAGTTCAAATTAGGGGTGTGCAATAGGAACCGCCTGGACCAGACCGAATCAGCTGATTTTGGGCAGGTTCCACAATGGGTCTAATTCTCGATTCCTACTCTTGGAACCAGTGGCCAATCAGTCCGGTTGCCGGTTCCAAGGTGGGAACCAGACCGATTGGACCAACTTTATATATATAATATATATAATAGAACTTATTGCAACCAAAATTACAATTGAGGTAGCAACCTCACATGTGGCCAAGAGGCCACAAAAATCTTCTTGTTCCTCTTTATTTAAAGACAATGCCTACTTGTTAGTTTCTTCTTCTATCTAATGTGGGACTAAGGCTCCAAGAGACCCTCATTCCTCACACTCACTCCCTCTCTCTCTCTCTCTCTTGCTCCCTTCACTTGTAAGAGACAAGTGTCACGGGCCGAGAGTTTCCTTGGCCTCGGAACGACTCGTGGGCGCCTGGCGAGCAGAATTCGCCAGGCCAGCCTTTCTTCTTTAGCTGTTCCACGATCGATACGGCGAATGCTCATTCGTGCGAGATCCTACCACGTCCAGCTTCGCTCGGGTGTCTGGCCCATCGAGTAAGACGGCAGATCCATTTAGGTACGACAACTGGTTTCGGCCTGCCATGGCCTCGTCAGGAGAGCGGCATCAGCTCCCGACCAGTTTGTGCACGGGAGGCCTACCCCGTCTTCAGAGCTCCTAAGTAATGTAATCATTCTATCCTAGAACTCCTAGCACCAACCGTCCTGACGCTACTCCCACGGACCAGTTGTGTTCTACCCTTCTGCCTCACACTCTTCACCAAATAACCCCAAGCGCCACTCACAAGTGTCACGAGTACGGGAGGATTCACGGACCGTGACATTCTCCCCCACTCAATTCGCAACACCCTCGTTGCGATCTGCTCTGTCGCTTCCTTGCGTAAATTAACCACTGATGTGCCACTTTTGGGAATTCACATCAAACGGTCACGCTCGCCCAACAAAACAGGTTTTGCTCCATCGGTAGCCTCTTTTGATCTCAGCCGCTCGGCCATTCAGTCACTTGCGCTTTCCGGCAAGTGTGGCATTTTTCATCAACTGCATCTTTTGGCAGCACCGTATTAGCCTAACCAGCATCTTGACCCCAGCAGACCAATGGAGGTTCTTTCCTTGTTGAAAACGTGATAGTAGACCTCTTATTCGAATTCACCGATCGATCCAGGAACGTTATCCCTATTCAGTGAGGATTCGGTTCTTCTCGAACCCGCATGCCGCTCGACGAGAAACCGACTCGTCCTAGCACCCATCCACTAGAACTTATCAATTTGACTCACACATGAGCGAGGAGTCCGATTCTCCGACTTGCTCACTTACTGGAGGGATTCCGCTCGATACCACTTGTCACGGGCCGAGAGTTTCCTTGGCCTTGGAACGACCCGTGGGCGCCTGGCGAGCGGAATTCGCCAGGCCAGCCTTTCTTCTTTAGCTGTTCCACGATCGATACGGTGAATGCTCCTTCGTGCGAGATCCTACCACGTCCAGCTTCGCTCGGGCGTCTGGCCCATCGAGTAAGACGGCAGATCCATTTAGGTACGACAACTGGTTTCGGCCTGCCATGGCCTCGTCAGGAGAGCGGCATCAACTCCCGACCAGTTTGTGCACGGGAGGCCTACCCCGTCTTCAGAGCTCCTAAGTAATGTAATCATTCTATCTTGGAACTCCTAGCACCAACCGTCCTAACGCCACTCTCACGAACCAGTTGTGTTCTACCCTTCTGCCTCACACTCTTCACCAGATAACCTCAAGCGCCACTCACAAGTGTCACGAGTACGGGAGGATTCACGGACCGTGACACAAGTCACTCCAAGCCTCCAAGAGTCCCACATCGAGCACATACTTAAAGAGCATAAGAGAGATTGTCTATAAAACTCAGGCCAAGCACAACTTCTAGTCATATCATTTATGGCCTTTGTGGTTAAGATTGAACATGAAATACACAAAGTGTAATTGATGCTCACACAAGTGGAGCTTGAATGTTTTGCACTTGGAAACATGTGCGATTAGTTCTATTGGGTTGCCTAGGAATCGAATTGGATTGATTGGTTCGGAGCACAACCACTCTTTAGTGAAAAAAAAAATGGTTGGTTTCGTTGGACCAGATCGGACCGGAACCGATGGTCCAGTCTGGTTCCTGTTCCGAGGACCGAATGGTCCGATCCCATTCCAAGGACCAAATGGTTCGATCCACGGTTCCCAAATTTGGGAACTGGTCCTCTCAGGAATTGGACTAGACTGGGAATCGATCACTCCTAGTTTAAGATTGATTGGTAAACAAAAATATACATGATAAATATGTGGGCTACCCGTGCGTACCTCAGGCCCAATTAGATTAGGCCAAAACCTAAAGCTATGTGCCCTCGTGGCCCAAGCTGGACGTGGGTTGCTCCATGGGCTGCCAAGGTCATAATCAAGTCATCTTCCTATGGAAATGAAATCTATGTAGATAGTCAAGTTATAGTTGAACCATGTGAAATTGTTAGCACTTGATGACATGAGAATTGGATTAATGTTGTATACATAATGCCCTTCCATTAATCAATTCGTTGATTGACTGACCTCAAACGGTACTCGTCCTTAATCCATTATCATTATTTTATTTCTTGTTCTTCGATAACTATTTTTTTAGAGCAAGTTTGAGCAAGAGGATAGGGAAAATAGAAACAAATCCAAGATTCCTTTTCTGGGTTAAATTAACAATATCCAACGAAGATAGATGATGCGACTACTAGAATGAAGGTCACAAAATACACACTTACAGAGTTTAGCACGATGGTATTTTTTAGGGGTGTGCAAAAGAATTGAGAAATGCTTGGACTGGACTAGAACCAGCGGTTCCCATTAGGGCCGGTCTAGTTCCTGGTTCCAATATAATGGAACCAATGAATACTGGTCCTATTCTCGGTTCTAAGCGTGGAACCACCCGCTCGCTCACTCGCCTGGACCGGATTGGTATATTTATATTTGAAAAAAAAAATTCCATCTCAATTATTTAATTATTTTGTAGTTTTTTGACCAAATATATATGAATATATATGTATATTTGTAGTTATTGGACATTATTGATTAATTTTGTCTCTTAGGTGTGTAATGGGATTAACTCCCCTATATATATTCTTTTCATTCTTATAATCCATTTACTTGCTTTCTCAACCAAAACAAAATAAACAACTATAGAGGAAGGAGAGAACTAATTTGAGAAGTCCATAAATGTTGGCTTGCTTTGTTGTCATGATACAAAATTAAGAGCCAACTGCTTATTTTAAGAATATAATTAGGTTACTCTTTCGCCATTCTCATGATTAAATTATCTCGATGTTGAAAAAGATTAATGAAGCAATTAATGTTTTAGGAATCTAATTCTCCACATGTTTCTGGTGTCGGAAATCGTAGGAGGACCACACCATGACCTTAGAAGAAATTAAGTTTTTAGCTAACGAATATTATTTATTTGTTACACTCTATAGTTTTTAATCCTTAATCAAAACCATTGGCTCCCAATTCTACCCAAATATAAGGCCGAATAAGCTTTGATGCTCTAAATAAAAAATAGGTCCATTGTGATATTCATCGATGAATGTAATTTTGTAGGGTTTGGAGATCGTTTCTATGGACCCACTTGGGAATCGGACTGGACATGTGGTCCAATTCTCGGATGGATCCATGGAACCAATGGACATGTAACAACCCCAACTCTATCTTCAGGGTTATAAGCGGCAGGGGTTATTTTCGCGGCGTCCTAGGCTCGTTGCTGTCTCGATTCTTTTTATCTTATTGTCATGCACATGTGGAAACGTGAACAAACAACTTCTTGGACAAATAACAGCTGGAAGACTAGATAGACATCAGATAGAACACACTAATTTATATTATAACAGTATTTTTATAAGCCATTTCACTATAGGTCCTCTTTTCTTTTTACATTATAGTACAAGTTTTCCACATAGGTTAGGGGAATTCCTATCTCCTCTAGCGTGACTGCAGCTCCCAAAACTGACATAAGACTTCCATGCCTACAAGACTGTAAGATGAGGAAGTGAGTCTTGGGAACTCAGTAAGTAAAATTCCTAGTTCTCTATTAGGAAAGCATCTCATCATCAAAGCCTAGCAAGTACAAGACTCGCAAACAGTGTTGATGGTAGATCAATCACAAATCATATGTCATGCTTTATCTAAACACATGCCATCCATGCCAAAACTACCATCTACTTATCAATTACCATACCAACATATCACGTGCATAACCGGCATTCATGCAAATTTATTTATTGTCGTCCTGGCTCGACTAGGCCCTCTCGACTCGATTCAGGCTTCCTAGCTTGATCAGGGCATCTCGGCTCGATAGGGGCTTCTCGAGGTTAGCTTCTTGAGGCTTATGGGTTCAAGACATAGGCATCCTAGCTCAACCAGGGCATCCTCGCTCAACCGAGGCATCCCGTTCAATGAACAAGGCATCGCTGCTAACGTTGTGTGTCACACATATATGCATCATACAAGTTAGTCCTTATATTTTCTTCTTAGCCGACTCATACATGGCCCAAAGGTGTGCTCATTAATATGTGTGTGCCATGAATCCTAGTAACATGTCGAGAATGACCTTTGGTCCATGACTTAAACTGATCACTTAGCGCCGATCCCCGCATTGGACAAGGCTCGGAAACGGCACGTCTCAATGCCGATCCAAGACCTTGAGGCTTGGGTAAACCTCGCCTTAGTGAAGATCCTGAGCTTGATGACCTTAGTTTCGACTTGATGTGAACATACCATGTGTCGTGAATAACCCTCGGCTCATGGCTTGGTTTAATGTCAAGCACAAAGTCTCTGCGCCAAATCAAATCCCTTGAATTGGCACCCTTTAGTGCCTTACCAAGATATCATGGATTTGGGCAATCTCCATACCGAACAAGGCATAGAATCGACATACCTCAATGTCGATTTAAGACCTTGCGGGCTTGGGTGATCCTCGCTCCAAGTGAGACTTGGAACCAATACACTATTTATGCCGATTCGCGGCCTTATGACTTGGGCGGCCTTGTCTTGCGATAAACTCAACCTGAGTGAACCTCGGCTTTATTCTGGATGTGAATGACTCAAGCACACGTTCAAACACAATCATGAGTAAAACCATGCAAAAGATCCAGCATCCTACCCTCGGCTTAACGAGTGAGCACTTAACTTGACTAAGCAACGGAGACTACCGCCCTAGAGGAGAAATAGGGATCTTACTTACTTGGGCAAACCTCAAGATTAGCTTGAATGACTTGATGAGGGCGATGGTGTGAGGTCGACAGAAAGGAATGGAAGGGGAAAATAGGCGTGAACAGCAAGAGAGCTTAAGATGATGAAAATGAATGGGAGCTCCTCCTATTTACAGGCACCAAGCTTATCATTACTCATCCAAGTGGCCCAATCACATTTCTTTAAGTGGCATGGCCATGGCATCAAAGTGGTAAGCCTAGTTTGCAAGGTGGCACACCTAGGGTCATAAGAGAACACTTGCCATTTTCTTATTGGTCCATTTATTGGCTTGCTCTCCAAGGCTCAATTTAGGCTCATGATGTGCCTATGGTCCTAAGGGACACATAGGCCCCTTTGATGCCTAATGTCCTCTTCTAATTGGTTGGCTTTTGCCTTGTTCACCAAGGCTATAATTTAGGGTCATTATGATCTAACAATTTAGGGGACACTTAAGCTTGGTGATTCATCATCCTCATTAATGAACTAAATTCCAAAGTCATTTAATGAGGCCTTGATATTTTTGCCAAGCAACTTAGAAAGCAAGTTTCCTGATTTTCCCTTGCAATTGGCGTGTGGCACTTGGTGGATAAGGATGGACTATAGTCAAAGTCATGGAAGGTTCTAGAACCCCTATCATATCTTGTCATTTGTCTGATGACTCATCCAAGGCATTCATGAGATTTAGAAATTTACCACATGCCTAAATTCAAGAACTTGCTCACTAAGCATTATAGAATATTCTATCATGTCTTCTCTTGATTGGTCCACATAAGTACTTGGTTCATTCTTGGAGAATAAGCCACTTTAATTAGGTGGCACTCTAAGGGAGGTTAGGTGGCACCTAGGTCATAGAGTAGCTATAATTTGTTGAAAGATGTCTAATTTTTATTGGGACATTTGGCCTAGATTCCTTGCTTAATCCCCAAGGTGAATCCTCGGTAATTATGGCCAAATCTAGAAAAATCTACATGGAATGGTGAGTCACCCTCTTTCTTGAAGAACCTAGGGTGTTCAAGAGAGTTCCATTTTATCCACATTTACATAATATGGCAACCATGGGAATTAAGCCATTGGAAGTTTAACCGGGAGCGAGCAAATGTTTTTTGTATACATCTCTTAACGACCATTTCGACACACCCGAGATTCGTGACGAAGCCATCCTCGATGTGGTTGTCGTAGGCAAAGTTTGCCTTTTTCGGCTTGATTGGTGGTTTAGGGCAATAGTTCAATGACTAGCCCTAAGATCGATCTTGGTCGAACAGCTTGGGTCCTGGATCAGCCGTAGGCCTCATCCAGGCCGACTCTCGATTTTCATGTAGTTGTTGGAGATTGGTCAGGTTCGTGCCCAACACACAGTTGTACTGAGTCGAGTCATGGTCGTCACGATTGGTGCATTACTGAGCGGAATCACCCGCAACTGGAACATGACTGTTTGGATTGATTCATGACTGTCGGTCGATCCGTGGTGGACGTGACCATCCCTCAATCAACCCTTATGGTCGAACAGTCGTCCGTCGACCGAACTACTCGGGTCCATTAACCTGGTCGTTGGATTAGTCCATCACCGATCCCTTGATCGATCCATGATCAATAAATGGTTGATCATTGGCACGATCCACAACCTATCCTTGCCACTGGCATACCTAATTCACATTTATTTCTCATCGGTTGAAAATCGGGATGTTACAGGATAGGTCTCGGTTTTAATTTTTCAGAATTGGTCCTTAGTGGGCAGTTCCTGATTTTAAGATGAGAATCACCCATCCGGACCATGCTCACCTCTAGTATTTTTTTGATTGATAGTACGCTGCTAGTTAGAGAAACAGATGAGTAACCTGTCATTGGACTTGTTCAAACGTGAGCAAAACCTACTCGATTCCTCCAATTGGATTTCTGTTGTATCCTTTCACGGCCGCTAGTGGTCACTCGAAGCCTGGCAACCCACTGTTCGTCTCCACGGCCGACGGACCAGAAATACGGCTCATCGCCCACCAACTTACAGGACCAAAGAACTATTCCGCATGGGCACAAGAATTTCATCGGGCCTTAGTTACGAAATACAAAGATGGTTTTTTGGATGGCACTGTTCCAATTCCAACCGACGAATGATGGGATGACAGTGGAAAAAGTGTAATCAACTTGTTTGAACTTGAATAGGAAATTGTATAGCCCTAGACGTCGCGGCTGGACTACCCCCAACAGAAGATTCGAAGACCATGTGGGCAATTATAAAGGAGATGTATGGAAAGTTAGATCGGGCAAAGATTTTCTCACTTTCTCAAGCACACGCATAACTGAAGTAAGGAAATGCGTCAATTATGGCATGCTTCAACAGGCTTTCCGCACTTTGGAATGAGCTAGAGGCAGCGGAGGAGAGGCTCGAGGGATCGGAGTCAACCTTGCTTCAATAGAAGGTGATGAAGGAAAGAGAGAAGGCAACTCCATTCCTCCTAATTTTAAACGAGACCTACCTTCCATTTCGATCCCAAATATTGGCCATGGATCCTGTGCTGTCACTTGGCCGGATCTACCAGCTAGCTATTGAAGAGGAGAGTCAGAGACTTACCTCGCCATGGTTCGCCAGAGGAGGAGAGGGCGTTTTGCTTGCCATTCGCGGCAAACACAGGGAGTCACCGATGGAGTCTCACAACCAAGAAAAGAGGCGAACTGTGCTAGGGTTTGCTGAATAGAAGGCTTATAAGGAGCAAGGAATGGACGGCTAGGATTATATGTTGCAATCGGACGGCTCACAATTGGGCATATCTAACCTTACATCCGACGATGGGCATGAAGCGAGGAACAAACAATCCAATGGCCAAATTTTTGCCGCGTCATCAAAGGGTTGTGGACAAAATTCTAAAGGGAAAGGAAAATTAATTTGTGATTATTGCAAACGTCCTTATCACACCATTGATAATTGCTGAAAATTATATGGGAAACCTAGTGAAAAAGGAGAAGAAGGAAAAGGAAATTTCAACAGCTTATCAAGTCACTGGCCCAACTAGTGCAAATGCTGATAAACTTAATCAGCCCATCACTTATGGACAATATTAGCATCTTATGCAGACTCTACAAAAATTGGATACTTCAAGTAAAGGGGAGAGCTTTTCATGTATTTCTCATTGCCTAATTAACTCAGTTTCAAGAAATGCTTGGATAATCGATTCCGGCACTAGTGATCATATTATTTGCAACAAAAGTCTTTTTTCCATCATCCACAAAGGATTGACCCTTCCTGTTTCAATACGGTTGCCCAATGGCAACATCACTTACGTCACAATGACTAACATTATTAATCTTAGCCCCCATATTACTCTCCAAAATGTCCTTTATGTCCCTAATTTTTTAGTTTAATCTTATCTCCGTATCCAGAGCTCGCAAAGAAAATTCATGTCGTGTTTTTTTTTTCGATTCTAATACCTATTTCTTTCATGCTCTTTCGATTGGCACACTGATGGGCTTGGGCAGAGTCTTCGAAGGGCTATTTTTTTGGATTAGCTTTCCAAATGACCTTGATTTATATTGCATTCCATTGAATAAACTATCATTATGTAACATGACTACCGATGACAAAAATTTCCTTAAGCATTCAAGAATAGGTCACAGTGCCTTTTTTCCTTACTCCCATTGTCATGTTTGTCCTCTTGCAAAACAATCCCATGCTCCATTTCCATCTAGCAATAATTGTGCCGACAATATTTTTTCTTTAATCCATGTTGATGTATGGGGACCATACCACACCACAAATCGTGATAGATCTAGATTCTTCCTCACGATTGTAGATGACTATTCCCGTGTGATGTGGGTTTTTCTAATGCAATCAAAGGGCTAGGTTCTTTCCCACTTGAAAATGTTTTTCTCTTTGTCGACGAATCAATTTGGGAAATCTATTATGCGCATTTGCACTAATAATGGAAAATAATTTTTCAACAATGAATGTGCTCTATTTTTTTCTTCCCATGGTGTTTTGCATGAGAGTTCTTGCACTTACTCCCTCAATAGAATGGGGTCGTAGAATGTAAACATCACCATCTTTTGGAGGTAGCTCGTGCATTAAAGTTCTAGGCTTCTATTCTAGAGAACTTTTGGGGAGACTGCATGACTATAGTAGCCTATCTAATCAATCGAATGCCGAACCAAATTCTTGGCAGACGAACTCCTTTTGAGCTACTTTTTGGGAAGAAACCTGAGTTACATCATTTAAGAATCTTTGGCTACTTGTGTTACGCAACGATAGTGGGTCCGTGGGACAAAATGGGTCTTGCACTCGTCGTTGTATATTCATAGGATATCCAAATCTGCAAAAGGGATATCGCGTTTATGAACCCTCCACATGTGATTTCTTCGTCAATAGGGATGTGGTCTTTCATGAAGATATTTTTCAATTCCAGGAAGAAGGTTCTTCCAATGATGATCCAAGGAAGACAGCCGACCCCTGCTCTCTTTTATCTGACAAGGAATTGACTCCAAGTCCTCTATACTTTATGGCTGCACCTCCAGCTAATTGGATTTCATCCTCAAGATCGCCCCAAATATCGAAACAGATTTCTACTCCTCCAACAGTGCTTGACCATACTATTGAACATTTTGATTTACAAAATGGAGAAGAATCGGGCTCATCACCAAGCACAGTGCCCACCACTAAGGATACTCTAATCGTACCATCACCTTCCCAGTGCAATCCACCATGATGATGTGGTCATGCTGTTTGTCCACCCATGTGGACTAAGGATTATGTCCGTGCAGCACTCAACTCACTAGGTACTCACTACCCAGTCTTATCTTATGTTTTTTTCGACTGTCTTTCTCGGAACATATGTGCTGTATTAGTCGAATATCAGAGGAATGAGAACCATCATGCTATGATGAGGTAGTTACTCACCCTCGCTGGTAGAAAGCCATGGAAGCAGAATTAAAAGGCGTTGATTGAAAACAAGACTTAGGAGATTGTGACATTATCTCCTCATCGTAAATCGATTGGTTGCAAGTGGCTATACATAATTAAATATTAAGCAAATGGCTCCATTGAGAGATACAAGGCTCGCTTGGTCGACAAAGGTTTTACACAATGGGAAGGCTTTGATTACCACGAGACTTTTTCCCCAGTAGCCAAATACGTCATGGTTAGATCTTTTTTATCAGTTACGGCTTTTCGTGATTGGTCATTGCATCAAATGGATGTGCACAACACTTTTCTACATGGTGATTTGGATGAAGAAATCTATATGGATATTTCTCAAGGATTACAAAGATAGGGGGAGTCTAGGGTACTTCTTTCCAGAAAATGCAACATGGAAATAATGGCATATTGTTATGCGGACTATGCAACTTGTCCATGAGTCGAAGGTCCATCACTAGCTTCTGTATCAAGTTGGGAGAATCTTTACTTTCGTGGAAGACAAAGAAACAACCAACTGTCTCATTATCCTCAGCTGAAGTAGAATACAGAGCCATAGCGAAAACCACCTGTGAGATAGTATGGATACGATGCCTACTTTAGGACCTCGGGGTACAAATAAAGGGACCAACAAAACTGTTCTATGAAAATGATGCAGCTCTTAAACTCGCAACGAATCCCATAATACATGAAAGAACAAAACACATTGAAGTGGATTGTCGTTTCGTTCGAGATAAAATCCATGAAGGGATAATCGAAACAAGGGGAATCAGAACTGCAAAGCAGCCTGCGGATGACTTCACCAAACCTTTATGTTCGAAACAACACACATATCTATTACGCAAGCTAAGTGTCTTGGACATCTACAAGCCACTAACTTGAGGGGGAGTATTGGAAGATATGCTCGAAATTAAGAAAATCCATTCAAATTGAGATCAATGCATAAAATCAATCAGGGTTTAGAATGAATCATTTCGGGATTAGATGTGATTTCTTAGAATACTTTCTTTCCTTTTCTCTATTTACCTTTTGTATTATATATACAGAACATTGTACATGTAATATTCTCAAGTTGAAGAAATACAATATCTCCCAAAAATTTCCCAAAAGCTTCGATTTCTTCCTTGCGTCTTTCACACATCAACAGTGGCAAACACTCATCTAGATCTTGACACTATGAAGGCCATCTGCAGCGAATATCGAATACATAATGCTGATATTACTCTCCGATGTGATGTGACTGTAGATGACCTTATACATTTTATTGAGGGCAGCAGGAAATACATTCCATGCATCTATGTCATAAACAAATTGATCAGATCACACTAGAAGAGCTAGAGAAACCCACATGCTGTTCTTGGGCTTGGAAAAAAATCCTATCCCTCAGAAGTGAGGTCCGTAAAGCCTTCTATTGGAGGATTGGAGACGGCCTATCTACCTCCTTATGGTTTGACAACTGGCACCCTAGGGGCCCCTTGAACTTAATTTTTTCGGACTCGTTCATATACAGTTCAAGGCTTTCTACGTAGGCAACAGTGGCTGATCTCTTCTCTGATGCTGGGCAACCTCTCAAGGTGGTGCTTGAGTCTTGGGATAATCCCCTCCCGAGTCTTTATCAGAATTTGGATTGTTTTGGCTGGAGGGAGAATTCTTCAGGACGCTTCACTATTGCGACGGCTTGGGAGACCTTCAGGCGGAAGAGGATTTAGATTTTTTGGCATAAGTTCGTCCGGAACAACGAAATTACACCTCGGCATCAAGTAAACCTTTGGCTTATAACTAAATGCAGGCTACCCACCCAGACACTCTTATTGTCACATGGTAGAATAGATAGTGGTGCATGTGCCTTTTGCAATGATGTATCGAATTCTATTGACCATCTATTTTTTGGGTGTCGTGTCACAGCCAGGGTTGCCTTCTTTTGGGCGACCAAATGCAATCTACCTTGGCGTAATAGGGTGTGGGAGGATAATCTTCGGTGGGCCATCACCATGCTTACGGGAAATGAGTTTTATAAGTGCATAGCCCGCTTCTCCTTTGGAGCACTGTGTCACATTATCTGGAACAACATGAACAGTATTCTCTTTCGAGAACAAGCTCTTTCTATTCCGGCCATGAAGAATCATTTCTTTAAAATGGTCAGAGATAAGGCGATCACTGTTAGGAATGTGGACGATAACTTCAGGAATAGAAGGTGCAGCTAAGATGGGGCATTGACCCGATAATCTTTTCTGAGGAGCGTCAGATGCAACTTGTTTAAGGAAGTTGGTGCAGTTGATGCAGTTGGTGTTGGTCCAGCTGGTGCAGCAATTCTCACTTAATCCAGACGATGGTTCATTCCCTACCTGTAGGCGGTAGGCAGTTGTCTCTGTTTCTGTTTGCCGGTTGTTCATGCCGTGCTTCTCTTCTTAGTTGGAAGTGGGCTGCCACATCTGTGGCTTGTCCGGCTCCCCTTCACTCATTATGATCCGTTATTTTGAGTATGGGTTCTGATGCTGTGTTCTTTTTATTTTCTTCTTTTCTTTCCTGTTCACTCGTTCCTTTTCAATATATTAATTACCTTTCACCAAAAAAAAAAAAAAAAAAAAAACTAGAAGAGATAGAGATTTTGGACAAACTTCCTCATTACTGTCCAGTCAAGTAACTCAAATATTTTCTTATGGCGGTCCTTTTTGACTCTTGTATTTTATGCTCAATTCATACTTTACCAACCAAGGATTAGTTGTTCAATTTAGTTCCGAAGGGGTAGTTTCTCGAGATTATAGTAATCGCTTGGATGGTTGTAAGCTATTTCTTTGTTTATTCTATGTCCCTTCCTCCTGTCGTCTGATGTCAGTCTATAGGTTGCCCGATAGGAAATTAGTTTGTTCTTTCAATTGATCAAATACTGCTTCATGGTTGACATTGCAGTGCTCACCTTGAATGGACTCTTGATGGTCTGTTGGAGAAAATATGGGATTACTTGAATTTAACTCGTATATATACAAACCCAAAAGGAATGAATCCAGACTTTGAAGACCCCGTGATTCTATCATCAAGGAAGAGAACAGCCGAGGATTTCTGCACCCGGATACACAAGAATATGGTCAAACAATTCGAGTAGTAATTAGAAACTGAGATTTCAGCTTCATCTTTAGTCTTTTCGTTGATATGTGAATTTTTTTTGTTTTTGTTTTTTGGTATGTGAATTTATTAGGTGCTAATTCTGACGATTTCCACATTTGTCATGATTATGGAATAAAATTTAATTTGATTTTCTCGGCCTTCTTGCTACTGCTTATGTGAGTTTTTACTTTTTTTAAATACGCAGCGCTCTAGTCTGGGGTTCAAGCGTCAAACACAAGCCTCAAAGAGTTGGCAAGGTGAATCTTCACTTCTCAACTCAATTGTGAATCTTTTACTTTATTTATCCTTTTTTTTTTTTCATTTCAAAGGATTTAGTTGCTGCGGCTAATTTAGATGCTTGATGATGCTTTCCATGGATTAGGAACCTGAACTTGAAGATGAAGACGTCGTTCAGATCATCAAGAAGGTGTAACTTTCACGGTAGGGGAAACTTTGGGAACCCCAAACAGTTGATTCGGTGTGGAGTAGCAGCTGGTGCTGATCTGATGTCTGTTGCGAACTAGTTCCGTTGGACTGGAAAACAGTGTAACGCATGCAATTTTGAGTGGTATTAGTTCAACTTAAATTAGCTATTTACTTACGTGATGTCCTCCTTCCTATCTATTAGCTTAAGTTTGTTAATTGTCTTGGCGAGGCTGTTCATTCAGTGGTTATCAGCGTGATGGAGGCTTTGCCATTGCCATTTTCTGAGGATACAAGTTGATGATAATCCCGTGTGAGTGTCTAACGATCATGAAACTGGCAGTACGGTACTGGTATTGGATCCTGAATATTACTTCAATATGAAAAGCTACTAAAATGGTAACTGGATAAGAGCAGTTGAGAGATATTCAAGGTTGCATTTCCATATTAAGGGTCCCTTAGCTTTTCATTTATCGTGACTAGTAAAATTTAATTTTTTAGTATGAATTAACTGTGCTTGGTGAATATTGAGAAAGTATTTAAGTGTTTTATCAAATATAGCACGGTTCTTGAGATCATTGCCTAGCCCTTAACCCGACGTTTTTAGGTTCTTTTGGGTGCTTGATTCCCGCGTAGAGGTAGAGATCGCATACTTCCATTCCGTCTCGTACACTTTTAGGGCATGTTTGGTAATGTTTTTGTTCAAAAATTGTTCCCGGGAACATAAATAGAAAAAAAGGAACAATTTTTTAACAGAAGAATGCATTTGGTAACTGCACAAAATTTCTATTCCCTGGAATAGAAAAAGAATGTAAAACACGTTTGATAAACTTGTATAATATTTTTGTTTCTTTTAATGTTTTAATATTTTTATTTTATTTTTCCTTTTTTCTTCTTTCTCTTTTCTTTTTTTTTCTTTCTTCCTTTTGGCCGGTCGCCGGCCTTGGCCATGGCCGGCGACCGCCCGATGAGGGCCGACGGCCCCACCGGGCCACCACCAGGTCGGCGTTGCCCAGCCAAGGCGAGGCCGAGCCTTGCTAGGGGCCGGTGACGCTTCGGCGAGGTCACCAGCCAAAGAAAAATGAAGATGAAAAAAGAAGAAGAAAAAGGAGAAAAAGAAGTGTTTCTCGGAATTGTTCCCGAGAACAAGAAACAAGTTTTTTCTACTTCTTGTTTATGTTCCAAATCTGTTCTCGGGAACAAAAAAAATAGATCTTTTGTTCCCGGAAACAAAAGTGTAAACAAACACGTTTCTGTTCTTTTGTTGTTCCCCGGAACAAAAGAACAAAAATTTGTGTTCCGGGGAATAGAAACAAATTTAAACAAACAGCCCCTAACTAAGTCTTATGAGCATGATACTTCTGCAAGTTTTTATGTACTCATTACACTCATATATAAAATGCGTGTCTTTGTGTGTGTGTATATAATTGTTGCTCGTTGCATTCCTCAGAACTGGTATGACTCACTAAACGAAGGTTTTAGAAGTGGGGACTAGATTGTTGCCGAGGAAGCTATGTTAGTACAACCCAACGAAATCATTGAAGCAAGCCGTAATTGATAATATATCTCATTACACGGCCTTGCCATCGTGTGGCCCCTTTTCTCGAAGAGTAAATTTTGAGTGTCCAAATCAAAAGAATTGATTTTTACAATAGTAATGCATTTAAATACTGATTGGGTAAGTTCCAGTATCCCTCTGACATGGAGCTCTTGATAGTGCTATCATAAATGTGAATAGAAAGATTTGATTGAAGAGAAGATTGTGGTGGCCATCCTAAAAATTCTCAGGAGATGAATTGAGAGATATATGTGAAATACACTTGATATTATTACAATGTTGGAGAGAGCTCTTTGGAAAGCAAACTCTTTTGCTCATTTTTGGGTGCAAAATTATCTTTTGAAAGCTTATTTTTTACTGATCCTATTATAAATTTTGCGAGGAGACATTGTGTGCCCCAAGTATAGACAAGCATATATTATAGTTGCATGTTTCATATCACAAATTTCTCCGACAAAGAAAGAAATGAAGGCTCACGCACGCTGCATGACTTGTTAAAGCTGTAACTTCTAGTGCATATATAAATAACAGTACACGACAGGAAATGTAAAAACAAGCAGTAGACATATACTCGGATATGTTCTACATACATAGATACACAGTTTCTAGCCATAACATTCCTTGTCATTTGTCCCCTTGAAGCCTTCGCCTAGTGAGCTTCACCTTCAATCCATGTTTCATGTGAAGTATGATAGAATTAGAAGGTCTCACGGGGTGATCTTCCACAACATGAACCTCGTAGTTATGTATTACAGTGGCCGCGACCATTTTTATCTGTGTGAAAGCCAAATCTTTTCCCAAACAAGTTCTTGGTCCGGCATTAAATGCAACGAACTTGTAAGACGGCTGGTGCCTAATTCCTTCTCTCTCCAAAATCCACCTCTCCGGTCTAAATTCCAAACAATCCTCTCCCCATATTGATTTCATCCTCCCCATTGCATACATATGGACAAGTATCTTCACACCGGGATCAACTTTGTGTCCACTAGGAAGGACGTCGGGATTTGCAGGGCACTTGTGTTGAAATGGAACCGGTGGGTATAGCCTCAAAGATTCGCAGATTGCACCATGTAAATAAACCATCTTGTGCATATGCTCGCTAATATTGAAAACCCTAAGATTTTGTTCTTCCTTCGGGATAACAGATCTTATCTCCTCTCTGATTCTCATTTCAACAGACGGGTTCATGGAAAGAGCCCAGAAAAACCACGTGAGAGTTGAACCAGTAGATTCTATCCCCGCGCTCATGAAATTCAAAATCGTGTCCCTAAGGAACTTGTCATTGCATTCTAAAGCGCCCAATGTCTCATCTTCCACCATATACAATGTCAATAAATCTGCACCATTTTCATCTCCCTTCACTTTGCTGGTTCCTTCTCTCAGTTCAACTCTCTTCATCGCTATGTAATTCCCTAGAATTTGGTCTATATCTTCCCAAGCTCTTCTCAGTTTCTCCTCCACTCCAATCCCCAACAACCTCTGCAGAGTGCCGAACCACTCGGGGTACAAGTGGCGATAGAAAATCACCTCCTCGGCATCACCCAATGCCTTGGAAATTGGGACTTCTGGGAATTCGACGGACAAGCTGCCGGGGTCGAACCCCGTGACGAATCTGCAAGCAGAATCAAAGGTGAACCTGTGCAACAAATCCTGCAAATCCACCGTAACACCTCTCTGAGAGAATTCGTCGAGCACCCTGAGCAGACCATTCTCCGCCTTGTCCCTAGTGGTCGACGACAAGAACCGATGGAACCGTTGGTCTTTCATAAACACCTGAGCGACCCTTCTCTGCGTAATCCACAGATTGGAGTCGGAGTTGAAGATCCCGTCGCCGAGAATGTCGAACACCCTCTTGAACTCGGGCCCTTTCGGGAAGTTCCCAAAGTTGGCGCTCATGATGTAGTGGAAGTTGGCAGGATCAGCAGTGACCAGCATGTCCATGCGGGAAAACCAGAGGAACCGGAAGAAGAAGTTGCCGTGGCTCCGCTCAACAACGCCGGTGGCCCAGTCGTGGACGCGGCTCAGGTTGAGGAAGAGCGCCGGTAGCATCCCCACGAGCGGCCAGTTCCTGGGGAACCCATCATTGCTTTTGCTGAGGAGACGAAGGACCGCATAGCAAATCCCGGCCAAGAATATCTCCAAGAAACCTCTCAATGCCATTGAAGCTTCCCACTCTCTCTCACTCTCGCTCTGTGAGAAGGTTTTGGAAGTCTAGTAATATATAGAAGAGAGGAGGAGAGATGACACCGACGGTGGGTGGCGGGAGGTCGACTGGCATTGAAAGTGCAAGGACGATTTATGTCTCGAAAATTGCTTTCAAATAAGTAATATTAAATGTGAGTACATCTCCAAAATATTTATATGCATTTCTTGATTGTGCGTCGGCTCAAAAGATATCATACAGTCTCTTGCTCATCATCCAAATCAAGCACATAATAAAACTTGAAAATTTTCAACTAAATGATTAAAAAATAATTGAAAAGTACTTGCCTATCTCCTTGTAAATTTCAGCCTTTTGTACTTTGCAACATGATTTTTAACATCTTCTTTTTTTTTTCAAAATTTAAATTCTCATGTCCTCATTCTTTAACAACTTTTGTTATTTTCCACTTCTAAGGCTGACAACCACAGATTTTTCTCGGTCTTGACAACAACATTTAATTTTTGGGATACCATCCCAAAAAGTAGGCCCTTGATTAAATGTTGTTGCCAAAGCGTGAAGATATGATCTTTTTGCGATACTATCCCAAAAAGGAGGCCCATGCCGTTGCAGAGAGCGAAGATAATTCAACAAAAAGAAGATAAGCTTGCATGTCCCACTAATTAATGCCAAATTTTGTGAAGTTCTCGACGACAATATCATAATATTTTTTCTATCACTTAACTACCATAACTTCTAAAAAAACATTCATTTAAATGCTATAATTTTGAATTGATCACTAAGCACTGTAACTTTTAAAATATGTTCATCCAAGTGTCAGAAATTTGACATGATATAGCACCTGTAGAGAACGTTTTTAAAAAATTGCATGTCACACCTCGAATCCTGAACGCGTGCCCATCCCTCTCTGGTCGATAAAATTTTGCGACTTCTCAGGACGAGTCGCCGACCCTTTCATTTTATTGCACATGCGGAAGCGAATAAATATCCCCTGACAGTAACCATCTTGGGATAGAAAAGCAGGACATCAATTCACAAAAGCACACTTTTATAAACAACGAGATTCAGGTACAAAACGAGTTTAGTCGAAAGCCTACAAAAAGGTTGACTCTCAAAAGAGGCTGTCCTACGACATACTAATAGGACACATCCGCCAATCCTCCATACTCCACCTCCTTAGACTTCAGGGCCTTGGTCCTCCACGACCACCTTCTAAGGACCTACAAATGGTTATTCAATAACCAGTGAGACAATGTCTTAGCAAGTCTATACTCTAAACCTCGATTAGAAGGGAAATACGCCCAGGGACGCCCTAACCACACAATCACGCATTTAGTATAGAGGACTTACCTCGCCTCAGTTCCACCCTACAGGTCAGTACAATCAAATACTCGACCAAACAATTCAATTCAATCCCATTTAATTCAACCATCAATCAGTCGACTCCATGTCATCGATACCATCCATAAACTTTATCGATTCGAACATTGCTCACCTAAGCTGAAATAGATATATTCATATATCATTGCTCCCCAAAGTTGATGTCTAAACTTTACTCACCGAAGCTGCTAGATCACTATAATGCTCACCGAAGCTGATATCTAAAGTGCTCATCGAAGTTGCTAAAGCATTATTGCTTGTCATTGCTCACTGAAGCTGCTAAAGATCTATAATGGTATTAATGCTCCCGGAAGCTATTATAGATCTATATTGCTCACCTAAGCTGATTTGGTACTCAAAGACCACTTTAGGTGTCAACACCCGACACCCGGTATTTTCCAATTAAAATACCAACATTTCACAAATTTTGGAATTAAATACTGAAAATCCAATCAGCACTTAATTTGCAGAAATTATCACTCAATTGCAAAATTTAACCACATCATTGCAATTAGCAAGAAATTCTGGTCATTGGTTATCCCAGCCTAATTTCCCGAAAAATAATTAATAAATAATTAATTTCGAAAATTAATTAAATAATTCAATTTAAATACTAAAAATACCAACCTAGGCCAAAATTGCTAAATTAAATACCAATATGGACCCGGAAAATTCCCGAACCCTTCTAGATAAATAGCACAATTTATCTAGGCCTCACTTAATCTAATCTAACCACCTAACATGCATAATTGCATAATTAAATTTCTAATTTAATCTAACTAACCACCTAATTCCTAATTAAATTAAACTAAACATCCCTTAGACATCACTAGCCTACTAAGAAGAGTTTAGTTCATAAACTCACCGGTGTAAAACGAAGACCGGTTCATCGTGAGGGCGGTCGAAACTTGAATTTTCGGCGGCGTCGACGGAGCTCGGACCGGGCCTAGAACGGGCCCAAAAAATCTCCGCCCAAATCTGAGATTTGTTTTTGAAACAGGCTGGGCTTGAAGCGGGCTGACCTCGCGGGCTTGGGCTGTTGAATTGGGCCGAACTAAATGAGCTTCGCTGGTTTCTTGGGCTGACTTCAAGTGAGCTGGGATTGGGCCTCAATTCGCAAGGCTGAAGACAGGTTGGATGGGCTGAAGCTTGCGGGCTTCACTGGGCTGAACCAAGACTGAACGTGGGTTTCAAGTTGAGATGGGCTGACTGAGTTGCTGTTGAAAGGATGGGCCAAACGTTGGGCTTCAGGCTTCGCTGCTCGAGCGTGGACTGACCGAGAAGAAGCAGGTGGATCTGAGGCAGCTGTCGACGAAGAACCGTGGAGAGCTGCTTCGTTCGGTGCTGCCAGTGTGATGGAGAAGCGCGGGTCAACAGAGGGCTTCTACTGGTTCGTTTGTTGACCGAGGGCAACGACGCTAAGGACGTGTGGCGCTGTAGCTTCGGTGGTCTTTGCTTGTGAGGGTCAGGCTGGACGTTGACTCTGCGAACAGATGTGCGTGCAGGAAAGAAGCCGAAGGAGAGAGGGCTTCGCTTGATGACCGAGGAACCGAAGTTTGCTGGAGGTTTTCTTTGATTGACCAAAGAATACGTGGCATGCAGAGGGGTGGAGGTATGGGCGTGTGGGTGAGAGCTCGTGGGAGAGAAAATGAAAAGAAAATTGAGGGGTGGCTGTTTGTTTGGTGAATTCGGTGGACCGTGAAAAATGAAAGGAAGCAGGGAGAGAGAGAGAGAGTCGGCTACGAGAGAGCTTGAAGAAAAGGGAAGGGAAAAGTCCAATTAAAATATCTTACTTCATCATTGGATGCCTAAAAGTCTCCCAAGCTTATCCCTTAAACTTACCTCAATATCTCTTATTACTTTCTTGCATAAAATCCATCAATAATCCAAATTTTAAAGTCCAAAATTGATGCCCTTTTTCAATTCCGAATTTCCCAATTTTATGATCAATTTCTTCACTCAATTTTCCAAATTGAGGTCCAATTTCGATGAAGAAAAATCTCATAAAATTTTCTATAAGTCCCCGACACTCAAAAGCTCGGCTTAGAAGTCCAAATTTTCATCGACTTAGCCCATCTGAATTTCCGCTAATTTTCCACGACGTCCGAACGATTTTCCGCAAAAATCCTAGAATCTCTGAAAATTTTTCGGAGGATGAGTCGACATTCGTAAAATAGCTTGTGATCCACAGAACTTTCAATTTCTGAAATCGGGTTCAAATTCGCAGTTAATTTCAATTCGGCGCGCTTTTAGCGTGACCTAGTCTACCGGGTAACTTTTAGGAATTTTTGGTGCAATTGACCCGTGATCGATTTATCTCGAGTCACACTGTACATCTTCGACTCATTGACGACTCTCGGTTGTCGTGAAAATCTCGAGATTTCAAATACAAGCAATAAGTACCAAAACGACAGAAAAATCGGTTTAGTGCCGATCGACGAGAATCTGCAATCTGGTGGAATCACCCACACTCTGATCACATATCTTAGTCAAGTCGACCTATCTCCAATCTCTGATTGATTTCGACAGTGCCGTAATGACCCTTGCAGATCAACACGGTCGAGAAATCAATTCCTAATCGAATTCTCAAGTCTATTGCATTTAGCTTCCTTAATTGCTTCCCCAGATAGACCATTTATCTTGTGAGTGATCAGCTTAGAGAATAACACTATCGGCGTGTCGACGAAAGGCCCGATTTATTTAATCAAAAACGAAATTTGAAAATTCGGACTGTCACATTGTAGCCTTCAAGTTATTAATTGAAAAGTTATATAACCTTCAAGTGATTGGAAAAAAAGTGATGGCATCAAGTGAGCACTGTACATAAGTTATGACATTCAAGGAATCAAAAAAAAAATTATGGCACTCAAGTGAGTGGCATATGAAAGTTAAGACACTTATAGTACACGTTTCCCTTGTAGGTTCAAACCAAATCAAAGAGGCAATTGAACTTCGTTTATTTGGTCGGACTCAATTTGGATCATGTTTAATCAACGAACTCAAACTCGAGATACAATTTTTAACCAGACATGCGTTAATTCATAAGGGGACATAAGTAAAAAAGAAATTCACACAACATTAGCCAACTTGTGAATATTTCCTTTTGTCGATAGCATCATGTTGACACCTAAATTTTGGCGATATGGTTATTTATTTATTGCATAGAAAATTGGGGTTAATTTTATCCTTGAAAAAATATTAATTGCATAGCATAAAAATGTAGGTGCGTTTATTTTTAATTTTACATGTTTTGCATTTATTTATTGGACCGGTGACTGGTGGATTTGAATTAGTGGTTCGAGTTTTTAAATTGATGCCGGACTAAGCCATGAAACGAGTAAATTGGTCCAAGCCTCTTTTTTTTAAGTGATCGGAAATTATCTCGTGAGAAAATAAGAATTTGAAATTTTCCGGGATATTGATTTGGAAAAAATTGAAACCCTAATCGGCGGCCTATAAATAAGTTTGTTTGCGTAGGGTTCGGAGGCCACACATTGAATACACGGCCAAAATGTAGAGGACCACAAGAGAGAGCAGATTTCGTCTTTTAATCGTCAGGGCTGGTCACTTTCAACAGCCGTGCCCAAATTCTCGTACCAGCAACATCACTGTCCGTTGTGTGTTTTTCTCGACGCTGATTCATGAGAACCTGCTCAGCGAATGCCCAGTAATGCCGACGTCTAGCAAGCAACGTTCAGCAGTCCCGGCGGCACTTCGACGCTTCACATCTGTCCCCAGCGGCTGCTCATGCTTGTACGCCACTTGCCGCAATTTCTCAGCCCAGGGAAGAACTCAGCAATCCCGGCGCATTCCAGTCTGGCACCGTTGTCATCGAATCTCCAATCCAGCCTTGCACTGGTCAAGCCACCAAGTTCTCAGTCCAATCCCTACGTTCCTCCTGGCGTGTTTGTCTTGTTGCAATGTCCTTGGTGTCGTTCTTGGTGTTCCCTGCACATCTAGCCGTATTACAGCTTCTTATTGGCGATGAGACCACCTCAAGCAACGGACATGTAATTCTCTCAAGCTTCCTCTTATACTAGTGCAGGGATTCTTCATGTACAGGTTACTTGGTGTTTAAGAAGGCCTACATTTTTATATGTTCTTGCCGCCGATTTCCCATCACTGGAGAATTCTCCCGCCATCAGTCTTCTTACTGGTGCCTCGCCATCCTTTGTCAAGAAGCACCATGACGAAGAGTCCTTACCAAGTACCACCACGAGCTTCCTTGCTAGCTGTACACGCCAGCATTAAGCCAAGACCTCATCAACACTAGTCCGAGCCGATGAACTCCCCATCGTGAGCACCGCCGTTCGTAATTTGCCCTTGCCTTGTCCTTAGCCGTGCCGAGCTTCTATCGCGATCCACCTCACCGTTCGGATTTTTGAAAGAAAATTCAAATTTAGGTAGAAAATTGTTTTATTTTATTTGATAGGTTTATTTTTTTTAGGTAGATTTAATTTATTAGGTAAATTTACTTTATCTTATTTTAGTTTTGATATTTTATCTCTTTGTTTGAAGTATTTTCCAATGCATGATTGAAATTTCATGATGTAGAATCCAATTCGCAACCGCACGAATTTTTATTCTATCTATAAGGCTTTAGTTTGGATAATTATTCATGCGGGAGTAAAATTGATATCTTGATTTTTAAGGCTTAAGATCAATTTATCGATTTTATTAGCGAAGTAATCAAGTTTGAATTTCAATTCGAATGGTGGATAGCATTTTTGATGACTATGGATGGTTTGATATTTATCTTTTAATTGTTCTATTTATCCTGAAAATACAAAAAAAATTACATTTGCATCTCATGTAGATTAGGATTGATTGCATGATAAGTTAGTGAGTCATTTTTTTTAAATGCATGATTAGATGACATCTAGGTTAGATGATATCTTTGAATTAAATTGCATATCTAGAATAGGAAATTTATCTATTTCGATTTTTTTTTTAAAAAAAAAATCCAAAAAAATGCGTTCATTTAGGATGTTAGTTTTTTTTAAAAATTTGAATTGCATGTTTAATTATTTGGCAATTTTAATTTCGAATTTTATAAAAAAAAAAAAAATCATCATGCATATATCATGTAAAATTAGGGCATTCTTTGTACGTCATGGCATATTATGATAAAATTGCATGTTTCATTTTAAGTTTAGATTAATTTTCTAGATAGGTTGTATCTTAGGTTAGAGATTGCTAGGTTAAGATAATATCTTAGTTTAAATTAGGATTTAGTTTAACCTGATCCTTAATATAAGCTGGATAAAATCTTAATCCATATAGATAATTTTTGCATTTTTCTTAATTTCGAATTTCATGAAAAATACAAAAAAATTGTCTTAGAATAAATTCATTTCATTCTCTAGAATAGATTGCATTTTTAGGATAATCAAAGATCATGTGCACGTCATATAGGATTAGGTTCATGAAATGCACGTCATTTAGTGATTACTAGGTTCATTTAAATTTCCTTATCATTAGAGTTAGGTCATTTGATGAATTTAGATTATACATTTAATTATTGCATTTCTTTGGAAATTACTTTACTTATGTCATATAGTTTAGGTCATATTTCCATGCCATATCATTTGCATGTTAGATTAGTAACATTGCATTGCATGGTTCTCATTAAATAAATAAAAACAAAAATTGAATGATTTGCGGGTTAATTAGAAATCATATCTAGGATTGTCAATGTGAATTTTGATTTAACATTGCAGATGCTTTCGTTGCTATGAGGTAAGTCTTACAATTTATTCATTGCTTTATCTGCGTGTTTAATTGGTGGTTTGCGCACCTACATTATAACCTCACATGTTAGGGAGATAAATTAAAATCAATTTAAGTTGTTACCAAACATTTTTTAAAATAAAAGAGAAATGTACCGAAAGGGCGTTAGAGAAATCTAGCGTAATCAAGCTCCCGAACTCATAAATCTCTGGTTCGTAGAAGTAAAATAATTCTCCCATTATTTTACTTAGGTGTCTAATTGACCTACCATAAATTGATTAGTGGCGACTCCCTTTTGCATGCTATATATTTGAACCTAAGTTGCGAATTGGTATGGGCTTGGGAGAGCTCGACTTAAGTTTATGTTTAGTAATCAATTAGTCAAACCCTAGGTGGTACACCCGAAAATTTGGTCATGACACATCAGACTGGCAAGCCAAAAAAAGAGAATAAAACTTAGATGACCATCCTTTGTAAAATGACAGAGTGACAGTCAAATATGGGCCATGAGCAATTTTTGAGGAAACCATGGACTTCCTCAAATTGAGAAACAAATCAAAGAAATTATATTTACACAATAAGAACGGTAATCGCCGCCTGGGTCATGTGACCTCAGGTAGCGCCACTTGGGTCGCTTTACCTCAAGTGACTGCCACTTGGGTCGTGTGACCTAAGGCGTCGCCTAAGGTCTCGTGACCTTAGGCAAGGTTGCCTTACGGCTAGTGGCCAAACGCGATTGGTCGGCAGTTGAGTTCTATCGAATTAATTTTAATTAATTTTTTTTTTTTTTTTTTTTTTATAAAAATCCTTTGCAAATGTAAGTTTTATCAAACAGTATGTAAGCCAAAGCTATTTTTCACTGCACTTTAAAATTACAATTCGCCATACACGATAGCATTTCAGAAAATTCCTTTAGCCCAAAGGTATTTGTATTTTCTCAAAGTCATTTCTCAAAAGTCGTACCAAACAAGGCCTACTTAGGTTTCATAAATGGTTAAAGATTGAATTAACACAATTATAATATCTTTATGACTTTTTAAGTAATTTTCCTAGCAACAATTTCAACAAGCACTCAACTCGGTGACTATGGTCACACACAAGTGATAGTGATACTAATAAATTTTAAGGAGGATGAGTAACTTTTTGCTTATTACTAGTTACCATACTCTTCTTGAGCTTCGTAAATTTTCATATCCAAAAGTAAATTCCGGTAATTATAACAATTGTATTTACACTTCAGTTAATATCATTTCATGTATATAAATCTTTATTAATGTATCGGCCGATCTCATAAGTAAGATTCTTATCCCAGTTAATAAGGGGTCAGATGGTCAAATATCCTGCAAGGTCTCTCCCCAAATGTTCCTTCACATGTGTAAAGATATCAATATAGATATTAGATTTTGCTATATATCGAAAAATATATTCTTTTTATCTTCAGTAACAAATATAAATTTTACGTCTATCTGGACACCCGACATCGGGGGTTCCTACGAGAGAACACTGTCGATTCCTTCGCCGTCTTCGCTCTGCCGCTGGAAAACTTCCCAGCGCAGGAAGATAGACCCAGCAAAAGAAAGAAGCAACTTACTGCGCGCCCACAATGTTCCCTTTGATGGGTTCTTCGGTAATGGGATATTTGATGCTTGAGCTTTTTTCTTGTGTGGTTAGGCTGCTCTTGACAGAGTCTTGTGGTGGAGGAGAAAAGAGATTTTGTTTCTTGGGTTGTCCTGGCTCTCGAATCTTGTTTCTATGGGGTTCATTGAAAGTTCAAATGCATCACCTTGTTACTATTAGGGTGTAGCATGGGGGATGTGTTTTTCCGGGGAATTGTTTGTTTATTTTATTTTTTTGTTGTTTTGTTTTTGGTGCTGTAGTGAGCGATGGGCAGAGTCTTTCTTGGCAGGCCGGGACCATGGGCCGATGAAAATCGCGAGGCATCCGACCATTATACGGCGAAGATCGGTGGACTGCCCGTTAGTGACTTCTGATTTTCTCTTACGGTGTTGTTGTTTGTCACATGATGTTCTGTTCGAAGTGTATGATTCTTTTCGTTTTTCGCAGGACTGGCCTTCTCCATTAATGGACTGGGGATCAGATTTTCTTAATTGCAGCTTATGTGGAAATAAACTTTGTCTCGTCGGACAGGTCTCATTTTTTTTTCTGTCATGTATGGGGACAATGATGCTGAGGAAGTGTGCTATGAACGAGAGATCATGTGTGCTTGTAGGTTCCTGCTCCCATATCCAGTGGAAATTTGAAAGTCGAAGATCGTGTGCTTTACATCTACGGTTGCATAGCTCCGAAATGTGGGAGCAGTCCCTTGAGGTCTCCTTTAAATTTCTGGCAATTTCTTTGCTTGATTATTGATTTCAAGAAAAACTCTTTTAAGTGGTTCTCAACGGTAAGCATAATGACTTGTAGCTGGCGAGCGATTCGTATTCAGAGATCTTGTGAAGAAAAAGAACCAAACTCCACTTGTTGCGATGTGGGAATAGCTGCCACGCCCTCTGTTTCAGCTGGGAAAAACGACTGTTGGAATGATTTGGATGAGAATGATGAAGACGTGGACTTAGAGGAGCTAGGACGGGCACTCGCAGAAGCTGCAACTGTTACTTCCAACTCGAAGAAACTGAATAGACAAGAGAATTCTGAGGAAGTAGCAAAATTGTCACCTTCAAGGCCAACATCAAGACAAGTAAATGATTCTCTACCTGGTACAGATTTCCTATGAAAGAAGTCTATAATGGTGCCAACTTTGATGCTATGGTTATCCACCAGGTGGCTTAATCGAAATAACCTATCTGCTGATTGCAGTGATGCCTTGCTTTTATAGTTATACCTTGGAAGAGCCTTATTCGAAGGATGCCACATCTGCTTGCTTGAACTATTCATCTCTTTCCATTAATGTTGACAATCATGTATGGAAAGAAGTATTGGACGAGGAATCCTATGAGTATGATAGAGTCTAATGGCTGACCAGACTTGCTTCAAGTTTAAGACACGGCTGGATGCTTATCCAGAGCAATGTTTAAGGTGCTTATCTCTACTAAGTGAGACATGGCTAACACAAGTAAAATTCAAGTTGTTGTTTTGGTCTTGCCAGAAACAACTGTAGTTGCATATAAGATATGATACATCGGATTGGGTTTTGACAATCTATGTATTATATAAAGCTAGCCAAAATAGGGGACTCTTGGAGCTTCTTGAATCTTGGATTTTGCAGACCAATTACATGTCATATTTTTTGGGGTCTTACTGTTTTGGAAGATTTGACTTAGGTGGCAGATAAGGAATCAATCTTGTATGATGATGAACAATTTACCTGGAAAGGCGTAATCCATCTTCAATATGAAGACTCTGTAGCACAGATACAGTGAAGTCTTGCTGAACAAGAGGTTTAGTGTTTTTATTTAAGTAGACTTAAGTCTAATTCATGTTGATTGATAGCAGAAATAGGCCTGTATATAACCCAAACACCACTTGAGTTTTTGAGGATTTTTATTTTTATTTTTTATTCCACGTCTTTAGAAGTTGATGCTTCTTGGAGAAAAGATGATCTCACATTTTGCAATAAGCAGAGAAACATAAATACTGTCAATAGAATTGTTGTGTATTTGGGATTCAGAATTTGTGGAAAGACTGTACCCTTTTCCATCTAAAGTCCAAGTAAATGATATGGCATACCCTTTCTGTGACTGAATGTTTAGATATTCAAATGGAGGGAAGCCACTGTTGGCGACTAAAGAGATAGGAGATCCTGGGAGATGCAAACTCTGTGGTGGCCCAAGACAATTTGAGATGCAGCTTATGCCACCGTTGTTATATTTTCTGCATGAAGCTGCTGATGATGCTAAGAAAGATGCATTGGAGAACTGGAACTGGATGACATCAATTATATATACTTGTTCCAAGGTACAAACAACCTCCTCATATTGTTTTTCAATGGATGCTGTTTTTGTGGATGCTGTTTTGCAAGCACAATGATTAGAGCGGTGGCAGTCGGTGATACTTTTAGTGATTGATATCGGTTTTACACTCTTCTCTAGAATCTGGTCAATAAAAAAGAAGACTTTGGGGGATTCGTGGTTTTCCTTATAAAAGAAAGAACCTCTTTTCTAGATTTGCTATTTTGGTTGGATGAGGTTTGTGGATTTCTTTTGGTTTTGGATTTATTTCGTGGAACCCTTTTTGACACCCTATGTTTTGTTCGCTGTCACTATAATTATTATAAGACTAGCTGCTCTTAAGAAACTCCTGCTTTCAAGTCTTCAGGTGAAAAATGTGTGGCCCTTCTCATTTGGATTTTTAGTTTCATACTGCTCGGCTATGGATATATAACTAAGTCTTACGAGCATAATCACTCTTGCATGTTTTGGTATACTCATTAAGCTCACATATAAAGTGCATATACATAATTGTTGCTTGTTGCATTCCTCAGAGCTGTTATGACTCACAAAACGAAGAGTTCAGAGGTGGGGACTGGATTGTTGCTGAGGGAGCTGTGTTAGTACAATGCGAGAAATCATTGAAGCAAGCTGTACTTGATTACGTATTTCATTACACGGCCGTGCCATCGTGTGGCCCCTTTTCTCATGGAGTAAATTCCAGGTGTCCAGATTAAATAATTAATTTTGTAACGGTAATGCATTTAAATACTGTCTGGGTAAGTTCTGGGATCTCTCCGATATGGAGGTCTCAATAGTGGTACCATAAAAATGAATAGAAACGTTTTGACTGAAGAGAAGAGTGTGGTGGGTACCTCAGAAATTCTTAGAAGGAGATGAATTGAGAGATATATGTTAAATACACTTGATATAACCACAATGTGCAAGAAAGCTTTCTGTAAAGGAAACTCCTTTGCTCATGTTTGGGTGCACAATTATCTTTTGAAAGCTTATTTTTGACTGATCCTGCTATAAAATTTGCGAGGAGACGTCAAAGTGTGCCAGTCATATCCAAGCATATATTATGGTTCCATGTTTCATGTCTAGGGTGATTGATTTTGATCAAGAATTTCTCCGGCAGAGAATGAAACAAAGGCTCATGTATGCTGCATGACTCGCTAAAGCTGTAACTTTTGTTGTATTGTAAATAACAGGATACGATGGGAAACGTAAAAACAAGCAGAAGACACATACACGCATGTGTTCGGTTTACATAGATTTAAAGTTTCTAGGTAATGTTCCCTATCATTTGTCCATTTAAAGCCTTCGTCTAGCGAGCTTCACCCTCAATCCATGTTTCATGTGAAGTATGATAGAATTAGAAGGTCTCACAGGGTGACCTTCCACAACATGAACTTCGTAGTTATGTATTATAGCAGCTGCCATCATTTTCATCTGAGTGAAAGCCACTTCTTTTCCCAAACAAGTTCTTGGTCCCGCATTAAATGCCAAGAACTTGTATGATGACTTGTGCCTGATTCCTCTGCTCTTCGAAATCCACCTCTCTGGTCTAAATTCAAAGCAATCCTCTCCCCATACTGATTTCATCCTCCCCATTGCATACAAATGGATGAGTATTTTCGTGCTGGGATCGACTTTGTGTCCACTGGGAAGGACGTCGGGCTTTACAGGGCACTTGTGTTCGAATGGAATTGGTGGATACAGCCTTAATGATTCGCACAGCGCGCCATGTAAGTAAACCATGTTGTGCGCATGCTCACCAATCTTAAAGACCTTTAGGTTTTGTTCTTCCTCCGGGATTACAGATCTAATCTCCTCTCTGATTTTCATTTCAACAGACGGGTTCGTGGAAAGAGCCCAGAAAAACCATGTGAGCGCTAAACTAGTTGTATCTTTCCCGGCGATCATGAGATTCAAAATCGTGTCCCTAAGGAACTTGTCGTTGCATTCTAAAGCACCCAGTGTCTCTTTTTCCACCATGTACGATGTCAATAAATCTGCACCATTTTCATCTCTCTCCACTTTGCTGGTTCCTTCTCTCAGTTCAGCTCTCTTCATCTCTATGTAACTCCCTACAACTTGGTCCATTACTTCCCAAGCTCTTCTCAGTTTCTCCTCCACTCCCAACCCCAACCATCTCTGCAGAGTCCCGAACCACGCGGGGTACAAATGGCGATAGAAAATCACCTCCTCGGCATCATCCAATGCCTTGGAAAATGGGACTTCTGGGAATTCGACGGATAAGCTGCCGGGGTCGAACCCCGTGACGAATCTGCAAGCAGAATCAAAAGTGAACCTCTGGAACAAATCCTGCAAATCCACCGCGACACCTCTCTGAGACAATTCGTCCAACACCCTGAGCAGGCCATTCTCCACCTTGTCCGTGGTCGTCTTCGCCAAGAACCGATGGAACCGTTGGTCGTTCATAAACACCTGAGCGACCCTTCTCTGCATCCTCCACATATCCGAGTCGGAGTTGAAGATCCCGTCACCCAAAACGTCGAACACCCTCTTGAACTCGGCCCCTTTCGGGAAGTTCTCAAAGTTGGTGCTCATGATGTAGTGGACGTTGGCAGGATCGGCGGTGATCAGCATGTCCATGCCGGAAAACCAGTGGAACCGGAAGAAAAAGTTGCCGCGGCTCCGCTCCAGAAAGCCGGTGACCCAGTCGTGGACGCGGCCCAGGTTGAGGAAGAGCGCCGGGAGCATCCCCACGAGCGGCCAGTTCTTGGGGAGTCCATCATGGCTCTTGCCGAGGAGACGAAGGAACGCGAAGCAGATCGCGGCCAAGAATATCTCCAAGAAACCTATCAATGCCATTGCAGCTTCTCACGACCTTAAGATTTAGGCGTGCTGGAGACTTATATTGATTCACTCGTCCAGCTCGTATATATGGAGAACTTCACAGGATTGGGCATTAATTAACGAAGCCCACAAGCTTATCTCATCGTACAGCACGGGCTATGATTGAGTACTAATAGGGAGCTCGCCGGAAGCTCTTACGACCACAGCAAGAAAAAACAAAAGAAGAGAGAGTTTGTGTCTGGTGGTCCCTTACTTTCTCTTTGGTGTCTATTGTGAGATTTCAGACGTAGACAAGTGGGTAATGGGTGTAATTCCACCCAGGGTTAGCTAATACTAGAGCGTGCAATCGATTGTAATCATTTTTTCTCCCATTTATTAGTGGATGATTGATGCTTAATTTTTTTCCATGGATGTTGGTTTCAACTTTGTGAGCAGATCATATAAATCCCTCGGGATATTTATTATCCATTGTTTTAACTTTCTCTGATAACTTTCTCCCATTTAGTGAAAATGTGTCTTCTTCTTGCATCGGCCATGGATAGCAGCATCACTGGCCAGCCATGGGGGAATCAGCAACACCGACGCTGGTCCATGGTTGTCGTCGGCTTCATTCGGCCAGTTGAAGATTGAGATGGGCAAGGCCAAATCTGCAATCCTGCAAAACAAAATTTGGACGAGCAAAGGCAGAGCCGACTGCAAGCAACGGCAGAGAGGTGGCTCGGGCCACCATGAGTAGCGCCAGAGATTGCTCGACAGGATTGGCTAGGCAACACTACTGTCGAGATCTGCAGCCATTGCCCAAAGCTAGACCACCCGCTTTCTTTAGGTTCTGTCTTTGTCATTCACGACCTGCTGCTGGTCTAGATCGACAACCGCTACTTGTCCATATGAGGCGTCTAACGTGGCTTGGCCTGTTCGATCAATTAGTTATGTCGCTGGTGCATCACCAACGACAAACACAGGCCCAGATGGATGGACAAACAATGCTCTATCGATGTTGAAAGGAGAGAGAGAAAAACCCGATTTTTTTTTTTTTTAAATTTAAAGTCAATGTCTACAGGTCAACCTATAATTTAACTTGAGTACACAAATGTGCATCACATCGATGTGGGGAAAAAGACACCCAAGTGCTCATTTGAGTGCTATAATTTTTTTTCTTTTAACTGTTTGAATGCTATATAACTTTTCAATCGATTACTTAAGTATCAAAACTTTTTAAAGATGTTCATCATAAGTGCTACGTATGTCGGATTTTTGACACTTAATTGAGGGTTTTAAAAAAAATTTGACATTTAAATAATCGATTAAAAGTTATGGCACTCGAGTTAATAGTTTTTTAGAAGTTGCAGTGCTTAAGTGCTCCAAAAGCAATGTATAGCACTCGAATGAATGTAATATAAAAGTTATGACACTTGTGGTGTCTTTTCTCCTTGACGTGGCGCTATGTAACCATTGAATATTTCCTTCACGATTAGTGAACAGACTTGAACTCATATATTAGAGGCGAACCATGGGTAGGCTCGTTTAGTAGTTTAGATTGATTGGCAAACAAAAATATACATGATAGATATGTGGGCTGCCTGGGCATGCCTCGGGCCCAATCAGATTGGGCCAAGACCTAAAGCTATGGGCCCTTGTGGCCCGAGCTGGACGTGGATTGGTCCGTGGGCTGCAAGGTCATAATCAAGTCATCTTCCCGTAGAAATGAAATCTATGTGGATTGAACCATATGAAATTGGTTTACGATCAGATCGCGTGAGTTAACAAATTTTCCGATCTATGGAGATCAACAACCAAGGTCACTTGGACTTGAAATTGGTTTCACTAGGAAAAATGGTGGAACCTACATCACTGCTGAGGTTGAGTCTATAGTATGATGAGTGGGGATTTATTCCGTAGTTTCACGTTTGTAGAGTCCAGTCTAAAAGGAAATACATCTTGTGGAATTATTTGGGGTTTGCATGATAACATAATCACACGAATATTGGCCCTTATGGTGATATAAGAACTGAATTGCATGAACTTAAGCTTTGAAATGCTTTATCTTATGTCAGTGTTGCAAAACGAAATTTCAGGAGCATTCTCACTAATTTTAGATGAATAATTGATATATGTCCTTCAATGTATGGTTAGAACATCCTGCATTTATTTTTACTGCAGAGATAATTCGACCTGCATAAATAATTAGAGCTGTGGATGATCACGCAAATATTTTTGCTGTTTCAGTCTTGACTTTTATGTGTTCATAACTAGACATGAGAATTACTTTCTTTATTCTTCTTTACAGGCTGAACAAGGAGTCACCTAATCTAACATTTAGGAAGAAAGATAAAGGTGGCATTAATTTCAAATCAACAGTGGCAAACACTCATCTGGACCTTGATAATGTGAAGGCCATCTGCAGCGAATATCGGATACATTAATGCTGATATTACTCTTAGATGCGATGCGACTGCAGATGACCTTATAGATGTTATTGAGGGCAGTAGGAAATATATTTCATGCATCTATGTCATAAACAAGATCGATCAGATCACACTAGAAGAGCTAAAGATTTTGGACAAACTTCCTCATTACTGTCCGGTCAGGTAACTCAAATATTTTCTTATGGCCGTCCTTCTTCACTCTTGTATTTTATGCTCAATTCATACCTTACCAACCAAGGATTAGTTGTTCAATTTAGTTCCGAAGGGGTAGTTTCTCGAGATTATAGTAATCGCTTGGATGGTTGTAAGCTTGTCATGAAAAGGAAACGAAGAAGGATTCGTGAAGAAAGATGCCAAGGAAAAATTGTATTCCTTTTCATTGCATTGTAATTTATGTACATGATGTATTTAATTACATAGAAGAATCAATAAAAAAGGAATTAGAAATATTCTCCTATCTTTACAATCCTAAAATAAGTGATTTTGTATCAATTTACAATTTGCTATATTCTAAGTAAATCACAACTGAATCATATCTTCCAACACTCCCCCTCAAGCTGGTGGCTTGTTTATGTCCAAGACACCAAGCTTGTTTAGAAGATATGTATGTTGTCTTTGACAAAGACGCTTAGTAAATATATCTGCAGGTTGCTCCACGGTTCTGACTCTTCTTGTCTCGACTATCTCTTCTTGGATCTTCTCTCGAGTAAAATGACAATTCACTTCTATATGCTTTGTCCTCTCATGCAATACGGGATTTGCTGCAAGTTTGAGTGCTGAATCATTGTCACAAAATAGCAGAGTTGGTCCTTTAACTTGTGCCCCTAGATCCAGTAGACCCCTTAACCAAACTATTTCACAAACAGTCTTGGCCATAGATCTATATTCTGCTTCAGCTGAAGATAATGATACTGATGAAGACTGTTTCTTTGTCTTCCATGAGAGCAATGATTCTCCGAACTTAATGCAGAAACCAGTGATAGATCTCCTACTCATAGGACATGTGGCATAGTCTGCATCGCAATAAGCCGTCATTTCCATGTTGCATTTTCGGGAAAGGAGTATCCCTAAGCCTGGACATGTCTTCAAGTATCTCACTATCTTCAAAGCCGCATTCATGTGAGATTGCTTTGGACTGTGCATAAATTGACTAAGAGTACGCACCGCATAGCGAGATATCCGGTCCAGTCATGGTCGAGATATATAAGTTTTCCTACGAGTCTCTGATATCCTGATGGGTCTTTTAAGAGAGGATCATCAAAAGAAGATATACCAGTATCATACTCAATAGAAGTCAGCCTGGCATTTTGCTCGATAGGAATAATTGTTGGTCTGCAGCCCGAGAGTCCTGCTTCTGATATAATCTCCATCACGAATTTTCGTTGGCATAAAGAGATTCCTTGATCTGAACGAGCTATCTCAATTCCAAGAAAGTACTTAGGTGGTCCTAAGTCTTTGATGTGAAAAGTGGAATGCAGATACTCTTTAAGTTTCTTTATAGCAGAATCATCATTTCCCATGATAAGTATGTCATCAACATAAATCATCAAATAAATAGATGACATACCTTTTGTCCAGGTGAATAAAGCATAGTCATACTTGGATTGTTTGAATCCAGCAGCCATAAGTGCCTTAGTGAATTTGGCATACCATTGCCGAGAGGCTTGCTTTAATCCGTAAAGGGATTTGCGGAGACGATATACCTTAGACTCCCCCTGTCTCCGTAATCCTGGTGGAAGATCCATGTATATCTCCTCATTTAGATCACCATGCAAGAAAGCATTATGAACATCCATTTGGTGTAGTGACCAATCACGAAAAGCAGCCACCGATAGGAAGGAACGAACGATGACATCTTTCGCTACTGGCGAAAAAGTCTCATGATAGTCAAATCCCTCACGCTGGGTGAAACCTTTGGCCACTAACCGGGCTTTATATCTTTCGACAGAACCATCTGCTCTGTATTTAATCTTGTATACCCACTTACATCCAATGGGTTTACGATGAGCGGGTAAGGATACTATATCCCAAGTGTGATTTTCAACCAAGGCACGTAATTCAGACTCCATGGCCTGTTGCCAATGAGCAACATTTCTTGCCTCGTTATAGCTAGAGGGTTCTAGTTCCTCAGAAATACGGCTCATACAACACAGATGTTCTGGCGACAATCTATCAAAGGAAAGATAAGCGGAGATAGGGTAATGAGTACCTGATGATCGTGTAGAACCACATATAAAATCTTTTGTCCAAGTCGGTGGACGAGTAGCTCGACCAGAACGTCGCAGTGGCTCATGTGGTATGGCAGATGGTTCTTCAGTATGATTCACTTCTGGAGAATCCCTTAACTGTGTCGGTTCTTCTATAGGAGAGTCTTCAACAGAAGAACGAATGGGGTCTTCAATAACCACTGGAGACAAAATATCTACTGGTCTCGGAGGTGAAGCAATAAGAAGTGTTTCAAAAGATAAGTCTTCTTCCATGAAGGAGTGATCACCCCTCGCCTTCTCATCTTTAGATGTAGAGTTGAGATGTGAGAATGGAAAGATATCTTCATGAAAAACAACGTCCCTGCTTACAAAAAAATCTCCAGAAGATGGTTCATAGAGCCTGTATCCCTTTTGTAAAGTTGGATATCCCATGAAGATGCATTGTCTGGCACGTGGTGCCATCTTATCTCTATGGCCAACTGTAGTCATGTAGCAAAGACTTCCAAAGACCCTGAGATGACTCAGATTTGGTTTTTTTCCATACAGAAGCTCAAAAGGTGCATTCCCTTTTAGAATTCGTGACGGCATGCGATTGATCAGATACGCTGCCGTGACCACACAATCTCCTCAAAAATTCTCAGGAATAGAAGCTTGGAATTTGAGAGCTCGTGCTACCTCTAAGAGATGACGATGTTTTCTCTCAACAATTCCATTCTGTTGGGGTGTATATGTGCAGGAACTCTCATGCAAGATTCCATTCGAGGAAAATAAAGAGGCACATTCAGCATTAAAGAACTCTCTTCCATTGTCAGTTCGAATCCGACGGATGGTTTTGCCAAATTGAGTTTTTGACAAGGAAATGAAAGTCTTTATGTGAGAAAAGACCTGATTTTTGGATTGCATAAGGAATATCCATGTGGCACGAGAGAAATCATCCACAATTGTGAGAAAGAAGCGAGACCCATCATGATTCAAAGTATGATACGGCCCCCAAACATCAGCATGTATGAGAGAAAAAATCTCAGTTGTCCTAGAAGTGCTATTTGGAAATGAAGCACGTGTCTGTTTTGCAATGGGACAGATTGGACATTCAGGATGAGGAAAGAAAGCAGAGTGGCCCAATCTTTTATGACTAAGAAAATTTATTTCATTGGTAGCAGCATTACACAATGATTTATTGAATGCAACAGTAGATAATTTAGGAAGATGCGAAAACTTCATCCAAAAAAATAGCCCTTGATTGACTCTACCCAAGCCCATCAGTTTGCCAGTCGAACGGGCCTGAAAGAAGCATTTATCAGAATGGAAAAGGATTTGACATGAGTTTTCTTGACAAGCTCGAGCAACCGATATGAGATTGAAGTGAAACTCAGGGACAAACAATACATTTCTAAGAGTAATGAGGGAACTAAGATTCACAGTTCCAGTCATTGTGACTTTAGTAATGTGGCCATTCGGTAGCTGTACCGATATGGGAATAGATAATTTGACAATATCAGAAAGAAAATTTTGATCACAGACTATGTGGTCACTAGCACCTGAATCAATAATCCATTCATCCTTTGAAATTGAATTCATCATGCAGTAAGAAGTACCTGTGAAACTTCCACCCTTATCAGAAGCATCCAATTTCTTTAATGCCTCCATCACTTCTTGATATTGTTCATGGGTAACTGTATTTCCCATATGTTGGCCCGACACCTGAAAAACTGAGGACAATTTTCCTCTCTCCTTTTCTCCTGGTTTTCCATGCAATTTCCAACAGTTCTCAATTGTATGGTGTGGACGCTTACAATAATCACAATACAATTTACCTTTTCCTTTGGGCCCATTATTTTTTGCAAAAGGATATTTGGCCGTGGGCTGAGCTGAGTGGGCCGAGAAATTTCCATATGGACCATCTGTTATGCGAAATGAATTTTCGCGTGGGCCATTTGGCCCATAAGAGCCTGCGGATCGATTGGGTCTAGCAAGTGTGTTCCCGCGTGGCCCATCTGCCCCATAGAAGCTCGCTGATTGCGAGCCGTTCGATCCAGCGAGATTGATGCGCCGCGAGCCGTTGGATCCAGGCGCATCCAAGAAGAGATCTCCACCGTCCGATTTGAGGAACAAATCACTGCCGTCGGTGGGCTTTCTTAAAAACCTAGATCCGCCATTCGCGAACCCTAGGTCCGCCTCTCCTCCGTTTTTCCCGAACCCTAGATCTGCTTCTCCTCCGTTTTTCTGCGAGGAACGGAAATGGCTTCTCGCGGCGAGAACCATTCCGTTTCCTCCCTGGCCATGGTCCGTCGCTCTTTGTTGACTCTCCTCTTGCGTGGCGAGTTGATAGATGCGGCCGAGACTCGGCAGGGGCTCGACGGTGAGTATCTGGGAACGGAACGACTGGTAAGTGTCATTGAGTATGAGGAGGAAACGAATCGCCTTTTCCCTCTCTCGTATCTGCTTGTATTGCGCCTGTATCTGATCGGGCCAGTTGAAATTTTCTTCTGCTGCCTCTAATTCGTTCCACAGGGCTGAAAGTCTGTTGTAGATTGTTGCGATTGTCATATTTCCCTGTTTCAGATCTGAGATCTGCTGTGTGAGTGAAAAAATCTTGACTTGGTCAAGTTTTCCATACATTTCTTGTATGTTGTCCCACATCCTCTTTGAATCCTCCGTCGGGGGAAGTCCGGCCGCGACTTCGGAGGCGATGCAGTTTCCTATCCATGTTCGGACTAGTTGATTGCATCTCCTCCAAAGCCGTGCCATTCTCTCGTCGGAAGGAATCGGTAAGGTTCCGTCGATGAACATTTCTTTACCCTTCGTTACCAGTGCCCTCCGGAATTCACGCGACCAACTTGAATAGTTGTCGGCGCCCTTTAATTGCTGGCTGATGATCTTGAGTTCTGGTCCATCTCCGTTTGTGGTATAGAGGGGGTCGCCGGGTTCTGGGCGGCTACTGGTAGCAAGGAATTGGTATGGAGGAAAGTAACCGGGCAGAGGACTCGGGTAGGGATTCGTTCCCTGACCCGAGCCGCTTGACCCATATCCGTGACCAGCATCTGGCAAATCCGAGTATGGATTCGTTCCATTACTCGGTAGATTGGTTTCGCCTGTCTGCTTCGGGTCGATGGATGGGCTTGCCCCATCATTGGTCGGTAGGCCCCCATCGGCTCGCACGCTGCTTTGGTAGCCAGGAAATGATGCATTAGGGTTTAACCCTTGATACCATGGATATGGCATCCATGGATATGGGTAGCCCGAAAAGGGCTGCCCTAGATTAGCCTGAGCCTGAATTTGTTGCCATTGCACGTGTTGAGATTGCTGTTGAATCTGACTTTGCTGCTGTTCGGATGTAGGAACCACGACTGATGAATCTTGATCTTGGTCATCGAGGTTTGGCGGCACCTCTCTCGTAATTTGATCGGCTGGAGTTGAGGTAGAGTCCTGCGTTTTTGCCATGAGATAAATAAATTTGATTCCTGTGGTAACTTTCTTGCAGATAAAACTTCCTTCAGGAAATCAACAATCTGATTCCTTCGGCAATGCTTTTCTGGAATTGAAGTTCCTTGAGGTAATCGAAGCGGAAGCAAGAAATCAGTTCAGAACCATGGATGGCTCTGATACCATGTCACGAAAAGGAAACGAAGAAGGATTCGTGAAGAAAGATGCCAAGGAAAAATTGTATTCCTTTTCATTGCATTGTAATTTCTGTACATGATGTATTTAATTACATAGAAGAATCAATAAAAAAGGAATTAGAAATATTCTCCTATCTTTACAATCCTAAAATAAGTGATTTTGTATCAATTTACAATTTGATATATTCTAAGTAAATCACAACTGAATCATATCTTCCAACAAAGCTATTTCTTTGTTTATTCTATGTCCCTTCCTCCTGTCGTCTGATGTCAGTCTATAGGTTGCCCGATAGGAAATTAGTTTGTTCCTTCAATTGATCAAATACTGCTCCATGGTTGACATGGCAGTGCTCACCTTGAACGGAATCTTGATGGTCTGTTGGAGAAAATATGGGAGTACTTGAATTTAACTCGTACATATACAAAGCCAAAAGGAATGAATCCAGACTATGAAGACCCCGTGATTCTATCTGCACCCGCATACACAAGGATATGGTCAAACAATTCATGTAGAAACTGAGACTTCAGCTTCATCTTTAGTCTTTTTGTTGATATGTGAATTTTTTTGTTTTTGTTTTTTGGAATGAATTTATTAGGTACTAATTCTGACGATTCCCACATTTATCATGATTATGGAATAAAATTTAATTTGATTTTCTCGGCCTTCTTGCTACTGCTTATGTGACTTTTTACTTTGCTTAAATACGCAGCGCTCTAGTCTGGGGTTCAAGCGTCAAACACAAGCCTCAAAGAGTTGGCAAGGTGAATCTTCACTTCTCAACTCAATTGTGAATCTTTTACTTTATTCACCCTTTCTTTTTTATCATTTCAAAGGAGTTAGTTGCTGCGGCTAATTTAAATGCTTGATGATGCTTTCCATGGATTAGGAACATGAACTTGAAGATGAAGACGTCGTTCAGATCATCAAGAAGGTGTAACTTTCACGGTAGGGGAAACTTTGGGAACCCCAAACAGTTGATTCGGTGCGGAGTAGCAGCCGATGCTGATCTGATGTCTGTTGCGAACTAGTTCCGTTGGACTGGAAAACAGTGTAACGCGTGCAATTTTGAGTGGTATTAGTTCAACTTAAATTAGCTATTTACTTACGTGATGTCCTCCTTCCTATATATTAGCTTAAGTTTGTTAATTGTCTTGGCGAGGCTGTTCATTCAGTGGTTATCAGCGTGATGGAGGCTTTGCCATTGCCATTTTCTGAGGATACAAGTTGATGATAATCCCGTGTGAGTGTCTACCGATCATGAAACTGGCAGTACGGTACTGGTATTGGATCCTGAATATTACTCCAATATGAAAAGCTACTAAAATGGTAACTGGATAAGAGCAGTTGAGAGATATTCAAGGTTGCATTTCCATATGAAGAGTCCCTTACCTTTTCATTTATCGTGACTAGTAAAATTTAATTTTTTAGTATGAATTAACTGTGCTTGGTGAATATTGAGAAAGTATTTAAGTGTTTTATCAAATATAGCATGGTTCTTGAGATCACTGCCTAGCCCTTAACCCGACGTTTTTAGGTTCTTTTAGGTGGTTGATTCCCCCGTAGAGGTAGAGATCGCATACTTCCATTTCGTCTCGTACACTTTTAGAGCGTGTTTGGTAACGTTTTTGTTCAAAAATTGTTCCCCGGAACAGAAATAGTTTTACTATTTTCGGGGAACAATTTTTGAACAGAAGAATGCGTTTGGTAACCGCACAAAATTTCTGTTCCTGGAATAGAAAAAGAATAGAAACACGTTTGGTAAACTTATATAATATTTTTGTTTCTTTTACTTTTTAAATATTTTTATTTTATTTTTCCTTTTTTATTATTTTTTCTTTCTTCCTTTTGGCCGGTTGCCGGCCTCGGCCATGGCCTACGACCGGCCGATGAGGGCCGGTGGCCTCGTTGGGCCATCGCCAGGTCGGTGTTGCCCACCAAGGCGAGGTCGAGCCTCGCCGGGGGCCGGCGACGCTCCGGCGAGGTCGCTGGCCAAAGAAAAAAGAAGAAGAAAAAGGAGAAAAAAAAGAAGTGTTTCTCGGAATTGTTCCTGGAAACAAGAAACAAGTTTTTTCTACTTCTTGTTTCTGTTCCAAATCTGTTCCCAGGAACAAAAAAATAGATTTTTTGTTCCTGAAAACAAAAGTGTAAACAAACGTGTTTCTGTTCTTTTTTTGTTCCCCGGAACAAAAGAACAAAAATTTGTGTTCCGGGGAACAAAAACAAATTTAAACAAACAACCCCTAACTAAGTCTTATGAGCATGATCACTTCTGCAAGTTTTTATGTACTCATTACACTCATATATAAAATGCGTGTGTTTGTGTGTGTATATATAATTGTTGCTCGTTGCATTCCTCAGAACTGGTATAACTCGCTAAACGAAGGTTTTAGAAGTGGGGACTAGATTGTTGCTGAGGAAGCTATGTTAGTACAACCCCATAAATCATTGAAGCAAGCCGTAATTGATAATATATCTCATTACACGGCCTTGCCATCGTGTGGCCCCTTTTCTCGAAGAGTAAATTTTGAGTGTCCAAATCAGAAGAATTGATTTTTACAATAGTAATGCATTTAAATACTGATTGGGTAAGTTTCGGTATCTCTCTGACATGGAGCTCTTGATAGTGATATCATAAAAGTGAATAGAAAGATTTGATTGAAGAGAAGATTGTGGTGGCCATCCTAAAAATTGTCAGGAGATGAATTGAGAGATATATGTGAAATACACTTAATATTATTACAATGTTGGAGAGAGCTCTTTGGAAAGCAAACTCTTTTGCTCATTTTTGGGTGCAAAATTATCTTTTGAAAGCTTATTTTTTACTGATCCTATTATAAATTTTGCAATGAGACACTGTGTGCCCCAAGTATATACAAGCATATATTATAGTTGCATGTTTCACAAATTTCTCCGACAAAGAAAGAAATGAAGGCTCACGTACGCTGCATGACTTGTTAAAGCAACTTCTAGTGCATATATAAATAACAGTACACGACAGGAAATGTAAAAACAAGCAGTAGACATATACTCGGATATGTTCTGCATGCATAGATACACAGTTTCTAGCCATAACATTCCTTGTCATTTGTCCCCTTAAAGCCTTCGCCTAGTGAGCTTCACCTTCAATCCATGTTTCATGTGAAGTATGATAGAATTAGAAGGTCTCACAGGGTGATCTCCCACAACATGAACCTTGTAGTTATGTATTACAGTGGCCGCAACCGTTTTTATCTGAGTGAAAGCCACATCTTTTCCCAAACAAGTTCTTGGTCCGGCATTAAATGCAATGAACTTGTAAGACGGCTGGTGCCTAATTCCTCCTCTCTCCGAAATCCACCTCTCCGGTCTAAATTCCAAACAATCCTCTCCCCATATTGATTTCATCCTCCCCATTGCATACATATGGACAAGTATCTTCACACCGGGATCAACTTTGTGTCCACTAGGAAGGACGTCGGGATTTGCAGGGCACTTGTGTTGAAATGGAACCGGTGGGTATAGCCTCAAAGATTCGCAGATTGCACCATGTAAATAAAACATCTTGTGCATATGCTCGCTAATATTGAAAACCCTAAGATTTTGTTCTTCCTTCGGGATAACAGATCTTATCTCCTCTCTGATTCTCATTTCAACGGACGGGTTCATGGAAAGAGCCCAGACAAACCATGTGAGATTGAACCAGTAGTTTCTATCCCCGCACTCATGAAATTCAAAATCGTGTCCCTAAGGAACTTGTCATTGCATTCTAAAGCGTCCAATGTCTCATTTTCCACCATATACAATGTCAATAAATCTGCACCATTTTCATCTCCCTTCACTTTGCTGGTTCCTTCTCTCAGTTCAACTCTCTTCATCGCTATGTAATTCCCTAGAATTTGGTCTATATCTTCCGAAGCTCTTCTCAGTTTCTCCTCCACTCCAATCCCCAACAACCTCTGCAGAGTGCCGAACCACTCGGGGTACAAGTGGCGATAGAAAATCACCTCCTCGGCATCACCCATTGCCTTGGAAATTGGGACTTCTGGGAATTCGACGGACAAGCTGCCGGGGTCGAACCCCGTGACGAATCTGCAAGCAGAATCAAAGGTGAACCTGTGGAACAAATCCTGCAAATCCACCGTAACACCTCTCTGAGAGAATTCGTCGAGCACCCTGAGCAGACCATTCTCCGCCTTGTCCCTAGTGGTCGACGACAAGAACCGATGGAACCGTTGGTCGTTCATAAACACCTGAGCGACCCTTCTTTGCGTACTCCACAGATTGGAGTCGGAGTTGAAGATCCCGTCGCCGAGAATGTCGAACACCCTCTTGAACTCGGGCCCTTTCGGGAAGTTCCCAAAGTTGGCGCTCATGATGTAGTGGACGTTGGCAGGATCAGCAGTGACCAGCATGTCCATGTCGGAAAACCAGAGGAACCGGAAGACGAAGTTGCCGTGGCTCCGCTCAACAACGCCGGTGCCCCAGTCGTGGACGCGGCTCAGGTTGAGGAAGAGCGCCGGTAGCATCCCCACGAGCGGCCAGTTCCTGGGAAACCCATCATTGCTTTTGCTGAGGAGACGAAGGACCGCATAGCAAATCCCGGCCAAGAATATCTCCAAGAAACCTATCAATGCCATTGAAGCTTCTCACGACCTTAAGATTTAGGCGTGCTGGAGACTCATATTGATTCACTCGTCCAGCTCGTATATATGGAGAACTTCACAGGATTGGGCATTAATTAACGAAGCCCACAAGCTTATCTCATCGTACAGGACGGGTTATGATTGAGTACTAATAGGGAGCTCGTTGGAAGATCTTACGACCACAGGAAGAAAAAACAAAAGAAGAGAGTTTGTGTCTGGTGGTCCCTTACTAGTCTCTTTAATTTTCCTTATTTGCGTTACTCTCTCTTTGGTGTCTATTGTGAGATTTCAGACGCAGACAAGTGGGTAATGGGTGTAATTCCACCCAGGGTTAGGTAATACTAGAGCGTACAATCGATTGTAATAGTGTATTCTCCCATTTATTAGTGGATTATTGATGATTAATTTTTCCATGGATGTAGGTTTCAATTTTGTGAGCAGATCATATAAATCCCTCGTGTTATTTATTATCCATTGTTTTAACTTTCTCTGATAATTTCATATCTCAATTTATTTGTAAAGATCCGGTCTGTTGTATAAAATGACCAATGACATGGAGTTAATTTAGCGAAAATGTGTCTTCTTCTTGCATTGGCCATGGATAGCAGCATCACTGGCCAGCCATGGAGGAGCCAGCAACACCGACGCTGGTCCATGGTTGTCTTCGGTTTCATTCGGCCAGTTGAAGATTGAGATGGGCAAGGCCAAATCTGCAATCCTGCAAAACAAAATTTGGACGAGCAAAGGCAGAGCCGACTGCAAGCAACGGCAGAGAGGTGGCTCGGGCCACCATGAGTGAAATAAGTGAAAATGTGTCTTCTTCTTTCATCGGCCATGGATAGTAGCATCACGTCATCAGCTGGCCATGGCCGAGCCAACAGCATCAACGCTAGTCCATGGCCGTCGTCGACTTCATTTGGCTAGTTGAAGATTGAGATGGACGAGGCCAGATCTGGAGTCCTTCGGATCAAAATTTGGACAAGAGGAGGAGAGATGACACCAATAGTGAGTGGCCAGATTCGATTGAGGTGGACTCACGTTGAAAGTGCAAGGATGATTGATGAGTGATGGTGAACCGTAATGGTCACCCGTCTATCTTGGTATTAACTGTGACCCGACAACTTCTCGCTTTTCTCTTTATTTTTATTTTTTTTGGGGTTCCGCTTAGATGACCGTCCTTCATAAAATGCCGCAATGACAGTCAAAAGTGGATCACAAAAAGTTTTGGAGGCAACTGATTTTATTTTTTACTCTATTTTTTATGTCTCAAAAATTGCTTTTAAATAAGTGGTATCAAATGTGACTACATCTCCTAAATATGTATATGCGTCTCTTGATTGTACTTCTGCCCAAAAGATATTACACAGTCTCTGCTCATCATCCAAATCAAGCACATAATAAAAAATGGAAATTTTCAACTACATGGTTGAAAAATGATTGAAAGGTACTTGCCCATCTCCTTCTTACAATTTCAGCCTTTTGTATTTAGCAACATGATTTCTAACATCTTTTTCTTCAAAATTTAAGTTCTCATGTCTTCCTTCTGTAACAACTTTTGCTATTTTCCACTTTTGAGGCTCAACTAGATGTACTCTCACCATTGCTAGACAACCACAGCTTTTTCTCGATCTTGACTTAACCGACTCTTTTTCAATGTTGTACCCTTGACAACTACAAGAGAGTACTGTACCACATTTTTCCTTGCTGCCTTTTCCTTTTATGAGAGTCCACTCTAATTTAAAATCCCGCTTCTTTAGCACAATTTTTATAAAATGCGTAAGCCTTATCATAAGAATTAAACTCCATACCTATGCAAGGTCGATTTTTACGTTCTTTGGTATTGTGACATTTTCATGAGTAGCATCTTCGGTTGCATTGTTCATCTTATCTTCATCACCATCATTATTTTCATCAGGGAAGTTGCTATCAAAACGAACTCCATCCATCTGAATGAGATTAGAAGAAAAAATTAAATATTATATGTCTAAAAAATATGGATACAAACTAAAATTCAACAACTATGAATACCTCTTACTTTTTGAAAATAAGAAAAGTAGAAATTAATGAACCTTTCTTTACAGTTATCACTTATTCAATTACAAAATGCTACAATAATTGGAGATTCAAAGCATACAAGATAATTACACATTCTGCTAAAAAGAAGAAGAAGATAATTACATTCCTTTTTTTCAAGTTATTTAGTTTTTTTTTTTTATTTGGGAACAATATTCACAAAATCTTCTTTCACTAGAGAATAATATCCACTATTTTTTTTTTCCGGTTAGTCTACTATTTTAAAAGTTGCAACCGAGTTCTTCATATATTTCTTATCATTTAAGTAGTATTGTAGGATTTGTTTCTTATTGTGTGAATATTATTACTTTGATTTTTTTTTAATTTGAGCTTGCAATAAAGAATTATACAAATCTCAAAAAAGAAAAAAAAAAAGAGTACAAATGAAACCGTTTGAGGAAGTCCACAGTTTCCTCAAAAATTTATTGTGGCCCATATTTGACCGTCACTCCATCATTTTACGTAGGATGGTCAGCTAAGATTTGTTCTTTTTTTTTTTGGCTTACCTTTCTAATGCTATTGACAAAAGAAAATATTCATTGGTTGGCTAAGGTGGCATTAATTTTTATTTATTTTTACTCATGTCCACTTATCAGTTAACGCGTGTCCTGTCAAAAATTGTATCTCAAGTTAAAATCCATTGATTAAACACGATCCAAAGTGAGTTAGACCAAATAAACAAAATTCAACTGCCTCTTTAATTTTTTTTGAACCTGTAAGGGAAGAAGATACCATAAGTACCATAACTTTCATATGCTACTCAGTTAAGTGCCCTAATTTTTTTTTTTTTTCGATTCCTTGAGTATCATAACCTGTAGGGCACTCACTTGATGCCATTACTTTTTTTTTTCCAATCACTTGAAGGTTGTATAACTTTTCAACTAATCACTTCAAGGTCACGTCATTTTCAAAATGGTCACCACAAATGCTATGTCATGTTAGATTCCCGACACTTAGATGAACATTTTCTGAAAGTTACAGTTCTTAGTCATCAATTCAAAATTATAGCACTCATATGAATGGTTTTAGAAGTTATGGTAGTTAAATGGTAAAAAAAAGGTTATGATATTCAAGTGGACATCATGTCGTTAAGAACTTCACAAAATTGGGGATTAATTAATGGGACACAAGCTTGTTTTATTTTTGTTGAATTATCGGCACACTTTGCAACAACATTTAATGAAGAGCCTCCATTTCATTATATAGTACAAAGGAGGGGCTTGTGATTGAGTATACATACGGTTGTTTGGTTGGGAAATGATTTTGAGAAAATGCAAATATCTTTGGGCTAAAAATATTTTCCGAAAAAGCTATCGTGTTTGGCAAATTCTAATTCTAAAATGCATTGGAAAATAGCTTTGGCTTAAGTGCCATTTGATAAAACTTACATTTGTAAAGGCCCTTTATTAATTTTTTAAAAGAGAATCAAAATTAATCCAGCAAAGGATAGCCTCGCCTAAGGTCACACAACCTTAGGCAATTGTGCTCGGGTCGCACGACTCGAGCGCAATCGCCTGAGGTTGAGCAACCCGGGCGGCAGTTGCTCAAGATGCACAACCCTCAAGCGGTGATCACCGAACATGAGCGACCCCTCAAGATGTGGTCACCATTCTTATTGTGTGAATAGTATTACTTTGATTTGTTTCTCCATTTGAGCTCGCAATAAAGAATAATACAAATCTCAAAAAAGAAAAATAGAAAAATAGAGTAAAATTGAAACCGTTTAAGGAAGTCCATGGTTTCCTAAAAAATTTCCTATGGCCCTTATTTGATTGCCACTCCGTCATTTTACAGAGGATGGTCATGCTATTGACAAAAAGAAAGTATTCACGAGTTGGCTAATGTGGCGTGAATTTCTTTTTTACTCATGTCCACTCATGAATTAACGAATGTCCTATTAAAAATTGTGTCTTGAGTTTGAGTCCATTGATTAAACACGATCCTACATGAGTTAGATCAAATAAACAAAATTCAACTTGCTCTTTGATTTTGTTTGAACCTGCAAGGGGAAAAGGATACAAGTGCCATAACTTTTATATGCCACTCACTTTAGTGCCATAATTTATTTTATTTTTTTTGCGATTCCTTGAATGTCATAACTTTTGTACGGTGTTCACTTTTTTCTGATCACTTGAAGGTTATATAACTTTTCAATTAATCACTTGAAGGCCAATATATTTTAAAAACGCTCACCACAAGTGCTACATTAAGTCGGGTTTCTGACACTTAGATGACCATTTTTTAAAAGTTATAGTAGTGATCAATTCAAAATTATAACACTCAAACGAATGTTTGTTAGAAGTTATAGTAGTTAAATGGTCGAAAAAAAATTACGGTATTCAAGTGAACATCGTGTTGTCAAGAACTACACAAAATTGGGCATTAATTAATGGGACACACAAGCTTCTCTTCTTTTTGTTGGATTATCTTCGCGCTCTGCAACAACATTTAATGAAGGGCCTCCCTTTTAGCATTACATCAGTACAAAGGAGGGGCTTGTGAATGAGTAGACATTGTCCTTGTTTGGTTTGACTTTGGGGAAATACTTTGAGAAAATGCAAATACCTTTAGGCCATAGGGATTTGTTAAAACGCTATTGGCAAATTGTAATTCTAAAATGTGCTAGAAAATAGCTTTGACTTAAATACCATTTGATAAAACTTACATTTGCAACAGGCTTTTATTAATCTTTTTAAAAAAAGAGTCAAAATTAATCCGGCAGAGCTTAGTCACCGGCCAACTGCCAACGGCTAGATCTGGCAGCCAGGTTGTCTCACCTGAGGTATCGCAACCTCAGGCGTTGCTAAGCCATAGTTGCCTACGGTTGAGCAACCCAAGCGATGCCGTCTAAGGTCGTGCGACCCCTTGGTGGCGATCACTAGGGACAAGCCACCCCTCAAGCGGCAGTTGTCATTCTTATCGAGTGAATATTATTATTTTGATTTGTTTCGCAATTTGAGCTTGCAATAAAGAATTATACAAATCTCAAAAAAGAAAAAAGAAAAATAGAGTAAAAATGAAACCATTTGAGGAAGTCCATGGTTTCCTCAAAAATTTCTTATGGCCCATATTTGACTGCCACTCTGTCATTTTACGAAGGACGGTCAGCTAAGCTTTATTCTTTTTAGTTTTTGGCTTGCCATTCTAATGCTATCGACAGAAGAAAATATTCATTTGTTAGCTATGTTGTAAAAATATGGCTTCGAATAGGGTAGAACAATGAAGACGGATCTTTAGAGTACTCGAGTCGGACTATGAGGTGTGATATCACTTTCTTTAAGGATTTATTTGCCCCCACAAAGTTGCTAATGGTCACTGGCAAATATCCTCCAGGATACAACAAAGTCTCAAATTGAGAATACTAGATAGCAATTCTAGTATTTCTCTAGGAAATAATTGAAAAGATGGCTGTCATTTTTTCAGAAAGAAGACTCGAAAAGATGAAAAATGATCACACCGATTCTTCTTCTATCTGACAAGTCTATATAAAATAGTCTTAAAATACGAAGACAACTCTTCGTGAAAGGTTGTGAAATGAACAAACACATTCTTTCGAAATTGCTCAAGTGAACAAATGTGTCCATTCGTAAGAAGTTAAAACCGAACAATTGCAGCCCTTCGGGAAAGGTTGCAAACCGAACAAATATCTTTATTCAAAGGTTGTCTTGAAAAGACACAAACAAAATTCGGAATAAAAAATAATAATTATTATTTAATAAATAATATTTCGAAATTATTATTAAATTATTAATTAATTACCGAAAATTCTCAATAAACAAAAACAACCTTTGAATTGATTAAAATTAATAAGATAATCGTACGAAATAAAAAATAAAATAAAAAGACAAAAGGATTAGTGCTAATTAAACCACTAAAGTGCTAAGTGCGCGAAAATCGCGCACCCGCACGCGGGTATGGTGGGGTCTAGCCCTACCCAATCAATCCTTTAAACCTACAAAGGAAATCCCACACTTTTAAACTGGTTTGTTTCTTCCCACCTTTCCCATGTGGGACAAGGTAAAAGCACTTATTTTTGTTTTAACAAACAAAAACAACAACAGGCTAATGTGGCGTGAATTTGTTTTTTACTCATGTCCACTTATCAATTAAGCATGTGCCGTTAAAAATTGTATCTCGAGTTTGAGTCTATCGATTAAATATGGTCCAAAGTGAGTCTGACCAAATAAACAAAATTCAACTGCCTCTTTGATTTTGTTTGAACATGTAAGGGAAAAGGATACCACAAGTATGCCTCTCACTTGAGTGCCGTAATTTTTTTTTTTTTTTCGATTCCTTGAGTGTCACAACTTACATACAGCACTCACTTGATGCCATTACATTTTATTTTATTTTATTTGCGATCAATTGAAGGTTGTATAACTTTTCAATTAATCACTTGAAGGCCACGATTTTTTAAAAAATTCCCCATGAGTTATATATCATGTCAGATTTCCGATACTTGGATGAACATTTTTTTAAAGTTACAGTACTTAATGGTCAATTCTAAATTATAGCACTAAAATGAATGTTTTTTTTCCTGAAGTTATGGTAGTTAAGTGGTAAAAAAAAAAAAGTTATGACATTCAAGTGAATATCGTGTTGTCAAGAACTTCACGAAATTGGGCATTAATTAATGTGACACACAAGCTTGTCTTCTTTTTGTTGAATTATCTTCATGCTTTTCAACAACATTTAATCAAGGGCCTCCATTTTAGCATTATATCAGTACAAAGGAGGGGCTCATGATTGAGTATACATAGGCCCCGTTTGATTCGGCTTTGGAAAAATGACTTTGAGAGAATGCAAATATCTTTGGGCTAAACAGATTTTCCGAAATGCTATCGTGTTTGGCGAATTGTAATTCTAAAGTGTATTGGAAAATAGCATTGGCTTATATACCATTTGGTAAAACTTACAATCACAAAGGGCTTTTATTAATTTTTTTTTTTTTTATAAAAGAATCGAGATTAATCCAGTAGAGCTCAGTCGTCGGCCAATCACAAGTGGCCAGATCTGATTGCTGGGCAGCCTTGCCTGAGGTCGCACAACCTCACACAATGCCATGGTTCATGCGAGCTAGGTGGCATTCGCTATTCTTATTGTGTGAATATTATTACTTTGATTTATTTCTCAATTTGAACTTGCAATAAAGAATATGACAAACTCAAAAAATAAAAAAAATAAAAAAAGAGTAAAAATGAAACCATTTAAGGAAGTCCACAATTTCCTCAAAAATTGCTAGTGGTCCATATATGACTGTCATCTAAGTAGCACGGACACGCGACACGACACGACACGACACGCCGACATGTCATTTCTCAAAAATAGAAAATTCCGACACGTTGGGACACGTTATTATTAAATAAATATTTTTAGTTTTAATTAATTTGATTCAAATTCACAAATAAATAAATAAATAACAAGAACTTATAATGAATTTGCACTAATAATATTAATAGATATATTCATAGAAAATTTGAAAGATATATTCATGATTAATGCTTAACCATATTTGAGAACATATTTTTAACTTTAACAAAAATTATGGATAAAACTAATGACTAACAAAAAAATATAATTAACTTTATTTAAATAAATATATGATCTTTTATAATCATCAAAATTTATCATTATTTAACATTCAATATTTTTATTTTTTGAAATCATTTTTTAACTCATTTATTTATTTTTATAACAAAAATAACTTTACCACTCAAAAGTTATTCCACTCAAAAACCTCTCAAAATTATTTTCCTCTCTTTTTTTCCCTTTATACGCTCATCCCCAAAAAATTATTTGCCCTCCCCCATTTCTATCTCTCCAATCCCCCACGCCACCCCCAAAATCTGGGCACTCTCCAATATTTTCTCATCACTTTCGGTTTCTTCCCTACTCCCCCCCCCACGACACCACTTGCTCCCCGCCCCGCCTCATCAATCATCCCCAACCCACGCCACCACCTGCTCCCTACCCCGCCCCATCAATCATCCCCAACCCACACCACCACCTGCTCCCCGCCCGCCCCCATTAATCATCCCCAACCCATGACACCACCTGCTCCCCCGCCCCGCCTCATCAATCATCCCCAACCCACGCCACCACATGCTCCCTACCCCGCCCCCATGAATCATCCCCAACCCATGCCCCGCCCCATCAATCACCTTGCCCCCATCAATCATCCCCAACCCACGCCACCACCTGCTCTCCCGTCCCCACCAATCAACCCCCAAGCTGTCTTCTTCTCCCTTCACACGCTCTCACGTTGGGGAGAAGGGGTCGCAGAATCAAGGGCGACGATACCTCCGACCCAACTCCGTCGGAGGTATTCCACGCTCTCACCACCTTTAACTCATTTATTTATTTTTATAACAAAAATAACTTTACCACTCAAAAATTATTCCACTCAAAAACCTCTCAAAATTATTTTCCTCTCTTTTTTTTTTCCCTTTATACGCTCATCCCCAAAAAAATTATTTGCCCTCCCCCATTTCTATCTCTCCAATCCCCCACGCCACCCCCAAAATCTGGGCACTCTCCAATATTTTCTCATCACTTTCGGTTTCTTCCCTACTCTCTCTCCCCCCCCCCCACGACACCACCTGCTCTTTGCCCCGCCTCATCAATCATCCCCAACCCACGCCACCACCCGCTCCCTACCCCGCCCCCATCAATCATCCCCAACCCACACCACCACCCGCTCCCGCCCCGCCCCCATTAATCATCCCCAACCCATGACACCACCTGCTCCCCGCCCCGCCTCATCAATCATCCCCAACCCACGCCACCACATGCTCCCTACCCCGCCCCCATGAATCATCCCCAACCCATGCCCCGCCCCATCAATCACCTTGCCCCCATCAATCATCCCCAACCCATGCCACCACCCGCTCTCCCGTCCCCACCAATCAACCCCCCAAGCTGTCTTCTTCTCCCTTCACACGCTCTCACGTTGGGGAGAAGGGGGTCGCAGAATCAAGGGCGACGATACCTCCGACCCAACTCCGTCTCCAGCATGCAAGAGCCTGACCGCGCAGATGAAGTGGACGAGGAGTACCACAAGATATCCGAACAGATCAATGAAACTCAAACATCTTTGAAGCCTCGCCGTCAGCCCTCCATCATAGCGTTGCAATCGCAGCCTTACCCTCTGGACCGCCTGCTCTTCCTCTGGCCCTCCCTTGCCGTCGCAGCGTTGCCTCTACTCCCCGATCTCGCCTCCACCCTCTGTCTTCTTCAACGATCCCTCTCCCTTAGACACGCTCCGACGCGCGTGTCGAGAAAAGTTGACCGTGTGTTGAAAAATCCGACACACGGTCAACGCGTGTTCGAGCGTGTCCGACACGCTCCGACATGTGTCGGACACGACACGGAAGCTCTGGTGACGTGTCCAAGCTTCATAGACTGTCACTTCGTCATTTTGCGGACGACGGTCAGCTAAGCTTGACTCTTTTTTTTTTTTGCTTGCCTTTCTAATGTCATAATTTATGTACGATGCTCACTTGATGCCACTACGTTTTTTTCCGATCACTTGAAGGTTTTATAACTTATCAATTAATCACTAGAAGGCCATGACTTTTTTAAAACATTCGCCGCAAGTGCTATGTTATGTTAGATTTCCAACACTTGGATGAACATTTTTTTAAAAAATTATAGTACTTAGTGATCAATTCAAAATTATAGCACTTAAATGAAGGTAATGGTACTGGTCGAAAAAAGGTAATGGTATTCAAGTGAACTTCGGTGAGAACTTCACAAAATTTATTCACAACTTCACAAAATTGGGCATTAATTAATGGGACACACAAGCTTGTCTTCTTTTTGTTGAATTGTCTTCGCGCTCTGCAACAACATAAAATCGAGCCTCCATTTTAGCATTATATCACTACAAAGGACGGGCTTGTCAGTGATTATACATATAGGGAGGTCGTTGGAAGCTCTTATGACCACCGGAAGAAAAAAACAAAAGAAAATAAAAAGAGTTTGTGTCTGGCGGATCATTAATCTCTTTTGTTTTCTTCAATTGTACAATCGGGAGGGACATTCTTTATTTGGCGTACATTGTGAGATTTGTGCTATAAACAGTGTAGGCATTGAGGGTAATTCTAGGGTTGGGAAATATCTAGTGTGTTAGCGATTGTAATCGTTATTCTCTTTTTTATTAATATATTATTGGCAGCTCTTTTTCCCATGGATGTAGGTTTCGACATTTGGACCAAGCCATGAGATTCTCGCGTGTCATTTATCATTCATCATTTTAATTTTCTCTGAAAATTTAGTGTCCCAATATATTTACAAATATCTAGTCTATTTTTATAATAATTGGAATTAGAGCTGGGACTTTACAATTATGTCCGGAACGAAATTTGAAGTTGAGAAATTTAACAAAATGAACAACATTGAATTGTGGAGCATCAAGATGGAGACACTATTAATAACTTAAGGTTTTGCCAAGGCATTAGAAAGCAAGGATAAGTTGCTTTAAACAATGAAGATGTTGAAAAGGATGAGCTAAAGACAATGGCAATGAGTATAATTCTGTTAAATCTATCAAATGAGGTGTTAATAGAGATGGCTGAGGAGAAGGATGCCACAACGCTATGGGCAAAACTTCAGGTTTTCTATACAACGAAAGATCTAAACAATTGATTATACATGCCAAAGAGATTTTTTTTTTTTGTTATGCTAAATGTACATCCATCAAAGCACACCTAGATGAGTCTAACAAACCCATGATGGAGTTGAAGAATGTCGAGGAGATCCTGGATGGTGAAAAACGAGGCATGATCTTGTTAGCGTTTCTATCGAAGTCAATGGAGCACTTTACTGAGTCACTATTATAAGGTTGCACTACAATTGCCTCTCTAGAGATAAAATCTGTCCTAATTCCTTATGTGTGGTAGAGAAAGTTATGATATGACGGTTCGACATGAAATCTAGCGTGTGGACTAACGATGCAAGGTAGAGATCGGAATCAAGGACCTAATGGGAAAGCTAAAAGAAGATCAAAATCGCAACACAAAAAATCCAAGGGTCACACGAAGTGTTTTGAGTGTCACGAACATGTGCATATAAGATTGTCCAAAGTTGAGAAATAAAAGTGGCGAGCAAAATGCCACAAGTAGTGTGACAAACGTTGTTGAGGAGAGCACAAATGATGTCGAGGCTATCCTATATGTGGCTACTAGTTCGTTAGGAGATGAATAGGTGATAGCAAGTGGCAGATATATACTCGTATATGTTTAGTAGACACGGATTCACAATTTGTAGCTATGATGTTCCCTATCATTCGTCCACTTGTAGCCTTCCCTTAGCGAGCTTCACCCTCAATCCATGTTTCATGTGAAGTATGATAGAATTAGAAGGTCTCATAGGGTGACTTTCCACCACATGAAATTGGGTGTTTAGTATTATAGTGGCTGCGACCGTTTTCATCTGCTTGAAAGCCACTTCTTTTCTTCGACAAGTTTTTGGCCCAACATTAAATGCCAAGAACTTGTTTGACGGCTCATGCTTAATTCCTCTTCTCTCTGAATCCATCTCTTTGGTCTAAATTCCAAGCAATCCTTTCCTCATATTGATTTCAGCATCCCCATTACATACAAATGAAAGCGTATGTCCTCTTTCACAAAGGAAATTGAAGTCCGGCGATGTATAAAAGAGCGTTGGCAACATGAAACAATGGACGAGAAGTAAGCGAACCATGGATAGTTTTTTTTTTTTTTTTTGAAATCCATTTTATAGTTCTTTCTTTCTTTTTGGGTTACAAAACCGATTTTATAGTTCAGGCGGGCAAAAAACCATAATAAATATGCAAGCTGCATGGGCCTACCTTGAGCCCACTCAGATTGGGCCGGATCCTATAGCTATTGGCGCTTGTGGCCCGAGTTGGACATGGATGGGTCTGTGGGCCGCCAGGTCATAATAAAGTCTTCTTCCTATGGAAATGAAATCCATGTATTGAGAAACGGACGATTAACTCCACATTGGACTCATTCAAACGTGAGCAAAACCAATGCCTCAAGAATATCATGGATTGGAATGGAACGTGCACTAACCATGACTTCAACAAACAAAAATGAGAAATGAGAAAGAAGAAACCAAAAGAAAAAAGAAAAAAGGAGAAGAGAAAATCGATGTAGAACTATAGTCATGATTTCATTTGCCAAACAAGAATCGGAGACATGAAAAGGCTTAGGAGAATTGCCAGATTGTTCATTTTCTGGGTTTGATGTCACTCCACACTCAAGCTCTTTCCACAGATATAGGAGATGCAGGCCAAAAGCATGCTAAAGCCAAGAAGGAGAAGCTATCCATTGCAAAGATTGTCATGGGCACAGTTTCCCCCTCAGAGAAATCCCATAAGATCTCCTGGATCAAGATCAAGACCATCATGAACAGCATGTAGCACTAACTCTTCCCTCCAGATCAAGTGTTGTTGGATGAAATCCCTTAAGGTATTTTGAAGTTGACAAAACAGGTTTATCAGTCTAGTCTGAAGACTTACAGACTCTTCGACAAAGTCGAAGATCAAAGTCGAAGGACAAAGTCTCGAAGATCAAAGTACGAAGATTAAAGTCTGAAGTTAGCAAGACTCAAGACTCAAGACTCAAGACTTATATTTCAAAGACTACTCACATGGACAGTTTCCGGGACGACGTTTATTCGATCTTATACGATCTTTATTCTAACGACTAATGGATATCTTTCTCTTGGATTCAGCACTAAACGATCTAAGTTTTATATGGAATATGTTTAGATTCTTTGACGACTTCGCAACTTATATTTGGAAGGATCTACTTATGGAAACCGAGATCCCGATTGTATGGGCGAGCGGGATTGATGGGCTATCAACACTTACCTTAAAGAGCTCGAGATCTCTCTAATTGATTCTGTCCAACGGGTTGATTGGAAGAACTTCTTTGGAAGGTGCCAACGGTATTGAAGGCATGAAGAAGTATATAAGAGAGATGCTCTAGTTGTTGAAGGGTGTGGATAGAAGAATTCCAAAGTCTGAAATCTCCTTTACTACTTTGCGATATCATTCTTTGAGCGTTACATGTAATCAAAAGAGAGATCATATTGTAGACCTTGAGGAAGTGTAGTAGAGTAATCTACATTGTGGACTCAAGAGCGTGAGATTATAATCACTCTTATTGATTCTTAGTGAAATCCAGCCAGAAGGGCTGTCCGTGCGGGAGAGTGGACGTAGGCTTGATCTAAGCCGAACCACTATAAATCTGGAGTCTTGATTCTCTATCCCTAATCCTTTATATTGTTAATTGCTTTCATTTGCTGCAATCGTTGATTTTAAATTATTCATATCTCATTTGATTTGAATTGTTAAAATTGCGATAAACACCTATTCACCCCCCTCTAGGTGCTAATACTAGTTCTAACAATTGGTATCAGAGCTTGTGTACTTGTTTATAAGAAGTGTCTTTACTTCTAAGTAAAAGATCTATGGCTAGTATGCTGCCTACAGGGTTGGTTGAAGGACAAAGCAATACCAGACCTCCATACTTTGATGGAAATGATTACAGTATATGGAAAAATAAGATGAAGGCATTCCTAAGATCGAAAGATCCTTTGGAATGGGAAGTGGTTGATAAAGGAATCATTCCTGTTGCTGAATCAGACTCAGAGAGAGGAAAAGAACCTGCTGTTCCTACTCTTTTGACTCAAGAAGAAATTACCAAGAGACAGACTCTCGACGCCAAAGCTATTTACTCTTTATATTGTGCTTTATCCCCTACTGAATATAATAGAATATCTTCTTGTGATACAGCAAAAGAAGTATGGGACAGCTTCACATTACCTATGAAGGGCGATCGTGTGAAAGAAACAAGGATCAACATTCTCTTGGGACAATATGAAGTCTTTAAGATGAGATCGGGAGAATCAATTGCGACATGTTTAGTCGCTTTACTGAAATTGTGAATGGTCTTGAATATCGGGGACATCCAATCTCGGGACATATGAAGGTCAACAAACTCCTTCGTGGACTCTCAAAAGCGGAATCACATAAAAACCTCAATAAGAGAGACACGAGAGGATTGCTCCACTTTACGTAGATGAATTGGTTGGAACTCTTCAATCCTATGAAGTAGAACGAACAACGAAGAGGAAGACTCAAAAGGTAAGAAATCTATTGCCTTAAAGTCTAATGACTATTCGATGTTACTGATTACGAAGAAGATCTAGATGATGAAGAAGCGGCACTTATGATAAAGAAATTCAAAAAGCTGAACAGAAAAGGAAGGAAATTCAATTGGAAGAAACAAAATTCTCAAAGGTTTCAAAACAGGTCAACGAGAGGAAGATGATACGAATAAAGAAGTGACTTGCTTTGAATGCAAGAAAAAGGGACACATTAGACCTAACTGTCCTCTGTTAAAGAAGAGAAAAGGGAAGTCTGAGAAAAACAGGAAGGCACTCAAGGCAGAGACTTGGAGTGATACTGAATGTGAAGATAGTGACAATGATTATGCCAATATTTGTTTAATGGCACAATCAGACTCGAGACTCGAGACCTTGATTCGAGACACGAGACTCGGACGGCGAACTCGAGGTAAGTAACTTGAAAATTCCTGTTAAAGTTTCTAAATACATTGATGAACTTTGTCTTAGTCTGAAAACCTCTCTTAAGAGGATCTCGAATTGAAAAGGGAAAATTCTACATTGAAACATCGGGATAAACTTATGAAAGAAAAGGTTGGAAAACTGGAAAAGATTTTGTTGTTGTAAAAGAAAACTCGAGACAATATTTCAAATGAAAATAATCTTTTGAAAAATGATATGACTAACATATCAAAGAGATTTTCAAATGGTTCTGAAAAACTGGATAAGATTCTTTCGATACAAAGACCATATTTTGACAAGTTGGGTATTGGTATGACTTCGAAACTATTCCACGATTGATTTTCCAAAGGTAAAAGAAAGAATTAAACAAAGGCCAGCTAGAACTGTTTACAAAAATCATTTTCAGAAAGTCTTTGTAAAACCTGTTGGTAGAAATGCTCGAGATGTTCCAAGTGTAAAAGCTTAGAACACTTCGAGAAAGAATGTCCTTTAGTTTGGAGACTGTTAAAAATTTGGGCTAAGACTGTCTATTGTACTAACACTTCTAGACCCAAGATGGTATGGGTACCAAAAAGAGCTTGAATTCTTGTTAATTGCAGGTTACTATCAAAAAGAAGATAAAATGGTATCTTGATAGTGGCTGCTCAAGACATATGACAGGAGACTCAAATTGCTTCATAAAACTTATCCGAGATAGACGGAGGAAAAGTTTCCTTTGGTGGTAACAATAGAGGGAAGATTGCGGTCGAGGAACAGTGAAGATTGGGAGCTTGTCTATCAATAATGTTTCATTAGTTGAAGGATTAAATTACAACTTGCTTAGCATAAGTCGGTTGTGTGATTCTGGTTTCAAGATCAATTTTCGGGAAGAAACGTGCTCGGAATCGGTAAAGACCTTACTCAATCTTTTGCGGTCGAAGACATGGAAATATCTATCTTCGGATGTGAATCAAGAAAGATCACAATGCTTAATATCAGTACAAGATGAAGCAAATCTATGGCACAAAAAGCTAGGCCATATCAACATGAAGCAAATCAACAAGATCTCTACAAAGAAACTTGTTCGAGGATTGCCTACTTTGAATTATTCAAAGTCTGATCTATGTACACCATGCGTACTAGGTAAACATGTTAGAAATTCTTACAGATCAATAAATAGAGTTTCCACTAATCATGTATTGCAGCTTTTGCACATGGATTTGTTTGGACCTACGAACGAAAAGCATTGGTGGTAAAAGGTTCTGCAGTAATAGTGGATGATTTTTCACGATTTACTTGGGTCTACTTTCTTACAAGTAAGTCGAGACTTTCTCTCTCTTTTCAAAATTTGCTAAAAGGTGTAGAATGAGAAAGGTCACACTATTACAAGCATTCGTACAGACCATGGAGGTGAGTTTGAAAATCAAGACTTTGCTAACTTGTGTGATGAATTTGGTTTTCAACATAAATTTTCTTCTCCATATACACCAGAACAGAATGGGGTTGTGGAAAGGAAGAATAGATCTTTACAAGAAATGGCAAGAACACTTTTAATTGGAAATCAAGTTTCTTCAAGGTTTTGGGCATAAGTCTGTTTCAACCGCTTGCTATATTATAAACCGAGTGTTTTTAAGACCAATTCTTGAGAAAACTCCTTATGAAATTTTAAAGGGAAGAAACCAATAGTTTCTTATTTTCAAATATTTGGATGCAAATGTTTTATTCGAAGAATGCAAATGATCGTGTTGGTAAGTTTGAAGAAAAATCAGATGAAGGATTCTTTCTTGGATACTCTACAACAAGCAAAGCCTTTAGAGTGTTCAACAAAAAAACTCGACTGTGGAAGAATCAATGAATGTCAAATTTCAAGACTCTCCACAAGTTCAGCGGATCTGATCGAAGACTCGGAATCTGCTCCAGACACTACTAAAGCTAACTCCCTTTGAAGCGGTTGCTAATTCAAAATCGTACAACAAGCTACCGATGAAGAATCTACTCAAGAAGAAGATCGACAATCTATCGGATCGAACGATGGCTTGGAAGCACAAGTCCGGTCATCTGAAGAACTCATTATTGGAAACATTAATGAGGGAATTCGAACAATATCCAAAAGGCGAGAGGAGTCTAGTCTTTGTTGCTCTTATTTCTGAAATAGAACCCAAAAACATCGAAGAAGCTTTAGCGATGAAAGCTGGATTGAAGCAATGCAAGAAGAGCTCGAGACAATTCAGTATTAATGACATATGGGAATTAACTTCCAAACCAAAAGGTAAATCGTTATTGGAGCTAAATGGGTTTTCGGGAACAAAGTTGATGAAAAGGCAAAGTAACGAGAAACAAAGCAAGACTCGTAGCTAAAGGATACACGCAAGAAGAAGGGATAGACTACGATGAGACTTACGCTCCGGTAGCAAGGTTAGAAGCAATCAGATTATTACTTGCTTTTGCTTGCTATAAGAATTTCAGGTTGTTTCAAATGGATGTCAAAAGTGCATTCTGAATGGATTTATTCAAGAAGAAGTCTACGTAGAACAACCTCCTGGTTTTGAAGATTCAAAGAAACCAGACTCGTATTCGAGGCGAAGAAAGCTTTATATGGACTGAAACAAGCTCCTCGAGCTTGGTATGAAAGGCTAAGTAATTTCTTAATTCATAGTGGCTTTTCTAAAGGAAAGGTTGACACTACGTTATTCATTAGAAAGGAAGGTAAAAGCTTTCTACTTGTTCAGATTTATGTTGATGACATCATATTTGGATCATCTAACGAGACTTTGTGCAAGAAATTTTCTAAGTCTATGCAGGATGAATTCGAAATGAGCATGATGGGTGAACTATCCTTTTTCCTTGGTCTTCAAGTCAAACAACTAAAGGAGGGAATATTCATTCATCAAGAGAAATATGCAAAAGAACTTGTTAAAAAGTTCGGTCTGGAAAATTGCAAAAAAGCCCGACATACCAATGTCAAGTTCCTTGAAGATAGACAAAGATGAAGCGGGGAAGAAAATTGACCAAAAATTATACGGGAGTATCATTGGTTCACTTCTTTATCTTCGCATCCGGACGACATATTATTTAGTGTTTGCATATGTGCTAGGTTTCAATCGACCCTAGAGAATCTCACTTAAGCGCTGTTAAACATATTATTAAATATGTTGCTACTCTTTGCTAAGATCGGTCTTTGGTATCCTAAAGAAGGAGACTTTACACTTCTTGGCTATTCGAGACGCAGATCTTGCGGGTTGTAGAGTTGAAAGAAAAAGCACTTCAGGTACTTGTCAATTGCTTGGAAACGGGGTGGTATCCTGGTTTTCGAGGAAACAAAGTCGTGGCTCTTTCAACGGTGAAGCGAGAATACATTGCTCTTGGAAGTTGCTGTTCTCAAATATTGTGGATAAAACAACAATTGCAAGACTTTGGCATTGAAGACTCTTGCACGAAATTAGATGTGACAACACCGGTGCAATCAATCTTACAAAGAATCCCATTCTACATTCAAGAACAAAACATATTGAGATTCGACATCACTTTATAAGAGATCATGTTCAGGACAAAGAAGTCTTGATACGATTCATAGACTCAAAGAATCAAGCGCGCGACATCTTCACAAAGCCTCTTGAGAAAAGCTTGTTTGAGTCTATTCGCTCAAGACTCAATATATTATCTCTTGAAGAATGTTGAAGTTCGGACTCGGTAACTAAAGTCGACGAGCATCGGACTCAAAGGTTAAAAGGCGAGAATACGAATCGACACGATTTGTAAGTTTCCTTACTTAAACTGTCTTATTGATAAGGTAAGATTATCTGTCTATTTTAAGTCGGTTATTATTTTCAAAAGAAGTGGTTATCGTTTTATTAAGGCAGTTATTTTTCAAAAGGAAAATTCAAGATTTCCAAAATATACGACGCTTGGTTATTCCCATTACTGTTATCTCTTATACATCTCTTCTCCTTCGTTTTCACTTTACTCGAAACCCTAGATCAAAAGCTTTTCACTCTGCATTTTTTTTCTCTCCCAAACTTCTTTGTTTCAAAGTTCTCAACTTTCTTGCGACACAAGTGAGAAAGTCTCTCCAAAGAAAAGCACAATGTCATATCAGAGGAAGTCTTCCAGAATAGCAAACAGGGGACCACAAGGCTCTGGTGAGGGGCCTACGCATTTTGATCTCTCGAGGAAAGCGACATTCCCTGCGAGCAATCTCAACGGCGGTCATCCCCAACTAGACCTCAAGATGAAACGATTTATGAAGATATTGAACCAAGTAAGAACTCTAAAACTGCCTTCGTTTATAAGCTTTACTGCGTTAAAGGAAGGTTCTGCTATGACTTTTGTTGATGAGTTTCGAAAGAGAAGGGTTATAGAAACGAGACGCATTTTCTTACTCTTATGGAAAGGTGCGGAATTGTGCACGAGGGAACGGCTGCAAGAGCATTTACAAATTTCGAGTGACCCTAGGTTTAGTAGCATGAATCGGCTGAGGGAAAGGATGATGATGAAAAGATGTTCATGCACTTCAAACCATGGATGGGTGTGGCTGCGAGCCTAAGAGGGAAGAAGGATGAATTGTTCCGTTCAGACGGACACAGGAAGAGATATGAAAAATTGCTGAAGCGTGGGGTGATGAACCCACGAACTGTGGATTTCGATTTTCTGGACTTGTTGAGTATAAATCTGCGAGAGAAATTCGAAAAGCTCCAACTTTATCAGTGCACGTGTGACACAGCACACATTCTGAATTGATTGCCTATTTCTACTCCAATATCGGTTTCATTGATGCAAACAGTTTTACCTTGGTGTGAGAGATAAGGAGTATGTCATTGATTGTGATATTTTGGTTGATGTGCTTGGTGTGGAAAGAGGGGCTTTCCAACCAATCGGTGTGTCTGTAAGTTCTGCTACTCTTGAACTAGCAAAGGACAGAATTGTAGAAGGAAGACTATCTTATTCCAGAATGAATGCAACAAATACTTTGCTGCATAAAATTGTAATCAACTGTCTAAGACCCAAATCGACATCTAAGACAGATGTTTCAATTTCTGAAGCGAAGTTGATGTTTGCCATCAAGATAGGTGTGAACTTCTCCTTGCCACATACCATCATCTTTCACATGTATAGATGCATGGTTAAGGACAAAGGAAAGCTTCCTTATGCTGCTCTCATTACTCGTCTCCTCAAACATCTCAACATTCAACCTCCTCATATTCTCACAAAGTGAAGACTATTGATAAAATGGTCATCGGGCTGAGGATGATTACCAAGATGCGTCTAAAAGAGCTTAGCAAGAAGCTAGAGCAATTCAAGGAAAAGACTCCTATCAAACTCGGACCAGACTCATCAAAGCAAAAAGGAAAGGGAAAGAACACGTGGCTGGTTCTACCAAGAAGCGAAGGGCTGTCATCCGGAAGATGAAGATGATGAGGATGAAATTCCTATCTCTGTTCTTATTTCTCAAATTGCTGCATCTACTCCAACTGTTCCGAACATCAAGTTGCGAGAAAGAGAAAGAGAAAGAGAAAGAGAAAGAGGAAAAGAAAGAGGAAGAGAAAGAGAAGAAAGAGGAAGAGAGGACAGAGGAAGAAAGAAAGGAAGAAAGAGAGGAAGAGGAAGAAAGAAAAGAAGAACAAGCGAGATGAACTCGAAAGAACAGATTCTCCAGCGAAAAGGAGGATTTACAACACCTTGTCTCTGAGGAAACGCCTCAGAAAGATGAATTCTTTTCTCCACCAGAAGACATGGAGTCAGGGGGAGATAAAGAAAGCAAACACACATATCTTCGACTGACTTTTAGAGAAGAGGATGCTCAAACAGGTGTTAGTCGATCACCTCCTGATGCTGAGGATATTCATGCTGCACAGTTTCCTGAAGGAGAGGCATCATCTCCACACACTGAACCGCCTGCTGAAATTCATACTGGCTTGACTCCACCACCAGCAGATCTGTTCTGCTTGACTCTGGAAATTTTCAAAAGCTGCTTGAAATCATCTTGGAACTTAAAGGTCAAATTTATGCCATGGGATATGAATTTCAGACCTTGCAGAATGAAAATCATGCAATGTTCATCACTTTGCATGATCAGATCAAAGATGTTCAGCGTCAGATTCAGGATACTGCAAAGGGCGCTCTTCTCACCCAAGTACAGGAAGATTTGAGGAAGTTGGAAGATACTGTAAAGTCTATGGGAGACTTTCAACTTGTTCGCATTCCTCGAGCTCCTTGATTTTTTTTATGCTGACAAAAAGGGGGAGAAGACTTTGCAGATTTTTGTTCGTTTTGTTCGTTTTACCATCGTTTTACCAAACCAAATCCTATCTTTTTATCTTTTGATTGCTTGACTTTGACTTGACTTGAGTTTTTTTTTAACGTATGTAGTTTTTGGAATATGTGCTCTCTATGGCAATACTTCAAGTTTTATAAATTAGATAGTACTTGTCTGTTTATGACTAATGAAGTTTCGTGAATGCGAGATCGTGTACGAGGGAAAGTACGTGTACAGGATAACTTCTACTATCTTATCTTTTATATGCTTGCTTAAAAGTTGTATTGCAGGGCAATTATATTCAAATCTGCAGGAAAGTTTTGTCACCATCAAAAAGGGGGAGATTGTTGGATGAAATCCCTTAAGGTATTTTGAAGTTGACAAAACAGGTTTATCAGTCTAGTCTGAAGACTTACAGACTCTTCTGACAAAGTCTAAAGATCAAAGTCTGAAGGACAAAGTCTGAAGATCAAAGTCTAAAGATTAAAGTCTGAAGTTAGCAAGACTCAAGACTCAAGACTCAAGACTTATATTTCAAAGACTACTCACATGGACAGTTTCCAGGACGACGTTTATTCTGATCTTATACGATCTTTATTCTAACGACTAATGGATATCTTTCTCTTGGATTCAGCACTAAACGATCTAAGTTTTATATGGAATATGTTTAGATTCTTTGACGACTTCGCAACTTATATTTGGAAGGATCTACTTATGGAAACCGAGATCCCGATTGTATGGGCGAGCGGGATTGATGGGCTATCAACACTTACCTTAAAGAGCTCGAGATCTCTCTAATTGATTCTGTCCAACGGGTTGATTGGAAGAACTTCTTTGGAAGGTGCCAACGGTATTGAAGGCATGAAGAAGTATATAAGAGAGATGCTCTAGTTGTTGAAGGGTGCGGATAGAAGAATTCCAAAGTCTGAAATCTCCTTTACTACTTTGCGATATCATTCTTTGAGCGTTACATGTAATCAAAAGAGAGATCATATTGTAGACCTTGAGGAAGTGTAGTAGAGTAATCTACATTGTGGACTCAAGAGCGTGAGATTGTAATCACTCTTATTGATTCTTAGTGAAATCCGGCCCGAAGGGCTGTCCGTGCGGGAGAGTGGACGTAGGCTTGATCTAAGCCGAACCACTATAAATCGGGAGTCTTGATTCTCTATCCCTAATCCTTTATATTGTTAATTTCTTTCATTTGCTGCAATCGTTGATTTTAAATTATTCATATCTCATTTGATTTGAATTGTTAAAATTGCGATAAACACCTATTCACCCCCCTCTAGGTGCTAATACTAGTTCTAACAAGTGTAAATGATCAGACTTTGGCTAATGATAGAAACCACCATTCTCATTCGTGGCTGGAAGCTTTAGTATCATGAGCAAAGCTTGAAAATTGTGGAAACAGCTTTATAAGCAGGGACGCAACTATTGTTGACGACCAGAATAACGCAGGCTTGAAAGCGAAACACACGGTCAAGAAGAGCTTTGGGACTAGCAAAGTCACGGTGGAGGAGACTGCGAAAGCCACAGCGGAAGTTGTTGGAAAAGCGGTGCGCAAGATGGCGGAGAAGGTTAAAGAAAGCATGTCTCATGAACACAAAGGTGAAGAATCGAAGACCCACAATTTGGCTGACCCAAAATTGAGTCGAAAAATGCGTAGCTTGAGCACGATACTTGGTCGCTTCACATCTCTCTCCACTGAACGCCGTTCCAAGCGACTTTCAATCTTAAAGAAAATCTCTTGAAGCACTAGAAGACCCACAATTTGGCCAACCCAAAATTGAGCCGAAAATCGATGAAATTCCACCCAAAAGTCGCCATACATGCAGTGTTCATCACACGCAAAAAACCTTAACCATTAAACCTCGCAGGTCAAAATCAAAATAACCTTGAATATTACTTCAACTAGATGAACAAAGAGTGCGAGAGATGTCACGCCCCAGATCTTACCCTTGCCACACGAACATGACTTCCTCCATGACAGGATTAAATTGTGACGTCCTAGGAGGCATTACTGTCCCATTGATTTTTATCTTTGCATTAAGTACATGTAGAAGCGTGCAATGTCCAACACCTCAAACATCAACAACATGGATAGTAAAGAAAAAAAAACACATACATATCACATAGCTCCAACATTTTATTTATTTACTCAGAACATTTTAAATTTATAAGCCCAGCTTTAGGGCCATTCCGAACTGGTCATCCCCACACAAAAAGATATAAGGGGTTAGTCCTAGCTCCTTTTACAATGATAGCTATAAAAAATAGTTCCTATCAAACGCCGGTGTCCTCACGGCAACAGCTTGGGCTCTGGGTCATAGTTAGGGTTGGACTTGGGGTCATCCATTGTACCATCAGGAGGGGGCAGCACCAACCCATTAGCATCCTCGGGCGGACCATCGAACCCACGCAGAGGATCGTAGAGGTCCTTGTCGATCTAGGCAAATCGGGCCACAAATAGATGGGGAACCAGGTACCCCACAGCCTCATTAACCCACATAGTCATGGTGTGGCGTTGGAGGAGGATGTTGATTGTAATGTCCTCGAAGTCTAGCACTATAACTTCCATATGTATAGGAACACTGAAATGCGAGGGTGGTAGACTCATACCTTAGGTCCTAAAAAGGGTTAAACAACGACAAATGAGTTGAAAACTCAATAAGTAAAAATCCTAAATCTCGTATAGGCGGATGCCTCGCGTCAAAGCCTTATGATTATCGGACTCAAATATGTCGATGGCAGATCAATAGAAAAGCCTATGCTTTGCCTTAATTATATACTTGATGAAACCTTTCCTCCACCTAAGTCACTCAAGTCCTAAATAAAGGCATATGAATCCACATGTACCACAAATAGTGCAAATAATAGCCAATAATATTCACATGTGTCGGATATTAGCATCTAAAACATTATTAAAGCTTTCAAGACTCAAACAATGCCTTCAGAACATCTATGTGCCTCTCATTTCATAAACAATAACAATTATAACATGCACATGCCTTTTAAGTTACTAAAAATGACAATCAAATCATGCATATGTCTCATGCATCTCATATAAGGTCATGTCCAACATGCATGAGCCATAAAACAACATCACTGTATGCATATAACACTTAAATGCTTCACACACGTTTATCACTTCAAGGATCACATGGCATCCCATACTGTCATGCTATCTCAAGTCCAATTATTAAACACACATAGCCGAAACCTTCCATCTCTTCCAAAAACCTCCGAGACATTGTCTCGCTTCGTCGAGTACGACATCTAGACCTCCACTGGTCATCACTTTTAGGCATTGTTCTAATATAACACTCCTATGAACGGCATCTCATTAATGTGTGGGCATCTCGCTCTTATTAACAAGGCATCCTGTTGATATGGGGGTATCGTCCCCAAAAACCTTTGTCACGCCTCGAACCCCGAGACACGTGAACATCCCACCATGGTCATACAAATGCAACATTCCCAGGTAGTGTCGCCGACCCAATTAATTCATTATGCGCATGCGGAACGTGTTAATTAACCCCTGACAAAAACTCACGAGATAGGAAAGTAGGAAATAATTACAATCACAACCAAACATACTTTCATAAACAAGCCACCTCCCAAGGGTTTACATATATACCAAAAAGGGGCCAGCTTACAAAAAGGGATCAATCCACCAAAAAGAATAAACGGTCCTAAGACTATTAGTTGGACTCGCTCTTCGATCCCACTTCAGACTTAACAGTCTCCAAGGGCGGTGATTCCTCCATCTACGGTCCTGAAAAATTTTGGCCCACAACGGGGTGAGACATCGTCTCAGCAAGTTCAACCCCCTAAACCTATATTAGAAAGAAAATACACCCAGGGTGGCCTAGCCACCTCACACAGAAGACTTACCTCGTCTTAATTCCTTTCCTGCAGGTTAGTACAATTTATATCACACAATCTCAAGTAATGATAAGAATTTAAATAATTGGAACGGCATCACTTTCAAACAAATCACAATCGCACTCAGCACACATTCCAATTATTCACTGCCACACAAGGGCATAGCCTACTCGCAATTCAGCTATCTACTGACACTCATGTCAGGTATCACCTCCCCCCCATGGAGCGCGGCTTCGTCACTACGTCGACGGCATTCCGGAAGGAGCATAGGTCCAGTTGGCCTAGCCTCTACTGCGACCCGAGCCACGTCACTCACTGATGGAAAATCACAAGGAGAACAGGTCCAGTTGCCCTAGCCACTACTGCGACCAGGTCTATCAACCAGCACACGACAAATCATTATAGGCTTCCGGACATTCCACAATTCATTTACATACTTCAATTTCAATAGCAAACCTTAACAATTAAATTTCTGCATCAAAATCCAACACTTGGGTTTTTATGGCTAAAAACCCTATTTATCACAATCAACACTCAATTTGCCACATCTATTCATCACATTTAAATTCTAAATGCACAGCAACGATCAACATGAAATTCTAAGCAATTGGGGTCAAAAATAATTTTTCAAGTTTTTTTTTTTTTTTTTAAATAATAATAATAATAATCAACACTCAATTTGCCACATTCATTCATCAAATTCAAATTCTAAGAGCACAGCGACGATCGGCACGAAATTCTAAGCAATTGGGGTCAAAATTAATTTTTCGAGTTTTTTTTTTATAAATAATAATATTTTAATGATTTTCAGAATATAATATATTATTCCATTTTCCAGAATTTCGAAACATAAAAAATAAATCAAAAATAAAACCATTTAAGTCACATCAGGCTTATATTAAATAAACCTACTTAACCTTAAACTAAACATACTTAAAACTAATTAAATCTCTTAATCCAAATTACACTTAAATAAACTAAACTAACTAACTAAACACAATTAACTTAGGCTAAGCACACTTAGGGCATCATTAACACTCTAATCAAGATTTAGTGAGCTAAACTCACTGGATTAGCGAGCCGAGCGCGCCAAAACGACGGGGCCGATGCGAGGATCAACTTTCCTCAAGGCGGGCCGAGCAACCGGGGTCGGGAAGCCGGGGCCAAAAGGGCCCCGAACTTCCAGATTTGGGCTGGAAGTTCAGCCCTCAACCATGGCTGACCGGAGGAGGAAAGGGGCGGCTTGGGTGCGGATTCGGCGAAGGAGGGCGGCGGCAAGCTGGCGGTTGGCCTTGGCGAGCCTCCGGCGAGGTGGAGCGGCGAAGGGGGCAGACGGAGGGGCGGCGCGACAGAGGCGGAGCGGCGCACGGGCTGGGCATCGCGGCGCGCGCGGGCATCGCGGCGCGGCGACGGGCGGCGACGGTGGTCCGGCTGCGGCTGCAGTTGCAACGGCGAGCTAGTCCCCTTCCAAGCTTCTCTGGTTGCTGGTTTAAGTAGCAAAGAGCAGAAAAAAAAAATGGAGGAGAAAGCCAACGAGGAAGAAGAAGAAGAAAGAGGAAGGAGAGAGAGAAGGGGGGCCATTTTCTTTTTCTTTCTTTTTTTTTTTAAAAAACCAACCAAAAATGGCCCACATGACCTAAGATGACATCATCTTCCACTAACGTCAACCTCCCACAACCTTAGTCCAATAGGTTCAATTTCATTTTCCGCCGGGGCATAAAATCTTGTACCTTAAATTTCTCAATTCCAATCAATTCTTGTCCAATTGAGCCCAATTAAAATCCATAAAATTAATACATGATCCTCATAAGGTATGTGACACCCCAGGACTTCCAATTTCTTAATTCAGTCACAACTTCACGGTTAATTTCATTCTGGCACGATATTAGCGCGTCCTGACCTACCGGTTAGCTTTTAGAAATTTTTATGCATTCGACTTGTGGTTGATAAATCTCAAGCCACAATGTACATCTTTGACACATTGGCGACCCTCGGTTGTCGTGAAAATCTCAAGGTTTCAAATACAGACACAGGGGACCCAATCGACAGAAAAGTCGGTCTAGTGCCGACCGACAAGAATAGTGTGATCGGGTGGAATCACCCACACTCGATCACATGCCTCTGTCAAGCCGACCTATCTCCTGCTTCTAATCGATTTTTAACTGTGCCATAATGACCCTTGCAGATTAGCTCGGTCGAAAGGTCATTTCCTGGTCAAATTCTTGAGTTTGATGCATTAGAATCTCTTACCGGCTTCACCTGATAGACTGGTTTTCACATGAGTGGCCAACTCAAGGAAATGAACTATATACGTGCAGATGAAATGCCCGTCTCAATTTACTAAAAAATAAAATTGGAAAAATCGGGATGTCACAACTCTTCCCCTCTTATAAAAATTTCATCCTCGAAATTTAAACCATTACAACACTTTAAGCAAAAAGGTGGGGGTACAATTGTCTCATCGACTCTTCGGTCTCTCAAGTTGCTCCTTCAGTACCGTGGTGTTGTCAGACCACTTTGACCAACGGGATGGTCTTGGTGCGCAGAACATGCTCCTTGCGATCCACTATCTGAACTGGGCTTTCAACGTATGACATCCTGTCATCCACGTCTATTTCTTCAAAATTTAGAACATGTGTCGGATCAGGCTCATACTTCCTCAACATCGACACGTGAAAGACGTCATGCACTTGTGCCAACCTCGGAGGTAGTGCAAGACGATATGCCAAAGTCCCTATTCTTTCCAAAATCTCAAAGGGACCTACGTACCTCGGACTCAGTTTCCCCTTTCTGCCAAAGCGGGAAGTACCTCTCATCGGTGACACCTTCAAGAAAACATGATCGCCAACTTGGAACTCCAATGGCCTCCAATGCTTATCTGCATAACTCTTCTGACGGCTCTGTGTGGTCTTTAACCTGTTTCTGATAACTGCAATCGCCTCCACTGACTGCTGAACTAACTCTGGGCCTGTGATCTTTCTTTCCCCGACTTCATCCCAACACACTGGTGTTCTACACGCTCTGCCATACAACGCTTCAAAAGGAGCCATCTGAATACTCTGCTGGTAACTGTTGTTATAGGCAAACTTGACCAGATGAAGCTGTTCTTCCCAGTTTCCTTTAAAGTCCAAAACACAAGCCCGCATCATGTCTTTGAGGGTTTGAATAGTCCTCTCAGACTGGCCATCTGTCTGATGATGATAGGCCGTGTTGTACTGCAACTTGGTACCTAAGGCACTCTGCAAGCTCTTCCAAAAGACGGCGGTGAACCTCGGGTCTCTGTCTAAAGTAATTGTAACCGGCACTCCATGCATACGAACTATATGGCGGACATACAGGTTTGCATGTCTATCAAAACTCAAGTCATTTCGTACTGCAATAAAGTGAGCCGATTTTGTCAACCTGTCGATCACTACCCAAATCGAATCATTTCCTCTCTGACTCCTCGGTAAACCCGTCACAAAATCCATCGTGATGTGCTCCCATTTCCACTTGGGAATCTCGAGAGGTTGCAGAAGTCCTCCTGGTTTACAATGCTGAACTTTGACTTGCTGACATGTCAAACACTTGGCCACATGCTTGGCGATGTCCGCCTTCATCCCTGACCACCAATAATGTTGACGCGGATTCTGATACATCTTGGTGCTACTAGGATGAATATTGTAACTGCTACGATGCACTTATGATAAGATCTCCTCCCTGAGCTCCACATCATCAGGTACAACCAATCGTCCTCTGAACCTCAATGTTCCATCTTCAGAAATCTGGAAGTCAGCTTTCCTTTTCTCTGTATCCTGTAGGATTTTCTGTACATCTGGATCTGTCTGTTGAAGCGTTTTGATTCCGACCTGCACTTCCGGCTCAATTCTGAGGGTGGCCATGAGATTTGAAAGGTGGCCTACCTCAAATTTGAAGCCCGAATCCCGTGCTCTCTCAAGTAGATTCCACTCCTTAAGTACCAACTGTGCAACTGAAGACTTCCTACTCAGTGCATCGGCGACCTTGTTTGCCTTTCCAGGGTGATACAAAATCTCACAGTCATAGTCTTTCAGAAGCTCCATCCATCGGTGCTGTCTCATATTCAACTCCTTCTGGGAGAACAGGTACTTGAGACTCTGATGGTTAGTGAAGATCTAGAATCTTTCTCCACACAGATAATGCCTCTAAATCTTCAAGGCAAAGATGATTGCTGCGAGTTCTAAGTCATGCGTCAGATAATTCAACTCATGAGTTCTCAACTGACGGGACGCATATGCAACAACCTTACCATGCTGCATCAACACGCAACCCAGTCCTTTAAATGACGCATCACTGTAGATCTCGAATCCTCCTGGACCAGATGGAATAGTAAGCACAGGTGCAGTAGTCAACCTCTGTTTAAGCTCTTGGAAACTACTCTCGCACTTATCTGTCCACAAAAACTTCTCTTCCTTCTTCAGCAGTTTTGTCAACGGCGATGCCAACACTGAAAACCCCTTTACAAACCGTCTATAATACCCGGCTAAACCTAGAAAGCTTCTGATCTCTATCACTGCAGTCGGTCTCAGCCAATTAATTACTGCTTCAATCTTGGCTGGATCCACTGAGATTCCTTCCCCGGATATGACGTGACCTAGGAAAGCCACACGAGTTAGCCAAAACTCGCACTTGCTAAACTTGGCGTACAGCTCATGATCTCTCAAAGTCTGAAGTACCACCCTTAAGTGCCTTTCATGATACTCGGTACTCTTCGAATATACTAGGATGTCGTCGATGAAAACAATCACAAACTGATCCAAGTACTCCTTGAACACACGGTTCATCAGGTCCATGAAAGCAGCTGGGGCGTTCGTCAACCTAAACGGCATCACAGTGAACTCATAGTGACCGTATCGAGTGCGAAACGCCAACTTCGATATGTCTTCCTTCCTGATCCTCAACTGATGATACCCTATCCTCAAGTCGATCTTAGAAAATATCGACGCTCCTTGAAGCTGATCAAACAAATCGTCAATCCTCGGCAACGGATACTTGTTCTTGATTGTCACCTGATTAAGTTGTCGATAATCGATGCATAGGCGCAATGAACCATCCTTCTTCTTCACGAACAGAACTGGTGCTCCCCACGGTGATGCACTAGGACGAACGAATCCCTTATCCAGCAACTCCTGCATCTGCACCTTTAGCTCTTTAAGTTCTGACAAGGCCATCCGGTAAGGAGCTTTGGAGATCGGCTCGGTCCCGGGAGCTAACTCAATCACAAACTCTACCTCCCTTTCTGGTGGCAAACCTGGCAACTCTTTCGGGAACACGTCTGGGAACTCTTGCACCACTGCAATATCTTCTATCTTCAATTCCTCCACTGTTGTATCCACGATAGTCGCCAGGTAACCTTGGCAACTCCTGTCTAGCAAACGGGTCGGGTCGAGCGATGAAATCAAGGAAATCGATGGTCCTCCTCGACTCCCAATAAATTCAAAGCTCTCACCCCCTAACGGGTTAAACTAAATCGCCTTGCGATAACAGTCCAACTTAGCTCGTTGCTTGGTGAGCCAATCCATGCCAATTATCACATCAAAATCATACATGGCCAGGACTACCAAGTCTATCCTCCCCTCTCGCTCACCAATCACTAACTTGCAACCAAGACAACCTACTGAAGCTAACACTTTATTTTTCAACGGCGTAGATATGCTAATCACTAACTCCAACAACTCAGGAATTAATTCTACCAACTTAACATATCTTTTAGATATAAACGAATGGGTAGCTCCAGGATCAAATAAAGCATAAGCAGGTTGGTCGTTCAGCAAGACCGTACCTATGATCACATCAGGCGCATCCTCTGCCTGTCCTCTGGTGATAGCATACGCCCTTCCCTGAGCTGGAGGTTGGGTCAATCCACCCTGCGGCATCATCTGCGGCGCGGCTCCTCTATTCTGACCCGACGGTGGCAGTGGCGGCAACTGATGCTGTCCCATCTGTCTCCTAGGACAAAACCTCGCGATGTGACCCTGCTGGCCACACTCATAACAAGCACCCGTCCTAGGAGGGCACGGGGCTGTACCATGTCGTCTTCCGCATAGACGACACACGCCATTCGGTCTTGGCGCTGGCTTTCCTATCCCACCCTGCCTGTTGGGTGGAACATGGTATCTTCCTCCAGACATCGGCCTCTTCCCAAATCGATTACCTTCCCTGTTCGAATTAAACCGCGACCCATATGTGGCAGCTCTCTCATTCTAGTTCTTCTCAATCAGCTGGGCCCGCCTGTAAATGGCATTATACTCTTTCAGATCTAGTGGCACCACCAAGCTCTTCACCTCCTGTCGGAGCCCATCTCTAAACCTTCGAGCCCGGTCTGCTGGTCTCTGAACTAAATCAGGGGCATACTGTGACAGCTCAGTGAACTTCGCTTCATACTGATCAATCGTTATGGTACCTTGGCGAAGGCGCTGGAACTCTGCCATCTTCACCTCTCTAGCGCACTCAGAAAAGTACTTCTCGTTAAAGACCTCGAGAAAGGCGTTCCACTCTGGAACTACGCCTCCAGGGAACGCTATCCCTTTAGTAGTCTTCCACCAAGTACCTGCAATCCCCTTCAACTGATAGGCTGCCAGAACAACCTTCTCTGTCTCGGTGCACATCAACAGGTCAAAGGCATTCTCCAACTCCTGAACCCATAGTGCTGCAGCTTCGGGATCTCCCACTCCTGTGAACGTCGGCGAATCCAACTTCAGGAACTGCTCCACCAACATATGCATAGGCCTCCTAGTGGCCACGTTCCCAGGTGGAACTTCATCAGGTGCTACCTCAGGCTCAGCAACTGGTGCAGCGGCAAGGGCGGCGGCAGCTGCAGCTGCTTTGGCGGCTTTGGCAGCATTGATAACGGCGGCGGTAGCGGCAGCTGAAGCGGCGGCCTGCTGATCCATCTTGTCACCCATCATCTCCAGCATCTTCATGATCCCAGCAAACCTCGGATCCTCGGGGGTTTCTACCCGGGCATCGACTGAAGGCGATGCTGCACCACTCGCGCTGGCCTCAACCGGCGCTCCCAAGGGCACCACGGGCACCGATTCTCATCGATGGCCCACCCCGAAACACGGGGCCTGTTGCTCTCTTCCTAGCAGCTCTCGGTTCTCGGTCACTCATGCTACAAGCTCAATATAGATACATGTTTGCAAATTTCAATACCACATTAGAATCCGAGTGACCTCACCAACAAGTTAACAAGCAGCTATCAATCACATGCACTAGCAATATTAAAAGTCTTTCCTACCAACTATCCCATGACTCACTTGCTCCTTATCACTACATACACAAACCATGCTCTGATACCACTTGAACGAGGATGTCACGCTCCGAACTCCGAGACACGTGAATATCCCACCATGGTCATACAAATGCGACATTCACAAGTAGTGTCGCCGACCCAATTAATTCATTATGTGCATGCGAAACGTGTTAATTAACCCCTGTCAAAAACTCACGAAATAACAAAGCAAGAAATAATTACAATCACAACCAAACATACTTTCATAAACAAACCACCTCCCAAGGGTTTACATATATACCAAAAAGGGGCCAGCTTACAAAAAGGGATCAATCCACCAAAAAGAATAAACGGTCCTAAGACTACTAGTTGGACTCGCTCTTCAATCCCACTTCAGACTTGACAGTCTCCAAGGGCAGTGATTCCTCCATCTACGGTCTTGAAAAATTTCGGCCCACAACGAGGTGAGACATCGTCTTAGCAAGTTCAACCCCCTAAACCCTTATTAGAAAGAAAATACACCCAGGGTGGCCTAGCCACCTCACACAGAAGATTTACCTCGTCTTAATTCTTTTCCTGCAAGTTAGTACAATTTATATCACACAATCTCAAGTAATGATAAGAATTTAAATAATTGGAACGGCATCACTTTCAAACAAATCACAATCGCACTCATCACACATTCAAATTATTCACTGCCACACAAGGGCATAGCCTACTCGCAATTCAGCTATCTACTGACACTCATGTCAGGCATCGCCTCCCCCCCATGGAGCGTGGCTTCGTCACTACGTCAACGGCATTCCCAAAGGAGCATGGGTCCAGTTGGCCTAGCCTCTACTGCGACCCGAGCCACGTCACTCACTGACGGCAAATCACAAGGAGAACAGGTCCAGTTGCCCTAGCCACTACTGCGACCAGGTCTATCAACCAGCACACGACAAATCATTATAGGCTTCCGGACATTCCACAATTCATTCACATACTTCAATTTCAATAGCAAACCTTAACAATCGAATTTCTGCATCAAAATCCAACACTTTGGTTTTTCTGACTAAAAACCCTATTTATCACAATCAACACTCAATTTGCCACATCTATTCAGCAAATTTAAATTCTAAATGCACAGCAACGATCAACATGAAATTCTAAGCCATTGGGGTCAAAAATAATTTTTCGAGTTTTTTTTTTTTTAATAATAATAATAATCAATACTCAATTTGCCACATACATTCATCAAATTCAAATTCTAAGAGCACGGCGACGATCGGCACGAAATTCTAAGCAATTGGGGTAAAAAATAATTTTTCGAGTTTTTTTATAAATAATAATATTTTAATGATTTTCGGAATATAATATATTATTCCATTTTCCAGAATTCCGAAACATAAAATATAAATAAAAAATAAAACCATTTAAGTCACATCAAGGCTTATATTAAATAAACCTACTTAACCTTAAACTAAACATACTTAAAACTAATTAAATCTCTTAATCCAAATCACACTTAAATAAACTAAACTAACTACCTAAACACAATTAACTTAGGCTAAGCACACTTAGGCCATCATAAACCCTCTAATCAAGATTTAGTGAGCTAAACTCACTAGATTAGCAAGCCGAGCGCGCCAAAACGACGGGGTCGACGCAGGGATCAACTTTCCTCAAGGCGGGCCGAGCAACCGGGGTCGGGAAGCCGGCCAAAAAGGGCCCCGAACTTCCAGATTTGGGCTGGAAGTTCAGCCCTCAACCATGGCCGACCGGAGGAGGAAAGGGGCGGCTCGGGCGCGGATTCGGCAGAGGAGGGCGGCGGCGAGCTGGCGGCTGGCCTCGGCGAGCCTCCGGTGAGGTGGAGCGGCGAAGGGGGCGAACGGAGGGGCAGCGCGACGGCGGGCGGTTTAAGCAGCAAAGAGCAGAAAAAAAAAAATGGAGGAGGAAGCCAATGGGGAAAAAGAAGAAGAAAGAGGAAGGAGAGAGAGAAGGGGGACCATTTTTTTTTTTTTTTTTTAAACCAACCAAAAATGGCCCACATGACCTAAGATGACATCATCTTCCACTAACGTCAACCTCCCATAACCTTAGTCCAATAGGTTCAATTTCATTTTTCGCCGAGGCATAAAATCTCGTACCTTAAATTTCTCAATTCCAATCAATTCTCGTCCAATTGAGCCCAATTAAAATCCATAAAATTAATACATGATCCTTATAAGGTATGTGACACCCCAGGACTTCCAATTTCTTAATTCAGTCACAACTTCACGGTTAATTTCATTCTGGCACGATATTAGCGCGTCCTGACTTACCGGTTAGCTTTTAGAAAATTTTATGCATTCGACTTGTGGTTGATAAATCTCAAGCCACAATGTACGTCTTTGACACATTAGCGACCATCGGTTGTCGTGAAAATCTCAAGGTTTCAAATACGGACACAGGGGACCCAATCGACATAAAAGTCGATCCAGTGCCGACCGACAAGAATAGTGTGATCAGGTGGAATCACCCACACTCGATCACATGCCTCTATCGAGCCGACCTATCTCCGACTTCTAATCGATTTTTAACTGTGCCATAATGACCCTTGCAGATTAGCTCGGTCGAAATGTCGTTTCCTGGTCAAATTCTCGAGTCTGATGCATTAGAATTTCTTACCGGCTTCACCTGATAGACTGGTTTTCACATGAGTGGTCAACTCAAGGAAATGAACTATATACGTGCAGATGAAATGCCCGTCTCAATTTACTAAAAACTAAAATTGGAAAAATCGGGATGTCACACCTTGGTGACAGAATCCTTCATGTGACTATACAAATCAGGCATACAAGCAACCGATTTTATCTTTCATATTAGTCTAAGGGCTCGCTTGGTTCGGCTTTTGGGGAATGCATTTGCAGAAATGCAAATACCTTTGGGTGAAAAGGGTTTTCCGAAATGCAAATGTCGTTTGGTAAAATTTGCATTGAGAAACAACTTTGGCCAAAATACTGTTCGGTAAAATTTGCATTTCTAATTAATTTTTATTAAATTAAAAAAAAAAAAAAAATATGTTTATATTTTTTTTTTTTTGAAGTCCGGCCACTGGACCGCCGAATTCGCTAATTTGAACCGCCTGAATAAAAATATGTTTATATTTTTTATATAAACATATTTTTATATAAAAATATAAATATATAAACATAAAATATATATAAAAATAGATATGTTTATATAAATATATATTTATATAAAAACAATCGGAGAAAAAATAGATATGTTTATATTTATAAATATATATATTTGTTTATTAAACATAAAATATAAAAAAATAGATATGTTTATATTTTTTATCTAAAAAAATAAACATAAAATAGATTTTTATATTTTTATATAAAATATAAACATATTTATTTTTATTTTTATTTTTATTTAGGCGGCCGATCGACTTCTCCACCGGAGAGATGAACAATACCGGAAGTTGCATTCCGAAGATGCAACTTTTCAAAAGACCTCAAGAGCTGTATTGGGCTAAAGGCTCTTAGAGCCACTTGGAGATGCAATTGCATCTCGCCAAAGTTGCGCAAAAAAACGAACCAAACACCTTTGCATTTGGCCAAGGGACTTTAGAGTCTAAATGAGCATTCCAAATGCTGAACCAAACAAGGCCTAAGTATGAACACCCTAAGGGCATGCCAAGCAATGTGTAACTCATGGCCTATTGTAAATGCACTAATAAAGTCTGTCAAGCATGAAACTAGAATCGTGGCTTGACCCATGACGTTCAAGTATCAGCCTAGGTCAAATCCTAACCAAGAGAGTGATCTAGCTAGACGTACTTCCACACACGTCCAAGAACTAATGTTGTTCTAGATTCGGAGACTCGATGTGAATTCAAGCATCAACCATGACCTATAGACTTCTATATGTGAAGACCACATCATATAACACTCATACAACCGTCCATAACAATCAAACATGAAGATTAAACCTAAGTAACAATAATAAACGGTCCACAAGCAACAATCACGACAATATATCCAACCCAAGCAATAACCTAAACCTAAACAAACCATACTTACGAATCATGCCAATTCTAGCAACCTCGACAATCACAAACTCATTCTTTGCTCATTTCCCAGCCTTATAGTAGAAGCATATCATGATCAAATCATACAAAATTAATCACATGAGTTCCTCAACCTAGGATCTCTCTAACAACTTTAGAAATGGATCTAAATCTGAGTTGCATAACGCAACGGCTTAGCTGACGTTTAGGAAATCTAGTTACTACAACTGAGAGGAAATAAGGGGTAGTCGGTGGTGGCTAGAGGACGGTGAACGAGTGGCGACTCAACATCACAATGCGAGGACGACAACTGCTGCAGTTGGCAAATGGTGGATGGGCGTGTAACTGGGACAATTGGTGGACGGGCGAACGGCAGCAACCAGGCAAGAGGACAATACGGCGGGAGGCGAATGAGCAACGATAGAAAGAGAGGGAAAGGAAGAGAAAAAAGAAAGAGAGGAGAGGAAGGGAGGGGTTGGCCAAGTGAGAGGGTGAGGGAGAGAGAAGAAGAAGAAGACGACTTAAGGAAGAAGGAGAAGCCTTGAAGAGAAAAGAGGTCATTCATATTTAATGCACCATTCATTATTGTCTTTTATTCATGATGGCTTCAAGCTTGGAGGACATTGAAATTCCAGCCTTTTGTCTTGCCAAGATCATCATCCAAGATCAAGGGTAAAAAAAATGGTCCATTCTTCCTTGTCTACCCAAAAGTGGCTCCTACACCCCTTTGAATGGCCTCTCAAAATTTGTATCATCTCAATTTAAATCTCAATATGCTAAATTGGTCTCACCAATAGTCCATTAAAGTCTATATGCTCAAATTAGCACATTTCTTTAATTTATACACTAATGGGTTCATTAAAATCATTTCAATTGGAAACAAATGCACTGATAACATCTACAATCGATACCCGTAATCAGATCAGGGTTTGTTGCTAAGTTTTGATCGGAAACGGCTTTAACGCGACCTATGAAAATTTAGGCGGCATTGGCAGAACTCACTTGACTAGACCCGAACTGAGTTCGACGCCTATCTAGGGTTTCACATGTGACTTTTAGTTAAGCTTGGTCAATTCATGAACGACCCTCGGTTGTCATGTAATCGAGTAGGATCAATCAACCTGCCTTGATTCACAGTCGTCCGAGATTGGATTAGGGTCATTCATGAATAGTACATCGATCGTGTGGCGTCACCCGCAACCAGTGTATACTCGAGCTGAATCAATCTATATCTATCCATTGACCGAGTCATGACGACACATAATCATCCAAAGTGATCCTTATGGTCGAATGGTCCTTTCATGATCGAATGTTCTAGGATATTGCAACCCTAATTCTAAATCGCCTTACCCTTAATTAGCTAGTTGGCTCGAGAACAATCCTTTGGATCGAGTCATAACCTATCCTTGTTATTAACGTACCGATCCTTAGTCCATTCCTCATAGTCTAGATAGGTGTTTGAATTGACAATGTCACAAGAGGTGTCCCTAGTGAGTATGCGTAAAACCCTACCTCTCTCTCTCTATCTTCTTCTTTTTTGAGTATGCGTAAAACCCTACCTCTCTCTCTCTCTCTCTCTCTCTCTCTCTCTCTCTCTCTCTCTCTCTCTCTCTCTCTCTCTCTCTCTCTCTCTCTCTTCTTCTTCTTCTTCTTCTTCTTCTCCTCCTCCTCCTCCTCCTCCTTCTTCTTTCTTTCTTTCTTTCTTTATTTCTTTTCTTGGCCAAGTGTCCCCTCTCGATCACACTTTTTCCCTTTTTAAAGAGCTAAATGTCCATTTGTTTTTGAGAAATGATTAGATGACAATTTTTAATCTATCATAAGAATAACAGTCTGTTCTAAATCACAAAAAATTAAATAACAAATAACTATAAATTGTTGTGGAGTCCACTCTTTTAAAAATTTGTGGCTCACAAGTTGTTATACTCATAATAGCTTAAAGACTATTATGCTAGCAAAACCCTTTATCTTTTTTTTTTCTTTTTTTTTTTAATTCGGGCCATACTCTTGACAAGTCAAAATATTATAGAAATAGGCCAGTATATAGCCCAAATACCACTCGAGTTTTTCATCTGGAGGATTTTTGTTTCCCACGTCTTTAGAAGTTAAATGGTTCTTGGAGAAAGGAAGATGTAGTGTTCTGGAGTAAGCAGAGAAACATAAATTTGGTCAATAGAATTGCTGTATATTTGGGATTTAAAATTTGTGGAAAGATTGTACCCTTATCTATCTAAAGTTCAATTAAATAATATGCCAGACCCTTGCTGTGGCTGAATGTTTAGATATTCAAATGCAGGGAAGCCACTGTTGGCTACTAAAGAGATAGGAGATCCTGGGAGATGCAAAATCTGTGGTGGCCCAAGACAATTTGAGATGCAGTTTATTCCACCGTTGTTATGTTTTCTGCATGAAGCTGCTGATGATTCTCAGAAAGATGCACTGGAGAATTGGAACTGTATGGCAGCAATTTTAAATCATTCCAAGGTACAAACAACCTCCTCATATTGTTGTGCATGGATGCCGTTTTTCTGGATGTTGTTTTGTAAGCGCAATGACTTAGAGTGGTGGCGGTCGGTGAAACTTCTAGTGATAGATTTCGGTTCTACACTCTTTCCTAGAATCCGGTCTATAAGGAAAAAAAAAAAAAATACGTTGGGGGATTCACGATTTTCCTTAAAAAAGAAACATCCTCTTTTCTACATTCGCTAGTTTGGTTGGGTGAGCTTTGTGGATTTCTTTTGGTTTTGGATTTTTTCGTGGAACCCAAAAGGTTCATTACCTTGATGACACCGCATGTATTGTTCGCTATCACTATTTTTATTATAAGGCTAGTTGCTCTTAGGAAACACCTGCTTTTAAGTCTTCAGTTCAAAAAGGCTTGGCCCTCCTCATTTTGATTTTTTGTTACATACTGCTTTAGTAAGGATATATAACTAAGTCCTATGAGCATAATCACTTTTGCAAGTTTTTGTGTACTCATTACACTCATGTATAAAATGTGTGTGTACATATATAATTGTTGCTCGTTGCATTCCTCGAAACTGGTATGACTCGCAAAACGAAGGTTTAGAAGTGGGGACTAGATTGTTGCTGAGGAAGCTGTGTTAGTACAAAGCACGAAATCATTGAAGGAAGCCGTAATTGATTATATATTGTGGCATCCCAAAATTCAGGGCAACCTCTAGATGTTTAAAAGTCTAAGATAGGTAATGAAAATTTGCCTTTGGTTTATGCCTTAACTATTGACTTACTTTTAAGGCCGAGTGCTGTGCATCTTGTGTTCACGAGGTATTAAAAATTATTAGTATAGGAAGATTTGATAAGGAAAAATTATATTTTTGGCCATGAGGGTTATGGATTGGAATTTATCTAGATGGTCACAAAGTTTTGGTGATTTATATTTCAATTAGGTGTTGTTAAAATTAAGGATTAGGTAAATTAATAGGATGAGGATGGGCTGGACAATTGAAAGCCCAAAACCAGCCCATTGCCTCACCCCCTTTTCGCGACCGGCCCACAAGGCCCAATAGGGCTGTCGACCAAGGGACCGGATGGAGGGGGAAGGGGGCCGGCCCATGAAAGGCCCCTTTTCTTTTTGCATGCCATTTTACAAGTGGCATCGGAGGCTTACCAAGTGTATCCATGCATGTTAAGTAATGATTACATGCTAATCATTCTAGGGAGGAAGGGGAAATTCGAAAAAGAAAAGGGGAAGGGGCTGTCGTCCGTGAGGGTGAGTGAGAGAGAGAGAGATTTCGAGAGAAAGAGAGGAACTGAGAGAGGAGGAAGGAGCCGCTCGCCGCCCGTCATCCGTCCGTCCGCTCGTCCATCGCCGTCCGTGTGCCGTCATTTGTTCGATTTTGGAGGCAAGTTAGGATCCATTTTCTACTCTTGCATGTGTGTCTTGCATGTGTGTTTGGAATGGTGTCGAATTTTTGGGCAATTAGGAGTGAGAAACCGTAGCTAGTGTGTTTTGTTTTTGAGATAGCTTGCTGTTTTCGTGTATACCGCCTGACCCAGAAACTTGTAGAGGCTTGCATGCGTGTTTCGAGTTGGATTTTGACTTCAACTCCTTCATGAAAGTTGTAGACAACATCTCAAAGTATAACATAATAAAATTTGGGACAAAACGGTTGAGTTTTAAAGGGAAAAAGCCTCCTCCTACGAAGACACTAGATCTGGAACTGCTTTGCTGACCTTTTGGTAGTTTTGTGGGTTGCATGTTGCTTTTTACCGACAATTACTCTTTGACTTCTTCATGAAACTTGTAGAGAACATCCTAAATACTAACATACTCAAATTTGAGGTAAAATGAGCAAGTTTAGCCTAGTGAATCGACTTTCTCTTGAAAATGGTAAATCTGGAAATACGGTACTGGACACCCGAGACTTCTTGGACCCATATGGTGACTATTATTTGGAGATTTCACTTATATCCCTTAATGAAAGTTGTAGGGGACCTCTTCATGCAAAACATATCAAAATTTCAGAGGAAACGAAGAAGGATAAGTAGGTAAAAACTCGATATTTCGGAGAAAGGTATACTGGACGTTTCGGTGCTAGAGCCAGGAGCTTCGGACGTCTGTAGAAAATTATCTAGAACGAATATGGCCTAGATGTCTTCATAAAAATATACTTTAGGGTCTTGAATATAACCTGGTAAATTTTCATAATTTTCGGAGGTCATCCGGGTATTTTAATCGAAATATTTCAAGAACTGCGCAATCTGATCTTAACCGAAATTACATGCTGTATTTGTATGAATTATATTTTCTTGTGTGAAACTCTTTTGGGCATGTGTTCTTCATGAAATTGTTACCTTGTTGTCTTGTCTATCGCATGTCCTGATTTTATGATTTTTGAGAATCATATTGATTTTTAGTTTAAATGTTTTCTAAAATGGTACAAGCTGGAATTTAGTAAACTTCAAAAAGGCATGATATATGGACTATTCTAAATTGTATGGACTCCATGTATTGTACTGTTATGAATAATGGTATCTTGCTGCATGTATGATGATGATTGGAAATGCATATATGAATAAAAGGATGAAAATGATCTTGATTGCCATCACATCACATGCCATGTTAAAATTGAATTATAATTGAAGATGTGAATTAAGATAAGTGAGAAGGCCGTCGGAGGTGTGAGCCGACGATGCCCCGGGAGTGTTGGGATGTCTGGCTAGAAGGGTATGGCCGGTTGCCCGATGGCCTTAAATGGCCGGATGCTGGAGGGTCCTCGGGAGTTTCGAGATGCCCGAAGAGTGGGGGAGCTGGAAGCTCGGCAGGTATTGTGCCGAGGGATGCCTCGTGATGCCAGTTGGGGTATGAGATGCCTGGCAGGTATTGTGCCGGATGCCTAGCAGGTATTGTGCCGGATGGTTCTCGCGATGCTAGGTGGGGTGCGAGTGATAAATGTGGGATGCAAACATTGGTCCTGGGAAAGAGAAATGTGGCGGTCCAAAATGAAAGAATGAAATTGGGAAATTGGAATTGAATTATCCATGATGGTATATGTACGACATGATGATGATGAGTGCATGGATGCATGATGATGGTGAGTGCATGGATGTATATGCACCTATGGCATGATGGCACATGTGATATGATGATGATGAGTGCATGGATGCATGATGATGGTGAGTGCATGGATGTATGTGCACCTATGGCATGATGGCACATGTGATATGATGATGATGAGTGCATGAATGCATAATGATGGTGATGACTATATGATGATGTATGTACGTGAGATATGATGACATGTGCTTGATATCAAGGTAAATTGTGCATGGATACTTGAATGACATGTGTTATGCTATGATTGTGATGATTGTATTGTATGATGCATTGAGTGGTTTATTGGTCCTTTACCTGCTGAGTGGTTGTGCTCACCCCTTCGGGGACCAACATTTCAGATAAGAAAGATGTCGCTCCCTGCTGTCACGCGGGGCGTCTTTTACGGCCTTCCTTCGGATGTGGAGGTTGAGTGCATGGAGATCGACTGTCCCACCATCCCTGGTCTTACGTTTATTCGGGTTCGCGCACTAGTGATGTATCATGTAGGCCTAGCTGAGGGCCTTGTCATTCAGGAGTTTATATCGGTTCACGTTCGTCGAGATGGGGTGATGCGAGGGATGTTGCCGCCGCCATCACCTGATGCACCGGGATGGGTGTGACGGTCAGTTCGTGAAGAGTAGGAGCTGCAACTTTTTTTGGGAAATAGCCGACATTGGTTGATGGGGGATCTTACACGATAGACATAGTGGGTTGAGTGTTTCTTTTTGGGGTTATGGCCGAGTGTAGCTAAAAGTCTTGGCCTTTCTTTTGATGTACCGACCCGAGAAAATCCATCATGAAAATATGTAAATAAAAGTGTCTTGGCTTTATCTTTTCTTATGATGTTTAGTGGTGTGCAATTGTATCATGGTTGTTGAAAGGGGGAATTAGTAAGACTCGATTATGCTTCCGCTAATGAGTCGCGCTAGGACCGTTTTCAAAAAAAAAAAAAAATGCCTAGGAACTAAGGTACTTCTTTGGTAAGATGTGGTGACCTTGGGCGCTTAGGGGTGCCACATATATCTCATTACATGGCCTTGCCATCGTGTGGCCCCTTTTCTTGTAGTCCAAATCAGAAGAATTGATTTTTGCAACACTAAAGCCTTTAAATGCTCATTGGGTAAGTTCCGGGATCTCTCTGGTATGGAGCTCTTGATAGTGGTATCATAGAAGTGAATAGAAAGATTTGATTAAAGAGAAGATTGTGGTGGCCATCCTAAAAATTCTTAGGAGATGATTTGAGAGATAAATGTGAACTACACTTGATATTATTACAATGTTGGAGAGAGTTCTTTTGCTCATATTTGGGTGCAAAAATATCTTTTGAAAGCTTATTTTTTACTGGTCCTGTAATAAATTTTGCGAGGAGACATCAAAGTGTGCCCCAAGCATATACAAGGATATATTACAGTTGCATGTTTCATCCCTATTGTGATTGATCTTTACCACAAATTTCTCCGACAAAGAAAGAAATGAAGGCTCATGTTTGCTGCATGACTTGTTAAAGCTGTAACTTCTAGTGCATATATAAATAACAGTACACGACAGGAAACGTAAAAACAAGCGGTAGATATATAATGGGATATGTTCTGCATACATAGATACACAGTTTCTAGCCATAACATTCCTTGTCATTTGTCCACTTAAAGCCTTCGCCTAGCGAGCTTCACCTTCAATCCATGTTTCATGTGAAATGCGACAGAATTTGAAGGTCTCACAGGGTGATCTTCCACAACATGAACCTCGTAGTTATGTATTACAGTGGCTGCGACCATTTTTATCTGAGTGAAGGCCACATCTTTTCCCAAACAAGTTCGTGGTCCAGCACCAAATGCAATGAACTTGTAAGAGGGCTGGTGCCTAATTCCTCCTCTCTCCGAAATCCACCTCTCCGGTCTAAATTCCAAACAATCCTCTCCCCATATTGATTTCATCCTCCCCATTGCATACATAAGGACGAGTATCTTTGTGCTGGGATCAATCTTGTGTCCACTAGGAAGGACATCGGGCTTTGTAGGGCACCTGTATTGAAATGGAACCGATGGGTACAGCCTCAAAGATTCGCACAATGCGCCATGTAAATAAACCATCTTGTGCATATGCTCACTAATATTGAAAACCCTAAGATTTTGTTCTTCCTTCGGGATTACAGATCTTATCTCCTCTCTGATTCTCATTTCAACAGACGGGTTCGTGGAAAGAGCCCAGAAAAACCATGTGAGAGTTGAACCGGTAGTTTCTATCCCCGCACTCATGAAATTCAAAATCATGTCCCTAAGGAACTTGTCATTGCATTCTAAAGCGCCCAATGTCTCATTTTCCACCATATACGATGTCAATAAATCTGCACCATTCTCATCTCCCTTCACTTTGCTGGTTCCTTCTCTCAGTTCAACTCTCTTCATCGCTATGTAATTCCCTAGAATTTGGTCTATATCTTCCCAATCTCTTCTCAGTTTCTCCTCCACTCCAATCCCCAACAACCTCTGCAGAGTACCGAACCACTTGGGGTACAAGTGGCGATAGAAAATCACCTCCTAGGCCTCACCCATTGCCATGGAAAGTGGGACTTCTGGGAATTCAAAGGACAAGCTGCCAGGGTCGAACCCCATGACGAATCTGCAAGCAGAATCAAAGGTGAACCTCCGAAACAAATCCTGCAAGTCCACCGTAACACCTCTCTGAGACAATTCGTCGAGCACTCTGAGCAGACCATTCTCCACCTTGTCCCTAATGGTCGGCGACAAGAACCGATGGAACCGTTGGTCTTTCATAAACACCTGAGTGACCCTTCTCTGCGTACTCCACAGATTGGAGTTGGAGTTGAAGATTCCGTCACCCAAAATGTCAAACACCCTCTTGAACTCGGGCCCTTTCGGGAAGTTCCCAAAGTTGGCGCTCATGATGTAGTGGACGTTGGCTGGATCAGCAGTGACCAGCATGTCCATGCCAGAAAATCAGTGGAACCGGAAGAAGAAGTTGCCGCGGCTCCGCTCGAGAACGCCAGTGGCCCAGTCGTGAACATGGCTCAGGTTGAGGAAGAGCGCCGGTAGCATCCCCACGAGCGGCCAGTTCCTGGGGAACCCATCATCGCTTTTGCTGAGGAGACGAAGGACCGCAAAGCAAATCCCGGCCAAGAATATCTCCAAGAAACCTATCAATGCCATTGAAGCTTCCCACTCTCTCTCTCTCTTGCTCGGTGAGAAGGTTTTGGAAGTGTTGGGAATTTCCGATTCCGAGAAAGCGGATTCGACACTAAATCGAACCCCTAAACTAATGCAGAAGACGAGCCCGGGAAAAATTACATGTATCACCGATCAAAGGCACACCACGAGTTCGAGCGTACCTTGTATTCACAGACTAAATACCGACGATGCGATTCGAGGAGGAAACTGGATACTGTTCTTCAAAATCAAATTATATTCTTCGCTTAGGGAGAGAAGCGATATGCAAGTGACGTTGTTCTTCAAAGAATGTTGTTACGTTCGTTTTTTAGGAGAGTAAGAGGAGAAAAAGAAACAACGTACGTAACCTTAAAAATTACGTTCCTTTTTCTTTTTATATTTTCCCTCGAAGCGTCTTCTCCAAACGACGCGACTCCTCAACGTAACATCCCTTCCAAAAGGCACAACCTATCGTATCTAAACAATGCAACTTTCACATCGCACATTTTCCTCCATGGGCCCTCAATTCACGGGCCGGGCCCTAATGGGCTAACTCAGGCCCATCATAACTAAAACCATCAGGAAGTCTAGTAATCTATAGAAGAGAGGAGGAGAGATGACACCGACGGTGGGTGGCGGGAGGTCGACTGGCATTGAAAGTGCAAGGACGATTTATGTCTCGAAAATTGCTTTCAAATAAGTGATATTAAATGTGAGTACATCTCCAAAATGTTTATATGCATTTCTTGATCGTGCGTCGGCTCAAAAGATATCATACAGTCTCTTTGCTCATCATCCAAATCAAGCACATAATAAAACTTGGAATTTTTCAACTACATGATTAAAAAATAATTGAAAAGTACTTGCCTATCTGCTTCTTGCAAATTTCAGCCTTTTTGTACTTTGCAACATGATTTCTAAAATCTTTTTTTTTCAAAATTTAAATTCTCATGTCCTCATTCTTTAACTTTTGCTATTTTCCACTTCTAAGGCTGACAACCACAGATTTTTCTCGGTCTTGACAACAACATTTAATTTTTGGGATACCATCCCAAAAAGGAGGCCCTTGATTAAATGTTGTTGCCAAAGCGTGAAGATATGATCAAGGAGTATCCCAAAAAAGAGGCCCATGCTATTGCAGAGAGTGAAGATAATTCAACAAAAAGAAGACAAGCTTGTGTGTCCCACTAATTAATGTCGAATTTTGTGAAGTTCTAGACCACACGATGTTCACTTGAATATCATAACATTTTTCTATCACTTAACTATCATAACTTTAAAAAAAAAAAACATTTTGAGTGCTATAATTTTGAATTGATCACTAAGCATTGTAACTTTTAAAATATGTTCATCCAAGTGTAAAAAATTTGACATGACATGGCACCTGCAGAGAACGTCTTTAAAAAATTGTAACCTTCAAGTTATTAATTGAAAAGTTATATAACCTTCAAGTGATTGGAAAAAAAAAGTAATGGCATCAAGTGAGCACTGTACATAAGTTATGACACTCGAGGAATAGAAAAAAAAATTATGGCACTTAAGTGAGTGGCATATGAAAGTTAAGACGCTTATAGTGTACTTTTCCCTTGTAGGTTCAAACCAAATCAAAGAGGCAATTGAACTTCGTTTATTTGGTCGGACTCACTTTGGATCATGTTTAATCAACGAACTCAAACTCGAGATACAATTTTTAACTAGACACGCGTTAATTCATAAGTGGACATGAGTAAAAAAGAAATTCATGCGACATTAGCCAACCGGTGAATATTTCCTTTTGTCGATAGCATCAGAAAGGCAAGCCAAAAAAAAAAAAAAAAGGAATAAAACTTAGCTGACCATCCTTTGTAAAATGACAGAGTGACAGTCAAATACGGGCCATGAGCAATTTTTGAGGAAACCATGGACTTCCTCAAATTGAGAAACAAATCAAAGAAATTATATTCACGCGATAAGAACGGCAAACGTCGCCTGGGTCACGAGATCTCAGGTAGCGCCACTTGGGTTGCTTTACCTCAAGTGACCGCTGCTTGGGTTGTGCAACCTAAGGCGTCACCTGAGGTCCCGTGACCACAGGCAAGGCTGCCCTGCGGCTAGTGGCCAAACGCGATTGGTTGGCAGCTAAGTTCTATTGGATTAATTTTAATTCTTTTTTAATTTTTTTAATAAAAATCCTTTTTAAATGTAAGTTTTATCAAACGGTATGTAAGCCAAAGCTATTTTTCAATGCACTTTAAAATTACAATTTGCCATACATTATAGCAATTTAGAAAATTCATTTAGCCCAAAGGTATTTGCATTTTCTCAAAGTCATTTCTCCAAAGTCATACCAAACAGGGCCTACATAGGTTTCGTTTGGTTCAGCTTTGGGGAAATGACATTGAGAAAATGCAAATACCTTTAGGCAAAATGGATTTTCCAAAATACTATCGTGTTTGGCAAATTATAATTCTAAAGTGCATTGGAAGATAGTTTTGGCTTAAATACCGTTTGGTAAAACTCACACTTGCAAATGGATTTTATTTAAAAAAATTAAAATCAAAATTAATCTGATAGAGTTCAGCTGTTGGCCAATCGCCAATGGCTAGATCTGGTCGCGGAATTGCCTCGCAGCAACCTCAAGTGACGCCCTAAGTTGCACAACCTAGGTGGCGGTTGCCTAAGGTCGAGCGACCCAGGCGGCATCGCCTAAGGTTGCACGACATTGTGCGATGACATGGGTCACATGACCTAGGCAATCCCGAGATGTGCAACCCCTAGGCAATGGTTGTCAAGGACGAGCGATTCCTCAGGCAGCAGTCACAGTTCTTATTGTTTAAATATTATTACTTTGATTTGTTTCTCAATTTGAGCTTGCAATAAAGAATTATGCAACTCTCAAAAAAGAAATACGAAAAATAGAATAAAAAAGAAACCGTTTGAGGAAGTCCACGATTTCCTCAAAATTTGCTTGTGGCCTATGTTTGACTGTCAATCCGTCATTTTAGGGAGACGGTCAGCTAAGCTATGTTGTTTTTTTCTTTTTTTCGGCTTGCCTTTCTAATGGGACCGGTAGAAGAATATATTCACGGGTTGGCTAATGTGGCGTGAATTTCCTTTTAACTCTTGTCCACTTGTGAATTAATAATGCATGTCCTATATATCTCGAGTTTGAGTCCGTTGATTAAACACGATCCAAAGTGAGTCCGGCCAAATAGACAAAGTTCAACTGCCTCGTTGATTTTGTTTGAACCTATAAGGAAAAAGGATACTATAAGTGCTGTAACTTTCATATGCCCCTCACTTGAGTGCCATTATTTGTTTTCAATTCCTTGAGTGTCATAACTTATAAACAACGCTCATTTGATGCCATTACTTTATTTTTTTATTTTTTTTGCGATCACTTGAAGGTTATAATTTTTCAATTAATCACTTGATGACCATGACTTTTTAAAAACGTTCACCACAAGTGCTATGTCATGTCGGATTGGAAGAACATTTTTTAAAAGTTATAGTAGTTAGTGATCAATTCAAAATTATAGCACTCAAATAGATGTTTTTTTTAAAAGTTATGATAATTAAGTGGTCAAAAAATAGTTATGATATTTAAGTGAACATCGTGTGGTCGAGAACTTCACAAAATTGGGCATTAATTAATGGGACACACAAGGTCGTCTTCTTTTTGTTGAATTATCTACATGCTCTGCAACAACATTGATGAAGGGCCTCCATTTTAGCATTATATCAATACAAAGGTGGGGCTTGTGATAGAGTATACATATACAGAGCTCGCTGGAAGCTCTTATGACCACAGGAAGAAGATAGAAAACAAAATATAATAAAAATAATTTGTGTCTGGCACTCTGTTAATCTCTTTTATTTTCTTCAGTTGTCCAATCGGGGAGGACACTCTCTTTATTGCGCGTACGTTGTAAGATTTGTGCTATAGGCAGTTGGCATTGTGGGTAATTCTAGGGTTGGGAAATATCCGAGTGTGTAAGTGTGATTGTAATTGTGTATTCTCTTTTTAATTAACGGATTATTAACAATTGTTCTCCCCATGAATGTAAGTTTCGACATTTGGACCAAACCACGAAATTACCTCCTGTCATTTATCATTCATCATTTTAATTTTCTCTGAAAATTTAGTGTCCCAATACATTTACAATGATCTGTTTTGTTTTTATAATAATTGGTATCAGAGTTAAGACTTTATAATTATGTCTGGAACGAAATTTGAAGTCGAGAATTTTAACAAAAGCAACAACTTTGAACTGTGGAGCATCAAGATGGAGACGCTATTAATAACTTTAGGTTTGCCAAGGCATTAGAGAGCAAGGATAAGTTGCTTGAAACAAATGAAAGATGTTGAAAAGGATGAGCTAATGAGGATGGCAATGAGTATAATTTTGTTAAATCTATCAAATGAGATGTTAATAGAGGTGGCTAAGAAAAAGGATGCCGCAGCGTTGTGGGCAAAACTTCATATTCTTTATACAATGAAAAGTTTGAACAATTGATTATAGATGCTAAAGAGAATTTGTTTTCATTTTGTTATGTTAAATGTACATCCATCAATGCCCACCTAAATGAGTTTAACAAACTCATGATAGAGTTGAAGAATGTTGAGGAAATCCTGGACAATGGAAAACAAGGCATGATGTTGTTAGCGTTTCTACTGAAGTCATGAGAGCACTTTATTGACTCACTATTACAAGGCTGCACTACAATTACCTCTCTTGAGATAAAATCCGTCCTACTCCCTAATGAGTGGTAGAGAAAATTACCATATGATAGTTCGACGCAAGATGTAGCATGTGGACTAACGATGCAAGGTAGAGATCAACATCAAGGACCTAGTAGCAAAGCTAAAAGTAGATCAAAATCACAACACAAAAAATCTAAGGGTTGCATGAAGTATTTTGAGTGTCACAAAAAGGGGCATATAAGATTGTCCGAAGCTGAGAAATAAGGGTGGCGGGCAAAATGTCACAAGTAGTGTGGCAAACATTGTTGAGAATAGTACCAATGATGTCAAGGCCATCCTACATGTGACTATTAGTTCGTTAGGAGATAAATGGATGATAGCAAGCAGTTGATATATACTCGTATATGTTTGGTATAAACGGATTCGCAGTTTCTACCTATGATGTTCCCCATCATGTGTCCACTTATAGCCTTCCCTTAGTGAGCTTCACCGTCAATCCATGTTTCATGTGAAGTATGATATAATTAGAAGGTCTTATAGGGTGACCTTCCACCACTTGAACCTCGTTGTTAAGTATTACAGCGGCTGCGACTGTTTCATCTACCTGAAAGCAACTTCTTTTCCCCAACAAGTTCTTGGCCCCGCATTAAATGCCAATAACTTGTCCAACGGCACATGCCTAATTCCTCGTCTCTACGAAATCCACCTCTCCGGTCTCAATTCCAAGCGATTCTCTCCTCATGCTGAGTTCAACCTCCCCATTGCATACAAATGAAACCGTATGTCCTCTTTCAGAAAGTCCAGTGATGTATAAGTCGGCGACATGACACGAACAATGGATGATAAGTAGGCAAACCATGGGTGGGCCCGATCTGGCCTATTTTGTAATTTTTTTTTCTTTTTTTGGGAGGGGGGGGGTGGGGGAGGAGGTCACAAAACGCATTTTATAGTTCAGGTAGACAAAAATACATAATAAATGTGCAAGCTGCATGAGCCTTCTGTTAGGACTAGAATTAGCACCTAGAGTGGGGTGAATAGGTGATTAAAGCAATTTTAACAATTTAATCCAAATAAGAGATTAATGAATTAAACCAACAAACACTGCAAATGAAAGTAATTAAAGATAAAAGATTAAGGATAGAGAATCAAGACTCCAGATTTATAGTGGTTCGGCTTAGACCAAGCCTACGTCCACTCTCCCGCACGGACAGCCCCTTCCGGCCGGATTTCACTAAGAATCAAAAAGAGTGATTACAGTCTCACGCTCTTGAGTCCACAGTGTAGAAGCTCTACTACACTTTCTCAAGATCTCACTACAATATGATCTCTCTTTTGATTACATATAACGCTCGAAGAATAAGATCGCAAAATAGAAAAGGAGATTCAGACTTTGAAATTCTTCTATCCGGCACCCTTCAACAACTGGAGCATCTCTCTTATATACTTCTTCATACCTTCAATACCGTTGGCACATTCCAAAGAAGTTCTTCCAATCAACCCGTTGGACGAGAATCAATTAGAGATCTCGAGCTCTTTAAGGTAAGTGTTGATAGCCCATCAATCCCGCTCGCCCATACAATCGGGATCTTGGTTTCCATAAGTAGATCATTCCAAATATAAGTTGCGAAATTTTTAGAGAATCTATACATATTCGAATACGAAAGTAAGATCTTCTAGTGTCTTTGAATCCAAAGTAGAAAGATATTCTCTAGCCGTTAGAATAAAGACCATATAAGATCAAGATAAAAGTCGGTCCGGAGCGTCCATGAGAGTAGACTTTGAAACATGAGTCTTGCTAACTTGATTTTGATCTTGAGACTTTGTCGATAGAGTACGTAAGTGCTTGGAGGCGAGGAAAATGTTTTGTTAACTTCAAAATACTTCAAGAGAATTTATCCAACACCTTCCTTGAGCCCACTCAGATTGGGCCGGGTCCTATAGCTATAGGTGCTTGTGGCCCGACTTGGACTTGGGTAGTTTTGTGAGCAGCCAGGTCGTAATCAAGTCTTCTTCCTATAGAAATGAAATCCATATATTGAGAAATAGTCAAATGACCACATATTGGACTCCTTCAAACGTGAGCATAACCTATGCCCCGAGAATAGCATGGATTGGAATTGAACGTGTGCACTTACCACGACTTCAACAAACAAGAATGAGAAATTAGAAAAAAGAAACCCAATAAACGGAGAAGAGAAAAATTGATGTAAAACTGTAGTCATGATTTCATTTGCCAAACAAAAATCGGAGACATGAAAAGGCTTAGGCGAATCACCAAATTGTTCATTTTCTGGGTTTTGGTCTCACTCCACACTCGAGCTCTCTCCACCGATATAGGAGATGGATGCCAAAAGCATGCTAAAACCAAGGAGGAGAAGCCATCCATTGCAAAGATTGTCATGGGCACGGTTTCTCGCCTTAGAGAATCCCATAAGATCTCGTGGATCAAGATCAAGACCATCATGAACAACGTGCAGCTCCAATTCTTCCCTCCAGATTTAGAGTAAGTGATCGCAGACTATGTCTAATGATAGATACCATCGTTCTCATTCGCGACTGGATAGTATCGTAAGCAAAGCTTGAAAATTGTGGAAACAGCTTTAGAAGCAGGGACGATGCGATTGTCGACAACCAGAACAACGCGGGCCCAAAGGTGGAACACGCGGTCAAGAAGAGCTTTGGGACTGGCAAAGTGACGGTGGAGGAGACTGCGAAATCCACAGCCGAAGTTGTGGGAAAAGCCGTGCGCAAGACAGCGGAGAAGGTTAAAGAGAGCATGTCTGATGAAGATGAAGGCGAAGAGTCGAAATCAGAGCTTTAACGAAAAGATTGGTCAAATGATGCCGCCATATTAGTTCCCTTTTTCCTTTTCTCCCTCAAATGTTGTACTAGTTGATCAGCAAATTCTTGGATTATCTCCTTGAATCAAAGCTGCATTTGCATGCACAAGCAACTGTACTCTTGATCTTAATCCCATCTCAGTGTCTCCAGATGAAGGCCGAAACGACCCCAGTCGAACAAAAGATCAGGCGGCAGAAACCCAATGATAGAGCAAATCTTTTGTATGCATTGACTTCCCAAGTGAAAATTCTTTCACTCTCTTATTAGCAGGTTTTTTCGATATGAACTGTCACAGGTTAAGATCAGTTCCTAAAGAGAGAATCAACGGTGGACGGTTGAAAGATCACACCAAAAACTCAAACCACGAAAATCTGATGAAATAGTCAACACTAGTTTGTTCTTTTGGCTTGACACCTAACAAGTGCTCAAAGATGCCTTTTCTCCTCGCATTTTCGTGGAAGAAATGGGGAAAAGCCATGCAAGTTATGAAGTTCTCAAGTTTAATTTCTCTGGTTAGTACCAGAGATAAGGACATAATTTCTGTCCCTTTGGTGCCCAGTAAAGTTTGCAAACAAAAGCAAGAATCGCAATGTAATGTAGGAAATGAGATTGTCTGATTAGCAATTGAATTTGGCCCGTGTCAACTCAATTATGCATGTAAATCAAGGACAGCACATCAACCCCAACTACTAATCTCTAGATAAATCCAATAGACATCGCCACAAGTCTACAACACAGATTTCGACCCAAAGCTTGTTCAGGAAAGTGAGCTTTACCCAATCCAGGTAGATGGATATTGTTTCCCTAATGGACTCAGACGATAGAACAACAACCAAATTTCAGAAGAGGTAACACATCTCTGTTTTCCTGGGAAAGAATGATTCTTATATTAGGTTGAAAAATAGTGTGACAAGTTGATTGCAACAAATAATTTGTACTTTCAGATTCATCTAGATATCATACATGCTCTCTAAACCTGTACTGGACACCTCTTAAGGCAACAAAGCCCAACAAAGAAAGAATCTATCAACCCCGTTACAAGCGAAAAGGAAACAAATTGAAGAAATCATGCCACATTTCCAATAGCGAGGCATGGTCCATTCATGTCCCAAGATGCAAGATGGCAGACACTATCACACGTTGATGTCGGCACGCTTTGATCTGCCTGTGCTGGTGAATTCAGAGGAACTACTGTATGAAAATCTCGGAAATGTATGGTTCTGAGATACCGAAACTGGCTGCTGAGGATACAAAGTGGGAGGTGGTGTAAGATTATGCTGTGCTGGGAGAGGAGGGAGAGAGTTATAGTTGTAGGCACCATTGTTCACACTGCATAAAAAACAGAACCTCGGTAAGAAGAAAAACTGCAAGTTCTGTTTTATCTACGCCTATGGGTAGAAAAACAGGTATGTATACTCTAGACAAACAACAATCTCATAGCATCAAATTCCACACATTTTATCCTCACAGTAGATTCCAAACTACAAATTGCATTAAAAGCGCAACGTCATACATTAAAAGGATATTCAGGTCATGCAAAATCACATCTTTTTGCAATAAAAAATGGAAGCACAAACAGGAAGTCGGTGTTCCTACATCATTTATAGTTTTCTTTGCTTTCTTTGGAATTATAAAAGGTCAAGAAATTCTGAAAGGAACATCCATCTAATCAGTTAATGCTGGCAGTAACCACACGCAAACATAGAAAATATCCAACAGCTCAGTGATGAATGAAGTTTATAGAACATTTTAAGGTTGATAGTCATTTGCAAGCAAAGTTGAGAAAAAGGCAAGATGAGCAAACCTCGTATTCTTGTAAAACTGTTCATCATCGCTCAAATCATCATCCAAACGCTGGGAAGTTCTCTGTACTGGAGAGACAGACCATGGGTTGGCCGAAGGCAAGTCATCTGAGACATACCTTCTCCTGATTAACTGAAAAAAGAGGGTCCACTTTCAAATCAAGCAATAGAAGAACAATCTCTAAAGATGACAGGATAAGTATACCTACCGTCTGAAAGAATTTCAATATAGCTTCCTTGTCATATCTTGATTCTTTGGCAGCCTGCATTGTCAAATTGTAGAGTTCATTTATAAAATATACTTATCATTGACTCTGAATAAGTATGGAGAAGACAGCCAACAATAAGTGAGTACTTCTCTTGATAAGTTATTCTCGAAATCATCAATTAACTACCGTTTAAATTTCAAATATTCTCAATTCTCACAACACCATATTTTCAATGAACATGAGCCTCATAAAAAAAAAAAAAAGGTAAATTAAGGAGCAGTTTTATAAGACAACATATGCTAAATTAGATCCAACCAAGTTCTTTAACAAGGTAACTTCATTCCAAAGATCAATATTGCGGACCATTTCAAGGGAACTTGGCATTAAATATCCAACAAAAATTAAGGAGCAGTTCACAAATGCCTGCATTTATTATATCAAAGAAGCGAAATCAGAGACGTGACTAAAATAGAATTGATTACACCAAGGAAATTAATCACTTTTCAAAGATAAATATAGATTAAACAGCTAGCGGGAAGTTGTCAACAAAATAAGATCAACAAAAGCCTAAGCTGAGATTATTACTGCAAGGAGTCCACCACTGCCTGGAAATGTCTCTGTCAGTGGAAGTTCCTCACTGGATGGCAGTAAACCTTGCTTCTCAACCCACTGGCGGGCAGCATCCACGAGATTACCGCTGCTTCCTCTTACGCCCTCTTTCGCAGCTACATCTGCTTTGTTCCCAATAACAAGGTATGGAACAGGAAGGCCACCAGGACCTCCAGATCTTAGAGGAGCAGTGAATGTTCCAGTTGCTGCTACTTCAGCTGCCCATTTCTGCAAGCTTGATTTCGTCCTTCTTTGAGAGAGATCATGGACAAAAATAACACCTATAGTTGATAAGAATACACAGTTACATGTGGATAGTGAAGAACTTATCAAGAAATCTGAAAGGCGCAGAGGTAACACGATTAAATTTTCAGCAGTAAGAGAAACCAAAGTTCCATCTTCACACTTCGGACAAGGACAAGGTTAGCCACACACTACCAGTCACAGATACATAAAACTACATTGATGTAACATGAATGTAATATCATGCATATGGATGCGATTCACTCATTCTACCTCCTCTCCTAGGACAAACTTAAGTCTGTCAATTTTCAAATGACAAACCAAAGATTAAAGTTTGTTGCCGAAAGAATGTTAAGATTTGTTCGATGTTCATCTGGTAAAATATTAAATAAACACTACTCACAAGCAAACATGGTGAAGCTCTTAATCCTTTTTAACCTGACAAAACACAAACTGCTAACACTTCATTCAGATGCCACATGAACCACATCTTAAGATGTAACAATTAACCTGATTGTCTACTTGCAGACCTGCAAGTGTCAGGTCATAAAACAGGCAGTACAGATGCAAGGTGCAGAGACTTGCCGTTTTTTAATTCATGCAGAAGGGATTCCCATTTTAATTCACACAACTTAACAATAATATAGCAGATCTACACATGCTTAAGTAGACTTAACCATAATATAGCAGATCTGGACATACAAAAGTAAACTGATTCTCACCATTTATCTGAGAATAGAAAAGAGATCTGCAATCTTTGTAACGATCGTGGCCTGACACGTCCCAAAGTTCAACAAAAAAATCTCTGTCAGCATCACCACTACTGCTGGTCGAAGAGCTACCAGAGTTTCCATCAGAAATAAGCTGGATCAGGAAAAAACAGAAAAAAATTAATGTAAAGCTTGATTTCCAGAAATATCAACGGTCTCCTATGGAGACAATCGTAGTTAGAGCATACCTTCAAACTAACTGCACAACCAATCGTTTGGGCAGGACGGGCAATGGAAAATCCTTTGACAATCAGATGGACGAGAGAGGTTTTTCCCACACCTAGCAAGATAGCAAAAGCGATTAGATGCATAAAACGCAATCGATGCATGTGAACATAGATTTTTACATTTCCAAGTGCCGAAAAAAAACATAAAAGAGTATATTATAAAAGCAGCACATAAGCAATTCGCTCTAGGTCGAAATTGCATCTCTGTTTATCAGGAAAAAAAAAATCTGTATATTTACAGAGTGCAAATGTTGCATAAAAAGAGAGTTCAAATTTGTATCTTAAGGGTCCCCGCTAGACCAATTGTTTGGTTCTAATCACAACGGAATAATAGTGAAGCCCAATGCACTCTCCAATAGAGTAAATATGGCTTTGTTCATGTGTTGTACTAGTATCTTCCTTTTCAGGAATTCTTCATAATCATCAGTGAGGAAACTGCAATATGGAGGATTTGTATAGACATGGTTCAAGCTTTCCTCCACCGTAATGATGACATATCTACAATACAGAGAAACCCATGAACGAACGCAGTAGACCGTAAATTTCAGCAGTGTAACTCCTTGTTCTAACAAAGGAAGGAATTAACCCATGAAGTTACCGATCTAAAGTGGGAAGAACAAGGGGAGAGATTCTCATTTCCAGAAAACAAAGATAATCGAGAATACTTAACTCTAGCACCCACATACTCGGCGAATGGTCCTACTGCCTCTTAATACTAATGTGCTTATGGACAATCTTAGAGAACGATGACCTGAACTCTGACATCTAACATAGAATAGAAATTTCAATACTTTAGTCCTTGGGAGGGAAATACCATACTCACTCTCCCCCTGCATTTCGCCTTACAACGGTTTACGGCTTAATCATCGCAATCCTCCCACATTCCCTCCCCAATGCGAAATCACTAATCAGATTTACTTAGACAGCTACGACATGGCCGAGGAACAATTCAACCCATTATTACCAGCTCATGAAAACCAATCGCAACCTCTCAGATTCTGCAAATTAGACACGCAAAGCACAGAAGAACCAACAGCATCAGAATGAAACTCACCCGAATCGCCAACGACGAGCACTCGGACCTGCCCACAAGGCAGCCCCCCGTTATGCTCCTTGACCTCCTTCTCACGTCCCCTCCAAAACATGTTTCCACCGGAAAAAGACCCTCCAACTCAAAACCTTGCCCCAATCATGTCCCGCGAAAAGCAAGCTCTCGATCCTCAAACCAGGTCAAGACTCAAACTTTAACGCCCAAGAACCCTCTCCATCACTTAGAGAGCGAGTTCTTGGAATCCCGAGCTCGGCAGACGCGCGCCCACCCAAGAGACCCGACCCTCGTCGAAACCTCCAAGAAAACGGGGGCGCTCGCTCGGTCGGCCAACTGGGTGTCCGTCGAGCTCGCTCGCCTTGCGCGGCACGCGGGAATTCAGCCGATCCCGGCTTAGGGAATCCGACGGTACGGCGGCGGCGGCGACACCGCCGGGAGCGCTCCGAACGACGTGGCGGAGCGGCGGCGGAGCGGTTGGAGCGAAGCGCGCCGGGAAAATGGGATCTCGCGAGAGGGAAGGAGGAATTGGAATTGCTGCCGATCAAGGCGTTCCGATTCGGAGATCGAAGGCGATGCGTGCGTAGATCTGGCTTCCTCCTGTTCACTGTTTATCTCTCTCTCTCTCTCTCTCTCTCTCTCTCTTCTGAGGCAAAATTTCATTTCATTTCATTTCTTTTCTTTTGTTCTTTTTCTTTTTTGGGGGGACAGAAGCATGATCTTATTATCCTTTTACTATGAACCTCCTAAAAATATGCAACGATTTAAATTCCTTTTTCTAATGCGATCCAAATCGCTGGTTTTCTCATTTATTGATCCTCGGATGCTTTGCACGCACAAGCATTTTGAGTGCTACGTTGTTTTTGCCTGAGAGAAAATATCTTGAAAATTATGGAGAGTTTCTTAAATAAGAAAGCTGTTTGACAAATATAGAGGTGTTAAAATGGGTCATAAACCCATATATGACCCATTTAAATCATAAATTGATCATAAATTGGTCACTTGTCTTTTTTTTATAAAAAGTAGTTAAATGGGTTTCACAATTAAAGGTTCAAGATAGGTTGGTCTTAAGTGGGTTTTAAATGAGTTTGGTGGATAACCTATTTTCAACAAAAACCTTATAATCTCTATCTTCCCTCTTTAACTTTACAAAAATATATATATATTTTTGTAAAAATCGAAATTATAATTTCTTATTTTAATTTTCTCTTTTCTTTTTTCTTTTTTTTTTTTTCTTTCTCCTTCCTTCTTCCGATTGCCAGCACGGCGATGCCCGGCGACCAACCAGGCGAGCCTCGAGCTTGCCGACATCAAGCGAGCTCAAGCTCGCCAGATCCGGCGAGGCGAAGGCCTCGGCCGGTGAGGCTCAAGCCTCGCCGTCTGGCGAGACTCGAGCTCGCCGATGTCGGCGAGCTCGAGGTTTGCTTATGGTCGATCGCCGGCCATCGTCGTGGCCTAAGTGGCAGCCTAGACAAAGAAGAAGAAGAAGGAGAAGAAAAAAAAAAAAAAGAAAAGTATATTTAAAAATTAATTTTTAAAAAATAAAAAAATAATTAAACTTCGATTTTTAAAATAATTATTTTAAAAATTATAAAAATTGTCCATTAAATTTGTGTTGTATAAAACTATTTTAACAATATAATTTTAAAAATTGTCCATTAAGAAATAAGCTTGGAAGTATTTTAGTAATATAATCTTAAAAAAATATATATAGGAATAAGTTTTTCTAAATTTGGTTAAATATGAAAATATTTTATTAATATGGGTTGGGTCGGGTATGAGTCATAAAATTTACATTATGTATAAATGAGTCATAAATGGGTTAATAGATCAATTTGGATCTAACCATTGATGACTCGACCCAAACCCAACCTGACTTACCCGTTTAACGGCTCTACAAACATAAGTAAAAAAAAAAAAACACAACACTTCCTAGTTAGTATATTATGGTCATTAGCCTATTTACCATAGGGATGAGCACCAATCCTCATCTAACTCAAGAAGTAAATTGTATTGGCGGATGGTAAGTTCCAATTCCTGAAATTTAGAACCGGCGAAAACAACCTACTAAGAAAACCAGAGCATATTGGATCGAACTAGGAATTGGCTATCCTAAAATAGAATTTATGGCTTGAACTCCACTCTTCAGGCTTCAATTCATCTTTCTCAATTGTAGTAAGATACAAAATTTGCTCTATTATGGAATTTACTATGGTCAAATCCCATATTGGGTATCAAATTTTAGAATGAATGTTTTACACTTAAGTGTTAATTTTTAGTTTACTTTTGGCCGATTCTAACAATTTTATGATGTAGAGAATTCATGTTTGCTTGATCACGTGTTTACCTATTTTGGCTCACTACATAAAAGCAAAACAAAAGAAAAAATAAAAGCTAATTTCGATCCAATTCAAAAGTCGGAATTGACCCATCTTGGAACCAATTGGTACTATTTTATCACTTTAAATTCAACATTTCAAATGGACAATGACACCAGCCGACTCTATCTAACTATTATTAGCCTAGACCAAGAATTAACAAATTCTAGGAAATTAATTTCACGTACGAGGAAATGCGTCAAAATTAGAAAAATTAAATTAAATAAAGTAAAAGGTTGACGAAAGAATATTAAGGTGGAGCGACAGGGAGTGAGAGTCGTCCACGTTGACAAGTTGGGGGAAAGAACCTGAAAAAACGCAATGCCGTTTTAGATTCGATTCCCATTTCGCCTCCTCCTTCAATTTCGCCCCACCAAAGGAGGAATTTTTGTACGCTGATCCATCCATCCATCCATCCATGGCTGAATCGTCAACGGGATGAAGTAAATCCTCTCCTCCGATTCTCCGCTCTCCAGTCAACGAATTCCATCCTGAATCTCCATCTCTCTCGTCTTCGATCACGTTCGGTTCCTCGTCCGGTTCATCGCTCGATCCGAGGGTGTCCTGTACGCGATTCAGATGGCGGTACGAGACCAGTGTGTGCTTAGTACATTGCTAGTGCTCGGCTTGATGGGTTGTCTTTTGTCCGGATTTCGCGATTTGGGTCGGCGTCTCCTGCTCTTTCCGGATGCCTTTTCGACCCTTTTGTTCGCAAATGCTTGCTAGTTATCTAGGATCAGCGATTCAGCATCCACTTGGGATCTTCTGTTGTTTTGCGTACGTCGTTGTTGGGCAATTTTTGTTTGCTTTTAAGTGATGATTATTTTGCTTTTGTTTTCTGGGTTTGTTGTGTTTGGACTGCTTGATGATGGGCTCATGGTGTTTGTGGATGTAATACATAGGAGCGCTTTTGCCAGAAGCTTGTATCTGAAGCGGTCGCCTCTCATTTGGCAATCACGTTAATACCCTCAGAAACGGAAAAACGCGACATAAAAAAGAGAGCTTTTTCCATGTGCTGTAACTTTCTTTATACGCCCTGACTTAGCCAATTTGGCAATCGCCTGAAACATTTTCACCCCGGAAAAATAGCTGTTGTGCAGGCTTTCAAACAATTTTCTGCGTGTGTCAAGAGAGCAGTAGAGTTTCTTGGGTAGTAATTGATGCTGTTCCGTGAGATTAAAGCTCATTGCACCTATGCTTGTGGATACTTTGTCTGCCTTTTTTATAATGTCCAATTATACTTTTCGCTCTGGCCGAGCTTAGCTCTTTCAACTGATGAAAGGGATGACACCAATTCAAATATCAAGTTTTAAAGGATTAGCCGCATAATGTAGAATGGCCCGACTCCTGCCTTTATCATGTGAAGAGACTCAAATCTGGCAATCTATCATTCTGCTGTTGTACTTTTGTTGCTATGCTATCTGGCTGTTTCAGCTTACTTCAACTTGGAGTATTGTCAAGCTTTTCAGGGAAAATGAATTGTATGGTGCGAAACATCGACCTTTGATTACTCTCTAGTGTTTGCAATGGCACAATTGGAGCTATTTTAACTTACTTATCCTCATAATGAGAAAAAGGAAGGAAACATGGAGAATAAAAAAAGTCACGGGATTTCAAGGAGTTCATGCCAAGAACCAGTTTCTCTCTTTCCTCTTGCTTACCTGAGCATCTGTGAGCTTAACTAAGTCATTTGCCATCAGCTATAAAGGTTGTCGTGCCCAAAATCATATTTGATGGGTTCGTCCAACCTTGCCACTGTGAGCCTGCAGAGGCAAAAATAGAACAGTTAAGCCATGGCTTTTAGCCTTTCGTCTTTCTCTCTGTGCAAATAAAACACTAATATCCATTTGGATTGTGACATGATGCTCTACATCGGCTCTATTATGTCGGGCAGTGGTGTCTCTGGTTTGAACTCCGATAATTGATACAATGCTGTGTTATATTCTTGTCCTTCCGTTTTTTTATGTTGAACTTATATATAATCTAAGTAATTAGAGAGCTCTAAGCAGAATTGCCAATGTTGGTTTACAGTTTTTACCTCATGGATGTGGCGGCTGATGGGGGCATAAATGGGAAGAGCAGTCTTGCCACGAGTTCTCTGCATATATCCAGTTTTTGCTGGCGATTAACATCTTGATAGACAATGGTCCCGGTGACCTCTTGCCGTTCGACCATAAGCTATAGGCCAATACGTCCATCTGATATCGAAATCTTAGAGCAGATTCATGGGGATATATTTCCCATTAGGTAGTTTAGCCCTGTAAAACTTTGCTCTTTTGAGGTTTTTCTATTGTTTAATTAATGTGGATATGTAGATCGACTAGTTGCTTTTCTCAAATGAGCAGTTGAATCTACAGGTATGAATCTGAGTTCTTCCAAGATGTTGCCCATGGACGTGGTATAGTGTCTTGGGCAGCTGTTGACTATAGCCGTGATGATGGAAAAGACGATGAACCAATTGGATTCATAACAGCAAGGGTTGTTCTTGCGACAGAAAGTGAGGCGAGTGTACTTTCGTTCTATGATCACTTTTATTGAAGCTTCTGACCACATGGTTCTTCCTCAAGCACAATTGGAGCCAGAAAAGGGTTCTGTGTTATGAAACTGAAGAAGATTCTTTGGGAGATGATTTTGTCATGTGTTATTACATCCTTACAGTTTGATGTTGTACAAATGAGTATCTGAATTTCGATATCTTTTTAATAAGAATTGTGCTTGCAGATCATGGATCTGCTTAGATATGATTCTGCAGAATCAGAATCATCATTAGTCTACATTCTGACGCTGGGAGTGGTAGATAGTTACAGGAATCATGGAATAGGTGGGTCCTTGTTCTCTTTCTCTGTGGCTCTTTATCCTGTTCTGTGAGCATTGAAGGAACTAACTTGCTTGTTCTTTGATGTTCAGCCTCTTCACTTATTCTTGAGGTTATCAAGTATGCCTCTAGCATCCCAACTTGTCGAGCTGTTTATTTGCATGTGATATCTTACAACTTTCCTGCTATACATCTATACAAGAAAATGTCATTCAAGTGTATACAGAGGTTGCCGGGTTTTTATCTCATCGCTGGCCAGCATTACGATTCCTACCTGTTTGTTTACTTTGTAAAAGGCTGTCAGTCTGCTTGCTCACCAGTGTAAGTTTCCAAATAGCTATAGGGGTCTCTGATGCTTTATTTTCCATTGATAGTCTTCTTTTTGGTAAAAGAAAGAATACATGTTGCTCCTTTTATTAGTCTTTAGATTCAATTGGATGACAGTTTCTTTTTCAGAACATCATCTGACCGAAAATTTGAGTTCCAGTTTTAGGTCATTCCGTGTACTCTCTTAGAGCTCCTCTAGATGATCGATTTCCCTATCTGCTCTTGATAATTTAACTACTGGCATAGCATGGACACTCTTGGGTTCTTATACTTTACATGTTCGATATAGTTAGTTGTCTAAGTTGTCATCGCACTGATTTTGAGACTATTGAAGTTGTCTAAAGCAAATGAAAAAACAGATACTTGTCCTGTAGGGAGCTTGTCACAGCCATCATGAGATATGTGAGGAGCGGTTTCCAGTCGATTACTGCAAAGCTGTGGAGCAATCAAAAGAAGATTGGCTGGATGGTCCAGATGTAATGAAGCTCATTTTCTAATAGAGGTGGCAAAGAACAAGAGAATCTTCGAGTCTCAGAGAGCTGGCAATAAGGGTATACCATATGTATGTTTTATCAAGCAATAGTTAGTATTTTCAGGAATCTGGATATATTGTCTGCCTTATACGTTTTATCAACACGCCTCTTGTCTAGGTGTGTTAAAATAATGTTGATGTCATAGCATTTCTTCAGAATTTCAGGTATGATGTTTATTTTCAAAGGATGTATGCATACTAGCAATGAATGTAAATAATCTATTTTTTTCCAACTCATTGTTCGATGATGATTCATACATTGATGATTGCAGTTATGTGGATGTCATCTCTTGCCTAATGACTTGACCGAGGAAGTGAGGCGCATTCTCCACTGGTCCATTGCTCCTGGGGTTACCAGCAAATGATAACTAACTAGTTCCGTGAGTGGACCACCGAGCACACGACATGGTGACAAAGAGGGATCAGGAAAGGGAGGAGGAACATATATCATGGGGTAAAAGAACAGAGACAATTTCATCAACGTATAGTAGAGCTGTGTCTCTAAGATACTCTTGAAGTGGCTATAAGTACATTTTCTGTGTACGGAGGTTTAATTTGGCTGAGAGTTTCAAGTTCACATATGACCATGATATTTTTCCATATCACATAGCTGATCTCTTTTCCAGTGAAGGGATATTAGAGGAATCATTTATCTTTGGAAAATCAGTTCCAACACCTACTTTCGAATCCTTCTTTGAATTCCTGGCAAACCCTGCATGGCTCGATGCTTCATATCTGCCGTCAGGTATCAACAGCTTACGAATGAGACCAAATGCAACAGTCATTCTCTCTGTCAGCAAAGTGAAACCCTGTTAACTAGAGTCCAATTACATACATGGGTTAATTTAGGTAAGTCCAATGCCGTTTACAATGCCAAGTATATGTGCGCTCCTCTTCCCACATGCGGGAAGTGCGAGACTAAAGAACATTGCTTTTGCAGGTCGAACTATGAATCCAAGCAAGCACATGTGAAACAGGTTTAATCGCTATTATAAATTGTGAGAGTTAGCGATGCAGTTCACACAGTGAAGCAGAGACAATAGCACCTACGTAAGTTATATATGCGAAAGAGCGGATTGTTAGGGAATAACGCTACTGCAATACGTGCATGTCAACGATGGCGTCTTCAAATTTGCACAACTGCATGAGGACTTCACTCTCTGTTTCTCTGCTTAGTTTTCTTTTCTCTGCGGATGAGAGCTACCACATCTTCCAAGTCAGCTCTCTACTGCCTTCTGCTTCTTGCAAAACTTCATCTACTGCTATTGACAAAACTCTCTCTCTCTCTCTCTCTCTCTTTCTCTCTCTCTCTAAAATACATGTAATGTGGGTGAATCTCATTTATTGATCGTAATATATGCTGGCCCGTCTCTATCTATCCTAGCTAAGACTAATTGTTTTCAAATTGTCAACCTTACGTGAGGAAATTAATGAAAAAAAAAAAGGAGCTAAACTGGAGGATGATTTTGGAGTGACCAAGTCCCTCTTAGAAATTCACATTAACTGATTTTTACATTTGATTAGCTCCACAAGCTCTTATAGTCTCTCATAGTAACATCATGATGCAGGTGCTATCCATAATCGTCCCTAGAACTAGAAGTAGTGCACAAACACGGTCCATGCTCTCCGCACCGTCAAGCGAAGCCAAATGCGCTTAACCACACAAAAACACTGGTCGGAGACCAATCGAGGGTCGCTTTGATTCGATCAAAGTTCTCAATGAGCAGCAGCAACAACACTACCAAAGGAGGCAGCTTAGGAGGCTCAAAGGCCACTATCCTGGCCACTCTATTCGACTCAGTTAGGTACGTTGTGACCATTGGCATCAGCTTGACACAGTCAAGGCTCACACTCGCCTTTGACACTGGTAGTGACCTCACTTGGATTCAATGCGAGCGATGCTTATCATGCCACCCTCAATCCAAGCCAATCTTCGACCCGTCTCACTCCTCGTCCTACACTAATGTGCTGTGTACATCACCCTTGTGCAGTGCTTCTGGATCAGGTACGCATCTTTCAAATACACAGTTCTCTCTTTTTCCTAAATAAGGATTGTGCGTCAAAAGATAATGATTTTTGTTCAATGAGAGAAGGCATTTCTACAAGTTGCTTCGGCTCGACTTGCAATTACCAAATAACTTATGGCGACCAATCATCTTCGTCCACGAACCTCGCGACGTATACATTGACGTTGACGTTCACATATGTGATAAGGAACTTCCAATTCAGTTGGGGCAGATTCAATTATGGCCTCTTTGGCGAAGAGGCTGGCCTGCTTGGCCTCGCCTGGGATGGCTTGTCGATCGTGGGACAAACTGCAAGCAAGTATGGCCGATATTTCTCCTATTGCTTGCCCTCGTTGTCCAGCTCAACCGGGTACTTCATATTAGGCAAGACTACGCCAAACTCATTAACCTTGACACCCCTAGCAACAATTCAAGAAAGTTCATTTTCTATGGCATCAACATAGTGGAAATCGGGGTAGGAGGGACTACACTGCAAATCCCGTCGACAGTCTTCTCAAAGGCGGAGGCTATCATCGACTCTGGGACAGTGATCACCCGAATGCCCCCAACGGCATACAATGCCATGAGGACGGCTTTTCAGAAAGAGATGGCAGGCTACAAAATGGCAAAGAGTTTCGACATCTTTGACACTTGCTATGATCTCCACAACACAAAGTCGGTCGTTGTCTCAAAGATAAGGTTCACCTTCAGCGGAGGCGCGTTCATGGACTTGTATCATAGCGGCATATTGTACACCATAACTGATTCACAGGTTTGACTCGCATTCGCACCGAACAGTGACGACACCAACATTGTCATCTACGGAAACGTGCGGCAAAAGGCCTTCGAGGTGATCTATGATGTTGCCAGAGGACAACTTGGCTTTGTCCCTAGTGGTTGTCCGTGAACAAAACTATAGAGCAACAAAATTAAACATTAAAAATAAAGAGTATGTCGACCTTATGATGTCACATTTTGGGTATTATGTAAGTCTAGAAAGAAGTTACCCGTTTGGTGATGTTTACTTATGTTTATGTTGGAGTATAGCTGTCCGGTATACAAAAAATTATGTGGTTATCTTCTGTTCCTACTGAAGCTTCCTTGTTCTCCTTTTTCAAGAAGAGATATTGTAGATCTTTTTTTCACTAAACTTTCCTGTGGACATTTATTTTTCATGGAAATCTCTTGTAAGTTCCCGGTTTATATGAACCTGACTCACATTAATAGTCAAATCAGGTGGGCATCCTCATGATCTGATGTTTTATGTTATTGAGCTTACGGAACCAGAATGGTGCATGCAATAGTTACTCATTTTCACGGTCACAACAACATAAAGAGATGGCTAAGGCCACGACTTCCTGGAATTCATTTGGGTTAAAGGATGAAGTTAACACCATACATCTGATAATCAAAGAACTAAGCAATCATATGCAGTTGATGTGGATAAGTAGATGGACTAGTTGCTGCTCTTGAATAGTTGGATTTACAGTTATGAACCTGAGTTCTACCAAAATGTAGTACATGGACGTGGTTTAGTGTCTTGGGCAGCCATCAACCATGGCCGTGATGATGGAAAAAGCCACAAGCTAATTGGATTTGTAACAGCAAGGGTTGTTCTACCAAAAGAAAGTGATATGAGTGTCTATTTTGAATAGGTGATCACTAGTAGTAAAGCACCTTACTGTACCTCAAGCACGATTGAAGCAGGAAATGGGTTCTGTGTTATGAAACTAAAGAAAAGTCTTGAGGGGATGATTTTGTGATGTCTTAATAAAGCTTGACGTTTCAGTATTCCTTTAATTAAAATTGTTCTTGCAGATGGTGGACCTGTTTAATCATGATTATGCCAAATTGGAATGGTCATTAATCTACATTCTGACGCCAGGAGTGATAAATAGTTAAAGAAATCTTGGAATAGGTGGGTCCTTGTTCTCTTTCTCTGTGGTTCTTTATCCTGTCCAGGGAGCATGACAGGAACTAACTTGCTTGTTCTTTGATGTTCAGCCCCTTCACTTATTCTTGAATTTCTCAACTATGTCTCTAGCATCCAAACTTGTCGAGCTGTTTATTTGCGTGTGACATCTTACAACTTTCCTGCCATACACCTATACAAGAAAATGTCATTCAAGTGTATATGGAGGTTGCAAGGTATTTATCTGATTGATGGTGAGCATTACAATACCAACTTGTTGGTTTACTTTGTAAAAGGCTGTCAGTATCCTTGCTCACCAGTGTAAGTTTCTGAACAGCCATATGGGTCTCTGATGCTATATTTGCCATTCACTCCAGGCTTTTTTTTTTTTTTTTTTTGTGGGGGGGAAGAAAGAATACATGTTCCTCTTAATTCTTATGATTCAGTAGGATGACAGTTTCTTTTTCAGAACATCATCTGACTGAAAACTTGAGTTCCAATTGTAGGTCATTAACTGTTTACTCTCTTAGAGCTTCTTCTAGATGATCAATTTCCTAATCTGCTCTTGCTGATTTAACTACTGGCATAGCATAGACGCACTTGGGTTCTGTTAACGCTTCAAAACCAGCAAAACAGGTCCTTATACTTTTCAAGTTCGATTGAGTTAGTTGAATAAGGTGTCATCACACTGAAGCAAATGAAATAAACAAATTCTTGCTCCTGTAGGGAGCTTGTCATGGCCATCACGAGATATGTACGGAGCGGTTTCCAGTCTATTACTGCAAAGCTGGGGAGCAGTGAGAGGAAGGTCGGGTGGACAGTCCAGATGTAATGAACCTCATTCTCTAATATAGGCGGCACAGATCAAGAGAATAATTGGTATTTGCGGATGTCTATGGTGACACCTCTTTTCTAGGAGTGATGAAATAATTTCAATTTCATAGCACTTCATTAGAATATCAGGCATTAATTTCATTTGCAAAGGATGTATGCACTAGTAATGAATTTAAATAGTATATCTTTTTCCAACTCATTGTCTGATTGATGGATGATGAATACATAGATGATTGCAGCTGATTCGGATGTCCTCTCTTGCACAATGACTTGACCGAGGAAGCGAGGCGCGTTCTCCGCCACCTTATTGCTCTAGGGGTTACCAGTGAGCGATAACTAATGGATTTTGTGAGCAGATCAGCAAAGCAGCCAGCATGGAGATGAGAGATGTGTCAGGGGAAAGGGATGAGAAAGATATATCCGGTAGTAAAAGAGCAGAGAGACAATTTCATCAATGTATCGCCGAGCTATCTCTCTAAGACACTCTTGAAGTGGCTATAGGTAACATTTTCTGTGAGCATGGAGGTGTGATTCGGGTGAGAGTTTCAAGCTCACAAATGGCCGTGAGCTTTTGCTTATGATATAGCTGATCTTGTTTCGAATGAAAGGGTATCAGAGGAATCATTCTTCTTTGGAAAATCAGTCCCAACACCAACTTTGGAATCCTCTCTCTCTTTCTCATTCCTGGCAACTTACACGAGGCTCGATGCCTTGTGTTGGCCGTAATGTGTTTTGACTTACCTCTACAGCCGCATATGACAGGGACCAAATGCAGCATTCTCATTCTTTCTTGGTCAAACAAAGTAGAACCCCATCACAAGAACCCAATTACATACACGGCTTAAATTTAGATAAGTCCAATGCCGTTGACTTTTCTTTTCACTTTTTCTTTGGGGGGATCATTTTACAGTACCGTTGACTAATGAGCATTGTTTTGCAGGTCAAACTATGAATCACTTACGGGCACCTAAGCAGGTTGATCACTAATTAGGATCATAAATTGTAAGAGTTGGCAATATGATTTCCCATTGCGAAGCCGCACATGTCAAAGATGGCTGCTTCATGTTTGCACAACTGCATGAGGACTTTGCTCTTTGTTTCTCTGCTCAGTCTTGTGTTCTCTTTGGATGAGGGTTATGCACAAAGAGCGCAATAAAAGTCGGAGAGCCACATCTTCCAAGTCAACTCTTTATCGCCTTCTGCTTCTTGCAAATCTTCAGCTATTGGTACTAATAAACCTCCCTCTCTCTATTAATATACGTGTGATGATTATCCTTTTGATTCTTTATTATATAATTCTTCACTGTCATGATTGCCCTTTTGATTCTTATTTATCGTTTGCGATTGCTAAAGTGATTGCCTGTTCTAATTCATTGTCTAGTTATATATAATGTATATGTGAATGTAATGTAATTTCATGTAATGTGGGTGAATCTGATTGACTGGTGATAATATATGATGTCCCGTCTCGGTGATGAGTTAGCCTCTGAATAACCGCATCACCTTAGATAGGATGTCGCCAACCCATGTCGGAATCTATCAATCCTAGCTAGGACTAATGATGTTCAAAGCATCAACCTTGTGTGAGGGAATTAATGGAAAAATAAATAAAAGCTGAAAAGTGACGGATTTTTTTGGAATGATCAAGTCCTAGTGAAAGCTCACAATAGTTTAGTCTGCATTAGACTAGCTCCTACAAGCTCTCATAGTAATATCATGATCTAGGTAATATCCGATCAAAGATCTCAACGAGCTTAGGAGGTTCGAAGGCCACTCTCCCTGTAAGGACTTGGGACCCCCTAAGCGATGTGGGACAAGAGAGGGACCCCTTCACATCCGGGACCGCTCCTCACCGCGCACCATCGCTTGGGCTGTCACACTCTCCATTCCTTAGGACCACAGCGAGGACATGATCCAAGTAATATCCGATCAAAGATCTCAACGAGCTTAGGATATCTAGGTAATATCCAATCAAAGATCTCAACGAGCTTAGGAGATTCGAAGGCCACTTTCCCGGTAAGGACTTGGGACCCCCTAAGCGATGTGGGACAAGAGAGGGACCCCTTCACATCTAGGACCGCTCCTCACCACGCACCATCGCTTAGGCTGTCACACTCTCCATCCCTTAGGAGCACATCATCCTCGCTGTGGCCCCACACGCAATCGGGAGTCGGCTATGATATCATTTATAAGGACTCAGACCCCATTATATAATATTGTCCGCTTTGGATACTGAGTTTTCACAGCTTTAAAAAGCGTGCAGATTAGAGGGACCCAAACCTTATAAACTAGTCCAGGACTTCCTCCCTAAGTGATGTGGGACAAGAGAGGGACCCTTCCTTGCGCACATCCGAGGACCGAGGTGCGGACGCACCGCCATCCCTCCTCCTCGTGCACCGTCGCTTGGGCTGTCACACTCCCTACCACACTCAGCATCCCTTTCGGATCGATTGAATAGTCGTGACTGTTAGCATCGGCTCACCACTGTCAAACCTCACGCTCACCTTCGACACCGGCAGCGACCTCACTTGGACTCAGTGCAAGCTGTGCTTATCCTGCTACCCTCAATCCGAAACGATCTTCGATCCATCTCACTCCTCGTCCTACGCTACTACCCCGTGTACCTCACCTATGTGCACTGCTTCTGGATCAAGTACTTGTATGTCAAGTACACATAGTTCTCTCTTTTTTCTAAACAAGGATTGTGCCTCAAAAGATTATGATTGTATTCAATGAGCGCAGGTATTTCAACAAGTTGCTCAGGCTTGACTTGTGATTACCAAATAACTTAGAGTTGCGGATACTTGGAGTGCCAAAACTTGACACGGAGAGACACTTAAGTGCCAAAAGTTAGGAAAATGACACTTAAGCGCTAAAATCAGAGCAAAATAGATCACTTAAATGCCAATCCGGCCAAAATGCTGACGTGGCATTTTCTGGCGAGGTAAATGCAAAACGATGTCATTTTGCACGCTAATGTGGCTAAAAAATGCAAAAACGACATCGTTTTGCCTCGACATGATAAAAATTAATTAAATTAAATTTAAAATTAAATTTATTTTAAAATTTTAAAAATACAAATTCAAATATTTAAAAATAAATAATAATAATAATAATAATAATAATAATAATAATAATAATAATAATAATAATAATAATAATAATAATAATAATAATAATAATAAATGCAAAAACGGCGGCGGCGGCGAGGGCTTGGCAACGGAGGGGGAGGGTCGGCGGGGTCGCCGCCCCCGGCCGATCGGTGTAGGCCCGGCCGGATTTGGGCGAGAGTCGCGAGCCCTCACCGAGATCCGGGCTAGGGCTTGCGGCCCTCGCCCGGATCCGACGAGGGCTCGGGGGCCCTCGCCGCCGGTCGGCCGAGGGCCGCGACCTCGGGCGACCCTCCCCCTCCGTTGCCGGCCCTTCCCGGTGACGGCGGGGAGGCAACGAGGGCCCGCGAGCCCTCGCCGGATTTGGGCGAGGGCCACGACCCTCGCCCTAGATCTCGGCGAGGACTCGCAGCCCTCACCCAGATCCGACGAGGGCTTGTAGGCCCTTGCCGCCGGTCGGCCGGGGGCCGGCGACCCCGGCCTACCCTCGCCCCTCCGTCGCCAACCCTTCTCGGTGGTGGCGGGGAGGTGGGTAGGGCTCGCGAGCCCTCGCCGCCGGTCGGCCGAGGGCCGGCAACCCCGGTCGACCCTCCCCCACCGTCGCCGGCCCTTCCCGGCGACGGCGGGGAGGCGGCGAGCCCTCAATCGTTGCCTCTTCTCCCCACCTTTTTTTTTTTTTTTTAAATAATAATAATTTTTTTATAATTTAATTTAATTTTTATATTGACATTTGAATCTGCTTAAAAAATATGTCGTTTTTGACTTTGTTTGTTGAGTCAGCATTCTGATTAGCCATGTAGACGAAAAATATAATAAAAAATTATCACATAGGATTTCCGATGGGATTCGCCGAAGATGACACTTAAGTGTCTCACTTTTTTTAAAAGTGGCACTTTCTTAACTTTTGACACTTAAGTGTTCCTTCGTGCTAAGTTTTGGCACTTGGGCAGTACTTTGCCCAAATAACTTACGTCGACGGATCATCTTTGATTGGGAACCTCGCAATAGGTACTTTGACGTTGGCATCCACGGATGTGATAAGCAACTTCCAATTTGGGCGCGGCGAAATCAATTATGGCCTCTTCGGCGAAGTGGCCGGCCTGCTTGGCCTCACCCGGGACGGCTTGTCGATCATGGGACAAACCGTGAGCATGTATGGCCAATACTTCTCGTACTGCTTGCCCTCATCGTCCAGCTCTACAGGGTACTTAACATTTGGAAATACCAGTGGATCGCCTGGATCATTAAACTTCACACCGATGGCAACAATTCCAGGAAGTACATATTTCTATGGCATCAACATAGAGGGAATTGCAGTAGGAGTACTATATTGTCAATCCCGTCTGCAGTCTTCACGAACCCGGGGGTGATCATCGACTCTGGGACAGTGATCACGCGACTGCCCCCGACCGCGTACAATGCCTTGAGGACAGCTTTCCAGAAAGAGATGGCAAGCTACGACAGGGCAGCGGGTTTCGGAATCTTTGACACTTGCTATGATTCTTTTCTATTTCGATTTCTTTTCTGGATTATTATATGATGATTTTTTAACTTTCCATATATAGAAATGCTCCACAACACATCATCGGTCGTGGTCCCAAATATAAGGTTCACTTTCAGCGGAGGGGCGTTCATGGACTTGGACTGTAGCGGCATATTGTACACCATAAGCAAATAGCAGGTTTGCCTCACATTCGCACCGAACAATGATGACACCGAGATCGTCATTTACGGAAATGTGCAGCAAAAGATGTTCGACGTGATCTATGATGTTGCCGGAGGACAACTGGGTTTTGCCTCTAATGGTTGTCCATAATGTGTCACCCTTATGATGTCACGTTTTGGGTCTCATGGAAGACAAGAAATAAGTAGGAGTCTGTTCTGTGATGTTTACTATCCTTCTGTGAGAATGTGCTGTCCCAGATATAAGTAATGATGTGGTTATCTTCTATTCCTATTGGAGCTTCCTTGTTCTCCCTTGTTCATGAAGAGACTTGATGTAGATCCTACTTGCACTAAACCTTCCTCTAGCCTGCTCATTTTGCATGGAAATTTCTTACAAAATCCTGTTTATGTGAGCCAAACTCACGTGAATCATCAAATTGGGTGGACTCCTTCATGATTTGATGTTCCATATGAGTCGAGTAAGTGAATCGGGACTGTGCACACGGTAATTGCTTATTTTCACGTTCAGAACAACAAAAGAGAAGGCTAACAAATTGAATCCCTGGTAGGATGAAGCTAACACCACACATCTATCTGATAATCAAAGAACTGATCAATCATATGCAATTGATGGGTATATCTAGATCAACTAGTTGCTGTTCTTGAATGAGCAGTTGGATTTATAGTTATGAAACAGAGTTCTACCAAAAATGTAGCCCATGGACGTGGTTTTGTGTCTTGGGCAGCTGTCAACCAAAGCTGTGATGATGGAAAAAGTCATGAGCTAATTGCATTCGTAACAGCAAGGGTTGTTTTAGCAAAAGAAAGTGAGGTGAACATCTACTGTCATCAGTTCACCACGTTTATTGGGGCTTCTTACTATAATGTTATTCCTCAAGCACGGTTGGAGGCAGAAATGGGTTCTCTGTCATGAAACTGAAGAAGATTCTTGGGTGTGTGTTAATACAGCTTTATGCTTTGGTGCCGTGCAAGTACGATTTCTGAATTTCAAAATTCTTTCAATTAAAATTGTGCTTGCTTGCAGATCATGGGTCTGCTTAATTCTAATGCTGCAGAATCAAAATGGTCATTAGTCTACAATTTGATGCTGGGAGTGACGGATACTCGCAGAAATCTTGGAATAGGTGGGTCCTTGTTCTCTTTCTCCATGGTTCTTTATCCTGTTCTGTGAGCACTAAAGGAACAAACTCGCTTGTTCTTTGATTTTGCAGCCTCTTCCCTTATTCTTGAGGTTATCAGATATGCCTCTAGCATCCCAACTTATCGAGCTGTCTATTTTCCTATGATATCTTACAACTTTCCTGCCATACACCGATACAGAGAAAATGTCATTCAAGTGTATACGGAGGTTGCTGGGTGTTTAACGACCACCATGGCGTAGATGCTCTTGGGTTCTTATACTTCTCAAGTTAGATTTATTGAATTGTCTAATGTGTCATGAAACTATTTTTGAGACTTCAAACAATTACTTGTCACAGTCATCATGAGATACATATGGATTCCTGCAAAGCTATGGAACAACGAAGGAGGTTAGTGGATGGTCCAGGCACAATGAAGCTCATTTTCTGATATAGGCGGCATAGAACAAGAGAATCCTTGAGTCGAAGAGAGTTGGCGATGAGTGTATTCTGTTGAGAAAACTCCTATTAGATTTTGAAGTTGAGAAAACTTTTCTATTTCTATTCCTATTATTATTCTAGTGAATACTAGACTTCTGTGGAATTCTATCAAAGTCTGTCTTACATCAGAAGTCTGTCCCACTCTGACGAAGACCCAGACTGAACTTAAGAGAAGAACGAAGAAATAATCAGACTAAGGATTATTGCTCTTCCAACAAGGATTCAGTACGAACAAGATATATCTGGCTTTTTGGTTGAAAATCTCAATTACCTTTTTGGAAATTATTTATGAAATCAATCACGGATCGGTAAAATCAATTTAGAAGACGAGTTTTTTTGGAAAGAATCTACTTATGGAAACTAAGATTCTGATTGTATGGGCGACCAAGATCATCGGACTTTCATCTCAATCTTCAAATGACTCCAGATCTCTTTGATTGATTCTGTCCAACGGGTTAATTGGAAGAATTCTTCTGGATGGTGCCAACGGTCATAAAGGCATGAAGAAGTATTTAAGGAGATTTTTCGGGTCATTTGCAAGAGAGCGTGAAAGCTAGAATTCCAAAGTTTGAAGCTTCTCAAATCACTTGTTCTTCATCAATAAGTGCTCATACATGTATTCGAAAGAGAGAGAAACACTAAGGAGTGACTTAGTGAGAGAAAGAGAAATTCTCTACTGAGTAGTCAGTGATATATTGTTGTAGTTCTCTTTTGATTCATAGTAAAATCCAGCGAGAAGGCTGTCAACATGGGAAAATGGACTTAGGCTTAATCTAAGTCGAACCACTATAAATCTTGTGTTCATTTTCTCTTTCAGAACTCCTTTAATTTATTTGCTGTGATATTTTTCTAAGTTTCGCTATAATTTAAAAAAAAAAAATCTTATTTGAGTTTAAATCTTTATCAGAAGTCTATTGTCTCAAACTCAGTTTAAAAGAAAAATATTTTTAATGCATCTTTAGATAAATCTATTTTTTTACACCTATTCACCCCCTCTAAGTGTTTATACTAGCTCTTTCAATTGGTATTAGAGCATGTGTGCTTACATGAAGTGTTTTTACTTCTAAGCTAAAGATCTTTTATGGCTAGTATTTTGGCTTCAGGATTGGTTGAAGGATAGAGCAATACCAAACCTCCTTATTTCAATGGAAAGGAGTGTAATGTGTAGAAGTACAAAATGAAGGCATTCCTCATATCCAAAGATCCCCTGGAGTGGGATGTTGAAAAATGAATCAATCCAAAAGCAACATCAGCTTTAGACAAAAGGAAAAAAGAGATAGAAAAAGATATTGATGAATCCACACAAGCTGAAATTACCAAGAGACGGGCTCTTGATGCAAAAACAATTTATTCCTTATAATGTACATTGTCTCCCACTGAATACAACATAATCTCCTCATGCGAAACAGCAAAAGAAGTTTGGGACAGATTTCATGTCACTTATGAGGGGACTGATTGTGTGAAGGAGACAAAGATAAAGATTCTACTTGGACAATATGAGTCTTTCAGAATGAAGCCTGGAGAATCTATTTGTGAAATGTTCAGTCGCTTTACAGAAATTGTGATTGGCCTAGCTTATCAAGATCAACCAATTTCTGGACCAATGAAAGTCAACAAACTACTATATCGACTTTCAAAGGATTGGAATCACGTGAAGCCTTCAATCAGAAAAACTCAAAGGATCATGCCTCTATTAGTTGATGAATTAATAAGCATGCTTCAATCGTACGAAGTGGAGCAGATCAATGATGAGGAAGATCCAAAAGGTAATAAATCAACTGCATTGAAGTCTAACATTGATTCTAATGATATAGATTTGGACGATGATATGGATGATGAGGAGCTGGCCCTTATGATAAAGAAATTCATAAAACTAAACAGAAAAGGAAGAAGGTTGAATTGGAAGAAGCAAGGCATGCAAAATTCCTAGAAGAGACCAACGAAAGATGTTGAAACTAGCAAGGACGTAATATGTTTTGAGTGTAAGAAAAAGGGGCACATCAAACCAAACTGTCCCTTGTTGAAAAAGAAGAAGAGGAAGTTTGAGAAGTACAAGAAAGCTCTTAAAGTAGAAACCTGGAGTGACACCAAATGTGAAGAAAATGAAGAGGAATTTACAAACATATGTCTGATGGCTCACTCAAAGTCAGACTCAAAATTAGAAACATATACTGATTTAGATTCTGATAAAGAATTCGAGGTTAGTCACTCAGAAATTCCTATTAAAGTCTCTATGTATATAGATGAACTTTGCATCAATCTTAAATCCTCTCTTAAAAGGATTTCCGAACTAAAAAAAGAAAATTCTAAGCTCAGGCAATAGGAAGTCTCTTGGAAAGAAAAGTTTGAAAATCTGAAAAGAAGTTTTGATGATTTGAAAGAAAATTTTGATTCCCTTTCAAAGAAAAATGTTTGTTTAAAAAGGGAGATTTCAGATATTTCAAAAAGGTTTTCCAAATGATTAGAAAAAATGGAGAAAATTCTTACAGCTCAAATATCCTATTTTAATAAATCTGGTTTTGGTATGAATAATAAAACAATTCCTTTGATTGATTTTCCTAAAGTAAAAGAGAGACTTAGACAAAGACCTCCAAATGCATTTTACAAAAATCATTTTCAAAAAGTGTTTGTAAAACCTGTTGGCTAAAATGCTCTTAGATGTTCCAAGTGTAACAACTTAGAACATTTTGAGAATGAATGTCCCAAAGTTTGGAGACCAGTTAAGAAGGATTGGGCAAATACTATTTTTAACACAAACTCTCATGGATCCAAGAAAATCTAGATGCCAAAGAAAGTTTGAGTTATTCTTCTGATTGCAGGTCACTATTAAAAAAAAAATTAAATGATATTTGGATAGTGGTTGTTCTAGGTATATGACAGGAGACTCAAGCTACTTCGTAAAGCTTGAAAGACTAAAAGGAGGAAATGTTTTTTTTTTTTTGTGGAAACAGTAAATGAAATATTATAGGATACAGAACAGTGAAGATTGGAAGTCTGACTATCAACAATGTTTCCCTGGTAAAAAGTTTAAACTACAATCTTCTGAATATAAGTCAGCTTTGTGATACAGGTTTCAAAATAAACTTTCAAGAAGGTATTTGTTCTGAAATAAGTCGAGATTTTTCTCAATCCTATACTGGGCGAAGGCATGGCAACATATATTTTCTGGACATAAATTCAGAAAATTCTCAGTGCCTTATCTCAATACAAGATGAAGCAAGTCTCTAGCATCGAAAGCTTAGTCATGTAAATATGAAACAAATTGCAAAAATTTCTTCTAAGAAGCTGGTTCGAGGGCTTCCTAATTTGGCTTATCAAAAGTCTAAATTGTGCACTCCCTGTATCTTGGGAAAACAGGTTAGAAGTTCCTTTAAACTAGTAAATCAGGTTTCTACCAGTCGTGTTTTGCAGCTTCTTCATATGAATATTTTTGGACCAACAAGAACTCAGAGTATTGGTGGAAAGAAATACTGTATAGTAATTGTGGATGATTACTCACGTTTCTCTTGGGTATTCTTTTTCGGCAAGTAAGTCTAAAATTTTCTCTTATTTTTCAAAGTTTGCCAAGAAAGTTTAGAACGAAAAAGGTTATGCTAGCTCAAGCATAAGAACAGATCATGGAGGTGAGTTTGAAAATCAAGATTTTGCAAACTTCTGTGATAAATCTAGTTTTCAACATGTTTTCTCTTCTCCATATACTCCAGAACAAAATGAAGTTGTAGAAAAGAAAAACAGATCTTTACAGGAAATGGCCAAAACTCTATTGATAGAAAGCAAAACATCTTCTCGATTTTGGGCAGAAGTAGTCTCTATTGCTTGTTATATAATCAACATGGTATTTTGAAGACTTATCCTAGAGAAAACTCCCTATGAAGTATATAAAGGGAAGAAGCCTAACATCTCTTACTTTCATGTTTTTTTGTTATAAGTGCTTTATCTTGAAGAATACAAATGATCGATCTGGAAAGTTTGAAGAAAAATCGGATGAAGGAATTTTGCATGGCTATTCAATGTCAAGTAAAGCTTACAGGATCTTTAATAAGAAGACTCAAACTGTAGAAGAATCAATAAACATCAGATTTTAGGAAAATATGCAAAATCAACCAGATCAGGTTCAACTTGAAGAGTCTGAACTAGTTCAAAACTTAATAAAGTCTAATTCCCCCGGAGAACTTCAATCTTCTGGTAAACAGCAACAAGCAGAACTAGAAGAATCAAAGGAAACATATGATCAATAGAATGACAAATCAAATAGCAACTGGAAGCAAAAATCAAGTCATCCCAAAGAACTCATCATTGGCAAATTAGATGAAGGAATCCACACTAGATCCAAAGGAAAAGAAGATTCCAGTGCAATAGCACTTATTTCAGAATTAGAACCAAAAGGAGTAGAAGAAGCATTGTTTGATGAAAGTTGGATAGAAGCTATGCAAGAAGAACTCAGACAATTCAGTATTAATGATGTGTGAGAGCTGACTCCTAAACCCAAAGGCAAGTCTGTGATTGGAAAAAAGTGGGTATTCAGAAACAAGATGGATGAAAAATGTAAAGTAATCAGAAACAAAGCAAGGCTTGTGACAAAAGAATATACACAGGAAGAAGGGATGGACTATTATGAGACTTATACACCAGTAATAAGGTTAGAAACAATTAGATTATTACTTGCTTTTGCATGTTTTAAATAATTTAGGTTATTCCAGATGGATGTCAAAAACACTTTCCTTAATGGATTCATACAAGAAGAAATCTATGTGAAACAACCACTAAGATTTGAAGATCCCAGAAAACCAGACTCTATATACAGACTAAAAAAGGCATTGTATGGTCTGAAGTAGGCACATTGAGCTTGGTATGAAAGGTTAAGTAAGTTTTTAACAAATGATGGCTTTGAGAAAGGAAAAGTTGACACAACCTTGTTTATAAAAAGAGAAGAAAGAGATTTTCTACTTGTACAGATTTATGTAGATGATATAATCTTTAGATCTCCTAACAAAAATCTCTGCACGAAATTTTCAAGATCTATGTAGAAAGAATTTGAAATGAGCATGATGGGTAAATTGACATTCTTTCTGGGATTGCAAGTCAAACAATCAAAGAAAGGAACATTCATTCACCAGGAGAAATATGCCAAATATATTATCAAGAAGTTTGGAATTGAGAACTACAAGAAAACAAAAACTCCCATATCAAGCTCATCAAAGCTCGACAAGAACAAAGGAGGAAAGAAAGTAGATCAAAAGCTATAGAGAAGCATGATTGGTTCTCTTCTTTATCTCACTGCCTCTAGACTTGACATTCTATTTAGTGTGTGTATCTGTGCTAGATTTTAATCTAATCCCAAAGAATCACATCTAAGTGCTATTAAACATATCAACAAATATATTGCGACTTTTTCAAAGCTAGGTCTATGGTATCCAAAAGGATGAAACTTTACTTTACTTGGTTATTCTGATGCTGATCTAGCCGGTTGTAGAGTCGACAGAAAAAGTACGTCTGGTACATGTCAATTGTTGGGACAAATGCTGATATCATGGTTTTTAAGAAAGCAAAGTACTGTGGCACTATCTACAGCAAAAGCATAATATGTTGCTTTTGAAAGTTGTTGCTCACAAATTATGTGAATTAGACAACAACTAAGAGACTTCATAATAGAAGAATTCTGCACAAAAATTAGATGTGACAACACAAGTGCTATCAATCATACTAGAATTCCAATTCTTCACTCAAGAGCAAAGCACATTTAGATTCGTCTTCGCTTCATAAAAGATCATGTACAAAATGGTGAGATTAATGTTCAATTTATTGATTCAAAGAATTAACTAGCAGATATCTTCACAAAACCATTGGAGAAAAGCTTATTCAATTGCAACATCTATTTTTGGATCTCTCTTTTTTTTTTTTTTTTTTTTTCTAATAACTAGCAACTATACAGCGCTTGAAGCCTCGTATCGGCCGTCATGTTTTAACTTACCTCTTCGACAGCTTATGACAGAGATCAAATGCAACAATCTGATTCTTTCTTTGTCAACAAAGTAAAACCCCATCACAAGAATCCAATTACATACATGGCTTAATTTAGATAAGTCCAATGCCGTTTACAATGCCAAGTATATCTTCGCTCTTCTTATCCCACACATGGGAAATGCGAGGGTAAAGAACATTGTTTTGCTCTGTCGATATATAAATCAGAGCAAGAACACGTGAAACAGGTTGAGTACTAATTAGGATAATGAATTGTAAGAGTTGCCAATGCGATTCACATAGTAAAACGGAGAAAATTGCATACACACACAGATATATATATATATATATATATATATATATATATATATATATATATATATATATATATATATATATATATATATATAATATGCACAAAGAATGCACCACCACGTCGTCCAAGTCAGCTCGCTATTGCCTTCTGCTTCTTGCACGCCTTCGTCTACTAGTACTACAAACTCTCTTTATGTAGATGTAATATGGGTGAATCTCATTGATTTTTTATAACGCATGCCGTCCTGTCTCGAAGATGATCAGTTTCCTAATCACCGCGTCACCTTGGATAGGGCATCATCAATCCATGTTAGAATCTATTAATCCTAGCTAGGACTTATGATGTTCAAAACATTAACCTTGTGTGAGGAAATTAATGAAAAAGAAAAAAATGCTAAACTGATGGGTCTTTTGAAACGATCGAGTCCCTAGTGAAAATTCACACCACCAGAATTCTGCATTAGATTAGCTCTACAGGCTCTCACAATGATATCATGATGCAAGCAGTATCCGGAAATCATCACTAGAAGTAGCGCACAAGCATGGTCCATGCTCTCTGCACACTCGAGCCAAACCAGATGCACTTAACCACACGAAGATCCTAGTTGGAGACCAATCAAGGGTCAATTCAATCTGATCTAAGATCTCAACCAGCAGCAGCAACTATACCAACAACAAAGGCAGTTTAGGAGGCATAAAGGCCACTATCCCTGTCACGCCCCAATCCTCCGAGTGCATGCCCATCCCTCTGTGATCGATTAAATAGCGACATCCCAGGACGTGTCGCCGACCCATTCATCTTAATGCACATGCGGAAGCGAATAATTAATCCCCAAACAACAACAACATTGGATAGGAAAGTAGGACCACAATTTTTGAAAACCAAACCACATCACACCTTTATACACATAACAAACTATGTCATATACAATAATAGCCGACTATACACATGGTCTGCAAAATGTGGGGTAAAGGCTACAGATCCTCTAATCAGTCGAGTCTTCGACTAAATACTCCGGGGTCCTTGGCTTCGACAAACACGGGTCCACTACTGAACCACCTGGTGAGTCGGTCGTGCCTTTTCCAAAAGCAACCTCCAGCATCGACATGGGGACCTCAGACTCCAGTATGGGGCTCTCTCTGTCCATTCCGCTTCTGACGGTACCATGATCTGTATTGATGGAGTACTTTATTGGGTAGACCCGCATCAACCCAGACGATGGACTTCACAAGCTCATAGACCCATCCCCTTGGATTTCCATGTAGTGGAATGAAACACTTCTACTTTGTGACCTTCTTCGGCTGTCCAAAATGCACGGGAGGAGCTGCCATCTAAGGACCTGAAATTGTTATCCCACAACGGGGTGAGACGACATCTTAGCAAGTTCACCTCCTAAGTCTCGACTAGAAAGGAAATACGGCCTAGGGGCTGCCTAAGCACAAGCACAAGCCAGAGGACTTACCTTTGCCTCAATCCCTTCCTGCAAGTCAGTACAATTTAATCACTCAATCAATCATTTCAACAAATCGATTCATCAAATCAGATCGAGCCGTTGATCAATCGAACCAGTCGATTGTATGTCATCAAGACCATCTCTCGATCATTCCATTCAATACTATCTATAAAGTCCGATCATATCAAGGACTGCTCACCCTCGGCTGAATATAGATAAAAAAAGCTCGCCAAAAGCTGACAACAACGTATACTGCTCACTTTAAGCTAATATATCAAGCCCTTAGGCTGATATAGTATACGGCTAATGCTCACCAAAGCTGTGCGGTACTTAATTGCTCACTAAAGCTGTGCGGTACTTAAGGTATACTACTCACTCTAAGTTGATATATCTAAACCCTTAGGCTAATATAGTATACCATTCTACTCAACCAACCATTGCACCACTTTTATCATACCCGATAAAAATAATCGTGTGTGGGTACACGGTTGACCATTGCCAAAAACATAATATCTTTACTTTATAAACTCCCACCAATTATATAGTCAATAAAAACATTTTTGGCACTGTAAACCAACGCCTGGTAATATTCTAATTAAATACTGAAATTAATAAATTTTGGGATAAATTCCCAAAATTACAATTCATACTCAAATTGCATAAATCAGCACTTAATTAAATAAATCAACCACACCATTGCACTTAGCATGAAATTCCGATTATCGACTATCTCGGTCTAATTTCTAGAAAATAATAATTAACTAAATAATTACGAAAATTAATTAATAAATGCCAGTAAATGCAACTTAGGCCGGAAAAGCCCAAATAAATACCGAAACGAGTCCGGAAAAATCCTGACCCTCACTAGATAAATACTAGAGCTTATCTAGTCTCTAATTACACTATTCTAACCACCTAACATGCAATAACGGTTAATTAAATTGCTAATCTATTCTAACTAACCACTTAATCCATGCTTAACTTAAACTAATCAAATCTTAAGTATAATTAACTCCCTAAGTGGAGATTAGTGAGTAAACTCACTAGTTTTGTGATCCGATGAGTTCACTAGGATGGCGAGGCGAATACGAGCCATAAACTCCAAAGCAGGTACGCCAAGCGAGGTTTGGAAGGGCTTGGAAATGGGTCAAATAGTGTGCTGTAGAACCAAGAGCTTCGGTTCTGGTCGGGGGCCGAATGAGAGAGCCGAGCTGCTGGTTCAGCGAGACAAGGCAAGCGAAGGCTACAACGGTCTAGGCGGGGCTTCACGGCGGCAAGCGGCGACTCATGGCGGCTCAAGCGATGGGAACGACTTGCAATGGTGGCTAGATAGGCCTGAGAGATGAGCTGGATGCGGGAAGGGGTGGGACGGCGCACGAGACCGATGCAATTCACGCGGGGACTTGCAGTGGCAGCAACAGCGCTAGGCGACTCTGGCGGGTTGCTCGACGAGCAAAGGGGGGCTGCTCGACTTCTCTCTGCAATATTTTGGAACTTCAAGCTTGCTGGAGATGGAGGGGTCGATGAAGGAAGGAGAAGGGGGGGACAACTTTGGCTTGGAGGGGACCACTTGCTTCACTTCTATCTTCTTGTCTCCTAGAAGAGACCCCACCATGGATGGGCTGGCTTCCTCAGCCAAAAGTAGCCACAAAGATTCCTAGGAAGCTAATGAGAGGGTCCAAAAGGTTGAGGCAAGAGGGGGCTACGAATTTGAAGGTATCTCTCTCAAATTGGATTCAATCCTCACTCGAATTAACTCAATTCGGCTTCCAAAAATTCAACCGAGGTACTCACGATCGAATTGAAATCCTTCCATGCCAATAGAACCAACTCACATCCCAATTGCGTGATTAAAAATGGTCCCTTGAATTTTCCGGTCGAAAACGGCCTTATATCGACTTTTCGCCAAAAATCTCGATTTGCAGAAAAAATCTTCGGAGGATGAGTCGACGTTCCTAAAATGACTTGTGACATGACAGAACTTTCAATTTCTGAAATCGGATTCAATTTTGCGGTTAATTTCAATCTGACGCAATTTTAGCGTAACCTAGCTTACTAGGTAGCTTTTAGAAATTTTTAGTGCAAATGACCCGTGGTCGATTTTCTTCGAGCCACAATGAATCTTCGACACATTGGCGACTCTCTGTGATCGTGAAAATCTCGAGGTTTCAAATACAGACATAGGGTACCAAAACAACAGAAAAATTAGTCTAATACCAGTCAATGAGAATTTTGTAATTTGGTGGAACCATCCACGTTTAGCCACACATCTCTGTCGAACTGACCTATCTCTAATCTCTAATCGACTTTTAACTGTGTCGTAATGATCTCTACAAATGAGCACGGTCGAGTAGTCGATTCCTGATCGAATTCCCAAGTCTATTGCATTAAAATCCCTTAATGACTTCCCCAGATAGTCTAGTTATCTCATGAGTAATCAGCTCAGATAATAGCACTATAGGCGCGTCGATGAAAGGCCCGATTTATTTAATTGAAAACATAATTGAAATTCTAGGATATCACAGTCTCGGCCAAGCTCGGCATCACATTCGACTCGGTTGAGTACATTGTGACTGTTGGCATCAGCTCCCCTGAACTGTGATATCCTGAAATTTTGCCCTATTTCGAAATATATGAAGTGATTATTTCATTGACACACTTATGATTATTTTACTTTGAATTGATCACTCACGAATTAACTAGTCTATTGGCTGAGGCCATAAAAGGTTAAAATGCAAAAGACCAGAGAATTCAATCAGAGATCGACTGCTCGACCATAAGAATCAACAATGGTCAATATTACATTGTTAAATGTAAATTAATTAACGAATATAAATCGATTCGATGGAAGTACATAGTCGGTTCGCGGGTGATTCCACACTATTACGATATTCGTGTCGAACGACGATAAATCGATTTTTCTATTGATCTTATATTTAGGGTACGTAATTGATCCCTCGTGATTACATAACAATCGAGGGTCGTCCACGATTCGAAGAGGCAAAAATGTGGATAAAAAATTATTGACCACGAATCAACCGCGCGAGAACCCTAAAAGCCACCCGATAATTTAGGTCGTACTAAAGTTAATTTGATTTCGGGTATCGAACTTTCGAAATTAAATTATTAAACATCGCATCAGCATCCGTCGAATTATTGGCAAGTTCGAAATTTTCGGGAAAGGAATTATCGGATAAAAATTAGGGACCAAGAAAGGAAAAATGGACCCAATGGCAAAGTTGCAATTTGTTGGCCATAATTTTGGCTTTATAGATAACAATAATAATAAAAAAAAGGGCTGGCGACGCATCTTGGGACGTCACAATTTTAATTGACCTTAATGAAATGTTTGCATGCTCGGGATTCGAGGCATGACATGGACCCTCGAAGATCACACTGATCTTTGACACCAGCAGCGACCTCACTTGGACTGAGTGCGAGCCGTGCTCATTCTGTTACCTTCAACCTGAGCCGATCTTCGACCTGTCTGACTCCTGGTCCTATGTTAGTACACCATGTACCTCGCCGCGATGTGCAGTGGTTCTGGATCAGGTATATATCTTCAAAAAATACACATAGTTCTCTCCTTTTTTCTAAATAAGGATTGTGCCCTATAAGATTATGATTTTATTCAATGAGAGCAAGCATTTCAACAAGTTGCTTTGGCTCAACTAGCAATTACCAAATAATTTACGATGACCTATCGTTTTCATCTAGGGAACTTGCAACCGACACGTTGACATTATTCACGGATGTGATATGGAACCTCTAATTTGGGTGCGGTGGATTCAATTATGGCCTCTTTGACGAGGTGGCCAGCGTGCTTGGCCTAGCCTGGGACAGTTTGTCAATCGTGGGACAAATCGCAACCCGATACAGCCAATATTTCTCCTATTGCTTGCCCTCATCATCCGTTCAACAGGGTACTTAACATTTGGCAAGGCTAGTGAAATGCCTAAGTCGTTAACCTTGACACCGATTGCAACAGCTCATGAAAGCTCACTATTCTATGGCATCAACATACTGGAAATCACGGTAGCAAGGACTAAATTGCAAATCCCGTGGACAGTTTTCTTGAAGGCGGGGGCTATCATCGACTTCGGGACCATCATCACTCGATTGCCCCCGACAGCATACAATGCCATGAGGACGGTTTTCCGAAAGGAGATGGCAAGGTACAAGAGGGCAAAGAGCTTCAAAATCCACGACACTTGCTATGATCTCTGCGACGCAAAGTCGATCGTCATACCAAAGATAAGGTTCACCTTCAGCAGAGGCGCGTTCGTGGACTTGGATCGTGGCGGCATACTATACCCCATAAGCGATTCACAGGTTTGCCTCGCATTCGCGCAGAACAGCCATGACACCCACATCATCATCTACGGAAGCATGCAGCAAAAGACGTTTGAGGTGATCTATGATGTTGCTATTGGTGTTTGTTTCGATAAACAAACATACGTGCATAAGTAAATTAAGATCAAAGTCTAATCGCAGCGGAAGTAAAAACTCTTATACGCATGTTTCCATAGCATTTTCGTGCATTTTAATAAAAACACATATAAGATATAAAGAGGCTAATCATATTAACCTTGTACCATGCTCTAAGTTTGGTTATGACGTTCTTGACATTCTTCAGACTCTGACCACAAACGTCTGATGTCTTCTGGTAATATTGGTTCTGACGTTCTTTAAATACATAATGTTTGATCTCTTCATACCACAAGTTCTAACGTTCTTCAGATCTAGTCCCACAAGTGCTGGGCCTCTAATTCAGACACACCACCAATTCTCACATTAAATGGAAGAGAGAAATTGAGAGATCTCACGATTACAATTGTGCTAGCAATCGCTCTCGTGTGTGAATGACTTTTGTTGATCACTATCAACACTCTCAATTATCGATTGTCAATCGTTGATCATCCTATGATATGCTCTCTATATTATCTTTTATAATCAGTGCAAATCACATTTAAATCGGCTCATTAACTCTAAAACCATTTTAGAATTAATTCGGTCGTAACTTCTGACGAACGTAAGTTCTGATACCATTTCAGACACTAATTCGGGCATTAACTCTATAACTGTTACAGAGCATTATTCTAGACATTTATTTGTAACTTTTACAAGTCTTTATTATGGGTATTAAGTTTGTAACTGTTACAAATATTTAATTTAACCGTTATATCTAAAACTGTTTTAGAGCATTAATTGGTCATTTAAATTTGAAACCATTTCAAATCATTAATAAGACTGTTAAATTCTAAAACAGTTTCAGAACTTTAATGTGATTGTTAAATCTAAGATCATTTCAATTCTTTAATTTAGCCATTAAGTCTAAAAACCATTTCAAATCATTATTTTGGCTATTAATTTCGAACTCACTTTAAATCATTAATGACACAATTAATTCTAAACTCACTTAAGATTATTAATGCAGCTATTAATCCTGAACTCATTTCAAATTATTAATTATGTCACTGAATCTGAACACGTTCAGATCTTTGATTCGGCCGTAAAGTCCGAAGCTCGCTTCAAACCTTGTAAAGTCTGAAGCTCCTTTTTCAGAACTTTTATTTCTAGCTCGACTCGATCTGATTGGCTCAATTGCAAACACACTTGTAATATTCTCTCTCTCATTCAAACGTCATTCTAATTGGTTATGGTGTGTGACATCCCTAGGTTCATCATTGAGCCAGTAGCAAAACTTGTACTAACACATTAGCACAACCAAGAGAACTAATTGTCCAAATCAATCTTTTATTCTTGCAAATCATAAATGACATCTAGCAATATATTATGACTACTATCACGCCCCGACCTTGAGTGTGCGCACATCCCTCGGTGGTCGATAAAATTGCGACGTCCTAGGACGCGTCGCAACCCAATCGATTATACACATGCGAAAGCATATAATAATCTCCAGACAACAACCAACATGGGATAGAAAAGCAGGACAATAAATTTCACAAACACACTTTTATAAACAAGCTAGTTCATACACAGAGGCCAATTCTAAGGTTTAAGTACAGAAGTCTATAACCAAAAATAGGCTACCGAGCTAACCCTATCCCAGACCCTATCTACTTGGGATCCGAATCTATCACGACACCGTCAGGTGGGTCAACTACCCCCTCGCCCTCAACGGTGGGTACATCGAAACCCTGAAAGGGACCTTCCCGTACCCCATTAGGCCCATGAGGAAACCATGCCTTGAATCGATGAGGTACCTATTGGATGTATGCCCTAAAGCTACTACGTAATAGTTACACATTAGGGATTTCAGTTATGCTATCATTATTATTATTTAATTAATGGCAATGATGTATTCATTCATTTGTCCAATTATTTTATATTTATGAATGATTCTATAAGATCAGTTGCAACTAGACCTATTCTTGAGACGTCAAGAATATATGTGACGGGTTCATAGTAGGCTGAATCTTTAAACCGTTCTTGAGCAATGGATTATTGAGTGGATATTTATAATCCTGTTGAGACTAGTGTGTTTATAACTTCACCATTAAGTATTGGATACATAAGTGAATGATGAGTCACAAGTCATTAGGTATTGTGAAACCTGAGTTTAGAACACAGGTGTTTGTGTTAGACAAGTTCACTAAATGTGACGCATATGGAACGATTAGCGACATGAAAGCTTTTAGCGTGGTCAATGTCTAATTGTTCATGCTTTGGTCTTGTGTAAATAATCCTTAGACCTGAGGCACGATGTTAACTTGTGTGTCGAATAACTATGGTTTACAGGTGCATGTAATGCTGGGTTGTTGATCCGTCTTTATACCTGATGGTCATAATTTGTTTATATACGAAGTTGATCGTGTCCGCAATATGGAATATGTCTCCTTGTTACATGCAAGGTATAATAATGATGTCCTATGCGATCTAATTATGACACTACATTGAAATCCTTGGCCGGGGTTGTAACCGAGAATAAATTGTTTATGTCTCAAATAAAATACATGTCAATTAGATTTGTGCATATGATTGAATTGGTGACTTGACAAATATTTCATGGTCTTTGTTTGATCGGGACATAGTAAGACAGAGTGATTGAATTACATTGTAGCCAAAACTGACAGGTTCATTATGTTCTTAAAGTATTCACATTATCTGGGTAGCCATGACATATTGCTAGATGTTAATAATGGCTTATAGGACCCAAAGATTAATCGAGACAATTAATTCTTTTGGGAGTACTAATGTGTTAGTACAAGTCTTACTACCAGTTTAGTGATGGATCTAGGGATGTCACACACCATAAACAATTATGATAACGTGGGATAAGAGAGAAATAATGTTGCAAATGTGTTTTCAATTATTGCAATCGAATTGAGTCAATATGAAGTTAAATTAAATGAGATTTAATTTAATTTGTATTATAGTCATAAGTCTACTTGCATATGATGCACTTGCATGCCCAAAGTGAATACATATTAATGTATTCCAAATATACACATATAAAGATTATGTTATTTTTACTTTTAAGGGGATTGATTAATTAATTATTTATTTATTTATCTATTTATTCATTTAATTAATTAATTAAAGTCAAAATGGTCAGCAATTCTTGCTGACCATTGGCACGAATAATCGTGCACATGCACGTTTGCTTCGTGCATGATTGTGCATGATCAACAACGGTTTAGCAACCGTTGTTGATTCGTGAAGAATTTATTTTTAAATGCCGCTTGAAAGGAAAGCCCCACTTTGCTCAAGCGAAAAAACAACGGTTTCTTCTTGTTCCGGATCGGTCCTTCACCGTCAACATAAACATGAAGTTCTGTTAGTTGGTGAAAATAGAGCAAAGTGTGTGTTCTTGTGTTTTTGAGACACGAGAAAAAGAGGGACTCTCTCTCGTTCGGGCTATGACTAAAAACATCAAGGATACAGCGAATTGTCTCCATGAGATTACTAGCACGATCATAGTGGTGATTATCCGAAAGTTCTCTCTTTCGTTCGACGTCCATTGTTGGTGTGTCTAAATTAGAGGTCCGACGTTTATGGAGCTCGAACTATAGAACATCTGAACTAATTCGTATAAAGCATGCTTCGAGAGGTAATTCGTTTAACTCAATTTTTTATATATTCAGATTTTTGATTAAAACGCACGAACAACGCCTTCAGAAAATAATGTATAAAATATATCATCTTTGTTTCCACTGCATTCTTTTTATAATTTTACCTATACATGATTCATGAAACCCCAACAGTACCAACTGTGGTAGGCCCTCATCGACCAAGATAATGGTCACGATGAGCTCATGGAGCTAGGGAATTTCGGGGACAGGAACATCGGTACTCTGCTCGTTATACCCCCGCGGCTATCCAAAACGAATCGAACGGGCCTCCATCTAGGGACCTATAAAAAGTTAAACCACGACGGGGTGAGACAATGTCTCGGCGAGTTCACACCCTAAACTCCGATTAGGAAGGTAATACGCCTAGAGGCAATCCAACCACACATCACAGAAGACTCACCTCTCCTCAACACCTCCCTACACGTCAGTACGATTCATATAACAGATGCATATAGTAAATGCACACATCAATTGGAACGTCTCACTCATATCTCAATCAATCACAGGGGTCTTGATTATAAGACCAAATTGTTATGACATGTCACATTTCATGCCACACAATTTTGTCCCATAATCAAGCGCGTTTATCTTAATCATTCACGTGTTTCAATTGATTACGGCCCCACAGGCACGACCTACTCGACGTTCGACGGTCTTTCGGCATAGCCGAGCATCGTCTCGCCCCATCGAGCACGACAACATCTACCTCGAGATGGCATTCCCGAATGAGCATCGGCCCAGCCTCTACTGCGATTGGCATCCGTTGTCAAGGGCATTCCACATAGGAGCATCGCCCGGCATAAATGCTCACGACGGGTTCACAAATTAGTTAAACGACCATCCCATTCCGACCAAGGACATTGTGCTTTGCACTCAAATGCCTCAATTAAGATAATGTGCTTGGCCTATTTTCTTCGTATTAAAAACACCCGGTAAAATAATCGTGTATAAGTACACGGTTAGATCGAACCATAAAAGTGATACCATTCCTTTTAAAAATCCAACTATTTGATATAGTACTTAAAAACATTTTTGGTGTCAAAACCCGACACCCGGTATTTTCTAATTAAATACCAAAATTTCATAATTTTGAAATAATAACTCAAAATTAACAATCATCACTCAGTTGCACAATTTAGCACTTAGTTGCACAATTTAGCACTCAATTGCATAAATTGATTACACCACGACAATCAGCACGAAATTCTGACAACCAGCTATCCTGGTATAATTTCTGAAAAATATTAAATAATTAAGTAAATGCAAATTAATTACATAAATGCCTAATTAAGCCAAATACACTAATCTAACCACCTAATTGGACCTAATTAAATAACATACTAGGCTAGATAAATCACATACTCTAATTAACCCCTAACTAAACTAATCTAATAACCTAATTAGCCTAATTAACCAACTAAATCACTAATTACACTAATCTAACCACATAATCCAATCTTAACCTAAACTAATCTCCTCAAAGCATAATTAACCCCCTAAGCAATGTTTACCAAGTAAACTCACCAAGTTTGGGAGTCGATGAGTTCACGACAACGGCGATGCGGAGACGAGCGAAACACAGGCCTACGACGACACCCGACGAGGCCTGGAAGGGCTCGAAAAAGGCCTACGAAGTTTGTTGAGGGCTGAGAGAACCAGTTCGAGGGAGCTAGGACGGCAAGCAAGTGGCGGATGGCAAAGGGGATGACTACAGGAGAGTAGGGGCGGCGAAGGTGAGCTGGCGATGACGGACGACAACCTGGCTTCGACGAACGAGGGGTCGGGACGAAGGACGTGGCGAACGAACACATGAGCAAGCACGGAACCGGTAGCCTGGACCCATGGGCTTGGGCGTTCACGGGCGTGCAGACGGCGACAGCAGTGGCTTCGGCGGGTGGTACAAGCGGCGATGAGGAGCTTCGGTTAGCTGCTGCTGGTTATTTGATTTGCTGGCTGGTTTTCTTCTTCAAAGACAGTAGCAATAGAGAAGAAGAAGCTAAGGAAGAAGATGAAGTGGTTGCAGCTAGCTTAAGGGGGACAATTGGCCTCAAAAGTCTTCAAGAAATATCACAAACACTCATCACTTGGCCCTCACCAGCTTCAGCCTCATCCACAGCCAATTTTCCCTCACTAATCTTCTCCAAGAAGCCACCAAAGGTGCTGAAATGTTGCAGCCCTCCCATGGCTACGAATTTCAAACATTTCCCTTCCAATTCAATTCAATCCCCTTCCAATGACCTCAATTAAATGGCTAACTTGCCAAGGTAGGTGCCCACACTCAAATCCACAATTTTCCTCATCAATTGATCTATCTTGGATGCCAAAGGCGCACTCAAAAATGGCCATCCAAATTTTCCGGTCCAATATCATCCAATCTTGATTTTTCGCCAAAAATCCGGACTTGCCGAAAATTCTTCGAAGGATTTGTCGACGTTCCTAAAATAAATCGTGACATGACAGAACTTTCAATTTATGAAATTGGGTTCAATTTTGTGGTTCATTTCAACCGGACACAATTTTAGCGTGACCAACCTACCGGGTAACTTTTAGGAATTTTTAGCGCATTTGACCAATGGTTGATTATTTTTTATCCACATTGTGCATCTCTGACTCATAGGCGAATCTCAGTTGTCGTGAAAATCTCAACATTTCAAATACGGGCACAAAATACAAAAATGATAGAAAAATCAGTTTAGTGCTGTTCGACTAGAATTTTGCAATTAGGTGGAATCATCACACTTTAATTACATGCCTCTGTTGAACCGACCTATCTCCTGTCTCTAGTCGATTTTGACGGTGCCGTATTCACCCTTGCATATTAGCACGGTCGAGCAGTCGATTTCTGATCGAATTCTCAAGTCTATCGTGTTTAGATTCCTTAATGACTTCACCTGATAGATTAGTTATTTCGTGAGTAATCAGCTCAGAGAAAATGACTACAGGCACGTCGATGAAAAGCCCATTTCATTTCATCGAAAACAAAGTTGAAAATCAGGATGTCACAACTACCCAAACAGTGTGAAATGTTTTCAGACATAATGAAAAGCTAACATGTAATTCAATCATTATGTCTCACCATGTCCCAATCAAACAAAGGCCATGGAATTATTGGTTAAGCTACCAATTCGATCATATGCCCAAATTTAATTTATATGTATTTCTTCGAGACATGAACCATTCATTCTCAGTTATAGCCCGGGGCGAGGATTTCAATACAATGCCACAATTAGATCACATAGGACATCAATCTTGTATATCTATATATAATAAGAAGACAAATTTCATATCACGCCCGCATGTGCCTTCCTATGTGAACAAATTATTACCATCAAGTACAGAGATGGTTCGACGAAGCGTCAATATGCACACTTATGAACCACAACCATCCAACATATAAGTCAACATTATGCATCAGGTCTACGGATCTTACACCTAACCAAAGCATGAACAATCAAACATTGACCTTGCAAAAAGCTCCCACGTCGCCAACCATTCTATGTATGTCATGTTTAGTGAACTTATCCGAGACAAGCACCTGTGTTCTAGCTCAGATATCACTATACCCAATGACTTGTGACTCATTATCCCCTCAAGTATCCAATAGTGAATGGTGAAGCTTGAAAACACACCGATCTCAACAGGATTATCAATATCCTCTCAATGATCCATCAACTCAGAACTGTTTAAAGATTCAGCATAACTGTAAACCTGTCGCACATATTCTTAACACCTTAAGACTAGGTTCAGTTGTAACTGATCTTATGGACTCATTCATATATATAAATAGGACGATGAATGAATATTTATTTGCCATTGAATAACTCTTAACATGTGACTATTACATGGTTGCTTTAAGGCATATAGTTAATAGTTGCCAGAGGACAATTAGGTTTTGCTCCCAATGGTAGTCCATAAACTACAACCATAAAGCCACAAAAATAGACATGAAAAATAAAGAATGTGTCGTCTTTATGATGTCACATTTTTGGTCTTATATAGAAGCCAAGAAATAAATTTAGGAGTCTGGTTTGAAATGTTTGACTTGTGCTTACGTTGGCATGTGCCTGTCCGGTGTATAAATAATAATACGGCTATCTTCTGCTCATGTTGAAGCTGCTTGGTTCACCCTTGTCGAAAAAAGTGACATATTGTAGATCTTTCTTACACTAAACTTTCCAATGGCTTGCTCATTTTTCATGGAACTTTCTTACAAGATCCCGATTTATGTGAGCCTATGTTGAAATATAATACATGGAAACGATAGGATCTTATAATTTACGTCAACGCAAAATCACCAGAGAAATAAACGATAAATAATAAAGACACCAAAAATTTACATGGTTCGGTCCGAGTATTGATACCTACGTTCATAGGGAGAGCCAGCAGCAAATAATCCACTATAATCGAAGAATCAAAGTTTATAAATACTCACACGCTCGAGTGTTTCCCACACCTAGATTTAACCTCAAACCTAAAGTATTTATAAATAAACAACTCACTTGGACATAAACTCACGGCACAAAATTATCAGGCGTTCAATCTTTAAACAAAACGCTCTACATACACCAAAATCAAGAACTCCAGCGTTCATATTTGGTCTATTCAAGGCTTCATGCGGCTTCTACGTGCGGTTCCTACGTGCGGCTTCTTTTTCTCTCGCGGGCCTGCCTTTTTCTTTTCCGCTGAAGAGCACACTTTTAGTATTGTGTGTGTGCCCAAAGTCAAAACTTTGATTCTGGGCCCCACCCGTGATTCCTTTCTTCAACAAAAATTCGCTCATTCTGCGGATAAGGTAAAGAAAACCTTCCTTTTTTCTTCCTTTTTCTTTTATCTCCCTTAAAGATAAATAGATAATAAAATATATAGTGCGCCACTCCTTTTTGTCTTCTAGTGACAAAACATAACCTCCTTGTTTCGCTACTTATTTTGCACGTTCGAAAAAAAGTCCAATAAGAAGAAAGATTTCTTCATCCGATATGTAATCCGCTTTGAAAATCTTCCTCAACAAAATTCGGTTTAACAAATCGCTATCTGAATTCAAACTCGAGACATTAATTTAACAGCCTAACTCCCATGAATTGCAAAAGCAGGTGGGCACCCTCATGATCTAATGTTTCACCTGCATTGAGCTTGCAAGAACAGGGACTTTGCATTCAACACTTACTCATTTTTACCGTCAGAACAAAAAAGAGAAAGAGGCTAAAAGCCGCGCCTTCTCCGAACTCATTTTGGGTTACACAGATGGAATCCCTCATAGAATGAAGCTAGCACCACACATCTGATAATCAAAGAACTAATCATTCATATGCAGTGACAAGAAAATTCAGTGCATAAGGAGTTGGCAGAGTAGTTTTCGATCACATGAGCTCGTTTATTGGATTCAGCAAGTCCCAAAACAGGAACTGCAATATCGTACAAGTGACAAACAAAAACACGAACATGGCCACATACGGTAAACCAGACTAACGATTTGTAGCTAACACGCATGACCACATATCTTGATAACTACTGATCTCCATCGTACGAGAAGGGGACGCAAGGCTCAGCAACCATGATCAAGGGAGTCTTCCTCCTGGAAGTGATCCCGAAAGTCTCAGACATGTCCAGGTCTTGCGCCTTAACCCCATCAGCCAGAGACCAGTCGAAGTGGTACAAGAGCTGAGCCAAGGGGAGCTCGATGTTTGCGATCCCGAAGTTGATCCCGGGACAGATCCTCCTCCCGCCACCGAAGGGTATGTACTCGAAGCTTGACCCTCGGAAATCAACCGATGAGTTCAGGAACCTCTCAGGCATGAACGATTCGGGGTCGGACCAGAACTCGGGGTCTCTCCCCACTGCGTACGTGTTGATCACAATCTTGGTCTTCTTGGGGATCTCATAGCCGTTGATCGTGCATGCCTCTCGCGATTCTCGGGCCATGAGCGGGCCCGGCGAGTGCATCCTCAGGGTCTCCTTGACGACGAGCTTCAGGTACTCGAGGCCCTGGATGTCCTGCTCGCGGACCTGGGTCTTTCCACTGAGGACGGCTCGGACCTCGGCCTGCGCCTTCTCCATCACTCGGGGGTTCCTCAGCATCTCCGAGAAGGCCCACACTATGGTCGTCGAGGATGTGTCTGACCCAGCAGAAAATATTTCCTACACAAAATACAAAGAACGGATTGATTTTATATTTCAGAAGGATGTCCGTAAAAAGTACATGAAAGATAAAAGTGCCACGCGATATTAAGCCTGTAACGTAGCAATATCACATAAAAATCAGTTTATACCGAATGATACGACAATACATAATTGGTGTTAACTGAAATATAGGTTTACATTTCGCATGATATTGGACATTTAAATAAGATGATAGTGTGCTTAGAATGACGAATCCTCGGCCGTATCAATATGTAGTTGCATTTGATCAAGATGTCGCAACAGACATGTATGGCAGTGTCGCCTCACCGAGATGGTCAAACTTGGACTCGAAGGTTCTTTGGAGATTTGAATCAGTGTGTGTGTGTACACAAAATATTATATTTTTCTGAGCAAAACTGTATATGGGATCACTTCGAATCTCGTGGAAACTTCAATGCAAACTCTTCACCTGGGAATAGTAAAAAAATTAACAAGGGGAGATCTCTTTCATCCACCATGTGATAAATTCCTGGGATACATCTTGAGAATATTAGGGTTTCACGGAAGTGATCATCATGTTTTCTATCATGAATGCATTTTAGACGATCCATTTTGCCGTTGAAATTCTTGGAGGCCAACTGAATACTGATTAATAAGAGCTCCTTTTTTTGCTAATTTAAATAGGTAATTAAATTACTCAAATTAAATATTTTGTAGCGAGTATGAAATCCTTATGTTAACATGCTTAAAAGGACTACTAACTAGAGCTAGTAGCCTCTTTCATCCCTTCACATAGAGTAGAAAAACTATGAGTGTAGACATAGCCCATGCATATATAAAAGCTCAGGCAGAATGAAAGCCGTTGTAAGTAAGATATAAGCAAAGTAGATATTTAGTGAAATTATTAATGAAATTAGGCCTTACCATGACAATATTTTTTATGACGTGTGGCTTGATGAAGTAGTTCGTTTCACTACTTTTCTGGAGATTCAAGAGCACGTCCACAAGATCTTCTCTTGCATTTTTTTCCTCATTGTTCCCACCGTTTCCCTTCAATTTCTCCTTGTGTTCTGCAATGATGTGATCGAGGATCACATCGATCTTCTTGTGCAGTCTCTCCCAAGCCGGTTTCATTCTTGAGAGATAACGCAAGAACCAAATTGAAGGGAAGAGATCTGGAAGCTCAAATCCCCCACCAAGCAATGTCACTTCCTCGAGGAAAGAAAGGAACTCATCTCTATATTTACATCTCTCACCAAATGCTGCCCTCGAGGTGACGTCATTGATCAAGTTCAGTACAATCTTGCTCAAGTTCACAGGCTTTCCTTGAGATGATTGTATTGTTTTGATCATGTTCCAACACTCTTCCTCTCTTATAGATCTAAAAGAGAGGACCCTCTTCATGCTCAGGAGCTCCAACACGCAAATCTTGCGCATCTGCCTCCAGTACTCGCCGTAGGGCGAGAACACGAAGCTCGAGCTCTCATAGGACATGACCTCGAGGGCCGCGATCTCAGGCCTCTGGGCGAAGGCGAGCTCATTCTTGCCAAGGATTTCCTTGACCATGTCTGCCGACGAGATGACGATGGTCAGGATCTCGCCTAGTTGGAGGCGCATGATCGGGCCGTGCCTCCTGGCCAACTCCCGGAGCGAGTGGTGAGGGAGCGACCCTGCCATCTGGTGAAGGTTCCCCAGAAGAGGGAGCATCTTCGGCCCTGGAGGCAGTTTCGAAGAAGGGTCTTTGGCATTGTTGGATTTCTTCCATTTCTTCACAATGAGCAAGAGGAAGAGGAGGGAAGCGAAGATGACGGAAGGAGAAGGCAACAGGATTGCCATTGAAGAGAGCATTGTCATGGTTGGGGAAGAAGATGGTATGTTTACATGCAAGGCTTTAGATGTGGCATAAGCTCTTCTTGTGCTCTGACTTATATAGCTGACGGATATTGATAAAATAATAATGGGGTTTGCATCTATTTTTGACATTTGAAGTTAAGATGCATTAATTCATGGAACGGTCTCTCTTCTGAAAAATCTTCTTTTTCTTACTAAAGCCGGCAGCCAAGAAGTGCATATATCCAATGCTTCATACAAATACATGAATCAAAGATTCATTCTAGAATTCCAGGACGAGCAAATAGAGATTGGATCATTAATTTGGCATGCCGGGACAAAACTTCTGTCTCTTATCGCAGCTAGATCGATGACCCCATTTATTTCATTCAATTGTGGTGTGCTGACATTCACAGATTTCTCTTCTTCTCTTCCAAAATCATAACCTCATTTAGATGGGATGAGGGTCCTACATATTGCTCGGGCAACATCTGAAAAAGCATAGGGTCATATCATATACTTTTAAGAGAATGAATGTTACCAAACCCATCAAATCATGCGACAAGTTTGTTGATGCACCTGTTGAAAGTCAGATCATGGACCATTGACAATATTGACAATTCCATTGCATAAGTATGTGAGCTTTGTCAGAGAATGGAGTTTACAATCAGCCACCATAGAAACAAATAAGATCAATCACATTTCAAGAAATAATGAAATATCTAATCATTTATGGATTTCTAATGTGTTTTTTCTCTAAATTACTTATTTGAATATTGGAATAAGTTATATGATTGAACAAATAATGCTAAAGATACATCTGACATCGATTTACTAGATTGGTTTATAAAATTATTATTGCCGGATCACTCGATAAATTGAACTTGTAACCCAATTTCTAACGCCTCAAGAAATTAAAACATGGAAGCCTTGGTAGATGATTTCTTGTAACAGTAATAACCATGAAGAAAGATCAAATTGGGTTGGACAAAATAGCATGCAGGACATACGCAGAGTGCACTCAAATCGACGTGGGTCAGCGATTTCTGCTGACTGCTTTGAAATGCTCTTGGCGGCTTGAAAAAGATGACACAAAAAATGTATGTATTTTATTGTATTTGTCTTTTTAAGGAATGAATCTCTATGCTTGCTTGCGAATATCTTGGCAAATTTATAAAAGAAACAAAAAAATCTTATATCTTGTAGTTTGAGAGAAGCAATGCTAGATTAATTTGTTTCTCAAAAAATGAATTATTTGAAAAATATTTTCCTAAAAATGATAACTCCTTTCACTTAAAATGATTAATTGATGAAAAAATTCACTATCGATAGCAATTTATATCTAAACATTTTTGTAAATGATGATAATATTTTTCATTCATTCATTTTTATAAGTAATGAAAATGATTATTTTCAAGTAAATATTTTTCAAATCATTCATTTTCTGAAATAAATGCATCCTAAGATTGTTTTACAAAACTAGTTTATTAAGTGATGTGTTTGATTATGAGTGGAGAAAAGAGTCATATTCAACAAAAGAATAATAGCAACGCATCAATTAATAAATCAATTGTTCATTTCAATCGAGTATTTTCCTTTACAGAATATGTATCTCACTCTAGAGGGGCCGCCCTTGCAAGAAAATCTATTCTGTGTAATACTTAAATTAACTTCAATACGATGTAGTGCAACAAAGATATCTCATCAATAAAGTTATTGTGTGTTGTAAGGTCATTAGGAATTTCATTTTTCTGATCATAAAATACTAATCCAAATTGTTGGCACACAACTTTTATCTTATACGTAAAATATTCTTTTCCGAAACGTGATATAATATGGAGAAATGTCCCAAGACAAGACGAAGGTTCGCTGCACAATCCAAATTGCTGTCTACTGTGGTTTCGGATCACCCGAACTCTCACATCTAAGAAGGGCAAGTCTTATTTACCAATGTAAGTATCCAAGTTCGTGCGATGTGAGATCAAATACGTATCAGACGTGCAACATCGACATGGTCATAATACCATTGTAGGCAATCTCACCCGCGTCCACAATCAGTACAACCGATACTGTTTGCTCTACTCCCGGCTCATTGGCTTTAGGGCAGCATTGTAATGTTTCTTACTACTGTGAGGTTGCACACTTATCTACTAGTGCAAGGACGTGAGATCATGGACCAATCTGATTCTGAACAAGTTGCGAATCAAAAACACTTTAGAGAAATGAGGAAAAAAATTAGGGATGATCGATTCCCAATCTGGTTTGGTTTCAAGGAACAAGATCGGAAGGATTAGTTCCCAATGGAATTGCGGACCGAATCAACAGAACCGCTCACTTCCTTTTTTTCCACTATGCCTTATGTTATTAAAAATAAAAAATAAAAAAACTAGTCACTTTTATTTTTCCTGAGAATTAAAAAAAAAAAAGTATAAGTAGTCGGTCAGGTCCGGCCAGTCCGATTCGGTTCGGTTCAGTTTTCCCTTAAAATCCAGAAGCAGACCATCTAGACACCAATTCCACTTTTAGAAATTGGAAATTGAATGGTTTCCGATTTGAGTGGTCCTTTTTGTACATTCCTAAGAGAAATAAATAAAAGAATGAAATCACCATCCACACCTTATGAGAAATAGGTTTGAGTAATGGAGAGAATGGTCCTTCGTTGAACCCGAGAATTTCGGATTTTACTTCCTATAAAAAAAATTTGTCGGTATTTCTTCCAATAAATTAAATGACGCTGATTTGACTATTCTTGTGATTTTCGTTTGGTATATAAAATCAAAGATCTTTTTTTTTCTTTTTTTAACTAGGGATAGGGACTGATTACACCAACCCAAACCACTAAACATAGTTAAGCCAAAAGACCAAGAAATTAAAGGCATATTTTACAGGAAACGAATTAAGTGTAAAGTAAGATTCTGTTTATTTCGGAAAAATGAATGATGTAGAAAAATATTCATCAAAAATGTTTGTTTATATTGCTTGAAAATATAAATTAATGGAATATATTTTATTATCAACAATAATTTATGTTTAAATATTTTCGTGGACAATGAAAAAAATTTGTTCATTCTTTTTATAAGTTATATAAGCAAAATATTTCTCAAATAATCTATTTTCACGAAATAAATAGAGCTTAATAATTTTATTTTCTACATATATGCATGGACAGACTCGAATGCAATGACGGACTGAAAATTCGAGACTAAAAACGGAAGAAATATATATATGTTCAATTCTATATCACATATGATTTTATTTTATTTTTAAGTTTTTTCCTCTTATAATAAGAGAAATTTTTTACCTTGGGAGCGGGGGCCGCCACTAGCTCTCGAAGTCTTGCCGATGCTCGAGTGAAGGCAGAGAGTGTCAAAAGTTACTTTGGTGATCAAAACTCTTGTAGTCACATTGATGGTGTTTCCCCAAGCATTGACCAGCAATGTTAGGCTTCAAATATATCGGAATAAATGTTGTAGCATTTTCTTTGTAATATATCATTCCGTACCAGTAGATATCTAGAGAAGTAGGTAAATTGAAAAAAATAAGTGCTGGCGAAAATATTTATCGATCCCCTGATCCAAGTGTAATGACAACTTTCTGGCACTTATGAAATTACCAATTCCTTTCCATATTTTACAAATTTTCGACTTTTCTTATCAATTTTTATTGTCTTTCTCATCTAACTTATATTTGTGGACTCTTATTTGAAATTTAAAATCTTTATTTGAACAATTATCAAGTTCTCTTCTAATTAAATTATTATCTCAATTTGGGTTACCAATTCTCATTTAAGTTTTCCACTGACTTTTATTTGGCTTTTTTGTTTACTGATTATTGTTATAACTTTCCAATTTTTATCTATCTTTCTTACAAGCTCATTCAATTTATCAAACCTTATGGGAACTTAACAACTTTTATTTGTATGATTTACCATCTTTTCTCCGTTATTTAATCGACTAATTTTGGTTTACCAACTCTCACTTGAGTTACGACTTTTTCGGAGGTTGTGCTCTTGAGTCTTGATTCCTTGGTGGCTATTAGAAGGGCAATAGTATACAAGAAAAGTCAAAATTGACCTAAGCTATGAGTTTTGATAACACTAAAATAGATTTCATTGTCCAGAAACCAGCCCAAAAGAATTTGGATGGAAAAACCATTGCATCTTTGTTTGCAAAAACCATTCCTCGTGCATTTGTCACTTTCTTGTCTCCATCCGTGGGGAGAGACCATAGCATTATAAGCCCCACATCAGTGGGGAGAGACCACATTAAGTGATTCATAAGGCAACACTTGACCCCGAATGATGGTCACCTTGTGCGATTATATCCAATTTTCCTTTTGAGCACTCGATTTTCTTTGGAAAGAGCTAGATCATTACCGCATTATTCTGATGCATATTGTATTATTTATCACACGACGGTCAAAATAAAATGAAGTATTGCAAATGACGCTACCCTAATTTATATACAAAACTTAAATCTCTTTACAATCCGATATTGTCAAGCTAGTGATGAGCCCATTCAATGGCCGAAAAAATCTTCCACTCTTCAGGTTTGACTGCAATCCCTCAGTGGGATGCTATCTTCAAATCTCCAAAATTCATCCGAGCACGAAAATTCTTGGTCAAATTCTCTCGCTAAAAACCCAGTTGAATCCTTCAATTTTGCACGCCGGAGAGGGAGGGAGAGAGAGAGAGAGAGAGAGAGAGAGAGAGAGAGAGAGAATTGATAAATTTGTACGTAGCTCACCAAACTATGTGCAGTCAAAGAGGAGGAAATTTTTTTTTAAAGTGTGGTCAAAAGTCGCAATTATCATAAGCGAAACTTTGAGATAAAATGTCGGCTGACAATTTTCCCCATGTGCCCTGACAATAGCAGAACGAAATTTGAATATAGTAGTCTGTTGCTATCGCAATCAATCAAAGAATTTGCATCCCATCTCCCCTGCAATGGGCCCGATTTCCAGAAGAGGGATCGAGTTTCTCATTTTTAATGATCAATCAGTCGAGTCTCTTTCGGTCCGATTCATCTTCTATCGGGTTTCGCCTAATACTAATAATTGTTGTATTGCGTGTTTCCAAATGCCCGTTTGTTTTCTTTGCTCTCTCTTATTTGTATTTATAAGTAGATTTACTTTATTAAATTGATAACAATGAGACAAATGTATCAGGTTTACGTGAGGCGTGATCCATTATCAAATTTTTCAATTTTGTCTCATGGCCTTCTCTCGAGAAACCAATGTATGAGTGAATCAAAGTATTCTTACCATACCTTGGCCCTTAGTCAAACTTGTCATAGCCAGTCGTTTCTTTTTTGATTTTCTAGTTGTTACGGTGTATAATTTTGCTAGCCGTTCTCTTATTCTTCTCTTCCATGTTTCATGCATTGAGAACACCATAAGTAATACTCTCTTCTCATATTCTCTATGCCGGTTTGACAATTCTCGACATATTTTTGTCCGAGTAGTGCGACGCACACTAATCAGAAGTTTTAAAGAAAATAACCGTGTTCTTTCGGAGCATGCAAATTATCTCAAGTTTGCTTATCTCAGGCATCCGTGATTGTTGAATGTTAGAGATATTTATCTTAGGATGCTAGAGATATTTATCTCTAACATTGAATTTGGTGGTTCTTGTCATTTTCACAACAACAACAGTATTTATATTTAGTGGGAACTTTCCAATTTTTATGTAACGTTCATTCAAGTACTTTTCTTCTGCTTTGACCGTCGAAAACTCTCTTGCTCATATAGTCATGTGTCATAGAACAAAATCGCAAATGAAGGAATTTTCAGCTGTAAATAGAAGCGTTTAGCTTCGAGTGTCACCACTACGAAAGTAGGCAGTAAATAAAATTATCCATAAATGAAGCATTTCCTCATTTCGAGTTATGTGCATTTATCACTAATTCATTAAGCACAAAACAGTAGCACCTAATTAGTTTGTAATCTCATATTATCAGGTCATGCAAGAAAAGCATCGATCAAATAACGTGCTCCCTTGAAGAATGAAAGGAATCGCAAGTTCACGTAATATTTGTCTTGAAACAACATTTTGTTATGTAGAGCACGTTTTACTCAACTTGTCTATATTTGAAAGCGATATTTGATGATAAAGCACATCAAGTTCACAACTCAAACATACAAGGATACTTTTATAAGTCACATGGTCATAAATTATGCAACTCTATCAGTTGGTATATCCTGAATAGCATTGTTTTCGCAATTATTGATTATAAGAAAAGGGGGGCTCTTCACTTTAATTATGGTGACTTTCCAATTATCACTAAATTAAAGCACCTACAACTAGTTACAGGCTATATCCATCCTTCTAGATTTTTGACTTGTCATCAAACATCATTTCTAAAAAGTACACGTCAGCGCATGCCCCCGTCTCTTTTTTTTATTATTAATTTTCTGCCCCTTTTGTATGTAAAAAATCTATGATGGTTGGAAAAAGAGAAGCAAAAAACGGCTTTGAAAGGAATAATGCTGGAAAATGACAAACATCGGTGTGATTAAATAGTTGGCGATTAAGGAAGATAGTCAACAGTCAAACATTGGAAAGCTACCTTGTCTCATTGCCGCATTGAAAGTGAAGGAAGTCTCAGGCTGGCGGCTGATCAATATGAAATATTCCTTTACCTTCGTCCCGAAAGCATCTCTCGTCCAATGTCAATCGGCATGCGCGTGCGACATGCACGAAAATTCCACATGTCCGGTTCAAAAGGCGCCAACTGCTCTGTGTCTAGCAGGGCTTAAATGAATTCCTTTCAACCCTAGTGATGAGCTGACATACAGTTAGTAAAGTAATTCAGGTTTCGGTCCTATCCACATCGAGTTGCGTATGTTGAATTAGCCTTATCTATGTCTGCATGTATATCAGCTAGGAGTGTAGAATATAAAAAGTACACGAATAGCTGTCTGTAGAGTTTCAATGGGCCTTATATTCATTTTAATATCTCTTCTTCTCCTGTTAGATGCGGCATTAAAGTTAAGGCCCGCCCTAGATTCACGTAGCATTTGAGGATCCCCGTTCATAAACAATCCCATGTGTTGTTTTCGGTTCCGGCCATACATGTAAGAAAAGGCGCGAGAGTATCCACATCACTTGTCCGTGGAGTTTGAATAGATCTTAGACTCCATCTATTTGGTGAAAAATCGTGACATTTCTAAAAACAATGTTTACCAGGAAAATAATAATAATTTTTTTTGGGTAAAGAAATAATAATATTTTTATATTTGACTAAAACCTGAAAATGAACTAAAAATATTTTCTGCTATTTGGTATGAAAAATATTATTTGATTTTCCGAAGGCAAATTACCAAAAGATTTGAGGTTTTAAATTGTTTTTTCATTTTCTTTTTCCTTATTCCTCAATCAATCACCAGCCATGGCAACAGTCGACAATTGGCCACAAGTGAGGGATGAGCTCGCCCATGGCCGGTATGACTCAAGCTCACCAAATTTAGGCAAGCCGAGTTGAGCTAGTCTCAGGTGAGGCTCCACCTTGCCAAATCTAGTGAGGTCAAGTCTCACCAGATTGGCGAGCTCAAGCCTCATTGGCTTTGGGCAAGCTCATCTCTCAATTAGCAATCGGCCAAAGAAGACGAAGAAGGAAAATGAAAAAGAAAGAAAGTAAAAGAAACAATAATTAAATTTGTTAATAAGAAAAAAAAAAAAAAGTGCAAGAAGAACATGCTTAGTTCAGGTGAAAGAAAAATGAGGGAAAATAATCTCCTCTCTTAAAAAAAAAAGGAAAACATTTTCTCCACTTTTGAATGTATTTTTTTTCAATGACTAGTTTGTTTTTGTGGATCAACCATCAGAAAATTTGAAATTTTTTTTTTCCTGAAAGTTATTTTCTGTAAAACTTCCCATGTAAAATAAATAATTTGTAAAATATTTTTCTAAAATTATTGCTCAAAATGATTAGTCAAAAGAAGATTGTTTTATCATGGACAACAATACATGTTTAAACATTTTCATGGACATTGAAATACTTTTCATTTGTTTATTATTTGCAAGAAGCGATCGTTTTTAAGAAAATATTTTTAAAATCATTTATTCTTTGCGACAAAACGAAACCTCATATTCATTTTGATGGCTCGTCGCCTATGGGTCTAAACTTTGATTGGGCTTTTGAGGCAATTGATCAAAATCAAAGGGTCTTCGAACGAGAAAAGTTGTTCAAGAAAGGGGGAGCATCGAAGGAGGTAGACAAGGTGGGCCGGCCTACTTCATTGCTCCTACAATCAAGCCCATAGATGCTTTTTCAGTGGAGCACACGCTTGAGCTTGACGCAGAGCCATCTTATATTCATTTCCGTTTTTTTTAAACATGCATTCCGTTGGTTTTGTAAAAAATAAATAATTTTAATTTTTTTTATAAAAAATAATTGCATATCTCACTTATAAAAATGTATAAAAAAATTTTCATTGCCCTTGAAAAATGTATAAACAATTTTTTTTATTCATAATGAAAACATTTTATAGATTTTAGAAAAAGTATTTTTCAAATAATTCTTTTTTCGTGAAATAAATGGAATCTTTGATTATGTCCAAAAATTTTCCATTTCTTTTATCCAAAATATTAATTTCATCACCTTTTATAAGTAATCAATTAATTAAAGCAAGGAACCATGTGAATCTATAGATTCTCTCCGAACCCAAATTCCTAAGTGACCCAAACATAAGGGCCCAAAATTCCTAAGTGACCGGGGAATTGACACATTGGACCTTATATTGAACAGAAAGTTAATATTGGTCAGATTTGAGTATGGGGTGAAGGCTAGTGACTTTTTACGAGTTTAGATCATAATTAAAACTTGACCTAAAGGTTGGTTTTTTTTTTTAAGGGAATTGGGCCGAAGAGGAGATATTAGGGAATAGAACCGCTTTATTTTCATGTGAAATAATAATTTTAATCAATTATGTAGGATGAGTATTTAGGGTCTGCATGGTAACGTTTCTGTTTCTCTCAATTTCTGTTCTTTTGTTCCTCGAAAAAAAAAATCCATTTTATAACGCCAACTTATTTTTCTATTTCCCATAATAGAAAGTAGCCGGGGAATAGATTTGGAACAAAAACAAGAAACAAAAAAAAAGTAGTTTCTTGTTCCCGGGAACAATTTCTAAAAATAAGTCAAATTTTTTTTTTTTCTTTTGTTCTTCTTGCTTGCTACAGCCTTAGGTTACCACTTGCCAACCGCCAGCCACCTCCGACCAGCCGCAGCCACCGTCGGCCGGCCACCTGCTGCCGCCAACCGCCGCAGCCACCTAATCGCCGTGGCTACCGCCCACAACCCACCGGCCACCCCCGACCGCCAACGATAGTCAATTGCATGAAATATGATTTAGAGATTTAAATAAAGGATTGGATGGACATGAAAATCAAACGGAATGATATTAAAGAGTTCCGCAACATGCACATCGAGCCACTACATACTTGAAATCGCTTGTTATTTTCATAATCCATTTAATTGTACATTAATTAAGTTATAATAACCTTACTTTATTAATTGAAAAGTTTTCCATCGATCTCATTTCGTAGTTAATTTTAGAGGCTTTTGTGCAATTATCCATTTGGATAAAATGACACAAATAATTTCTAAATTTCAGCCTAATATACAAGTAGTCTTTGAACTATTAATATGGATTTTGCACTCTGCCTTAATATTTAATGTGGTCCCTAAACTTTTAATTTGTTTAATATCATCCTTAGACTTTTATTACATATTTAATATGATCTTTGAACTATATAAAAATGTTCAATATAATCTTTCCATTGCAGGGCGATTTGATTCAGCAATTGTGTTTCTGTGCGCTTGGATAGATCTATGCGGTAACTAGGATGTAATTGACCTAAAGTTTTGGTTTTTAGCTTCTTCCTCAATGTTCCTTTCGGTTGCTGACGAACTTTAGAGCATATGATTTGCAGTAGGAGGTTTTTTCTACTGTACTTAGTTAAAGACAGCGACTTTGATATCGTCGTGTCTACTTTGGATGGAAATGGCTGTCGTATTGTGGTCCGTTAGCGGGAGCCTTCTGCGCATTTCGCACCACTGATTAGTTTCTCGATAGATTTGTCGATTTCTTGGTGGACATTGTTTAATTTGACGTGCTTCTGCTTTGCTTCACTCAGTTGTGTGGTACTCAATTTTGCTGCGGGAGCACGCTGTCCCTGTCCGCTTCTTTGCCAAAGAAGCTGCTCCTGCTGCCCTCAAGGGAGATGGTGAGTGTCGTCGTAAACTTTTTTGCCTGTCCTGCTGCATTTTCAGTGAACATCAGCGTCTTTCATGGATATTTAGTTAGTTATCATTACTTTGCTGACAAATGCCGCATTTTTTTGAGGTCAGAAGAAAGAACAAGCTTCTTGTACTTCTTAAGCTTCTCTTCCACTCTGTAAAGTATGAAGCATATAACCTTACATGAGTTCTCGCTGATGCAAATGATAAGTGCTACATGAGCGTAATTTCCCCAATGATGACCGTGGAACATCATTGGTCTGACTGAGGTCTTATCTTGAGACTTCCAAGTGGGAATTTCACCTGGAGAAAATAGCTGTAGAAATGAAGTAAAATTAATTTTGGAAATACTTTCATGCTTCTATTGTTGAGGTGAGAATTCCTAGCACCAAGGCTTATCACTGATAGGGTACTGACATGGTTATTGTTAAAACAGAGATGTTGAAGAATATCTTTCTGGAGGTCAAGAAGAAGTTTGAGACCGCCATTGGAGTTCTAAGGAAGGAAAAAATTACCATTGCTCCTGAAGATCCAGCTGCAGTGGCTCAGTACGCGAAGGTCATGAAGACAGTAAGAGAGAAGTAATCTCTCTGCTGCCTTTTCAGCTTATCCTTGCAACAGCTTTCTCTTGCCTCATGTTTCGAGCATTGCCCTTTGATCTATTTCATTGGAAGTAAGAGAGTTTTGTATGAATGTGCTTTTTGGGTCTTGGATGAGATTGTAGATGCTTCTACTATTTCTCAATTTGTCTCATTTTATTTATGGATGTTTGAAATGGAGATGGAGCAGTTGGTTAGTGGTGGAACTTCTTAATGTCACTTTCACATATCAAAGAAAACTACTTTCTGGGTGAGGATCTAATAAATGCCATCTCTAGAGTAATTAACTCAGTTCATGAGTGCTAGGTACAGCTTGTGGTCCAGGTATATGTGTCTTTCAATATGCCTCCATGTCTGGCCACTTTCTAATTTGTCAACTAAAGTAAACTCTAGCGACTGGCAGGATGAAGTTGAGCATGTCTCTGTTTGTTAAGGCGCAAAGAGGATAAGTTATCTGATCTTTTAATAATGAACTGATTAGACCTGGTCTTTTATCCCACAGGGCAGATTTGTTCTCAGAATCGCAAAGGATCCAGTACACAATTCAGACACGTACGCAGGACATACCGGATGCCCGTACATATCTTCTGACTTTGAAGGAGATTCGGATCAAGTATTTTTTGATATGTACTGCTTGCTTTTATAAGTTTTTGTAACTTTGTAACACCTGTGCCTAGCTTCTTTCTCTAATGGTCCAGAATTTTACGCATGACTATTTACTATACTACGATTTTTTTTTTTTTTTTTTTGGGGACAGAACTTTACTACATACTAGTTCTGGATTTGTATGAAATGCTCTGGTTATGTCTGCTCGTATCATATGCTTATACATTTTGTGAAAATGAGTTGTTTCCAATCCTTATTTTTAGTGAGTACTTAAAGCCAATATTTTTGCAGGAGAGGTCTTACTAATGACCTTGGCGCAGAGGCAATGATGATTAGGGGTGAGCATTGATCCAGGGTTAACCCTAGACCGACCTTGGACCGGCCCATACCTGCCGGTCTTGGTCTGGTTCCCAGGGAGACTGGGTCGGTCCTTAGTCCTAAAATTCTTAGACCAGTACTGTGTGGGTCGATTTTCGGTCCTGAGAGTTTTGGGTCAGCCCAACCTGGACCAACCTTGATTATATATATAAAACCTTAAAATAAACAGCGTCAACAACATTAAACAGCTCTTTAGTGAGGAGTTCAAGTAATTTTACATTATTCTTTAATAACTTAGGTTTTTAATGTATTTTACGACGTCAATAGTCATAATTTACGAAAGAAAAAAATGTTTTTATGAGGAGTCCTCACGACGTCCAAAAAGGCATCTTATGACATCCTCCTCTAGTATTCGTTCTTTTCTATCTTATTTGTCCTCTTAGTATTCAATTTGCTAAAATCGAAAAAAAATTCTTTGCTCGTCACTCAACACTTGCTTTGCTCGCTTTGGGTCACCAGTTCCACTCACTGCTCGATGCTCACTTGGCTTGTTGCTCCCCACTCAACATTCGATGCTCATTTTGTTTGATACTCAGCCCACTTAACCCTCACCGCTTGCCTTTCTTAGCTAAACTTGCTCATCATTGAACCCATTGGGTCGGTACAGTCCTCTGTTGCCATTTTAAAGAGTACAAAAAATAAAATAAAAAATTATTGGTTTGTCCTAGGTTGACCTTGAAACCGAACCGATCCCATTGGGCCCATCCGACCCTCAATCAATTTTTTAAGGAGTACAAAAAATGAAAAAAAAAAAAATTATTAGTTGGTCCCAAGTTGACCCTGGAACCAGACCAAACCCATTAGGTTAGTCCGGTCCTCAATCTCGAGCTCAATAGGGTCGGTCCTTGGTCCCAAAAATTGAGGACCAACATTGTGCGGGTTGGTCCTAGGGTTAGGAGGTGGACCAGCCCAACCCGGACCATACTCACCCCTAATGATGATGGATGCATTAGAGAAAGTTGAAAAAGAAATTAAGAAGCCCCTTATGAGAAATGACAAGAAAGGAATGGCTCTTCTCATGGCAGAGTTTGATAAGGTCAATAAGAAGTAAGTGCTTGTGTTGCTAGGTCTTATCTTTTGAATTTTTTTTTAAATAATGTGGGGAGAAGTACACTATTGGTGCCATAAGTTGTGTATGGCTCACACTTTGATGCCAAAAGTTTCAGTCGGATCACTTAAGTGCCAAAAATTTTGAAAAACGCTCACTTTGGTGCCAACTCTGATTTGGTTAACCGGAAATCCGACATAGCATTTTTTTATTATTATTTGAAGCCGACATGGATCGCCGGAGAATACAATCAGCATGTAAACAACAAAACGACACCGTTTAGCATCTTTTCCCCCAAATAAGAAACCCTAAATCCCTAAATTCGAGTAGAATCGAAAATTGAAAACCCCAAATCCCAAATTTGACCAATTCGAGTGCATACTTCAATTTTCTCTCAAAGTTATCAGCTCGCTCTTGCGAACGGAGGGCAGAAGCTTCAGCAGCGGCTCAGATTCCTATAAAAAAAAAAAAAAAGCGAATTAGACGGTGAGTGTTATTGTTATTGTGGGTTACCGAGTCCGAGAAGAACATCTTGGACTCGGTTGAATCTCAGGAGAATATTCCATGGGTGCGGCAGATTTAAAGAAGGCTTGAAGTGCAAATATTTCGAATGGGTTGATAGGAAATTCTCTGATCGAGCGACAGAGGTGATTCTAGAGTTACTTGAAGGCCGAAATCAACCTCCACCTGCATTAATGGACGAGTTGGAGGATGTCGACTCAATGCAAGCTCAAATGAAGGGTTTAACATCTTTGGTCGACCATTTGAAGAGGGAGATTTCAAGGCTGAAAATTGAAAGAAAATTTTATCGAGCATTGATTGTGTTTTTATTCTCTCAGGTAGTTTATTCAAATGTGAAGTGAGTAATGAGAAGAAGTTTGTATGTCTACCATAGTCAAAGTTTGTATGTCTACCATTTTTTTATGAAGCATAAGGTTTTGTTGTAATCCATGGTAGAAATGCAAGGTTGGAGTTGAAATGCATTAATTGTGAGCACTTCAGAAATGCAATGTTTGTTTGCTGCAATTTTTATTTGCCCTCTTGATTTGCTGGTTTGTTGGTTTGCTACAACTGCAAACCATGGCGAAATGGAAGGTTGGAATCAGAATGCATTAATTCTGGCAATCTTTGTTTTGGTTAGTTTTTGCTTCAAATAGAATAGTTGCTGCATTTTTATTATTGTAATGGTTTGCTGGTTTGCTGCAACAACAAACCATGGCAAAATTAACGACTGACCATTTCAGTGCCAAAAGTTATAAATAGTGATTGCTTGAGTGCCAAGTTTTTATAAAAGTGATCATTTAAGTACCAATCGCGACTACAAAGTGATCACTTATGTTGCACAAGTTGTAAATAGTGACCACTTGAGTGCCAATTTTAAACTTGCACCAGTTGTGGTGCATCTTGCATCTTGTTCTTGCATCAGTTGGGTTGCTGGTGCATCTTCTTGCAACACAACAGCCCTGCAACGAGATGCACCAGCACCTAAAATAGCATCTTGTTCCAGCACATACAACCAGAACCCTACAAATAGCATCAACGCATCAATAACTTCAACCAGCAACACTATATGCACACATCTAAATCTAAAAAAAAAAATTAATAGCAACCTCATAAGAATATTGCACCAACAGCAAAAAAAAAAAATACAGCATAATTGATAACTATCTTGCTAGCTATTAGTCGAAACCAAGCCAAGAGAAAATAATAGAAACAGCTCTTGTCATTGGCATCGATTGATTGTTTACAAAAGAAAAGAAAAACATGAACTTCACACCCCAATCACTGAAGGTTCAGCACCCTTTAAAAAAAAAAAAAAACCAATGGCAATATGGAGGCAGCAACTACCATCAGTAATATAATATCCAGCACCCTCCTAAAAAAATAAAACATAAAAAGAGAGACAATGTCCAGCACCACATAAAAAGAAACCATGTCTAGCACCCTCCCATCAGTCAATATGGACAACACCATGATCTCATTTTCGTCTTGGAACTTTGAATCGATTCATAATCAGAGCACTCTTTCGAACTGGATGTGTAGGTTCTTTAACTGGACGTTCTGTCACCTCCTTTTCCTTGTTTTTGATGGTGGTTGTTCTTGTTCTAGGACGTGTCATGTGTTGGTCTATATCATCACTATCGCACCCAATCGTTGGTTGAGATGAAACTAGTGCTGGGTTCTATTTGGATGGTTGTTTTGCAGCTATACCCATTATCTTCTTCTTTAGAGCACACTTCTTTGGCTACGCCCTTGATTCTTGAGTTGACCCACCTTGAGAGAGAAGTACCTCCAAAGTTCTCCCAAGCTACAAGAACATAGCGATATTGTCAACAAAATGAATTGAAGTACAACAAATTAAATGCATGAGGCCTACAAATCTTACATTCAAAATAGTCATTCCAATTCGTTCATCTGTGTAAATCTCATAACCATATTGCCTTAATCTTTTTCCAATAGCCCCTCTTGTTCGTTGTGGTGCATCATTTTCAGCAGCAACAGATGGGGGAGCAGCCTCTGCAACTTGTGCAGTTGTTCGTCTTCTCACCTGAGAAACACATAACAAATTTGAAATTCCGCTTATAAAAGACAAACACAACGATGTACAACTTACAGGAACTTTTTTTCTTCCCGTTTGCTCAATAGTAGACTCAGTTGTTGTTGTTGCTATTCTGCCTATTTCAATCCTTGTCCCTGCACTAAGCCTACAATAGGGCCTTTTATGGCCCTTTAGAAGGCCTTACAATAATGTACTATATCATAATCATGACCAACTATAATGAATAATTAGACATCTACTCATTTTCATGGTGGAAACAAATGGAGAAAACTTATCAAATTACAAGTGCATGATAGAGGAAAAGCATAAGAGAAGCCAGTACACATGGTCAACCATCAAACTCTATCGAATAGAAAATGTAAAGTTACTAAGGTAAAGAGGATACTTACCTTACAGTAGGGCTTTCTATTTGCCCTTCAGTAGGCATCACTACAGGGCCTTCTGTCCTACCTTCACTAGGCCCAACAAGAAGCTCTTCAGTAGGGCCTTCTATCCTACCTTCAACCATTACATCTTGTTGTTGATGCTGCCTTTTCAGCTCACAACCTTTCTTATTATGCCATTCCTTGCGGCAATAGGAGCATTTCATCTTTGAGCCAGTCTTACTCATTCTCTAACTTGATGCCTCTTCCTGCTGCATTCTTCTTTTCTTTTTTGGCCTTCCAATTTGCTTTTTCAGCGGCAAAAGTAGAGGGCTTTCATGATTTGTTGGCTCCCAATATTTGCTGCTTTTGATAGGCTGGATCATGAATTGATATGAAGTAAGGTATGAGCTTTTTTTGTACCAATCATATAGGTAATCATATGGGTTTTCTTGCTTCATCTGAATAGCACAAATTGCATGGGCACAGGGAATTCCATTCAATTGTCAAGCTCGACATAAACACTTTTCTATCCAACTTGACAACATACTTATCTTGATTTTGAATAATCTCATATCAATTATCTCCATTCCAAACTGGATGGCGGAACCTACTAGCAGTAATGTTAGCATCCAATCTCTTCATAATCCTAGGGCTACAGTCTCTAGTCCATTTCGTAACCTCATCTCTTTGCCTATGCAGTCTAGTCATCACCATCACTCGAATATAATCAAGCATGCTGATGATTGGTTTGCACCTGGCCCCTAAAATTCTGTCATTGAAAGCTTCACTGAAGTTGTTATCAATGATGTCACATTTGAACTCTTTGCTGAAAAAGGCCCGACACCAGTGCTTAGCTTCTGTCTGGAAGAGTGCATCAAAACCTTCCTTTGTTAGCTGCAACAATTTTTGTTTGGCTAATCCGAAATCAGCCATGTTGGTACTCTTTGCTATTTGCCAAAACTGCTTCTGCAGCCTATCTCCTTTGAAGTTCCTTGACCAATTTGCATATATGTGCCTTGCGCACATTCTATGCTCAGCATGTGGCATCAACTCAGCCAATGCAGGAATAAGTCCCTACAAAAATTCAAACCAATAAATACAAGTCAGGAAAAATATGCAAATGATTAATATTAAAATGGAGTAAATTAATTGACAATGAAATTACCTTCTGTTGGTCGCTCATGAATGTCCATTCCCCCCATTGGTTATCTCAAGGTCAGCCATTAAATTTTTTAGAAACCAGGACCAAATATCATTGTTCTCTATCTTCACCACTGCCCAAGCTATAGGAAACATTTGATTATTTGCATCTCTCCTTACAACAGCCAACAACTCCCCCTTGCACAAACCCTTTAGAAAGCATCCATCCATTCATATACCTCTTCTACAACCAGCCAAAAAGCCTCGTTTGCATGCATCAAAACAGACATAAAATCTATCAAATCTAGGCCCAAGAACAGGGAGTGGCCTCTCCACAACCTCTACATACACCCTGCTAAATGGGTTTTGAAACATGCATTCGCCAGCATAGTCCCATACCTGCCGCATATTCTTCCTTATACCCACCCATCAATATTTTCATCACCCTCATCTTAGCTCTCTTGCATTGATTCCTTGACACATTAACCCCTACTTGCTCCTTCACTAACTGTTGAAATTGAGGACTCTTGATCTCGGACATTGCTTTGATAGTGTTAAAAAAATGCTTCGATAACCACACACTTGTTACCCTTTTATTGTTAAAGATAATTTGACAAGTATGATTCTCCTGCAAGGACCTAATCTAGAATGACCCATTCTTACTCAGCGTGCCATAAAGCTTCCATGGACAATTGGGTTGTGAGCACTTAGCTCTCACAAATTCTTTTGTGTTTCTAATGAATTGAACACTTCTCTATTCACCAATGGAGTTCTTCACAACAGCTCCCTTGAACTGTTTCGCATTGTCAAATCCCATGCCCATAGACAAAATAGGTTTATCAACAGTAGGATCATAGCAAGGATACTTACTTTTTCTTCAACAAGCAAGTTCTTCATCATCATTGTTAAACTCATTCTCCAAACTAGCAACTTCATCACCGCAGCTTTCTTTATCTTCACTTCTATTACCTTCAGCTGGAACTCTATCCCCATTTACTAACTTTGGCCTTTTTGCTAAAGGTGCAAGTTTTTTTCTCAGAAATTCCCTTTGCTTTTGTCTTGATTGTGCGAGTTCATCATCATCTTCATCACTTGAGAAATTTACTGAAGCAAAATATTCATCTTTCGATTCACTGGATAAAGCAATTTCTCATCCTAATCCAATGAAGTCTTCATCGCCCACATCTTCACCTAAATCTTCACCTAAGCTTTCAGGACATCTCACTATTTGTTCATCTCTATCAATGTGAGTTCTCTCCCTTTCATCTCTTTCATCCCCGACCTGATTACTCGCTTGAATAGGATCCCTCACTTCTCCTCTTTCAGTGGTGGTCTGCTCATCCCCATCCTCATCCTCATCCTCACCATCCTTATCATCGTCCTCATCCTCACCACTATAATACTCAACATATACCTTAGCTTCTTCGCCGTGAAGATAATGGTAAATGATATCCTTAATACCATTATCGTCATTAAAAAATCTCAAGCCATCCTTCAATTCATTCCCAGGAACACAGTAATGTAGTTTTTGTACTTTGCATCGTAAAAAATACACCAAATCCCTCAGAAAAGCAATATATGATGGTTTCCAAACATTGACATAAATAGTACCTTCATTTCCACCCATATATTGACAATCATCGGCGCCAAAAAGAAACTCTCCACCATAGCAAACAATGATGCCTACCTGATTCGCGTCCATGTCGATGCTGCACCCAATGAAAAAAACAAATGTCATTACTTGTTGGAACCACATGACAGAATCAGCAACTTCACATGGAGGTCCTTGTCGTTTTCTTGTCAAGAAACAAATGCAACTAATCTCCCCAATTCGGTGCTTTTACAAAAACAAAAGAAACGAAATTGAATAAACAAAGTGAGGTCCCACCACTCATTTTTCAATTCAATCACATTCGGTCCCCCTGTTCCCCCACAGAAGCAGTCCAATTAATTAAATAAATTCGGTCCCACCATTGTTTCCCCCTAAGTCGAGCCCCCATTTTCCCCTCCGCGTGCGCCCTATTTTTCTATTCGGTCCCCATAAAAGAAAGCGAACGAACGACGAAACCCTCAAATTTTCTATTCGGTCCCCACCACTTTCCCCTTGAGCCGAGCCCTCAATTTGTCCTCCACGCCCTAACTTGCCCGTCGGAACCTTAATTTTTCACTAAATTGACCCACGTAGAGAACATGACAAACCTGGGTGAGCGAGAGTTGAGGACACAGCCAGTGAACGACGGCGCAACTACAGCGGTGGCCAAGCAACAGCATGCGAGTGAACGACAGTGGGTCAACGAGCTAAAACTGGCGGCGTCGAGCGAGAATCCAATATGAACACCGTTTTTGTCCCACGTCATTTTTTACCGTAGTCAATCCACTATTCGACGATCGTTTTGTAGGTAATCCACGTGGAATGGTAAAACAACGTCATTTCTTACGAAGAAAAGGAAATAGCGTCGTTTTTTGCCATCCACCGTGGACAATAATAAGAGTTGTTGAATTTTTTTAAAATATAAATGCCACATAATTATTTTGGCCGAAATTTCTCGTCAGTGGCACCAAAGTGATCGTTTTTTCTCCGATTTGGCACTTAAGTGATCCGGCGAAAACTTTTGGCACCAAAGTGAGCACCGTACACAACTTATGGCACCAATAGTGTACTTATCCCAAATAATGTGGCATGGTGATGGTAGCTTTCAGTTTAGGTATATTTTCAAAACCCTTATTTGTGTATTTTAAATTGCATTGTGTTTGTGTGTATGTGTTTATCTCAACAGGATGTGGTTGTTCAATTCTGCATTTCCAGAATTAAACTAATCTCAATTGGATGGGATTTATTTGGCCAAGCGTCTTGAATTTTTTTATTATTTTTTTTTTTTTTGGCTTGACATTTTAATTGGGAGTGGTTAGCTAAAAATATTCCCGCGCTAGTAGAATTATTACACTGGTGTACAAGGATTGATTTTGAATGAGAATAGTATCGCATCCTACATTTACTGATATTTGAGCCAAACTGAAGGTATACTGAAGGATGATTTAATATATAATTGAAGCACTACTCCGTTAACATAAGAGACTAAATCATTTGTTATGCTAGATTTAACATTTTTACTTAGAAATCATAGAAGCATGTCTCCTAGAGACAATTTATATCTTTTCTGCAAGTTTACCTGCCGGATTCAAAATACTAGTTGATAGCATGGGTGCTAGGCTCTTAGTCTGCCCTTTGAATTTGACTCAATTCTGACTGTGGTTACGTGAGAAAGTTTGATAATTGTTTGTTGAGCTCGAGTTTTCCACTATCATGCAATGCTTTTCCTTTTTTTGCTCTGCTTCTAGCTTCTTCAGCTCGATGTGCTACTTATGACGTTATTTTATGTCATGACATGCTGCTTGTGACATTCTTTTTTGTTACTTCTTGTCCTAGGCTTGGAATTCGAAGGGAAGATCTGCCAAAGTATGAGGAGCAGTTGGAACTTAAAATTGCCAAAGCACAATTGGAGGAGTTGAAGAAAGATGCTCTTGAAGCTATGGAAACTCAGAAGAAGAGGCAAGTATTTCTGTACATTCATCATTGAGGCGAATCAGTGTGTAGGGTGCAGTTTCTTTGTTTAAATAAACTTATTGGGGCCCTGCTTGAGTATCTTGAGAACATTGTACCTGGAAATGTTCAATTTTTTATTATTGTTTGCTAAATATAGAATATACGGAAATCATTATTATACTTAGGCTCCATTTGTTGTACATAACATGAACGATTTGAAAAATATTTTTCTAAACATGATCACTTATATTGCTTACAAAAATGAATGAATGAAATTTTTTTTATCATCCAAAAAATTGTTCAGACTTAAATTGTTGTCAATAATAAAAGCATTTTTTTTATTTGTTAGTTATTAGAAGAGATCATTTTTAGGAAAATATTCTATATCATTTATTTTATGTGAAATCAACGAATCCTTAGTCCGTGAACAGATTCATTGAAAGCAAATAGAAAAAAATGCCGAAAGAACATATGGTCTTAACTTATCTGGAAAACATCATTATCTACAGCAATTTCTCTTAAATGACAGTCATATTTTGTAAGCATAGGTTTGTTCGACTCAGATAGTCTATGCTGAGGAGAAGTATGAAGTAGGTGTAACTTCAATTATTGTAAAAGCTTTTGAAAATTTATTTGTCAGTAACTTTTATCTATGTTTCATTTCAGGGAAGAATTTAAGGATGAGGAAATGGTTGATGTGAAGTCCTTGGATATCAGAAACTTCATCTAAGACAAGATTCTGTTCAAATGGTTGATCAATTGTTGAAAGAATGGAGAAGGAAGTTAGTTTGACAATACTTTTGCTTCTCCTTGTTTTCTTCAATAAAGTAATTGAATGGAAAATGCTATCCAGTGACTGAGATTATATGTTGTTTTCCTCCAATCAAAGATGGCAATGTCGCAAGGATGGAGCATTTTATCTCATTCTGTCGTGGTTAACATTTTCAAGGCCGTAGAGTAGAGGATCCGGAGCCCAAGGCGGAAGGGTCTGGGGTGTAGTTGGCCTAGTAGTTCATTTTTGGATCAAACTTCTATCTATGAACCCTTAGGTTAACTGGGTATGTATTTAAAGTGTGTTTTGTGAAATAAAAGTGTTGGCTTATGTTTTGACTATCCTGTGTTGATTGTTGTCTGGGGTTTGTTAGTTCGCTTCCGCATGTGCATAAAACGAATGGGTCGGCGATGCATCTTTGAGAACATCGCAATTTCTATCGACCATCAAGAGATGTTCGCGTGCTCGAGGTTCGAGGCGTGACAAACCTCTCTCATTTTCAACAATCGATTCCTTCTCTTTGACACCGGCTCCATTGTTGCAAAAATAAATCCTTAAAATTGTTGGGAAAATATGGCTTCAAATTGGGTAGAACAATGAAGTCGAACTTTAAGGTGTGATATCACTTTTTTTAAGGATTTATTTGCCTCACAAAGTTGCTAATGGTCACTTGCAAATTTCCTCTAGGATACAACAAAGTCTCAAATGAGAATATTAAATAACAATTCTAGTATTTCTCTAAAGTCTCTCATAAGAAACAATTTGGAACAATGGCCATAGTTTCTTTTGAAAGAAAACGAAAAAAAAAAATGAAAAAAGATGTGTGTTCGATCTCTGTTGAAATATAATACGCGGAAACGATAGGATCTTACAATTTACGTCAACGCAAAATCACCAGAGAAATAAATGAGAAATAATAAGAACACTAAAAATTTACGTGGTTCGGTCCGAATATTGGTACATACGTTCAAGAGGAAAGCCAACAGCAAATAATTCACTATAATCAGAGAATCAAAATTTACAATCGCTCACACGCTCGAGTGTTTCCCACACCTAGATTTAACCCTAAATTCAAAGTATTTATATATAAACAACTTACTTAAACATAAATTCACGGCACAAAATTACCACGCATTCAAACTCAAAACAAAATGCTCTACGTACACTGAAAACAAGAACTCCAACGGCTATTTTTTTTTTCTCATGTACATGTTGCTTTGAGTTCTCCTTTTCTTGATCACTTGGGTGGTTCCTCTTTAGCTTGACGTTGTGCGGCTCCTATTTTTCTCTTGTAGGGTTTCAGCCACACCCTTGGAAAAAACGCGTTATGTTTTATATGTGTGCCCAGAGTCAACAACTTTGACTCTGCGGCCCACCATGTTCTTCTTTGTAAAATGGAAAGTGGGACGCTACAAGTAAGCTGAAGAACCCTTCCTTTTTCCACCACCACCACCATCATCATCATCATCATCATCATCATTATCATCATCATATATTTTATTTTTGTGTGCCCAAAGTCAAGACTTTGACTTTGGGCCCCACGTAGATGACCTAATTCGCCTCTTGCACATAAAGAAGAAACTTTGCTCCTTTTTTTATTATTATATTTTATTTCCTCTTTTGTAAACCTTCATGGAATCCAACGAAACTTCTTCATCCAATTTGAAATCTATTTGGGAAATCTTTATCAACAAATTCGATTTAACAAATCATTATCCGAATTCAAACTCAAAACATTAATTTAACAATTCTCCACATTGGCTCAATGTTTGAAGCCAAGTTATGGTGCACATCATCCATGCTGCTCTCCCAATGCCCCAACGGGCGCTTACTCTCTACAGACGCCAATAGAGCTCAAGTAGAGCTTGAGCTTCGCCAAAGGAACAGACGTAGTCATCATGTATGCCGGGTTATCTACTATAGCAATCTTTTTTACAATAACATTACCCTTAGCTAAAATATCTCAGATGAAGTGGTACTTGATGTTGATATATTTTGTTTGCTCATGATAAACTGGATTATATGTCAAATATATCACACATTGGTTATCACAGTGTATATCCACACTTTTCGATTCTAACCCAAAATCCGAGAGCAAACTTTGTAACCATATCGCCTCCTTCGCTACAAATGTTAGCGCCATGTACTCTGTCTCAGTCGAAGACAAGGTAATGTGATCTTGTAAAGACACTTTCCAACTAACTACACCACCTGCTAGCATAAACACATACCCTGCTAAAGATCTGTGATCATCCAAGTCACCGACGTGATCCGAATCCACAAAATCAGTGGTCTCACTAACATTGTTGTCCCTTCAGTACACTATACCCACGTCTGTTGTCCCCTTCAAATATCTGAGGATCCATTTCACAACTTCCCAATGAGCTTTACCAGAACACTTTATATAGCGACTAACCATGCTCACAGCTTGTGAAATATCAGGCCTAGTGCACACCACAGCATACAGAATACTACCCACTGCACTAGAATAAGGAACATAGGACATATGCTTCTCCTCCTCCTCCTCCTCCTCCTCCTCCTCAGTCTGCGGTGATAATTTATCTGAAAGTTTAAAGTACTTCACTAAAGGTGTACTTACAGATTTTTCCGACTGCATATTAAAACATACCACAATCTTCTCAATATATTTCTTCTGAGATAGATAGTAAAACTCCTACAGTCCGATCACGCAAAATCTCCATACAACACCTAAATCTTTCATCTCAAATTCAACATTTAACCGCCTCTTCAGTACATCAATATTAAACATATTCTTAGTTGCTATCAGCATATCATCAACATATAAGAGTAGATAAATCAAAGAACCATTCTCCAATCTCCTAAAATAAACATAGCTATCCATCTAACTTTTTGAATAGTCTTGACTAGCCATAAAAGCATCAAAACGTTTATACCCTTACCTAGGAGACTGTTTCAACCCATACAAAGATTCCTTCAACAAGCAAACATGATCTTCCTTACCCAAAATAGCAAATCCCTCTGGTTGCCTCATATAAATCTGCTCATCCAACTCACCGTGAAGAAACACAATTTTAACATCTAGTTGCTCTAACTCAAGATCCTGCGAAGTAACTAAGGCAAGTAAAACACGAATTGAAATATGTCTTATCACAGGAGAAAACACATCATTGTAGTCAATGCCCTTACGTTGTGTATATGCCTTCACCACAAGTCTCGCCTTATACCTCGCTGTCTCAACATCGGGAATGCCCTCTTTCCGTTTAAAGACCCATTTACTTCCGACAATCTTTTGTTGGTACTTTGACCAGCTCTAATGTCTGATTTCGATGGAGTGATTTCATCTCTTCACTCATAGCCCCTAGCCACTACGACAACTCCGAACTAGCCATCGCCTCAGAGTAAGACGAAGGCTCATTTGCCTCTGCTTCATCACTTACAATCAATGCATAAGCAATATCTGTATAACCATAACGTACCGGTGATTTAATTTGCCTTCTATGTCTATATGCAGCTATAGTGTGCTACGACTTTGCTAGTTGTTCACTATCACCAACTTCAGAAACTGCGGCTTCATCTACAATCTCAACTTCTGTTACCTTCGAGGTCTCTGAAGTCTCCACCTGAAGCTCCACCTCACTAATGACACCATGATCTATCTTCTCTACCAGTTGTGTCTCAGAACTCCTCTGTTGAAGCATTACAGTCTCGTCGAAGATCATGTCTCTGCTGATTAGAAAACCGGTGATCTAGAATTAGTGCACCACAACCGGTAGCCTTTCACCCCATGTGCATAACCCAGAAATATGCACTTCTTCGCCTCAGCTCAAGCTTACCATCACTCGCATGAGCATACGCAGGACATTTGAATATACGTAATCTAGAGTAATCAATAGGTTTCCCCAACCATACTTCCTTAGGAGTCTTCCACTCGATAGCAAATGATGGAGATTGATTAACCAGGTAACATGTCATTTTTACTACTTCGGCCCAAAATTCCTTACCAAGTCCTACATGAGAAAGCATGCATCGAGCTCACTCAAACAAAGTTCTGTTCTCCCGTTCTGCCACGCCATTCTGCTATGGTGTCCCATGTACTATGCGGTGTCTCACAATACCTTCTTTCTTGTAGAACTCAGTAAAATCTTTACCACAGAACTCCATGCCATTATCAGTTCTCAAGCACTTGATTTGTTTATCTGAGTACTTCTCAATCAATGCCTTAAATTTCTTGAACCGATCAAACACATTATATTTGTGCTTCAGAAAGTACACTCATACCTTCCTCGAGTAATCGTCGATTAATGTCAACATATATCGGGCACCTCATTTTGAAGGAACCGAAAATAAGCCCCAGACGTCTAAATAAATATATTCAACTAGTTGTTTGGTCGGCTGAACAGCTATAGTAAACTTAACTCGGTGCCACTTCCCAAAGATGCAATGCTCACATAAGTCCAGCTTCCCTGTTTTTTGACCCTTCAATAACCCTCTTTCACTCAACATCGTCATACCTGCCTCACTCATGTGCCCCAAATGCATATGCCATAATTGAGTGAAGTTAAAGTCTAACTCACCTGATGAAACTGCAGCAGTTCCGGTCACGGTCTCTCCTAGTAGATGATAGAGAGTATTCACTTTCTTCCCCTTCATCACTATCATGGCACCTCAAGAGATTTTCAGTACTCCACCTTCAGCGGTGTACTTACACCTGATGTTGTTGAGTGTCCCCAGAGAAATAAGATTTCTTCTTGAGCTCTGGTACATACCTCACATCTGTCAATGTGCGCACCACCCCATCATTTATCTGAATCCAAATTGTTCCTATCCCCACAGCCTTACAGAGTGCGTTATTCCCCAAAAGAACTCTACCACTATCTGCAATCTGGTAAGTAGTAAACTAGTTCTTATGATGCGTCATATGATAAGATTACCCCGAATCTAGCACTCATTCATCTCCTGATGAAATAGTAATCACGCATAAAACAGTTTCTGCATCACTATTGCTCCCATCGGCAAAGTTTGCCACACTACTTGTGATATTCTACCTATCAACTTTATTCCTCCACTTTGGACAATCTTTCCTGATGTGCCCCTCCTCGTGACACTCAAAGCACTTCACACGTCCCTTGGACTTTCTATGGCATGATTTCGATCTGCTTTTACCTCTACTGCTACTAGGCCCTCGATGTTGTTCTCTACCCTAAATCGTCAGTGCTTGCGCTAGACCATCATCTCGCAACTTTCTCTGTCACTCCTTAGAAAATAAGACAGACTTTACCTCTTCTGAGGTAATTGTAGTACACCCCTGCAACATCGAATTAGTAAAGTGCTCCCATGACTCTGGTAAAGAGGCTAACAACATCATGCAATGTTCTTCATCATCAAGTATCTTACCGACGTTCTTCAGATCCAATATGAGTTTATTAAATTCATCTAGGTGGATTTTGATAAACGTACCTTCAGTATATCTAAATTGAAACATCATCTTCAACATGTATAGGTGATTGTTCAAACATTTCTTTACATATAGTGCTTGAAGTTTTGCCCATAATGCTACGGCATCCTTCTCCTCAGCAATCTCTATTAAAACCTCATCCGACAAATTTAACAATTGTGCTCTTTGTTCTTTCCATTAACTCTACCCTCTTAGAGGCTTTCATTATAATAGGCAACTCATCTTCACCATCTAGTGCCTTGACCAAACCTTGGGTTGTCAATAATGCCCGCATTTTGATACTCCATAACCCAAAGTTGTTCCTCCCGTTAAACTTCTCAATTTCAAATTTCCTCTTAGACATAATTTCTAGATAATAATCAGACAAGCAAAAACTCCAAATCACAATCAAGAAATCCGATCCCAAGCTCCAATACCAATTGTTGAAATATAATATGCGGAAACGACAGGATCTTACAATTTACATCAACGCAAAATCACCAAAGAAATAAACGAGAAATAATAAGAACACCAGAAATTTACGTGGTTCAGTCTGAGTATCGATACCTACATCCATGAGGAGAGTAAGCAGCAAATAATCCACTATAATTGGAGAATCAAAGTTTACAATCACTCATACACTCGAGTATTTCTCACACCTAGATTTAACAACAAACCCAAAGTATTTATAAATAAACAACTCACTTGGACATAAATTCACGGCACAAAATTACCATGTGTTCAAACTCAAAACAAAACGCTCTACGTATGCCGAAAACAAGAACTTAGCATCTTTTTTTTTTTCTCACGTACGTGCTACTTCGCGTTCTCCTTTTCTTGATCGTGTGGGCGGCTCCTCTTCAGCCTGACATCATGCGGCTCCTATTTTTCTCTCGTAGGGTTTCAGCCACACCCTTGGAAAAAATGCGTTTTGTTTTATATATGTGCCCAAAGTCAACAACTTTGATTCTGGGCCCCACCATGTGCTTCTTTCTTCAATGGGAAGTGGGATGCTGCAGGTAAGCTTAAGTGTGTGTGTGCGTGTGTGTGTGTGTGTGTGTGTGTGTGTAATAAAGGAAAAAGGAAGAAAAAGGAAGGGTTCTTCAGCTTACCTGCTACATGTATATATATATTGTGTGCCCAAAGTCAAGACTTTGATTTTGGGCCCCACGTAGATGACCTAATTCGCCTCCAGCACATAAAGAAGAAACTTTGCTCCTTTTTTTTTAATTCTATTTTATTTCCTCTTTTGTAAACCTTCAAGGAGTCCAACGAAACTTCTTTATCCAATTTGAAATCTACTTGGGAAATCTTTATCAACAAATTCGATTTAACAAATCGTTATCCGAATTCAAACTCGAGACATTAATTTAACAATCTCAAAACAAACGTACTTATCTTTGTCTTTCGAATAGAGGCAACTCTTCAAAAGGTTGCAAAAAGAACAAAGGCAACCTTTCGGGAAAGATTGCAAAATAAACAAGTACGTCTCAAAGGTTACGTTGAAAAACATAAAAAAAATTCGGAACTAAATAAATAATAAATAATAAATAATCGTAACCTTTCGTGAACAGTTATATTGTTTTAACAAGATTTATAGTTAATTTTTATAGAAATAAATCCGAATTTTCAATAAATAAAAATAATTGATTGTTGGTTAGTGCCAAATCTCGTCCATGTGCGCACTTACATCTCAATTATGTGGAACAAGGCATCTCTTCATTTGTTTTATAAACAAACTACCAACAGGGACCATCATCACTTGACTGCCCCGACAGCATACTATGCCATGAGGACGACTTTCCGAAAGGAGATGGCAAGGGACAAGAGGGCAAAGAGCTTTGAAATCCTCGACACTTGCTATGATCTCCGCAACACAAAGTCGATCGTCATACCAAAGATAAGGTTCACCTTCAACGGAGGTGCGTTCGTGGACTTGGATCGTGGCGGCATACTGTACCCCATAAGCGATTCACGGGTTTGCCTCAGAATCGTGCAGAACAGCCACAACACCCACATCATCATCTATGGAAGCGTGCAGCAAAAGACATTCGAGGTGATCTATGATGTTGATGTTGGTGTTTGTTTCAATAAACAAGCATACGCGCATAAGTAAATTAAGATCAAAGTCTGATCGCAGCGAAAGTAAAAACTCTTGTACACATGTTTCCATAGCATTTTCATGCATTTTAATAAAAACACATATAAGATATAAAGAGGCTAATCATATTAACCTTGTACCATGCTCTAAATTTGGTTCTGACGTTCCTTACGTTCTTCAGACTCTAACCACGAACGTCTGACACCTTTTGGTAACACTGATTTTAACATTCTTGGAATTTTCCACCATCACGAACGTCTGATGTCTTTCAATAATACTGGTTCTAACGTTCTTCAAATGCATAACATTTAATCTCTTCATACTGCAGGTTTTGACATTCTTCAAATCCAGCCCCACAAGTGTTGAGCCTCTAGTTTAGACACTCCACCAATTCTCACGTTGAATAGAAGAGAGAAATTGAGAGATCTCATAATTACAATTGTGCTAGCAATCGCTCTCTTGTGTGAATGACTTTTGTTGATCACTATCAAACTCTCAATTATCGATTGTCAATTGTTGATCATCCCGTGATCTTCTATCTACATTACCTTTTATAACCAGTGCAAATCACATTTAACTCTAAAACCGTTTTAGAATTAATTCAGTCGTAACTTCTGACAAATGTAAGTTTTGATACCATTTCAAACACTAATTCGGGCATTAACTCTATAACTGTTACAGAGCATTATTCCAAACACTTATTTGTAAATGTTACAAGTCTTTATTATGGGTATTAACTTTGTAACTATTACAAATATTTAATTTGACCGTTATATCTGAAACTATTTTAGAGCATTAATTGGTTATTTAAATCTAAAACTGTTTTAGATCATTAAACTGTCCATTTATTCTGAAACCGTTTCAAATCATTAATGTGACCGTTAAATTTTGAAACAGTTTCAAAACTTTAATGTGACTGTTAAATCTAAAATCGTTTCAGATCTTTAATTTAGCGAGATCTTTTTTTTTTTTTTTTTTTTTGGTAAAGATAAGAATTATATAGATTTTGCAGAAAGAATACAAGGGGGTGGCTGGCACCAACAAAAACAGACACTCAAAGAGATAAAAGTCAAAAAAGAGTGTAAGGGTGCCATGGTACCCAAGCAACCGAGAACCTAAAACCAAACAGAAAAGCCCAAAAACAAAGACAACACAAAGCTAACAACCCTCCATCAGTCGAAAATAGACGGACTCAAATCCCAGCCTTCGATTCTTGGGAGTATCCACAATATGCTTCATAGACATCGCTTTATCTTTAATAGCTTTTTGAAGATGCATCTTCATCGCCGGGAGAAAAACCGCCTGGCTACGAAAAATGATATTGTTGCGCTCTTTCCAAATGATATAGCAAAGAGCACCAAAGCTAACCTGGCCAAAGAGTGATAGAAGCCATCGCCCGCAAAACGTTTCGATGCCCAAGCGAGATTATCCATCCAAGACTTGTTTTGCCAGACAATATTAAACTTAGATGCCCAAAAAGAAGCAAGGCTACCCGGAATATGGCAAGCGAAGAATAAATGATTAACTGAATCAGGTCTACGCGCACAGAAGGAACAATTCGCAGTCACAAGTCTACCATAAGAAAGAAGTAAAACCTGAGTAGGTAGCCGATTACGAGTAATAATCCAAAGATGAGTCTGATATCTTGGTGGAAGTGAGGTGCTCCAAATAAACGGAGACCAAGGAACCACGTTACCCTTAGGCCGCAGCAGCTCCCACGCAGACGCCGTAGAAAATTGCCCGGAGGGATGATGTAACCAAGTGAAGCAGTCTTCTTCTCGGGACAACACGGGGAGAGGATCCCACCAGCCAGCTAAAATATTAATAACATACCACCCCATAGGAGTGGAGAAGCCTTCGGCCACCGAAGCTTGCCGCGAGATGCCCGAATGATAAATGTCTTGATTAGAAAAAACCCGATTAAACGGGCCATTGGTATGCCCAGGATCAAACCAAAATGAAGCTGTCTTCCCATCACCAATAATCCATCTAAAGTGTTGCTGAAAATGATCCCGAAGGCGAAGGAGCTTTTTCCAAGACCAAGAACAAACCGTTGGGCACGGCACAACCCAGAAATTTTTGTGGTTTAAAAAGGTGGTATGAATCCACTTGCACCAAAGTGATTCCTTATCAACAAAGAGCATCCATAGATGTTTCACCATCGAGGCTATGTTATTTTCCTTTAAAGTACGAATTCCTAGGCCTCCTTCTTCCTTAGGAAGACATATATCACTCCAAGACACTTTTGTTCCACCCACCCCCAACAATGGACCTTTCCATAGGAATTGGCGGAAGATTTTCTCAATACGATTTAACCGCTAGGGGAAGGCAAAAAACACTTGCCCAATATACTTGAATAGAATAGAGGACCGACCAGATTAGCTGGAGTCGTCCCGCGAAAGATAAGAATCTATGAGTCCAGGATTGGACACGAGTTGTAATCGCATTAACCAATGCCACACAATCCGCCTTTCCTAACCTTGAAGAGATGACCGGAACTCCAAGGTACCGGAATGGAATGGAACCCAACTGATAGCCAAGTTAATTTAGCGAGATCATTAATTTAGCCATTAAGTCTAAAAACCATTTCAAATCATTATTTTAGCTATTAATTCCGAACTCACTTTAGATTATTGATGACGGCATTAATCCTAAACTCAATTCAGATTATTAATGCAGCTATTAATCCTGAACTCACTTCAAATTATTAATTATGTCACTAAATCTAAACAAGCTTCACATCTTTGATTTGGCTGTAGAGTCTGAAACCCGCTTTAGACTTTGCAAAGTCCAAAGCTCCCTTTAGTCCTTGTAAAGTTTGAAGACCCTTTTCTAGAACTTTTATTTCTAACTAGACTCAATCTGATTGGCTCAATTGCAAACACACTTGTAATATTCTCTCTCGTTCAAACGTCATTCTAATTGGTTATGGTGTGTGACATCCCTAGATTCATCACTCAACTGGTAGCGGGACATATACTAACATATTAGCACAACCAAGAGAACTAATTGTTCAAATCAATCTTCTATTCCTGTAAACCATGAATGACATCTAGCAATATATCATAACTACCCAGATAGTGTGAAATGTTTTCAGACATAATGAAAAGCTAACATGTAATTCAATCATTATGTCTCACCATGTCCCGATCGAACAAAGGCCATGGAATTATTGGTCAGGCTACCAATTTGATCATATGCCCAAATCTAATTGATATGTATTTCTTCAAGACATTTCTTCAAGACATGAACCATTCATTCTCAGTTATAACCCGGGGCAAGAATTTCAATACAATACCACGATTAGATCGCATAGGACATCAATCTTGTATATCTATATATAATAAGAAGACAAATTCCATATTGCGCCCGCATGTGCCTTCATATGTCAACAAACTACGACCATCAAGTACAGAGACGGTTCAACAAAGTGTCAATATGCACACTTGTGAACCACAGCCATCCAACATATAAGTCAGCATTATGCCTCAGGTATAAGGATCTTACACCTAACCAAAGTATGAACGATTAGATATTGACCACGCAAAAAGCTTCCACATCGACAATCGTTCTCTATATGTCACGTTTAGTGAACTTGTCCGAGAGAAGCAATTGTGTTCTAGCTCGGATATCACTATACCCAATGACTTATGACTCATCATCCCCTCAAGTACCCAATACTAAATGGTGAAACTTGAAAACACACCGATCTCAATAGGATCATCAATATTCTCTCAATGATCCATTGGTTAGGAATTGTTTAAAGATTCAGCATAACTGTAAACATGTCACATACATTCTTAACACCTTAAGAATAGGTTTAGTCGTAACTGATCTTATGGACTCATTCATATATATAAATAGGATGATGAATGAATATTTATTTGCCATTGAATAATTCCTAACATGTAACTATTACATGGTTGCTTTAGGGCATATAGATAATAATTGCCAGAGAACAACTAGGTTTTGCCCCTAATGGTTGTCCATAAACTACAACCATAGAGCTGCAAAAATAGACATGAAAAATAAAGAATGTGTCGTCTTTATGATGTCACTTTTTTGGTCTTATATAGAAGCCAAGAAATAAATTTAGGAGTCTTGTTTGAAATGTTTGACTTGTGCTTATGTTGGCCTGTGGCGTCCAGTGTATAAATAATGATACGGCTATCTTCTGCTCCTGTTGAAGCTGCCTTGCTCACCCTTATTCAAGAAAGTGATCTATGTAGATCTTTCTTACACTAAACTTTCCACTGGCTTGCTCATTTTTCATGGAACTTTCTTACAAAATCCCGATTTATGTGAGCCTAACTCCCATGAATTGCGAAAGCAGGTGGGCACCCTCATGATCTAATGTTTCACGTGCATTCAGCTTGCATGAACTGGGACTTTGCATTCGACACTTGCTCATTTTTATTGTCGGAACGAAAAAGAGAAAGAGGCTAAAAGTTGCGCCTTCTCCAACTCATTTTGGGCTACACAGATGGAATCCCTCATAGAATGAAGCTAGCACCACACATCTGATAATCAAAGAATTAATCAATCATATGCAGTGACCAGAAAATTCAGTCCACAAGGAGTGGGAAGAGTAGCTTTCGATCACATGTGCTCGTTTATTGGATTCAGCAAGTCCCAAAACAGGAACTGCAATATCATACAAGTGACAAACAAAAACACGAACATGACCACATATGGTAAACCAGACTAACGATTTGTAGCTAACACGCATGACCACATATCTTGATAACTACTTATCATGACCTCCATCGTACGAGAAGGGGACGCAGGGCTCAGCAACCACGATCAAGGGAGTCTTCCTCCTGGAAGTGATCCCGAGAGTCTCAGACATGTCCAGGTCTTGCGCCTTAACCCCATCAGCCAGAGACCAGTCGAAGTGGTACAAGAGCTGAGCCAAGGGGAGCTCAATGTTTGCGATCCCGAAGTTGATCCCGGGACAGATCCTCCTCCCGCCACCGAAGGGTATGTACTCGAAGCTCGACCCTCGGAAATCAACCGATGAGTTCAGGAACCTCTCAGGCACGAACGATTCGGGGTCGGACCAGAACTCGGGGTCTCTCCCCACTGCATACGTGTTGATCACAATCTTGGTCTTCTTGGGGATCTCGTAGCCGTTGATCGTGCATGCCTCTCGCGACTCTCGGGTCATGAGCGGGCCCGGCGAGTGCATCCTCAGGGTCTCCTTGACGACGAGCTTCAGGTACTCGAGGCCCTGGATGTCCTGCTCGTGGACCTGGGTCTTTCCCTTTAGGACGGCTCGGACCTCTGCCTGCGCCTTCTCCATCACTCGGGGGTTCCTCAGCATCTCCGACAAGGCCCACACTGTGGTCGTCGAGGATGTGTCTGACCCAGCACAAAATAATTCCTACACAAAATACAAAGAACGGATTGATTTTATATTTCAGAAGGATGTCCTTAAAAAGTACGTGAAAGATAAAAGTGCCACATGATATTAAGCCTGTAACGTAGCAATATCACATAAAAATCAGTTTATACCGAATGATACGACAAGACACAATTGGTGTTAACTGAAATATAGATTTACATTTCGCATGATATTGGACATTTAAATAAGATGATAGTGTGCTTAGAATGACGAATCCTCGGCCGTATCTATATGTAGTTGCATTTGATCAAGATGTCGCAACAGACATGTATGGCAGTGTCGCCTCATCGAGATGGTCAAACTTGGACTCGAAGGTTCTTTGGAGATTTGAATCAGTGTGTGTGTATACACAAAATATTATATTTTTCTGAGCAAAACTGTATATGGGATCACTTCGAATCTCGTGGAAACTTCAATGCAAACTCTTGACCTGGGAATAGTAAAAAAATTAACAAGGGGAGATCTCTTTCATCCACCATGTGATAAATTCCTGGGATACATCTTGAGAATATTAGGGTTTCATAGATGTGATCATCATGTTTTCTATCATGAATGCATTTTAGACGATCCATTTTGCCGTTGAAATTCTTGGAGGCCAACTGTATACTGATTAATAAGAGCTCCTTTTTTGCTAATTTAAATAGGTAATTAAATGACTCAAATTAGATATTTTGTAGCGAGTATGAAATCCTTATGTTAACATGCTTAAAAGGACTACTAACTAGAGCTAGTAGCCTCTTCCATCCCTTCACATAGAGTAGAAAATCTATGGGGTAGACATAGCCCATGCATATATAAAAGCTCAGGCAGAAAGAAAGCCGTTGTAAGTAAGATATAAGCAAAGTAGATATTTAGTGAAATTATTAATGAAATTAGGCCTTACCATGACGATATTTTTTATGACGTGTGGCTTGATGAAGAAGTTCGTTTCACTACTCTTCTGGAGATTCAAGAGCACGTCCACAAGATCTTCTCTTGCATTTTTTTCCTCATTGTTCCCACCGTTTCCCTTCAATTTCTCCTTGTGTTCTGCAACGATGTGATCGAGGATCACATCGATCTTCTTGTGCAGTCTCTCCAAAGCCGGTTTCATTCTTGAGAGATAACGCAAGAACCAAATTGAAGGGAAGAGATCTGGAAGCTCAAATCCCCCAGAAAGCAATGTCACTTCCTCGAGGAAAGAAAGGAACTCATCTCTATATTTACATCTCTCACCAAATGCTGCCCTCGAGGTGACGTCATTGATCAAGTTCAGTACAATCTTGCTTAAGTTCACAGGCTTTCCTTGAGATGATTGTATTTTTTTGATCGTGTTCCAACACTCTTCCTCTCTTATAGATCTAAAAGAGAGGACCCTCTCCCTGCTCAGGAGCTCCAACATGCAAATCTTGCGCATCTGCTTCCAGTACTCACCGTAGGGCGAGAACACGAAGCTCGAGTTCTCATAGGACATGACCTCATTGGCCGCAATCTCGGGCCTCTGGGCGAAGGTGAGCTCATTCTTGCCAAGGATTTCCTTGACCATGTCTGCCGACGAGATGACAATGGTCAGGATCTCGCCTAGTTGGAGGCGCATGATCGGGCCGTGCCTCCTGGCCAACTCCCGGAGCGAGTGGTGAGGGAGCGACCCTGCCATCTGGTGAATGTTCCCCAGAAGAGGGAGCATCTTCGGTCCTGGAGGCAGTTTCGAAGAAGGGTCTTTGGCATTGTTGGATTTCTTCCATTTCTTCACAATGAGCAAGAGGAAGAGGAGGGAAGCGAAGATGACGGAAGGAGAAGGCAACGGGATTGCCATTGAAGAGAGCATTGTCATGGTTGGGGAGGAAGATGGTATGTTTACATGCAAGGTTTCAGATGTGGCATAAGCTCTTCTTGTGCTCTGACTTATATAGCTGACGGATATTGATTAAATAATGATGGCGTTTGCATCTATTTTTGACATTTGAAGCTAAGATGCATTAATTCATGGAAAAGTCTCTCTTCTGAAAAATCTTCTTTATCTTACTAAAGCCGGCAGCCAAGAATTGCATATATCCAATGTTTCTCGCAAATACATGAATCAAAGCTTCATTCTAGAATTCCAGGACGAGCAAATAGAGATTGGATCATTAATTTGGCATGCCACGACAAAACTTCTGTATATTATCGCAGCTAGATCGATGACCCCATTTATTTCATTCAATTGTGGTTTGCTGACATTCACAGATTTATCTTCTTCTCTTCCAAAATCATAACCTCATTTAGATGGGATGAGGGTACTACATATTGCTCGGGCAACATCTGAAAAAGCATAGGGTCATATCATAGGACAATCTATAGATTACAGGGCATTTGTACTTTTAAGAGAATGAATGTTACCAAACCCATCAAATCATGCGACAAGTTTGTTGATGCATCTGTTGATGTTGAAAGTCAGATCATGGACCATTGACAATTCCATTGCATAAGTATGTGTGCTTTGTCGGAGAATGGAGTTTACAATCAGCCATCATAGAAACAGATAAGATCAATCACATTACAAGAAATAATGAATATCTAATCATTTGTGGATTTCTAATGTGATTTTTTCTCTAAATTACTTATCTAAATATTGGAATAAGTTATATGATTGAACAAATAATGCTAAAGATACATCTGACATTGATTTACTAGATTGGTTTATAAAATTATTATTGCTGGATCACTCAATAAATTGAACTTGTAACCCAATTTCTAACGCCTCAAGAAATTAAAACATGGAAGCCTTGGTAGATGATTTCTTGTAACAGTAATAACCATGAAGAAAGATCAAATTGGGTTGGACAAAATAGCATGCAGGACATACGCGAGTGCTCTCAAATCGACATGGGTCGGCGATTTCGCCGACCGCTTTGAAAGGCACTTGGCGGCTTGAAAAAGATGACACAAAAAATGTATGTATTTTACTGTATTTGTCTTTTTAAGGAATGTATCTCTATGCTTGCTTGCTTGCGAATATCTTGGAAAATTTATAAAAGAAACAAAAAAAAAAAAAAAAATCTTCTATCTTGTAGTTTGAGAGAAGCAGTGCTAGATTAATTTGTTTCTCGAAAAATGAATTATTTGAAAAATATTTTCCTAAAAATGATAACTCATTTTGCTTATAATGATTAATTGATGAAAAACGTTCACTATCGATAGCAATTTATGTTTAAAAATTTTCGTAAATGATGATAATATTTTTCATTCATTTATTTTTATAAGTAATGAAAATAATTATTTTTAAGTAAATATTTTTCAAATCATTCATTTTTTTGTGAAATAAACGCATCCTAAGATTGTTTTACAAAACTAGTTTATTAAGTGATGTGTTTGATTATGAGTGGAGAAAAGAGTCATATTCAACAAAAAAAAATAATAATAATAATAGCAACGCATCAATTAATAAATCAATCGTTCACTTCAATCGAGTATTTTCCTTTACAGAATATGTATCTCACTCTAGAGGGGCCGCCCTTGCAAGAAAATGTATTCTGTGTAATACTTAAATTAACTTCAATATGATGTAGTGCAACAAAGATATCTCATCAATAAAGTTATTGTGTGTTGTAAGGTCATTAGGAATTTCATTTTTCTGATCATAAAATATTAATTTAAATTGTTTGCACACAACTTTTATCTTATACGTAAAATTCTTTTCCGAAACGTGATATAATATGGAGAAATGTCCCAAGACAAAACGAAGGTTCGTTGCACAATCCAAATTGTTGTCTACTGTGGTTTTGGATCACCCGAACTCTTACATCTAAGAAGGGCAAGTCTTATTTACCAATGTAAGTATCCAAGTTCGTGCGATGTGAGATCAAATACGTATCGGAAGTGCAACATCGACATGGTCATAATACCATTGTAGGCAATCTCACCCGCGTCCACAATCAGTAAAAACCGATACTGTTTGCTCTACTCACGGCTCATTGGCTTTAGGGCGGCATTGTAATATTTCTTACTAGTGTGAGGTTGCACACTTATCTACTAGTGCAAGGACGTGAGATCATGGACCAATCTGATTCTGAACTAGTTGCAAACCAAAAACACTTTAGAGAAATGAGGAAAAAAATTAGGGATAATCGGTTCCCGATCTAGTCTTGTTTCAAAGAACTGGATCGGGAGGACTAGTTCCCAATGGAATTGAGGACCGGATCAACAAAACTGGTCACTTTCTTTTTTCTCACTACTTAATGCCTTATGTTATTAAAAAAATTAAAAACTAGTCACTTTTATTTTTCTTGAGAATTTTTTTTTTTTTAAAAGTATAAGTAGTCAATAAGGTCCAGTCCGATCTTGTTCAGTTTTCCCTTAAAACCCGAAACTAGACCACCTAGACACCAATTCCACTTTTAGAAATCGGAAATTGATGGTTTCCGATTTGGGCAGTCTTGATTCCTTGGTGGCTATTTAGAAGGGCAATAGTATACAAGAAAAGTCAAGCCCCTATGGAAAAGTAGCAGACTAAAGTGTTAGGCCAAAATTGACCTAAGCTATGACTTTTGATAACACTAAAATGAAAGATTTCATTGTCCAGAAACCAGCCCAAAAGAATTTGGATGGAAAAGTCCGCTGGAAATTTCTCCAATCAGCCATATTATATTCCAAGTATCAACCAAAGCCATCGCATCTTTGTTTGCAAAAACCATTCCTCGTGCATTTGTCACTTTCCGTTCCTCGTGCATTTGACACTCTCTCTCACCATAGCATTTCAAGCCCCACGTCAGTGGGGAGAGACCACATTAAGTGATTCATAAGGCAACACTTGACCCCAAATGATGGCCACCTTGTGTGATTATATTCCTTTTGAGCACTCGACTTTCTTTGAAAGAGCCAGATCATTATCGCATTATTCCGATGCATATTGTATTATTATCACACGACGGTCAAAATAAAATGAAGCATTGCAAATGACGCCACCCTAATTTATATACTAAACTTAAATCTCTTTACAATCAGGTATTGTCAAGCTAGTGATGAGCCCATTCAATGGCCGAAAAAATCTTCCACTCTTCTGGTTTGACTGCAATCCCTCAGTGGGATGCCATCTTCAATGTCGGATCTTATTACAGCGATTCTCCAAAATTCATCCGAGCACAAATTTCTTGGTCAAATTCTCATGCTGAAACCCAGTTGAATCCTTCAATTTTGTACGCCGGAGAGAGAGATATAATTGATAAATTTGAACGTAGCTCACCAAAATATGTGTAGTCAAAGAGGAGGAAATGTTTTTAAAAAGGGTGGTCAAAAGTCGCAATTATCATAAGCGAAACGTTTTTAAAAAGGGTGGTCAAAAGTCGCAATTATCATAAGCGAAACTTTGAGATAAAATGTCGGCTTGACACTTCTCCCCATGTGCCATGACCTATGTAGCACCGACACGGACACGCAACACGCGACACGACACGACACGATACGACACGACACGACACGCCGACACGTCATTTCTGAAAAATATAAAATTCCGACATATTCTGACTCGTTATATATTGAATATAATTTGTTTATAAATGCAAAAATAAATAAATAATAATAAAAAGAGCATAGAATTAACTTATACTAAAAATATTAATCCAACATTTGTTAATATCATTCATTGTTTTAATTTGATAGAAATTGAACGAGAAATTCAAAAATTGCAAACATGAAATAGTAAACTTGAAGGAACATGTCCTATTTTCTTATACTTGTCGGAGATTAATGAGATTTATTATAGTCCTAAACAGAGTTCGGAGTTAATGATATAGATTAGCTTGGAAGTCCTCTGCAAAACAAGGTTCGAGAAAAATGAAAATCCAAGACAATAATTCTCAAAGTATGACCAAAAGAAAATGAAATTACTAAATTCGTCATGGAAAATGTGAGAGATAACTCACATGCCAATAACATGGATCAAAAGAGATAACTTGCAAGCGATGCTTGTGAGAGGCGGAAAGAAACAAAAAAACTTATAACTTTAAGTATATAGGGACAACATAACGACACCGACGAGAAAATAGGCATTCCATTGTCACTCACGGGAAGATCAAAACTTATAAATGAGAAATTTGAGAGTGAGAATTTTCTTCTTTCCCCTTATTTTTGTTATTTTCAATATTTTTTCATATATTTACATTTTGACTCATCAAGTATTGAATTTTTTTCAAAATTGACCCCGTGCGTGTCAGAATTTCAAACTCACGTGTTGGAGCGTGTCGAGAAGAGTTGACCACATGTTGGATTTTCTGACACTCGTTGACTGCTTGTCGAAATGTGTCGAAGCGTGTCAGGGCGTGTCGGACATGTGGTGGAGTGTCGGACACGACTTGAAAGCTTCCGGAGAGTATCGATGCTTTTTAGGCCATGAAAACAGCAGAACGTACATCCAAGTACTTTCATTTTTCTTTGACCGTCGAAAACTCTCTTGCTCATATAGTCACTTGTCATAAAACATAATAGCAAATGAAGGAATTTTCAGCTGTAAATAGAAGGGTTTAGCTTCGAGTGTCGCCACTGCGAAAGTGGAAAGTACATAAAATTATCAATAAATGAAGCATTTCCTCATTTCGAGTTATGTGCATTTATCACTAATTCATTAAGCACAAAACAGTAGCACCTAATTAGTTCATAATCTCATATTATCAGGTCATGCAAAAAAAGCATCGATCAAACAACATGCTCTCTTGAAGAATGAAAGGGATCACAGGATTGCAAGATATTTTATTGAAACAACATTTCGTTATGTAGAGCACGTTTTACTCAACTTGTCTATGATTTGAGAGCGATATTTGATATTAAAGCACATCATTCCCTTTCAGTTCACAACTCAAACATACAAGGATACTTTCTTTCTTTTTTTGTGGCAGGAGGAACCGGCTTGCACCGACAGTGCGCCGTAAACCTCCTGGTGACGCTAGCAGGGAAACCACCACCCCGACGCCACGCTTAAATCATCTAATGATCCGTCAGCCTCCCTGCAACTTGCGTTGCAGGGGCTTCGAACTCCCAACCTCCCCGAGGAAGACGTTGTAGAGCTTACCCAGCAGAACATACAATGATACTTTTATAAGTCACGTGGTCATAAATTATGCAACGCTACTATATCCTTAACAACATTGTTTTCGCAATTACTGATTATAATAGAAGGGGGGCTCTTTACTTTAATCATGGTGACTTTCCAATTATCACTAAATTAAAGCACCTACAACTAGTTACCGGCTCTATCCATATTTCTAGATTTTTGACTTGTCGTCAAACATCATTTCTAAAAAGTAGTCGTCAGCGCATGCCCCCGTCTCTTTTTTTAATTATTTTTCTGCTCCTTTTGTACGTAAAAAATCTATGATGGTTGGAAGAAAAGAAGCAAAAAACGGCTTTGAAAGAAATGAAGCTAGAAAATGACAAACATCGGTGTGATTAATTAGTTGGGGATCAAGGAAGATAGTCAACAGTCAAACATTGGAACGCTACCTTGTCTCTTTGCCGCATTCGGCGTGAAGGAAGTCTCAGGCTGGCGGCTGATTAATATGATATATTCCTTTACCTTCGTCCCGAAAGCATCTCTCGTCCAACGTCAAACGGCAGGTGCATGCGACATGCACGAAAATTCCACATGTCCGGTTCAAAAGGCGCGAGGGTATCCACATCACTTATCCGTGGAGTTTGAATAGATGTTAAGACTCCATCTATTTGGTTAAAAATCGTGACATTTCTAAAAAAATGTTTACTAGGAAAATAATAATATTTTTTAATATTTGACTGAAACCTAAAAATGAACTAAAAGATATTTTCTGCTATTTACTATGAAAAATATGATTTGATTTTCCGACGGTGGATTGCCAAAAGATTCAAAATTTTAAATTATTTTTTTCTTTTCCTTTTCCTTTTCCTCAATCAATCGCCAACCATGGCAACAACCGACGATAAGACACGGGTGAGGGATGAGCTCGCCCATGGCCGTCATGACTCAAGCTTACCAGAGTTAGGCAAGCCAAGTTGAGCTAGCCTCAAGTGAGGCTCCACCTTGCCAGATCTAGTAAGGTCAAGTCCCACCATATTGGCGAGCTCGAGCCTCATTGGCTTTGGGCAAGCTCATCTCTCAATTGGCGATCGGCCAAAGAAAAAGAAGGAAAATGAAAAAGAAAGAAAATAAAGAAACAATAATTAAAATTTCAAATTTTAAATAAAATAAAATAAATAAAAATAAAAAAGAGTGCAAGTAGAACATGCTTAGTTCGGGTGAAAGAAAAATGAGGGAAAATAATCTCCTCTCTTAAAAAAAAAAAAAAAAAAAAACATTTTCTCCACTTTTGAACGTATTTTTTTCAATGACTAGTTTGTTTTTGTGAATCAACTGTCAAAAAATTTGAATTTTTCTTTTCTTGAAAGTTATTTTCTATAAAACGTCTTATGGAAAATAAATAATTTGTAAAATATTTTTCTAAAATTATTGCTCAAAATGATTAGTCAAAGGAAAATTGTTTTATCATGGACAACAATACATGTTTAAACATTTCCGTGGACATTGAAATATTTTTCATTCGTTTATTATTTGCAAGCAATCGTTTTAAGAAAACATTTTTAAAGTCATTTATTCTTCGCGACAGAACTGGCTCTTTGCCCATCGGTCTAAACTTTGATTGGGCTTTTGAGGCAATTTATCAAAATCGAAGGGTCCTCGAACGAGAAAGGTTGTTCAAGAAACTGAGAAAGGGGGAGTATCGAAGGAGCTAGACAAGGTGGGCTGGCCTACTTCATTGCTCCTACAATCAAGCCCAATAGATGCTTTTTCGGTGGAGCAGACGCTTGAGCTTGACGCAGAGCCTTCTTATATTCATTTCCGTTTTTTTTTTAAACATACATTCAGTTTGTTTTGTAAAAAATAAATAATTTAAAATTTATTTTTAAAAAAATAATTGCATATCTCACTTATAAAAATGAAGAAAAACAATTTTCATTGCCCTTGAAAATGTATAAACAATTTTTTTATATAATGAAAATATTTTATAAATTTTACGAAAGTATTTTTCAAATAATTCGTTTTTCGCGAAACAAATGGAATCTTTGCTTATGTCCAAAGATTTTCCATTTCTTTTATCCAAAATATTAATTTCATCACCTTTTATAATTAATCAATTAATTAAAGCAAGGAACCATGTGAATCTATAGATTCTCTCGGAACCCAAATTCCTAAGTGACCCAACAAACATAAGGGCCCAAATTTCCTAAGGGCCTATTTGTCTGTGTTCTTTTTTTGGTTGTCATGAACACAATTTTTGTTTTTTTGTTCCAGAAAACAAAAAAAGAACAAAAATGCATTTGTTTACTTTTTTATTCCAAATCCATTTTTTGTTCCCGTGAACAAATTTGAAACAGAAACAAGAAACAAGAAAAACTTGTTTTTTATTCCCGGAATACTTTTGAGAAACAATTTTTCTCCCTCCTATTTTTTTTCCTTTTTTTTTTTTTATTTTCTTCTTCTTTTCTTCTTCTTTTTTCTTTGGCCGGTCGTCGGCCTCGGCCATGGCCGGTGGATCGGCCGTCGAGGGCCGGCGAACTCGCCGGAGCGTCGCCGACCCCGGCAAGGCCGAGCGTCGCCGACCCCTGGCGAGCCGAGCTTGCCCGGCCAAGGTGAGGCCGATCCTCGCGTCGGCCGGCGAGGCCGAGCTCGCCCAGCCACCGGCGAGGCGTGGCTAGGTGAGCTCGGCCTCATCAGGGGCCAACGACACTCCAGCGAGGTCGTCGGCCATGACCGAGGCCAGCAACCGGCCAAAATGAAGAAAAAGGAAAAATAAAATTAAAAGAAACAAAAAAATTATATAATTTTACCAAACGTGTTTCTGTTCTTTTTCTATTCCAAGAATAGAAATTTTGTGCATTTACCAAACGCGTTCTTCTGGTAAAAAATTGTTCCCTGGAACAGAAATAATTTTTTCTATTTTTGTTCCCTAAAACAATTTTTAAATAGAAACTTTACCAAACGCACCCTAAGTGACTAGAGAATTGACACATTGGACCTTACATTGGACATAAAGTTAATATTGATCAAATTTGAGTATGGGGTGAAGGCTAGTGACTTTTTACTAGTTTAGATCGTAATTAAAACTCGACCTAAAGGTTGGTTTTTTTTAAGGGAAGTGGGCCGAAGAGGAGATATTAGGGAGCAGAACGGCGTTTATTTTCATGTGAAATAATAATTTTAATCAATTATGCAGGATGAGTTATTTACTTTTCACATATCAATTGGATGAAATGTGATTTAGAGATTTAAATAAAGGACCGGACGGACATGAAAATCAAACAAAATGATGTAAAAGAGTTCCGCAACGTACACATCGAGCCACTACAATCTTGAAATTGCTTGTTATTTTCATAATCCATCTAATTGTACATTTAATTAAGTTATAATAACATTACTTTGTTAATTGAAAAGTTTTCCATCGATCTCATTTCGTAATTAATTTCAGAGGCTTCTGTGCAATTATCCATTTAAATATAACAACAAAAATAATTTCTAAATTTTGGCCTAATATACAAGTGGTCTCCAAACTATTAATGTAGATTTTGCACTTTGTCCTAATATTTAATGTGGTCTCTAAACTTTTTAATTTGTTTAATGTCATCCTTAGACTTTTATTACATGTTTAATATAATTTTTGACCTATATGAAAATGTTCAATATAATCTTTCTATTACTTCAAGATCAAAGACAATCTTAAACATTTTTATATAGTTCAAGAATTAAATTGAATATACACAAAAGAATTAGGAATCACATTGAATAAATTAAAAACTTAGAGATCACATTCCCCATTGATCAAATTAAAAATTTGAAGATGATATTGCGTCCGTAACCATTTGTGTCATTTTTCCAAACTTCTGTAAATTTTATATTTACTTTCTAGCTTAATTAATCAGTGTCATTTCTTCTGCTAACTGTGGTTAACCTTGGAGACGGGTAACCAGAGACTGTCAGTAGAGTTACCACCACCACCACAATCGCAACCAAAAACAAAAGCAAGTCGAAACCCTACAAATACATGAGACTCTCTTTCTCTCTCTCTCTCTCTGGTTGACGAACGAAGCAGAAACAGAAGCACGGAAATCAGCAGAAGAAGGCGATCATGGTGCTCGCTTCTCGCCTCGTTTCCAAGTCCCGGCAGGTGAGGAGCCCCCCCTCCAAATCCACGTGCCTTCCCCCCTCTCGCCGTTCGTCAAATGCTGTCACAAATTTCCGCTCGATTGCGCGCGATGCTGTTCGCCTCCTGAGGAAACGGGATCTTTCCTTTTCGGGGGGTTCTTCGATCTGGGCGCTAGCAATTTTGCTAGGGTTGAGCGATTTCGAGGTGAAACACGGCGCTTGGTTTTCTTCATCAGTGGGGAGACGGGTTGTACCGATGGCGCTCTACGTTGGCCGTGGAGATCGGGATTTTGCGTTTCGCAAAGTCGCCGCTTTCCGTTCGGGCGATTGTTGATGATTGTCTGTTGCTGTTCGTTGCGGGGCGATTTGATTCGGCAATTGTGTTTCTGTGCGCTTGGATAGATCTATGCGGTAACTAGGGTGTAGTTGGCCTAAATTTTATGTTTTTAGCTTCTTCCTCGATGTTCCTTTTGGTTGCTGACGGACTTTAGAGCACATGATTAGCATTGGGAGGCTTTTTTTTCCCACTGTACTTAGTTAAAGACAGCGACTTTGATATCGTCGTGTCTACTTTAGATGGAAATGGCTATCGTATTGCGGTCCATTAGCTGTAACCTTCTGCGCGATTCACACCACTGTTTAGTTTCTCTTGATAGATTTGTCAATTTCTTGGCGGACATTATTTAATCTGAGCCGATCTTCGACCCGTCTGACTCCTGGTCCTATGTTAGTACACCATGTACCTCGCCAGTGTGCAGTGGTTCTGGATCAAGTATATATCTTCAAAAAATACACATAGTTCTCTCCTTTTTCTGAATAAGGATTTTGTCTGATAAGATTATGATTTTATTCAATGAGAGCAAGCATTTCAACAAGTTGCTCTAGCTCAACTAGAAATTACCAAATAATTTATGGCGACCTATCATTTTCTTCTGGGGAACTTGCAACCAACGCGTTGACGTTATCCACGGATGTGATATGGAACTTCCAATTTGGGTGTGGTGGATTCAATTATGGCCTCTCTGGCGCGGTGGCCGGCATGCTTGGCCTAGCCCGGAACAGTTTGTTGATCGTGGGACAAACCGCAACCCAGTACGGCCGATATTTCTCCTGTTGCTTGCCCTCATCATCCAGTTCAACGGGGTACTTAACATTTGGCAAGGCTAGTGAAATGCCTAAGTCGTTAACCTTAACACCAACTGCAACAGCTCATGAAAGCTCACTGTTCTATGGCATCAACATAGTGGAAATCACGGTAGCAAGGACTAAATTGCAAATCCCGTCGACAGTCTTCTCGAAGGTGGGGACTATCATCGACTCTGGGACCATCATCACTCGACTACCCCCAATAGCATACAATGCCATGAGAACGACTTTTCGAAAGGAGATGGCAAGGTACAAGAGGGCAAAGAGCTTCGAAATCCTTGACACTTGCTATGATCTCCGCAACACAAAGTCGATCGTCATACCAAAGATAAGGTTCACCTACATAGTGGACTTGGATCGTGGCGGCATATTGTACTCTAAGAAGCACCGACACTCTCCGGAAGCTTTCGTATCGTGTCTGAACTCCGACATGTGTTCGACACGCTCCGACACGTGATCAACTAGTGTCAGAAAATCTGACATGTGGTCAACTCTTCCCGACATGTGAGTCCGAAATTCCGACATGCATTCCCACACGCACGGGGTCAATTTTAAAAAATTTCAATACTTGAGAAGTCAAAATATTAATATATGAAAAAATAATGAAAATAACAAAAATAAAAGGGAAAGAATAAAATTCTTACTCTCCAGTTTCTCACTTATAAGTTCTGATCTTCCCATGAGTGACGATGGAACGCCCTCTTCTTGTTGACGTCATTCTGTTGCCACAACATACTTAAAGTTATACTTTTTTTTGCTTCTTTCCGCCTCTCGCAAGCATCGCTTGCAAGTTATCTCTTTTGGTCTATGTTATTGGCTTGTGAGTTATCTCTCACATTTTCCGTGGCGAATTTAGTGATTTCATTTTCTTTTGGTCATACTTTGAGAGTTCTTGTCCTGGATTTTCATTTTTCTCAAACCTTGTTTTGCAGAGGAGCTCCAAGGTAGTCTATATCATGAACTCCAAACTCTGTCTAGGACTATAAGAAGTCTCACTAATCTTCGACAAGTATAAGAAAACAGGACATGTTCCTTCAAGTTTACTCTTTCATGTTTGCAATTTTTGAATTTCCCATTCAATCTCTGTCAAATTAAAATAATGAATGATATTAACAAATGTTGGATTAATATTTTTAGTATAAATTAATTCTATGCTCTTTTTATTATTATATATTTATTTTTGCATATATATATTAAATATATAACGTATTGGAATGTATCGGAATTCTTTATTTTTTTTAAGAAATGACGTGTCGACGTGTCGTGTCGTGTCGTGCCGCGTGTTGTGTGTCCATATCGGTGCTACATAGATTGTACCCCATAAGCAATTCGCAGGTTTGCCTTGCATTCGCGCAGAACAGCCATGACACCTACATCATCATCTATAGAAGCGTGCAACAAAAGACGTTCGAGGTGATCTATGACGTTGCTATTGATGTTTGTTTCGATAAACAAGCATACGTATATAAGTAAATTAAAATCAAAGTCTCATTGCAGTGGAAGTAAAAACTCTTATACACACGTTTCCATAGCATTTTCGTGCATTTTAATTAAAACACATATAAGATATAAAAAGGCTAATCATATTAACTTTGTACTGTGCTCTAAATTTGGTTTTGATGTTCCTGACATTCTTCAAACTCTGACCACAAACGTCTGATGCCTTTTGGTAACACCGGTTTTAACATTCTTGGAATTTTCCACCACCACAAACGTCTGATGTCTTCCAGTAATACTGGTTTTGACGTTCTTTGAATGCAGAACATTTGATCTCTTCAAACTGCAAGTTCTAACATTCTTAAGATCCAACCCCACAAGTGTCAGGCCCCTAGTTCAAACACACCACCAATTCTCACGTTGAACAGAAGAGAGAAATTGGGAGATCTCACCATTACAATTATGCTAGCAATCGCTCTCGTGTTTGAATGACTTTTGTTGATCACTATCAACACTCTCAATTATCGATTGTTAATCGTTGAACATCCTGTAACCTGCTCTCTATATTACCTTTTATAACCAGTGCAAATCACATTTAAATCGGCTCATTAACTCTAAAACCGTTTTAGAATTAATTCGGTCGTAACTTCTAACGGATGTAAGTTTTGATACCGTTTCAAACATTAATTCGGGCACTAACTCTGTAACTGTTATAGAGTATTATTCCAAATATTTATTTGTAACCATTACAAGTCTTTATTCTGGGTATTAACTTTGTAATTGTTACAAATATTTAATTTGACTGTTATATTTGAAACTGTTTTAGAGCATTAATTGGTCATTTAAATTTGAAATCGTTTTAGATCATTAGACTATTCATTTATTCTGAAACTGTTTCAAATCATTAATGTGACCACTAAGTTCTGAAATAGTTTCAGAACTTTAATGTGACCGTTAAATCTAAAATCATTTCAGATCTTTAATTTAGCCATTAAGTCTAAAAAACATTTCATATCATTAGTTTGGCTATTAATTCCGAACTCATATTAGATCATTAATGACGCCATTAATTCTGAACTCACTTTAGATTATTAATTATGTCACTAAATCTGAATACGCTTCAAATCTTTGATTCGGACGTAGAGACTGAAACCCGCTTCAGACCTTGTAAAGTCTGAAGCCCCTTTTTCAAAACTTTTTATTTCTAGCTCGACTCAATCTAATTAGCTCAATTGCAAACACACTTATAGTAGTCTCTCTCTCATTCAAACATCATTCTAATCGGTATGGTGTGTGACATCCCTAGGTTCATCACTGAGCTAGTGGCAGGATTTGTACTAACACATTAGCACAACCAAGAGAACTAATTGTCCATATCAATCTTCTATTCCTGCAAACCATGAATGACATCTAGCAATATATCATGACTACCCAGACAATATGAAATGTTTTCAGACATAATGAAAAGCTAACATATAATTTGATCATTCTGTTAGGGAAATCCCTTATGATGTTTTGAAGATGACAAAATAAATCAAAGGCTACTAACATATTTGATGGTTGAGTAATAGACTATGCAAATGATTGAACATGTAAAGGATATTGTCAAAGTCTGAAGACGACCAGAAAACTGAACGAAATACATGTCCAAAGTATATTCTGAAGATTTCAGTTTCGTGTCAAAGTCTCGAAGACTGCTAGACTTTAGTGTCAAAGTCTGTTCTACATCGAAGTCTGTCAACTCGACAAATTCCAGATCGAACGTGAATGAAGAACCGAAAGACTCTATCTTGCTGAAGCGAACACATAGCATCGTGTTCAGACCTTAAAGCTAAATCTGTTCGGACCCAGTTGCAAAGTCTATCGTTGATCGGACTCAGATTGTAAAGTCTATTACTCTCAGACTTTACATCCAAATTCGACAGAACGTAACACAAGCCCCGAAGATATAACGGCTAGTGATCTGGTTTGGATTCCACATCAAGATTGATTTGATTGACTCAATCCAATTGATTGACAATTAGATCTTGAAGACAAGAACTTTCTATACGAAGAAGCTTTACTTATGGAAACCAAGATTTCGTTTGTATGGGCGATCGGAATCAATTTGGGATTCTACTTTTGTCACTCAACGGCTACCAAATCTTCTTGATACAGAGCTGTCCAATGGGTATATTGGAAGACGATCCTCAAGATATTGTCCAACGGTTAGTTTTGGAAGTGGAGGAGTATTTAAAGAGATGAAGGGCCGATGAGCAAGTAAGAGATAGAGTGTAGAATTTATAATTCCAAAGTCTGAGCGATCTTCTATCATACACTTGTCTCTCGTAAGCTTAAACGTTTGTGATCTTGAGAGAAATACCAAAAGAGTGACTTAGTGAGATAGTGTGATCTACTACTAAGTGTTTGCACTCAAAGTTGTAATCTCTTGTTGATTGCATAGTGGAATCCGGCCAAGAAGGCTGTTAGCGTGGGATAGTGGACGTAGGCTTGGTCTAAGCCGAACCACTATAAATCTGGAGTTTTGATTCTCTATCTCTAATCATTTTATCTTTCATTACTTTCATTTGCTGCGATTGTTGGTTTTAATTCTTTAATCTCTCATTCGGATTAAATTGTTGGAATTTCTTTAATCACCTATTCACCCCCCCCCCCTCTAGGTGTTCTTACTAGTCCTCTCACATTCTGTCTCACCATGTCCCGATCAAACAAAGGCCATTGAATTATTGGTCAAGCAACCAATTCAATCATATGTCCAAATCTAATTGATATGTATTTTTTCGAGACATGAAGCATTCATTCTCGGTTATAACCCAAAGCGAGGATTTCAATATAATGCCACAATTAGATTGCAAAGGACATCAATCTTGTATATTTATATATAATAAGAAGACAAATTCCATATTGCACCCGCATGTGCCTTCGTATGTGAACACACTATGACCATCAAATATAGAGACGGTTCGACGAAGTGTCAATATGCACACTTGTGAACCACAGCCATCCAACATATAAGTCAGCATTGTGCCTCAGGTCTAAGGATCTTACACCTAACCAAAGCATGAACGATCAGACATTGACCCCGCAAAAAGCTTCCACGTCGCCAATCGTTCTATGTATGTCACATTCAGTGAACTTATCCGAAACAAGCACCTGTGTTCTACCTCGGATATCACTATACCCAATGACTTGTAACTCATCATCCCCTCAAGAATCTAATACTAAATGGTGAAGCTTGAAAACACACATCTTAACAGGATCATCAATATCCTCTCAATGATCCATCGACTCAGACCTGTTTAAAGATTCGGCATAACTATAAACCTGTCACACATATTCTTAACAACTTAAGAATAGGTTCAGTCGTAATTGATCTTATGGACTCATTATATATAGGTCGATGAATGTTTATATATTTGCCATTGAATAATTCCTAACATGTAACTATTACATGGTTGCTTTAGGGCATATAGCTAATAGTTGCTGGAGGACAACTAGGTTTTGCCCCTAATGGTTGTCCATAGACTACAACCATAGAGCCACAAAAATAGACGTGAAAAATAAAGAATGAGTCATCTTTATGATGTCACATTTTTGGTCTTATATAGAAGCCAAGAAACAAATTTAGGAGTCTGGTTTGAAATGTTTGACTTGTGCTAATGTTGGCCTGTGGCTGTCCAGTGTACAAATAATAATACAGCTATCTTCTGCTCCTGTTGAAGTTGCCTTGTTCACCCTAGTTCAAGAAAGTGATATGTTGTAGATCTTTATTACACTAAACTTTCCACTGGCTTGCTCATTTTTCATGGAACTTTCTTACAAGATCCCGATTTATGTGAGCCTAACTCCCATGAACTGTGAAAGCAGGTGGGCACCCTCATGATCTAATGTTTCACGTGCATTGAGCTTGCATGAACCGAGACTTTGCATTCGACACTTGCTCATTTTTACTATCGGAACAAAAAAGAGAAAGAGGCTAAAAGTCGCGCCTTCTCCAAACTCATTTTAGGTTACACAGATGGAGGCTGCGTTTGGGAACTGCTTTCCTGAGGATCTTTGGGGGGCTAAAGGCCTTTGGGCCAAATATGTAGTGTTTGGCAAAAAATTTTGAATGTCCATTACATAAATGCCAGCCTTTTGAAGGCTAAAAGCCCAAGGCAGCTGCCTTGGCTTTCTAGCATTCTCAGTAAGCTACAGTGCACCTTAAAAAAAAAATTCGTTATTCCTTTCTTACCCTTAAAATTTTACTAAAATTCCAAGTTTGACCCTTTTTTTAATAAAACACTAACATTCTACTCTTCTTTTCCAAGCAAATACGCCACGCCATGCACGCCACTTCCCTTCCCTTCTGCTTTGCTCTTCTCGACTCTTCTTGAGATCTCGCTCTTGCCATTTCAAAGCTTACTCCTCCGGTCGTCAAAGCTCGCATCTCCAGTCTTCTGTCGAAGCTCGCCTCTCCAATCGTTGAAACTTGCCTCTCCAATTGGTCACCGAAGCTCACCTGTTTAGTCACTAAAGCTTCAGTGAATACTCTCCGCCTAGGCCCTCGTCATCGCCATTGCGTTGCTTGCCATTGCCCAAGCCTAGTCCCACGGCTCGACTCCCAACGACGGTGAGCGGGCCCTCTCTCTCTCTCTCTCTCTCTCTCTCTCTCTCTCTCTCTCTCTCTCTCTCTCTCTCTCTCTCTCTCTCTCTCTCTCTCTCTCTCTCGCTCGTATTTGGTGAGACTAAGATATGAAGTTGGGATGTGCGGCATTGTTGATTCTTGATGAGTGGATCGTGTTTAGTTTCTCTGGCAAGACGGCCATTCTCTGATGAAGAAATCTGGAGAATGTTTCCCAATTCGTCCCTGCATCTAAAAGTTATTATAGGTTTTCATTGTAAATGGCTTCTTCCTTTCCATAATCCAATTTTGGGAAAAGGGTAAAACCCCCTTGTCTTCTCTTCCGCCAGCTCCACTAAGTTCACTCTCCACTCGATGCACGCAGAGCTTACTAAGACTCAGGACAACCATTGTAGTGCAATGGAACAGAGATTACGCCAACACAACATCCTCTGCGTGCGTGCGTGCGTGCATGCGTGCGTGTGTGTGAAGGCATGATGGGTGAAGAGTTCTTGGAAAGAGTTTCAACCGACAGAATAGTTGAACAGGTTTCACAGCTCCGGTTCTGTCTGTTCTAAGTTTTCCCCACTTTCTTGCTCATGAATACGTTGTTGGTGTGCGACTGCATGCCGCCATTTCTAAATCATATGGTTTTGGTGATTCCCATTCCCACATTGCTGAATTTTCCACTTGTTTTGGTGTCTATTATTTTAAATTAAATCATTTTTCAGCTTAGAAATTTCTAAAACAATACATTGATAAATTCGTGCGCTATGACGTGATGAAAAGAAGATCTCAACGCTTTTCGGTGCCATTCTTGATTCTTAAGTTTCGAAACGTGGAATTTGAAAATGGTGCGAGTCAAAAAAGATATTGTTACATCAGAAGTGTGCGCTTCCCTTGTTGCAACTCTTCATTTGGGTACCTTTTGCATTGATTAATAATATACACAACAAGTTGCTTTCATTATTTGAATCTGAAGGGAAAGATATTGTTATTGGAGTCTGAAACTGTGGGAGTCGGGTATCCTCTAGTGCTTTGTTGGTGTTAAGAATTTTTGCCTTTTGCAGTAGAAGGTGTTGGTAGTGGACCCTAGTCAAGTTTTTTAACAGCTTGATCATATTGTTTTGGAGATTTGGGGGATGCAATGTAAGGATGCCTTACCATGGGTTTTCTTAATGTTTGCAGATATATATTTTATAAATACTTTTGTTATGCGATTGTTAATTGATCATTTTCATTGATTTTAAACTTGCAAGGTATTGACTGCGAATCTTCTCTAGTGACGCACAATTGAAGCAAGCAAACTAATATTAAGGACTTAACATTAGAATTTTATTTGATGCGGCGAAGGGTTAATGAGCTTTGCTGATGTTAACTGTACTTTTTTTCCATGCAACTATTAATTATATTATGTTTGGGCAGCATTTGTTAGAAAATGTATTGACTTCCACCAAGAACTTGTGAGAACTCAAATAACTATATTGAATACAACAACAGAATTGCTACTATGACTCAGATAACTCTATGTGAAGTTGACCATGCAACAACAAAATTGCTACTATGACTCAGACAACAAAATGTATTGACTTCCACCAAGAGCTTTGCTGATGTTGACTCTTGTGACTTGTTCATATTCTTTCTTTTTCACTTCTCTTTTAGCTTAGAATCTAGGTGCTCAACTCTCTCTTCGCTCACAACCGAAGTGCTCGCCTCTCTCTTCGCTTAAAAGGTGTCAGTTGTCCCACCTCGACCCAGGTTCTTTCACTTCTATTTCTTATATTTCTGTTCTTTTTCCCCTCTTACATATCCAGCTTGGTGTTCCCTTTCATGGGTTCATATGAATTGCATTTTAATTCATTTGTAGTGTCCATTGCTTTGTGTTCATAGTTAACATCATCTCTTTTCATGTTTCAAATATGTTTGTATTCATTTTATTGAAAGATGGCAAGTTCATCAAAGGAAAAGGCATATTAGAGCCCTGAAGATGTATAAATTTTTTGTCGATTATGCATTGAGCAATTTGAAAAAGACAATCGTCCTGCGAGCAACAAAAGGGATGGATGGACAGATATAATTAACAAGTTTGAAGAGTTGAAGGGAAAAAAAAAGTATGATAAAAATCAAATGAAGAGTAAGTGGGATAATTTAAAGGAAGAATGGAAAAAATGGAAGCAATTGGTTCAAAAGGAAACAGGATTAAGATGGGATCCAAGGAAGAAAACCATTGACGCGAGTGACGAATGGTGGGAGAGAAAAATTCAGGTGTTTATCTAATCTTTTGTTACCTTTTTTTTTTCTATAAGTTCGTCTTTTAAAAATACAACTCCTAAAAATATTTTATTATAACAGGTCAATCCTAAGCTTAGAGTCTTTCGAACGAAAGGCATACATCCTAATGTTGAAGTTTTGTTGGATCAAATGTTTTAGGGTACAGTTGCTACTGGAAGTGTTACCTAAAATCCTGCACAAGGTTTATGCAATAATGAGAATGTTGAGACCACACAAGCTGATATTGATGATTGTGTAGGATCTACTAATGATACTTTAAAGGGTGATGTAGGTGAAACAAATGCCCAACCAAGTCAAAGTAAGAGCCATAAAAGAACGGTAGAAAGTTCAACGAAGCAAGCTCGAGGAAAGAGAGGAAAAAAATTGACTAGACCTGATAAGTTAGCATCACAAATCGACAGATTTTGTTCAGTTGTTGAAAGTATGAGCAATGCAACATCGGTTGCAAGGGAGTTTGATCCTTACAAAGAAATTGTGCAAACATTGAAAGCCATACCTGAGATTAAAAAAGACAGAAAGTTGTTCTTCTTTGCACTCTCTCATTTTGCTGAAAAGAAAGATAACAGACGGATTTTTATGAACTTGGATGAAGATGAAGAAAAAGTTGAGTGGCTAAAGTATAAGTTGGAAGAGCATAATAGTCGCAACTAGGATGCTAGTTACTTCTTTGAGCTCTTTCATATTAATCTATGTTGTAATGTGAGACTTATTTTCGGTTGCTAATCTGCACTTCTTGTGAACTCTTCTTTTGATTATGTTCTAATGTGAGACGTGTTTTTAGTTTGTGTTATTTCGATTTGGTGGAATTTGCATATATATTATGGATAATAATTGTTCAATTGATGGATGATTATTCATCACTTTTCTTACTGTTTTGTTACTTTAAACAGATATGGACGATTCTCCTGAAAGAGAAATCCATGAAAAATAGGACGATAAATATTAGCAACTTGTGGAAATTACTCAAGCCACAATCGTTTATCAAGCAATATACAGTCACAAAAAACCTTGTAGGACATCATCATATACAAAATATGCATGGTTAGAAGAGTTGATAGGCGAATATGTTAATCCGATAAGGTGTTATCAAATGTGGATAAGATTGTATTTAATAATTTAATACATGATTTAGTAACACGTTATGGTCTTAAAGGAACTAGGAATATTGATGTTAGAGAAATACTTGGAATATTTCTTCATATTTTAGGACATAGTATAGGTAACAGGTTAACACAAAAGCATTTTCAACGCTTTGGGGAAATTATAAGCATGTACTTTAGCTTAGTATTAGACAAAATATGTGAAATGAGAAAAGATTTGATCCAACCAGCTAATTGGCAATTTAGGGATGTTTCGGAGAAGATAAAAAATAATCAAAGATTTTATCCATATTTTAAGGTATATTTTAATTATACATTAAAAAGAAAGAAATAAATGCAAATTTTGATTATATAATAATATTTGCATTTTTGTTTTAGGATTGTATTGGAGCTATTGATAGTACTCATATCCAACAGTAATACTTACGAAAGATCATATTCGTTTTATTGGTCGAAAAGGTACACCGACTCAAAATGTCTTAGTGGTGTGTAATTTTAACATGGAATTCATATGTTTGGGCTGGTTGGGAGGGACAAGCCCATGATACTCGTATTTTCTACGAAGCTTTAGGGAGACATGATGTGCAATTTCATCATCCTCCTCCAGGTTTGTTAATTAATGATTTTTGTACATTAATATGTATAAATATGGTATATGTTGATCAAATTTATATTATATTTATGCAGGTAAATATTATTTAGTAGATGTTGGATATCCAAATCCGATGGGTTATTTGGAACCATACAAAGAAGTTAGATATCATTTGCCAAAATTTCAACAAGGTCCTGCCCCTACAGGCTATCGAGAAGTATTCAATCGTGCTCATTTCTCACTGTGATAAAAAATTGAGCAAGCTTTTGGTGTGTTGAAGAAGAAGTAGAAGATTCTAAAGCATATGCCAAGTTTTCCCTTCGAAAAGCAAGTAAAAATTGTTATAGCAGCAATGACTATAATTATATACGACAAAACGCCGCCAATGATAGACATTTTGCAAGAGTAGATTTGGATCCCAATTATGGATATTCAATTGACCTTGATAATACAAATGAGGGGGCGGTACTTCAAATGATAATTTATTTTCTGACATGGCGTGTTTACGTGATCAAATAGCAATGAGTTTAATAGATACTTAAGGATGTTTGTAATTTTCAATAAAAACATATTTCTTTCTTCGATGCATATGTAATCATGTTTATTATAATGAAATTACTTTTTCTTTTTAATTGAGAAAAAGTCCACTTTGATGTATTTTTTAACTTATGAATTTGTTAATATATCTCTTTTATATATACATCTCAGTGGAAATATATATATATATATATATATATATATATATATATATATATATAAAGAAGTCATTGAAATTATTAATATATCTCTTTTATATATACATCTCAGTGCAAAAATATAAAATAAATAAAATAAAAAGTCATTGAATTTGCTAATATATCTCTTTTATATATACATCTCAGTGCAAATATATATATAAAAAAAAAGTCATTGAATTTGTTAATATATCTCTTTTATATATACGTCTCATTGAATTTGTTAATATATCTCTTTTATATATACATCTTAGTGCAAAAATATATATTAAAAAAAAAAAAAGTCATTGGATTTATTAATGTATCTCTTATATATATACATCTTAATGCAAAAATATATATATATATATATATATATATATATATATATAAAAGTCATTGAATTTGTTAATATATCTCTTTTATATATACATCTCATTACAAATATATATATAAAAGTCATTATTTTTGTTTTCAATGTAAAAAAATAAAATTAAAATTAAAAGCTTAAATTGGTCGCGCTAAAGGACTTCCCAAATATATGTTTACCAAACATCATTTCCCCAAAGTTGCTTCTCAAGATGCTTTTCAATTATAGTTCACTAAACAATTTTTACATTTTATCAAATCCCTTTAGACCAAAAATCTTTGTATTTTCTTAAAGGCTTTTCCCAAAAGCTTTCTCAAAGGCACCTAGAATCCCTGATAGAATGAAGCTAGCACCACACATCTGATAATCAAAGAACTAATCAATCATATGCAGTGACAAGAAAATTCAGTGCATAAGGAGTTGGCAGAGTAGCTTTCGATCACATGAGCTCGTTTATTGGATTCAGCAAGTCCCAAAACAGGAACTGCAATATCATACAAGTGACAAACAAAAACACGAACATGACCACATATGGTAAACCAGACTAACGATTTGTAGCTAACACGCATGACCACATATCTTGATAACTACTTATCATGATCACCATCGTACGAGAAGGGGACACAGGGCTCAGCAACCATGATCAAGGGAGTCTTCCTCCTGGAAGTGATCCCGAAAGTCTCAGACATGTCCAGGTCTTGCGCCTTAACCCCATCGGCCAGAGACCAGTCGAAGTGGAACAAGAGCTGAGCCAAGGGGAGCTCGATGTTTGCGATCCCGAAGTTAATCCCGGGACAGATCCTCCTCCCACCACCGAAGGGTATGTACTCGAAGCTCGACCCTCGGAAATCAACCGATGAGTTCAGGAACCTCTCGGGCATGAACGATTCAGGGTCGGACCAGAACTCGGGGTCTCTCCCCACCGCATACGTGTTGATCACAATCTTGGTCTTCTTGGGGATCTCGTAGCCGTTGATCGTGCACGCCTCTCGCGACTCTCGGGCCATGAGCGGGCCCGGCGAGTGCATCCTCAGGGTCTCCTTGACGACGAGCTTCAGGTACTCAAGGCCCTGGATGTCCTGCTCGCGGACCTGGGTCTTTCCCATGAGGACGGCTCGGACCTCGGCCTGCGCCTTCTCCATCACTCGGGGGTTCCTCAGCATCTCCGAGAAGGCCCACTCTATGGTCGTCGAGGATGTGTCTGACCCAGCAGAAAATATTTCCTACACAAAATACAAAGAACGGATTGATTTTATATTTCAGAAGGATGTCCTTTAAAAGTACAGGAAAGATAAAAGTGCCACATGATATTAAGCCTGTAACGTAGCAATATCACATAAAAATCAGTTTATACCGAATGATACGACAAGACACAATTGGTGTTAACGGAAATATATGTTTACATTTCGCATGATATTGGACATTTAAATAAGATGATAGTGTGCTTAGAATGACGAATCCTCGGCCGTATCTATATGTAGTTGCATTTGATCAAGATGTCGCAACAGACATATATGGCAGTGTCTCCTCATCGAGATGGTCAAACTTGGACTCGAAGGTTCTTTGGAGATTTGAATCAGTGTGTGTGTGTGTGTGTGTGTACACAAAATGTTATATTTTTCTGAGCAAAACTGTATAAGGGATCACTTCGAATCTCGTGGAAATTTCAATGCAAACTCTTGACCTGGGAATAGTAAAAAAATTAACAAGGGGAGATCTCTTTCATCCACCATGTGATAAATTCCTTGGATACATCTTGAGAATATTAGGGTTTCGTGGATGTGATCATCATGTTTTCTATCATGAATGCATTTTAGACGATCCATTTTGCCGTTGAAATTCTTGGAGGCCAACTGTATACTGATTAATAAGAGCTCCTTTTTTGCTAATTTAAATAGGTAATTAAATTACTCAAATTAAATATTTTGTAGCGAGTATGAAATCCTTATGTTAACATGCTTAAAAGGACTACTAACTAGAGCTCGTAGCCTCTTCCATCCCTTCACATAGAGTAGAAAATATATGGGTGTAGACATAGCCCATGCATATATAAAAGCTCAGGCAGAAATAAAGCCGTTGTAGATATTTAGTGAAATTATTAATGAAATTAGCCTTACCATGACGATATTTTTTATGACGTGTGGCTTGATGAAGTAGTTCGTTTCACTACTCTTCTGGAGATTCAAGAGCACGTCCACAAGATCTTCTCTTGCATTTTTTTCCTCATTGGTCCCACTGTTTCCCTTCAATTTCTCCTTGTGTTCTGCAATGATGTGATCGAGGATCCCATCGATCTTCTTGTGCAGTCTCTCCCAAGCCGGTTTCATTCTTGAGAGATAACGCAAGAACCAAATTGAAGGGAAGAGATCTGGAAGCTCAAATCCCCCACCAAGCAATGTCACTTCCTCGAGGAAAGAAAGGAACTCATCTCTATATTTACATCTCTCACCAAATGCTGCCCTCGAGGTGACGTCATTGATCAAGTTCAGTACAATCTTGCTCAAGTTCGCAGGCTTTCCTTGAGATGATTGTATTGTTTTGATCATGTTCCAACACTCTTCCTCTCTTATAGATCTAAAAGAGAGGACCCTCTTCATGCTCAGGAGCTCCAACACGCAAATCTTGCGCATCTGCCTCCAGTACTCGCCGTAGGGCGAGAACACAAAGCTCGAGTTCTCATAGGACATGACCTCGAGGGCCGCGATCTCGGGCCTCTGGGCGAAAGCGAGCTCGTTCTTGCCAAGGATTTCCTTGACCATGTCTGCCGACGAGATGACGATGGTCAGGATCTCGCCTAGTTGGAGGCGCATGATCGGGCCGTGCCTCCTGGCCAACTCCCGGAGCGAGTGGTGAGGGAGCGACCCTGCCATCTGGTGAAGGTTCCCCAGAAGAGGGAGCATCTTCGGCCCTGGAGGCAGTTTCGAAGAAGGGTCTTTAACATTTTTGGATTTCTTCCATTTCTTCACAATGAGCAAGAGGAAGAGGAGGGAAGCGAAGATGACAGAAGGAGAAGGCAACAGGATTGCCATTGAAGAGAGCATTGTCATGGTTGGGGAGGAAGATGGTTTGTTTACATGCAAGGCTTTAGATGTGGCATAAGCTCTTCTTGTGCTCTGACTTATATAGCTGACGGATATTGATAAAATAATGATGGGGTTTGCATCTATTTTTGACATTTGAAGTTAAGATGCATTAATTCATGGAACGGTCTCTCTCCTGAAAAATCTTCTTTATCTTACTAAAGCCGGCAGCCAATAATTGCATATATCCAGTGCTTCTTGCAAATACATGAATCACAGCTTCATTCTAGACTTCCAGGATGAGCAAATAGAGATTGGATCATTAATTTGGCATGCCACGACAGAACTTCTGTGTACTATCGCAGCTAGATCGATGACCCCATCTATTTCCTTCAATTGTGGTGTGCTGACATTCACAGATTTCTCTTCTTCTCTTCCAAAAGCATAACCTCATTTAGATGGGATGAGGGTCCTACATATTGCTCGGGCAACATGTGAAAAAGCATAGGGTCATATCATAGGACAATCTATAGATTATAGGGCATTTGTATTTTTAAGAGAATGAATGTTACCATACCCATCAAATCATGCGACAAGTTTGTTTATGCACCTGTTGAAAGTCAGATCATGGACCATTGACAATATTGACAATTCCATTGCATAAGTATGTGAACTTTGTCGAAGAATGGAGTTTACAATCAGCCACCATAGAAACAGATAAGATCAATCACATTTCAAGAAATAACGAAATATCTAATCATTTGTGGATTTCCAATGTTTTTTTTTTCTCTAAGTTACTAATTTGAATATTGGAATAAGTTATATGATTGAACAAATAATGCTAAAGATACATCTAACATCGATTTACTAGATTGGTTTATAAAATTACTATTGTCGGATCACTCAATAAATTGAACTTGTAACCCAATTTCTAACGCCTGAAGAAATTAAAACATGGAACCCTTGGTAGATGATTTCTTGTAACAGTAATAACCATGAAGAAAGATCAAATTGGGTTGGACAAAATAGCATGCGGGACATACGCAGAGTGCTCTCAAATCGACGTGGGTCAGCGATTTATGCTGGCTGCTTTGTAACAGTAATAACTAGTCACTTTTATTTTTCTTGAGAAATATTTTTTTTTTAAAAAAAAAGTATAAGTAGTTAGTCAGGTCCAGTCCAGTTTGGTTCAGTTTTGCCTTAAAACCCAGAACCAGACCAAACCACCTAGACACCAATTCCACTTTTAGAAATAAGAAATTGAATGGTTTCGATTTGGGCAGTCGTTTTTGTACCTCCCTTGGAGAAATAAATAAAATAATGAACTCATTATCCACACCTCACGAGAAATAGGTTTGAGTAATGGAGAGAATGAAATAAAATAATGAAGTCATTATCCACGCCTTACAAAAAATAGGTTTGAGTAATGGAGAGAATGGTCCTTCGTTGAATCCGAGAATTTCGGATTTTACTTCTTCTAATTTTTTTTTGTCGGTATTTCTTCCAATAAATTAAATGGCGCTGATTTGACTATTCTTGCGATCTTCGTTTGGTATATAAAATCAAAGATTTTTTTTATTTTTTTAACTAGGGATAGGGACTGATTACACCATCCCAAACCACTAAACATAGTTAAGCCAAAAGACCAAGAAATTAAAGGCATATTCTATGGGAAACGAATTAAGTGTAAAGTAAGATTCCGTTTATTTTGGATAAATGAATGACATAGAAAATATTCATCAAAAATGTTTGTTTATATCGCTTGAAAAAATAAATCAATGGAATATATTTTATTATCAACAATAATTTATGTTTAAATATTTTCGTGGATGATAAAAAAAAATTATTCATTCTTTTTATAAGTTATATAAGCAAAATATTTCTCAAATAATTTATTTTCACGAAATATTACAGCTCAATAATTTTATTTTCTACGTATATGCATGGACAGACTCGAATGCAATGATGGACTGAAAATTCGAGACTAAAAATGAAGAAATAATTATTATTTTTCAATTCTATATCACATATGATTTTATTTTTTTGAATTTTTTTCCTCTTATAATAAGAGAAAATTTTTACCTTGGGAGCGGGGGCCGCCGCTAGCTCTCGAAGTCTTGCCGATGCTCGAGTGAAGGCAGAGAGTGTCAAAAGTTACTTTGGTGATCAAAACTCTTGTAGTCATATTGATGGTGTTTCCCCAAGCATTGACCAGCAATGTTAGGCTTCAAATATATGGGAATAAATGTTGCAGCATTTTCTTTGTAATATATCATTCCGTACCAGTAGATATCTAAAGAAGTAGGTAAATCAATAAAAAAAAAGTGCTGGCGAAAATATTTATCGATCCACTAATCCAAGTATAATGACAACTTTCTGGCACTTATGAAATTACCAATTCCTTTCCATAGTTTACAAATTTGCAACTTTTCTTATCAATTTTTTTATTGTCTTTCTCATCTAACTTATATTTGCGGACTCTTATTTGAATTTTAAAATATTTATTTGAACAATTATCAAGTTCTCTTCTGATCAAATTATCATCTCAATTTGAGTTACCAATTCTCATTTAAGTTTTCCACCAACTTTTATTTGGCTTTTTTGTTTATCGATTATTGTTATAACTTTCCAATTTTTATTTATCTTTCTTACAAGCACATTCAATTTATCAAACCTTATGGGAACTTAACACCTTTTATTTGTATGATTTACCATCTTTTCTCCTTTATTTAATCGACTAATTTTGGTTTACCAACTCTCACTTGAGTTGCTTACTAATTCTTTTTGTTTTTTTTTCTCTAAATTTACTAACATTTTTCTAATAAGTTACCACTGTTATTCGCTTTACTTAAGGATAATTTAAACGTACCAATTCCTTCTTTAAGTTACCAACTTCTATTAACGGTTACCAAAGTTTATTTCTATCCGTTTCTTTATTTAGGTTACCATATACTCTTGCATTACCAACTTTTATTTGAGTAACATGTCAAGGTTTATTTATATTTTTTTAACTACTAACTTCTTCTATCTGAAATAAATTTAAAACAAAAACTCATATTATCAGTATTTTCGACAAAGAATAATAAAATTATGCTTGTACGATGGGTTAAGGTTAGTGAAGTTGTCGGCCAGTCAATCCATACGTTTTTTGAGCACACAAATTATGTTTCAATCTCTTAACACTCATCTTGATGCAATAATAATAATAACAGGGTAGACAAGAAATTGCCAGAAGTACGGAGGTTGTGCTCTTGAGTCTTGATTCCTTGGTGGCTATTAGATGGGCAATAGTATACAAGAAAAGTCAAGCCCACAGGGAAAAATAGCAGACTAAAAGTATTGGGCCAAAATTGACCTAAGCTATGACTTTTTTTTTTTTTTTTTTTTTTTTTTTGCTGGAGGAACCGCCTCAGCCGGTAGCCTAGCGTAAACCCCTAGGTGCCTTAAGCAGGAGAAACCACCACCCCGGTAACACACTTAAGCTATGATTTTTGATAACACTAAAATGAAAGATTTCATTGTCCAGAAACCAGCCCAAAAGAATTTGGATGGAAAAGTCCGCTGGAAATTTCTCCAATCAGCCATATTATATTCCAAGTATCAACCAAAGCCATCGCATCTTTGTTTGCAAAAACCATTCCTCGTGCATTTGTCACTCTCTCTCACCATAGCATTTCAAGCCCCACATCAGTGGGGAGAGACCACATTAAGTCTCTCTCTCTCTCTCTCTCTCTCTCTCTCTCTCTCTCTCTCTCTCTCTCTCTCTCTCTCTCTCTCTCTCTCTCTTCCAATGCATATTGTATTATTTATCACACGATGGTCAAAATAAAACGAAGCATTGCCAATGACGCCACCCTAGTTTATATACTAAACTTAAATCTCTTTACGATCCGGGATTGTCAAGCTAGTGATTAGCCCATTCAATAGCCGAAAAAATCTTCCACTCTTCAGGTTTGATTGCAATCCCTCAGTGGGATGTATCTTCAATGTCGGATCTTATTATAGCGAATCTCCAAAATTCATCCGAGCACAAATTTCTTGGTCAAATTCTCACGCTGAAAACCCAGTTGAATCCTTCAATTTTTTACGCCGGAGGGAGAGAGAGAGAGAGAAACAATTTATAAATTTGTACGTAGCTCACCAAAATATGTGTAGTCAAAGTGGAGGAATTTTTTTTAAAAAGGGTGGTCAAAAGTCACAATTATCATAAGCGAGACTTTGAGATAAAATGTCGGCTGACGCTTTTCCGCATGTGCCATGACAACAGTAGAACGAAATTTGATTATAGTAATCTGTTGCTATCGCAATCAATCAAAGAATTTGCATCCCATCTCCCCTGCAATGGGCCCGATATTCAGAAGAGGGATCGAGTTTCTCATTTTTAATGATCAATCAATCGAGTCTCTTTCGATCCGATTCACCTCCTATTGGTTTTCGCCTACTACTAATAATTGTTGTATTACGTATTTCCAAATGCCCGTTTGTTTTCTTTGCTCTCTCTTATTTGTATTTATAAGTTGATTTACTTTATTAAATTGATAACAATGAGAAAAATGTATTAGGTTTACATGAGGCGTGATCCATTATCAAAATTTTCAATTTTGTCTCATGGCCTTATCTCGAGAAACCAATGCATGAGTGAGTCAAAGTATTCTTACCATGCCTTGGCCCTTAGTCAAACTTGTCATAGCCAGTCGTTTCTTATTTGATTTTCTAGTTGTTACAGTGTATAAATTTGCTAGCCGTTCTCTTATTCTTCTCTTCCATGTTTCATGCATTGAGAACACCATAAGTAATACTCTCTTCTCATATTATCTATGCCAGTGTGACAATTCTCGACATATTTTTGTCCGAGTAGTGCGACGCACACTAATCGGAAGTTTTAAAGAAGATAACCGTGTTCTTTCGGAGCATGCAAATTATCTCAAGTTTGCTTGTCTCAGGCATCCGTGATTGTTGAATTTGGTGGTTCTCCTCATTTTCACAACAACAATAGTATTTAAATTTAGTGGGAACTTTCCAATTTTGACGTAACGTACATCCAAGTACTTTTATTCTGCTTTGACCGTCGAAAACTCTCTTGCTCATATAGTCACTTGTCATACAACAAAATAGCAAATGAAGGAATTTTCAGCTGTAAATAGAAGGGTTTAGCTTCGAGTGTTGCCAATGCGAAAGTGGAAAGTACATAAAATTATCAATAAATGAAGCATTTCCTCATTTCGAGTTATGTGCATTTATCACTAATTCATTAAGCACAAACAGTAGCACCTAATTAGTTCGTAATCTCATATTATCAGGTCATGCAAGAAAAGCATCGATCAAACAACATGCTCTCTTGAAGAATGAAAGGGGTCACAGGATTGTGAGATATTTTATTGAAACAACGTTTTGTTATGTAGAGCACGTTTTACTCAACTTGTCTATGATTTGAGAGCGATATTTGATGATAAAGCACATCATCCCCTTTCAATTCATAACTCAAACATACAAGGATACTTTTCTAAGTCACATGGTCATAAATTATGCAACTGTATCGGCTAGTATATCCTGAATAGCATTGTTTTCGCAATTACTGATTATAAGAAAAGGGGGGCTCTTCACTTTAATTATGGTGACTTTCCAAGTATCACTAAATTAAAGCACCTACAACTAGTCACCGGCTCTATCCATATTTCTAGATTTTTGACTTGCCTCATCAAACGTATCAACACAAGAGTCCAACTCATTGCTAGAATCCATCTTGATCATTTTTAAAAATACACGTTAGCGCATGCTCCTGTCTCTCTTTTTTTTAATTATTTTTCTGCCCCTTTTGTATGTAAAAAATCTATGATGGTTGGAAAAAAAAAGAAGCAAAAAACGGCTTTGAAAGGAATAATGCTAGAAAATGACAAACATCTGTGTGATTAATTAGTTGGGGATCAAGGAAGATAGTCAACAGTCAAACATTGGAACGCTACCTTGTCTCATTGCCGCTGTCGGCGTGAAGGAAGTCTCAGGCTGGCGGCTGATCAATATGAAATATTCCTTTACCTTCGTCCCGAAAGCATCTCTCGTCCAACGTCAATCGGCAGGTGCATGCGACATGCACGAAAATTCCACATGTCCGGTTCAAAAGACGCGAGAGTATCCACATCACTTGTCCGTGGAGTTTGAATAGATCTTAGACTCCATCTATTTGGTGAAAAATCGTGACATTTCTAAAAAAATATTTACCAGGAAAATAATAATATTTTTTAATATTTGACTGAAACCTAAAAATGAACTAAAAAATATTTTTCTCTATTTGGTATGAAAAATATGATTTGATTTTCCGACGGCAGATTACCAAAAGATTCGAATTTTTAAATTATTTTTCTTTTTTCCTTTTCCTTTTCCTCAATCAATCGCCAGCCATGGCAACAGCCAACGATCAGCCACGGGTGAGGGATGAGCTCGCCCATGGCCGTTATGACTCAAGCTCACCAGATTTAGGCAAGCCTAGTTGAGCTAGCCTCAAGTGAGGCTCCACCTTGCTAGATCTGGTAAGGTCAAGTCTCACTAGATTGGCAAGCTCGAGCCTCATTGGCTTTGGGCAAGCTCATCTCTCAATTGGCAATCGGCCAAAGAAGAAGAAAGAAAATAAAAGAAACAATAATTAAAATTTCAAATTTTTAATAAGAAATAAAAAATAATAAAAAAGAGTGCAAGAAGAACATGCTTACTTTGGGTGAAAGAAAAATGAGGGAAAATAATCTCCTCTCTTTAAAAAAAATACATTTTCTCCACTTATGAATGTATTTTTTTCAATGACTAGTTTATTTTTGTGAATCAATCGTCAAAAAAAAAATTGAAATTTTTTTTCTGAAAGTTATTTTCCGTGAAATGTTTTACGGAAAATAAATAATTTATAAAATATTTTTCTAAACTTATTGCTCAAAATGATTAGTCAAAGGAAAATTGTTTTATCATGGACAACGATACATGTTTAAACATTTTCGTGGACATTGAAATATTTTTCATATTTATTATTTGTAAGTAATCGTTTTAAGAAAATATTTTTAAAATTGTTTATTCTTTGCGAGACTCAAGTGAGGCTCCACCTTACTAGATCTAGTAAGGTCAAGTCTCACCAGATTGGCGAGCTCGAGCCTCATTGGCTTTGGGCAAGCTCATCTTTCAATTGGCGATTGGCCAAAGAAGAAGAAGGAAAATGAAAAAGAAAGAAAATAAAAGAAACTATAATTAAAATTTCAACTTTTTAATAAGAAAAAAAAAAGTGCAAGAAGAACATGCTTAGTTCGGGTGAAAGAAAAATGAGGGAAAATAATCTCCTCTCTTAATATATATATATATATATTCTCCACTTTTGAACGTATTTTTCAATGACTAGTTTGTTTTTGTGAATCAACCGTGAGAAAATTTGAAAAAAAAAATTTCCTGAAATTTATTTTCTGTAAAATGTCTTATGGAAAATAAATAATTTGTAAAATATTTTTCTAAAATTATTCCTCAAAATGATTAGTCAAAGGAAGATTGTTTTATCATGGACAACAATACATGTTTAAACATTTTCGTGGACATTGAAATACTTTCCATTTGTTTATTATTTGCAAGCAATCGTTTTTAAGAGAACATTTTTAAAATCACTTATTCTTCGTGACAGAACGAATGCTTATATTCATTTTGATGGCTCTTCGCCTGTGGGTCTAAACTTTGATTGGGCTTTTGAGGCAATTGATCAAAATCAAAGGGTCTTCGAACGATAAAAGTTGTTCAAGAAAGGGGGAGCATCGAAGGAGGTAGACAAGGTGGGCCGGCCTACTTCATTGCTCCTACAATCAAGCCCAATAGATGCTTTTCAGTGGAGCACACGCTTGAGCTTGACGCAGAGCCTTCTTTATTCATTTCCGTTTTTTTAAGCATACATTCCGTTGGTTTTGTAAAAAATAAATTAAAAATTATTTTATAAATATAATTGCATATCTCACTTATAAAAATGAATAAAATTTTTATTTTCATTGCCCTTGAAAATATATAAACAATTTTTTTTTATAATGAAAACATTTTATAGATTTTACGAAAGTATTTTTAAATAATTATTCTTTCGCGAAACAAATGGAATCTTCAATTCAATCCCAAGATTTTCCATTTCTTTTATCCAAAATATTAATTTCATCACCTTTTATAATTAATCAATTAATTAAAGCAAGGAACCATGTGAATCTATAGATTCTCTTGGAACCCAAATTCCTAAGTGACCCAAACATAAGGGCCCAAATTTCCTAAGTGACCGGGGAATTGACACATTGAACCTTACATTGGACAGAAAGTTAATATTGGTCAGATTTGAGTATGGGTGAAGGCTAGTGACTTTTTACGAGTTAAGATCATAATTAAAACTCGACCCAAAGGTTGGCTTTTTTTAAGGGAGTTGGGCCGAAGAGGAGATTTTAGGGAGCAGAACCGCTTTATTTTTATGTGAAATAATAATTTTAATCAATTATGCAGGATGAGTTATTTACTTTTCACTTATCAATTGGATGAAATGTGATTTAGAGATTCAAATAAAGGACCGGATGGACACGAAAATCAAATAGAATGATGTAAAAGAGTTCCGCAACGTGCACATCGAGCCACTACAATCTTGAAATTGCTTGTTTTTTTCATCATCCATTTAATTGTACATTTAATTAAGTTAAAATAACATTACTTTATTAGTTGAAAAGTTTTCTATCGATCTCATTTCGTAGTCAATTTCCGAGGCTTTTGTGCAATTATCCATTTGGATATAATGACACAACTAATTTCTAAATTTTGGCCTAATATACAAGTGATCTCTAAACTATTAATGTGGATTTTGCACTTTGCTTTAATATTCAATGTGGTCCCTAAATTTTTAATTTGTTTAATGTCATCATGTACTTTTATTACATGCTTAATATAGTCATTGAATTATATGAAAATGTTCAATATATTTAAGAATCTTAAACATTTTTATATAATTTAAGAATTAAATTGAATATATACAAAAGAATCAGGAATTACAATGAGTAAATTAAAAGTTTAGAAATCACATTCCTCATTGATCAAATTAAAAATTTGAAGACGATATTGCGCATTACACTAAAATTCCATAACCATTCGTGTCATTTTCCCAAAACTTCTATAAATTTTATATTTACTTTCTAGCTTAATTAATCAGTGTCATTTCCTCTGTTAACTGTGGTCAACCTTGGAGACGGGTAACCAGAGACTGTCGTCAGTAGAGTTACCAGTTACCACCACCACCGCAATCGCAACCAAAAACAAACGCAAGTCGAAACCCTACAAAAACACGAGACTCTCTCTCTCTCTCTCTCTTTGGTTGACGAACGAAGCAGAAGCAGAAGCAGAGAAATCAGCAGAAGAAGGCGATCATGGCGCTCGCTTCTCGCCTCGTTTCCAAGTCCCGGCAGGTGAGGAGCTTTCCCCTTCTCGCCGTTCGTCAAATGCCGTCGCGAATTTCCGCTCGATCGCGCGCGATTCTGTTCGCCCCCCCGAGGAAACGGGATCTTTCCTTTTGGGGGGGTTCTTCGATCTGGGCGATAGCAATTTCGCTAGGGTTGAGCGATTTCGAGGCGAAACGCGGCGCTCGGTTTTTCTTCATCAGTGGGGAGAGGGGTTGTACCGATGGCGCTCAACATTGGCCGTGGAGATCGGGGATTTTTCGTTCCGCAAAGTCGCCGCTTTCCGTTCGGGCGATTGTTGATGATTGTCTGTTGCTCTTCGTTGTTGCGGGGCGATTTGATTCGGCGATTGTGTTTCTGTGGGCTTGGATAGATCTATGCGGTAACTAGGGTGTAATTGGCCTAAATTTTATGTTTTAAGCTTCTTCCTCGATGTTCCTTTCGGTTGCTGACGGACTTTAGAGCGCATGATTAGCATTGGGAGGCTTTTCCCACTGTATTTAGTTAAAAACAGCGACTTTGATATCGTCGTGTCTACTTTAGATGGAAATGGCTGTCGTATTGCGGTCCATTAACTGTAGCCTTCTGCGCGATACACACCACTGTTTAGTTTCTTGATAGATTTGTCAATTTCTTCGCGGGGATTGTTGAATTTGACGTGCTTCTGCTTTTCTTCACTCAGTTGTGTGGTACTCAGACAATTTTGCTGCGGGAGCATGCTGTCCCTGTCCGCTTCTTTGCCAAAGAAGCTGCTCCTGCTGCCCTCAAGGGAGATGGTGAGTGTCATCGTAAACTTTAGCCTGTCCTGCTGCATTTTCAGTGAACATCAGTGTCACATTTAGTTAGTTATCATTACTTTGCTGACAAATGCCGCATCTTTTTGAGGTCAAAAGAAAGAACAAGCTTCTTGTACTTCTTAAGCTACTCTTCCACTCTGTAAAGTATGAAGCATATAACCTTACACAAGTTCTTGCTGATGCAAATGATAAGTGCTACATGAGCGTAATTTCCCCAATGGTGGCCGAGGAACATTATTGGTCTGACTGAGGTCTTATCTTGAGACTTCCAAGTGGGAATCCACCTGGAGAAAATAGCTGTAGAAATGAAGTAAAACTAATTTTGGATATACTTTCATGCTTCTATTGTTGAGGTGAGATTTCCCAGCACCAAGGCTTATCACTGACAGAGTACTGACATGGTCATTGTTAAAACAGAGATGTTGAAGAATATCTTTCTGGAGGTCAAGAAGAAATTTGAGACTGCCATAGGAGTTCTGAGGAAGGAAAAAATTACCATTGCTCCTGAAGATCCAGCTGCAGTGGCTCAGTACGCGAAGGTCATGAAGACAGTAAGAGAAAAGTAATCTTTCTGTTGCCTTTTCAGCTTATGTAACAGCTTTCTCTTGCCTCATGTTTTGAGCATTGCCCTTTGTTCTATTTCCTTGGAAGTAAGAGGTTTTTCTATGGTTTTGCACTTTGGGTCTTGGATGAGTTGCAGTTGCTTCCACTATTTCTCAATTTGTCTCATTATATTTATGGATGTTTGAAATGGAGATGGAGCAGTTGGTTAGTGGTGGAACTTCTTAATGTCACTTTCACATATCAAAGAAAACTACTTTTTGGGTGAGGAACTAATAAATGCCATCTCTGGAGTAATTAACTCAGTTCATGAGTGCTAGATACAGCTTGTGGTCCAGGCATATGTATCTTTCAATATGCCTCCATGTCTGGCCATTTTCTAATTTGTCAACTAAAGTAAACTCTAGCGACTGGCAGGATGAATTTGAGCATGTCTCTGTTTGTTAAGGCGCAAAGAGGATAAGTTATCTGATCTTTTATTAATGAACTGATTAGACCTGGTCTTTTATCCCACAGGGCAGACTTGTTCTCAGAATCGCAAAGGATCCAGTACACAATTCAGACACGTACGCAGGACATACCAGATGCCCGTACATATCTTCTGACTTTGAAGGAGATTCGGATCAAGTATGTTTTGATATGTACATATGTACTGCTTACTTTTATAAGTTTTTGTAACTTTGTAACACCTGTGCCTAGCTTCTTTCTCTAATGGTCCAGAATTTTACGCATGAGCTATTTACTGTACTACGATTTTTTTTTTTGGGACGGAACTTTACTACATACTAGTTCTGGATTTGTATGAAATGCTCTGGTTATGTCTGCTCGTATCATATGCTTATACATTTTGTGAAAATGAGTTGTTTCCGATCCTTATTTTTAGTGAGTACCTAAAGCCAATACTTTTTGCAGGAGAGGTCTTACTGATGACCTTGGCGCAGAGGCAATGATGATGGATGCATTGGAGAAAGTTGAAAAAGAAATTAAGAAGCCCCTTATGAGAAATGACAAGAAAGGAATGGCTCTTCTCGTGGCAGAGTTTGATAAGGTCAATAAGAAGTAAGTGCTTGTGTTGCTAGGTCTTATTTTTTGGTTTTTTTGAATAATGTGGCATATTGATAGTAGCTTTCAGTTTAGGTATATTTTCAAAACCCTTATTTGTGTATTTTAAATTGCATCGTGTTTGTGTGTATGTGTATATCTCAACAGGATGTGGTTGTTCAATTATGCATTTCCAGAATTAAACTAATCTCAATTGGATGGGATTTTTTTGGCCAAGTGTCTCGATTTTTTTTTTTTTTTTTTTTTTTTGGCTTGACATGTTAATTGGGAGTGGTTAGCTAAAAATAATTTCCCATGCTAGTAGAATTATTACATTGGTGTACAAGGATTGATTTTGAATGAGAATAGTATTGCATCCTACATTTACTGATATTTGAGCCAAACTGAAGGTATACCGAAGGATGATTTAATATATAGTTGAAGCACTACTCTGTTAACATAAGAGACTGAATCATTTGTTATGCTAGATTTAACATTTTTTACTTGGAAATCGTAGAAGCATGTCTCCTAGAGACAATTTATATATCTTCTGCAAGTTTACTTGCCGGATTCAAAATACTAGTTGATAGCATGGGTGCTAGGCTCTTAGTCTGCCCTTTGAATTTGACTCAATTCTGACTGTGGTTACGTGAGAAAGTTTCATAATTGTTTGTTGAGCTCGAGTTTTCCACTATCATGCACTTTTTTGCTCTGCTTATATCTAGCTTCTTCAGCTTGATGTGCTACTTATGACATTATTTTAGATGTCATGACGTGCTGCTTATGACATTCTTTTCTGTCATTTGTTGTGCTAGGCTTGGAATTCGAAGGGAAGATCTGCCAAAGTATGAGGAGGAGTTGGAACTTAAAATTGCCAAAGCACAATTGGAGGATTTGAAGAAAGATTCTCTTGAAGCTATGGAAACCCAGAAGAAAAGGCAAGTATTTCTGTACTTTCATCATTGAGGCGAATCAGTAAGTAGGGTGCAGTTTCTTTGTTTAAAAAAACTTATTGGGGCCCTGCTTGAGTATCTTGAGGACATTGTACCTGGAAATGTTTAATTTTTTATTATTGTTTGCTAGACATAGAATATATGGAAATCATTATTATACTTAGGCTCCGTTTGTTGTGCATAACATGAATGATTTGAAAAATATTTTCCTAAACATGATTGCTTATATTGCTTACAAAAATGAATGAATGAAATTTTTTTTATCATCCGCAAAAATGTCCAGACTTAAATTGTTGTCGATAATGGAAGCATTTTTTTATTTGTTAGTTATTAAAAGCGATCATTTTTAGGAAAATGTTCTCAATCATTCATTTAATGCGAAATCAATGAATCCTTAGTCCGTGAACAGATTCATTGAAAGCAAATAGAAAAAAATGCTGAAAGAACATATGGTCTTAACTTATCTGGAAAACATCATTATCTACAGCAATTTCTTTTAAATGACAGTTATATTTTGTAAGCATAGGTTTGTTCGACTCAGATAGCCTATGCTAAGGAGAAGTATGAATTAGGTGCAACTTCAATTGTTGTAAAAGCTTTTGAAAATTTATTTGTTAGTAACTTTTATCTATGTTTCATTTCAGGGAAGAATTTAAGGATGAGGAAATGGTTGATGTGAAGTCCTTGGATATCAGAAACTTCATCTGAGACAAGATTCTGTTCAAATGGTTGATCAATTGTTGAAAGAATGGAGAAGGAAGTTAGTTTGACAATACTTTTGCTTCTCCTTGTTTTCTTCAATAAAGTAATTGAATGGAAAATGCTATCCAGTGACTGAGATTATATGCTGTTTTCCTCCAATCACATATGGCAATGTCGCTAGGATGGAGCATTTCTTATTTTGTGAATGCACTTTTATACTTGCTGGAGGTTTTTCCCTCGAGTCTGGCTTGCATTAGATTGGAAGACTTCTAATGTTGACCGATAACGACGACTGTATTTGTGCTGAGTTCATAAACAGTGGCTCCTTGATATGTTATTGTTGGGCACATTGGGGCGCATGTGCACCCATCCCGCTTTGAGTTATTGGATCTTCGGATCATGTCTTGTGGGCAAAACAGAAAATAATAATAATTCAGGTGCTGAGATGTACTGTACTCTGCATCAGTGCACCTCGGGATCTTTTTCCCCTCGAAATGGTACTCGAGCATGTAAGTCACATTGAACGATTCCATCGCCTCTTGCGGAGCATCTTGCATGGCATTGAAGACTCTTCCATGTGTCATTTTTCGTGTTTACTGATTATTGACTGGTTAGGTATCATCAGCTCACTTACATGATTCTCACAGGAGCATTGCTCTTAGAAGTCTTTTGAAAATCCCCTACCAGTTTTTACCTTGAATCCGTAACTATGTTTCCTTCTCCGGCTCATCTTTATGTGGGTGTGAAAAATGAAGCTGTACGGCTTTGTAAACCTGAAGTTTGCTTTGCTTACGGGATCAATGGCTACTACCGCACAGCGTTGTGCAGATGACTTTCTACATATGCTTTATTTCACGGACAAAGCGTGTGTAGAAGAGAATCTGTGTTTTTCTTATTATCGTTGAGTAATTATAACTAGGTGTATTATACAAGAATAGATGATCTAAATTAGGAAAGAAACCTATTTTAGGTATAGATCCTAATTAGCCCCTAATCTTTGTTAGTAGCTAAGTAGCTAATTTGCAGCTACTAAGATCAAATCACATGATATCACATAATATTCCAAATAATTAGGGAGAGATTACGGGAGATTTTCCTACACTTCCCCTCGAGTTTGTGAGTGAATATCTTCCATGCCCAACTTGCTGATAATCTGCCAAAATCTCGACACTGGTAGGCCTTTGGTTAGTAAATCCGCTAGTTGATCTTTGCTAGGAGTGTAGGGAGTACTGATCAAACTGGATTCAAGCTTCTCCTTTATAAAATGCCTATCTACCTCAATATGCTTGGTTCGATCATGTTGAACCAAATTGCAAGCAATGTTGATTGCTAATTTATCATCACAATAGAGTCTCATAGTTCTTTCATGTTCTACTTTGAGGTCTTCAATGACAATCCTGAGCTGCAAAAGTTCACACATCCCATTCACCATTGTTCTTAATTCAGCTTCAGCAATAGATTTCCTCCTAAAAAAGTGCAATAGCTAGATGTGGGGCTTCTATCTATTGATGACCTAGCATAATCTACATCAATATAGGTTTCAAGATTCAACTTGTCACCATTTTTAAACAAAATACCTTTTCCAAGGGTAGCTTTGAGGTAGTGAAGGATCTAATAGATAGCTTGCATATGTTCTTCTTAGGATCATCTATGAACTAACTTACGACTCCCACAACATAAGCTATGCTGGCCTAATATGAGACATAAATAAGCCTTCCTATTAACCTTTAATATCTCCCTTTATCAACTATGTCACTCTCTCCCTATCCATCTATTTTATGGTTCGCATCAATGTTAGTTCTCACCGCCTTGCTATTGAGGCATCATATTTTCTTGAGAAGATCAAGTACATACTTCCTTGGGAATATAAAAATGCCTTTCGTAGAGTAGACCACCTCGATACCAAGGAAGTATCTCAACTTTCCAAGATCTTTGATCTCGAATTGTTGAGCAAGACTGTTCTTAAGAGACTTTTGTCCAGCTTCATCATTATCAATCACAACTATATTATCTACATATACAAATAGAGCTGTGATCATATCTTCATTTGAATGTTTGATGAACAGGGCGTGATCCCCTCTACTTTGCTTGTAACCCATCTCAAGTATTATCTTCGTGAACCTTCTAAACCAATCTCTTGGGGATTGTTTGAGGTCATATAGAACCTTTTTAAGCCGATGCACCTGATTGTTTCCAAAGTCCTTATCAAAACCTAGTGGAGGCTCCAAAAAGACTTCCTCCTTCAAATCTCCGTGTAAAAACCACATCAAATTGCTGCAAAGACCAACCAAAATTAGTTGCAAGAGAAAGTAGCACTCGTACGGTATTCATCTTTGCTACTGGTGCAAAGGTCTCTTGATACGTTTGTATGTACCCTTTGCGACGAGCCTCCCTTTATACATTTCCAAGGTCCCATCGGCTTTGTACTTCAAGGTATGAACCCATTTACATCTCACTGATTGCTTGCCTTTGAGTAAAGTCACAACTTCCATGTATCATTCTTCTTCAATACATTCGTTTCTTCCGTCATATCTTGTGTCCAGTTCCTATCCTCAAAAGCTTCATGTACTAAGTTAGGAATAGTAATTTAATCAAGAGGGCTTTGTGTTGAGTAGATGGTCTATGGTAAAACACAATTTGGGAGATAGGATGTTGGGTACATTTCCGGTAGCTTTTCTCAAGGCAATAGGTAAATCCAAATCACTTAACTCAGATTCATTAGGAGAAGGGTGAGTCATTTCATTTCCTAATAACGGTTCGAATAATGAGACTTGATCCAGTTCCGAATTGAGCTTCATCCTTCTTGAATGAACTTGCAGTTTGGTTGGTTCATTCTTAGGAGGACTAGATGAAGATGATGATGAACTAGGCAAAGGACTTGATAGGGGACTAAGACCGGATAGAGGACTCGATGGACTTGACGAAGGATTGGGTGGATTAAGAGGGCTAGGCTAGACAAAGATGGGGAAGTACAAAGATGGTGAAGGGGACTAAGTTGGATTGGACAACGCACTAAGTAGCGGAGGTGGTAGTTTAAATGCACTATCTTCATTAGGAGTCTCCCCCTGAAGATAGTGGTAGGAAGGAAAAAACAATTGATTCTCATTAAAAGTGACATCCATAGAGATAAAAACTCGATGTGTTAAAAGAGTCATAGCATTTATAACTTTTTTGAGTATTAGAGTACCCAATAAAGACACTTTAGAGCATGAGGGTCAAGTTTGTTTTGGTTGCGATTATGGATATACACAAATGCAACACAGCCAAAGACCCGAAGGGGAATGTGATATTTATGGGAAACATCGAGATAAAAGGTAGGCAGGAGTTGTAAGGGACTTTTATTTCTTAAGGTTTTGGAAGGAACTCGATTAATAAGATATGCTAAAGTTAAAACAACTTCCTCATAAAAATGCTTTGGAACGGACATTTGGAGGAGAGCCCAAGTAACATTTAGGATATGCCTATTTTTCCTTTCGGCTACTTCATTTTGTTGAAAGGTATCAATATAGGAAGACTCATGAAAAATATCTTGAGTTTGGAAAAAATGATCAAGATACCCATTATCAAACCTAAGTCTCCCAATTGACACCCCAAATTGATTATCATTTTATGAAAGTTTTGAAAGATAGATTGAACATTAAATTAAATTTCTCTTTCATAAGATATAGCCATTTAGTATGAGTACAATTATCAATAAGAGATACAAACCATCTAGCTCTTGTAAAATGAACAATTTTAGACGGACTTCCACATCAGTATGGATAAGAGAGAATGGTGTTGAAACTCTAGCTTTATTATTAAAAGGAAATGAAATACAATGATGTTTTGCAAGTTCACAAACTTCACAATGAAGATTTTCAATGGCACATCTTTAAAAATGGAAGAAAACATAGTCCTAAAAAGACTAAATGGTAGATGTCCTAATTGAAAATGATGAAGCCAAATCTGAGATGAGTGGATAGGATTACAAGAGTTGCAAGAGGTACTATAACCCTTAAGAGACCAACTAGTTCTATTTGAATCCTCAAGATAGTAGAGCCCATTCCGTTCTTTGGCAAGTCCAATCGTCCTCCCATTTTTCAGATCTTGCAAAATACAATGATCAATAGAGAAAAACACCTTACAATTCAAATTTTTGGTAAGTTGATTAATGGAAAGGAGATTGGTGGACAATTTAGGAACATGAAGGACATTGTCAAGTTTAAGCGAGGGATTTAGAGTTATGGTTCCTTGGCCAACTACGGTAACAGGAGATCCATCTACCATGGTAATACTCTTATTTCTTGGTGATGGTTTATGAGTTTCAAATTTAGTAGGATCATGTGTCATATGATTGGTTGCTCTTGAATCAAGAACCCATGAATTAGGGTATTGAGAAGCTGTTGAGTTTTCGAAAATTAGACACGCATCTGACTATACAAGTGAACACATTTTAGAAGACTTAGATAGGGAGTCAAGGAGAGCTCTGATTTTACCAACGTCTTCTCTATTAAAAATCTCCTCACCAACAAGTTTGTATTGGTCCACAGGGGCAGCTTCACCTTCATTAGTCATGTGTGCTTATAACTGTCTTTTAGCTCTACTGGGCACCTGCATTCTTCCATGAAGCTTGAAACAATTTTCTCTTTTATGGCGTGGTTTCTTGCAAAAACTGCACCATAAACCTTCACTGCCCGTTGTCTTAATCGAATCCAACCTCTTGTTTTTGTCAGGATTTGATTCCTCCTTAATTGCTTTCATGGCAGATCCTACGGTGTGTTGGGCTTCAAGCATTATAGTTCGTCGACGTTCTTCTCCTCTTATAGTAGAAAAAACTTCTTTTCGAGAATCTTTCCAAGAATCTGAACTTGAATCTAATCAAAGTTTGCATTCAGACCTACCCCCCCCTCCCCCCTTCTCTCTCTCTCTCTCTCTCTCTCTCTCTCTCTCTCTTGAAGCCTTCATCTAGAATTCATATATTACTGCTGCATCTTGAACTTTTGAATAAAATTGACGAACAACCTCCAAATATGGTTTCGGAGAGTATTAGTATCTTCAGCACACCTCATCTATATATTTAGATTGTGATCTATTTCAAACCAAAGACCTCTCATGAGATTGTAGTATTCTATCAGAACGATTACCTTGTTTTGTTGTTGAAGCCTTTGTCTTGAGTTCATATATTACTGCTGCATCTTGAACTTTTGAATAAAATTGATGAACAACGTCCAATCTCTCTCTCTCCATATGGTTTCGGAGAGTATTAGTATCTTTAGCACACCTCATCTGTATATTCAAATTGCGATCTATTTCAAACCAAAGACCTCTCATTAGATTGTAGTATTCTATCAGAACTTGTTTTGTTGTTGAAGCCTTCGTCTTGAGTCCATATATTACCGTTGTATCTTGAACTTTCAAATAAAATTGACAAACAACCTCCAATATGTCGTTGACAATAGGGAGAAACATGTAGTTTTTGTTGATTTCAAGTTACATCGAGCTCCACAACCATGACATAATTGAGGAATCTTCTTCGTCTCACATCTGAAACTTAGGATCACCTTGTCCTAGACCAATGCCTTCTAGATGACGGAGCTTCCATTTTCCTTTAAGAAACATCCTCACAATATGTGCCCACTGAAGATAATTTATTCCATCCAATCGGTACTCCATGCTGGGAAAATCTTCAATCAACAAGTTGGATTGATCCTAAAGAGAGGACCCGGTTTGGTCGGAGATAACCTTCCCCAAATCTTCCATTTGACAACTTGAAAGGATAGATTATAGCAAGAGACTAAGAATGGATCAAGTAACAAGGGTGGTTATCATATAACTGAAGGACAGCAATAAGGTGATTAAGGCAACAATAAGGCTTAAACAAAACAATAGCAATAAGGTTGAAAAAATAGCTACAATGAAGCAGTAGTAGTGGAAAAATAAACATAGGCTGCAATGAAGCAGCAGTAGTGGGAAAAGAAATAGAGGTAGGAAATTCATATTAGAAAACTAGGCTTTGATATCATGTAGAAAAGAATTTGTGTTTTTCTTATTATCATCAAGTAATTACAAGATGTATATACACAAAAATAGAAGACCTAAATTACATGAGAAACCTATTTTAGGTATAAATCCTAATTAACCCCTAATTTCTGTCAATAGTTAATTTACAGCTAACAAAATCAAATCATAAAATATCACATAATATTCCAAATAATTAGGGAGAGATTATAGGAGATTTTCGAATAGAGTGTATCGAGCATAGCATGCAGAAACACATCTTGTTACAATAGGAGTACTAGGACTCAATACATAAACTTATTAAAGCATTCGAACAGCTCATCCAAATATTAATCTGCCTCATCTATTTGAGCCAATCGCAATAGCCATCATTTGGGCATAGCAAGCGCATTAGGGATTAGCATGATTTCAAAGTAGAACTTAGAACCGAAAGATCAATTCCAAACATTAAGGAACCTATCGATTCTAAACATTGAGGAACCTATCGATTCTAAACATTGAAGAACCTATTTCAACGAGTGGATTTATGAAATCAGAAACAAGTTTTTGTGTTTTTTTTTTTTTTTGAAGTCTTCACATAATCCTATAATATTTCATGGTATATAATGATGAGTATGTAATTTAAAATCACTAATTTGAATTTCCATTTTATGACTGAAATTTACCTTGTTAATATTTCATATTCTTCATGTGTTTAAATATAAATTGTAGTAAGTGAATTGTACCAACAAATAGTGATCATTAAAGGTGATGATTCATTGTAATTGTTCAATTAATAATATAAATGAAATCTAAGTAAAACTAAAGCTGACCGCAAGATATGCATGGTAAGTTTCAACTTTCAAAAAATAAATAACCTGTTCCAATGGGTAGATTCTAGATTTCAAATAAAATTTATATAGAACCCGAAACCGCTCACATTTAGGGCGCATGACATTTGATTGAACAAAGCTAGTTACATGAATTTAACAGAGACTCTACCCAAATGCTTCTTCCATTCATAAAAAAATGACTGCACTTGGTCCCTTGATAAACTAACAAAATTGCACACGCCGTTAGCATGGGAGTAATATCAATGACTAACAATACGAAAATATAAACTTAAGACAATGATTAACAATACAAGAATATAGACTTAGGACTTCCGTTTCTTGTCAGATTTGGAGCCAGGGTTGTTCCTGCTTCGCTTTTTCCCGCTCTCTTGATTCTCTTTGTGCTTTCTATGTTTCTCCATTTTCTCTCCACTAGATTTGACACTGATGACGCCACCTGAGGTGACCTTACCTCCGTTTTGCAGAGCACTCTCGAAATCGGATTCTCTTCCAACAATGGCATACTGTTGAAGAAATTCAGGGTTTAGGAAACCCTCTGCCTTGGTCTTCATCTCGTCCTAGCATGGTCAAGTCAAGTCAGTGCAAGGAAAAAGAAGCGAAAATATAAAATAACAAAGGGAATTGACCAATATCAACGTTACCTCAACTTTCTTCGCTGCCTCATTTAGATCTTCATCCACAGATACACTGTGTGGTTCCAGAACGACCTGAAATTGGAAATTCCCAAATTAAGAATACTCGTGTGTATGCTCATATGACTCTATCATGTGATTTATGCAGTCGTTACATATTAGCAGTTTGATTTCCATTGCAGAGGGTACTACCCAACTTCTTATCATCATCAATGACGGTCATCAAAGTGTAAGGAATTATTTTGTGGTGCTACTCATTTCAACGTCGAAGCTCATCCTAGAACACCCTTCAATATAGGGAAAGGGAGATTTTTTTTATTTTCTTTTGAAGGGGGTTGTTTTGAAGAGGAGGGCGATAAATTCTCGCTGTGAGAATATGATTGAAAACACTTCGTGACAAATGACAAGTTTCTAAGTTACCTCTTTCAAGCGAGGTAGGGCAGAGTCTATCTCCTTTGCTGCAATAGCATATAGATGTTTGTAGAACTTTTTCATAACCTTGATGAACAAAGACAAAATTTGCTGCCTCTCCAACTTTATTTGTCCCTGTAGAATACAAGTTCAACGTAAAATCCACCATCCAAGCGAGTGGCAAGGAAATCCTCTGATTAAGAGCTCACAAAACACTAGAACACCATAAAGGCGCCTCACATGTCCCAGAAAAAGTGACATTATAAGCAGAAAAGGAAAACTCATGCATCATAATGCTAGTGCAGACAGCAGCCGTTCATCAAATGGCCAAAAGCAACTCTGATGCTAAATAAGACTCCAAATGATATCTAAGTTTGCAAAACCAAAGAGCAGACATTTGAGAATCAAAGCACCCCCAAATAAAAATATAAAACTGATTCGCATCCCAGGGAGGTTACACTTCCCTCTTAGACAACCATGTGAGAAGCTAGACATCCCTAGACAGGCACCATCAGATTAATTGATAATTGTAGCACTAGTTTAGACACAGCGCAGACTGCAAATCCACCTTACAATTCTTTCTAGCTTGCAACTGAAGTAAAAAAAAAGTTGAGCACCAAAAGCAAATGACAAACCCAAACTCAAGTTCACCGTTTAATAGTGTGCACAAAGGTATCTAGCATGAGGGTAAATGAACAAGGGCACAGACCTCAACATAACTGATGTCATGATGCTGCAATCCAATGCATAGCAAGACTGATGCCTGAGCATATGACAAAGAAACTGGAAGCTTCTCCTGGAAGTATGTATGTGAAAGAATTGGCACAGTGTCCAGAATCTGTAAATTATGAAGGGTGCATCAGAATATATATTATAGTTTATCAGGTAATGACATCAAATGCAAAATATGTTGGATGACACTTCAACTGTGCTTCTAAGTTGACAAGGGGCAAATGCCATATAATGATCATATATTAAAGCAAAGTAATGTTCCACTACTTGTGTCTTGCAAGCAAGCCACCTCCTTTGATAGTTTTCAGCGAAACAGGTAGCTAGATTCTTAATTAAGTACATAGCACATCCTGGTCCAACTACTCCAAAAATGAGTCCAATGTCTTCTCCAGGAATGATCTCAGGTATCGAATTCAACTTTGAGCATATAATGTACATGCAGCATGCTCTCTATCATCATTATTTTTAGGACTCCTTCTCATATAAATTACTTCTGCCCAAGTGCATTTCAGGTCAAATGGTTCTGAAATCAGAATGAAAACAACATAACTCAAAATACTAAAAAAGATTGTATTTGTTCTTACCATATGATAATCAGCAAGATTATTAGTATAAGCTTCAAGTCGCTTCATATCATGAGGTGATAAAATTTGGTTGAGAGAAAATCCTTCCGAGGTAGATGGATTGATTTCCTCAATGTTAAAGTTGATCTTTGGATCCAATATGCTGGTAGATAAGAGACAAGAAGCAAATTCAGTGAAACAAAAAGCATTTCAAGCGAGACTGATTGAAAAGAACGTAAGCAGAGTGAGGAATAAATTAACTTACCTCATAGCAAGTTTATATTCCATATTACGAAAAGCATAGCTCAAAAGCCTTGCAAACCTTTGCTTGAAATCTGGCATTTTCAATAAAATTAAAGGGTTTTAGAGAAGATCAGTGCATGGGGAGCATGGGAAGCAATTAAAGCATCACCTCGAGGGGCAAGAATTACCTCTATAAAATGGACTGAAAAAACCCCACTGATCAGATCCAGTGACATCAATATCATCATTTTTTAATGGCTTCAAAACCATACAGGTGTGTTCACCAGTCACGGTATTCTGTAATGAAGAAGAAAGGTCAAAACATCACCAAGAACTTAAAAAAGTACATATTCAATGTGCTTCAGCTAAGTCGTCTTAACTGGAATCTGGCCAATGTAAAATGGGAAAAACTTATGTTTCCTCCAGAAGCGAAAAAGGTCCAGAGTAAGACCAAAGGAGACACCAATATAATGGAGCTTTTCAGGCCGTCTTTCACGAAGATGAACTAGCAGAGGAGGAAGATTAGCTTTGGGTTTTATGTTCTCTTCCAGCAAAGATGCCTGAAATCACATCTGATGTGAGAATAGTTTTAACTAACAATTAACATTAAAACCAAGGGACATTTTAAGTACAACAAATATGTACCATAGGGGGTGAAGACAAGTTACAGAAACAACATAATTGAACTACCAGAGCTGAATATATAATTGAATTACCAGAGCTGAATTTCTTTTTTTTGACTTTATCTCTTAAATTGACCAAAATAATTCTATATCTGAAATGAATTTGGATCAAATTAGATGTAGATAACACAGTTCTGGTCTTAAAGTCGAAGGTCATTCGGTGCAACTTGGAGAACTTAATAAGGAAAAAGGCAAAACTAAAAGATACAGCTCTACTCAATTCATGTGGGTCGCTTCTATGCTGCTAATCTAAGACATCAAATGTCCATATTAAAAGACTGGCTATAGATCCAATGCACAGAAGAATGCAAAGGATTGCAAACTTGCTTGTAACATTGAAATCCACTCGATTCAGAATGTTTTAAGTCGTGATTTCATCTTATCTCAACTACTTGTCTTCTAAGAGTGTGTGGATTGTTGAATCTAGAGCTCATGCAAAATAACATTTCAACTTGCCAATGGGCAACAAAAGGGACATGAATACGTTTAATTCTCATGTCAAATGTTTTAGGATGTTAATAAGAAATTCAAAGTAAGTCAATACTCAATAACTGACCGTATTCAGCTACAGTCAATAACTGAACATACTCAAACCACCCATTTTCAGTCACAGTTCGGGTAAAATTTGAGCATCAATCTACAGTACTCCACAACTCTTGTCAACATAACACCTAAAGATGCACTACCTAATTATAAGTATCAACTACAGAAGTTCAAGATCAATGCACCTTCTGTGCTGCTTCTGTCACTCTGACAGGTGGCTCCTCTTCCATATTTTCAATCTCTGCTTCTGAAATGTTTGTCAACTGTCCTTCAAAGTATCTGTGTGAAAGTTAGAAGTGCATAAGTCAATACATTTAGTACAAGTAACTCTTTAGTAACTATTATCCCAGTAAAGGACTATTGTTTATTAACATCTTCTAACTCGGCTTCAACTGGACGTGGAGCTTCAGCATAGTATCAGAACATTCAGATATTTTATTCACTCAGTTATCTATAGTTGTATCAACTGCATCCTCTAGAAAGAGTAACCTTTCTCAATGTTTCATCATAGACAAGTCAAGACGGATATTTACTTATTCTTTTTCAGTTGCAGTAGCTCAAGCGATGCATATGCCCATGCTTTTGAGATCGTCTTTCACCTAATCCACTTTTAATGAGTCTACATTAACTTTATAGAACATAGAAGTAACGATGACAAGTATTAATAAGTAAGTAGGCAAAATGAATGAGCAATCAACTAACCTCGATAAGAGGTCCACAGCAGTTGAGCCATATCCAAGCTACAGTATGTCAAGTGAAAGAGTAAGATAAACAAAAGAAGCAACGCTAAGTAAATAAGAAGCTTTAAGGAAAAAAGTTACCCTCATTGCACTAGGATGTGTGGCGATTCGCACAATCCTAGCACCAGATAGACTAGGGAAAACAGTGTCCTGGAACTGCTCAGAGAACTTCCATGGAATTTGATCTCCAGAGGGTTGATGCCCATCACTTAGACTTTTAATCACAGATTTACGAGATATTTGTCCTTCAAGACAAACCTAAAAAATAAGAAAGGTAGTAAATACAGCAGAATATCCCATCCATAATGGAGTTTGGTAATCATATCCTTTCCTTAAAAGATTTGATCAACACATATGACCATAATTAACAATCTCATTTTTGTCAAATATCGAAATGGTGTAAACAGAGATTCCTTCCATCCCCCACCCTCCTGGGCAACGAGCATGACACTCGGTGTGCACAAGCACAAATGCAAGCGAGAGAGAGAGAGAGAGAGACCTGTAGGACACACAAGATGTCGGGCAGTTGATTCCGGGACTCATCAACAGGTCCTGCAAATACTATTTGAGGATCGAGGGATAGTAAAGGAAACACACAAAGCTAATCATATGGAATGAGCATACCAAGCAATACAAACAAGTGGTGTGCTGGAGCATCAGCCATTAATTGTAAATCATTCGGTGAGTTTTTGTAGTGAGATGCAACATATAAGGCCATCATCCTCTGCATGCAGAGAAGTGATTTAGGACCAATAATCCACATGCAATAGTTTTGCATTCTAAAATCACATCGGATGAAACATATTTACCTGTAAAAACAACTCGCTGTCCTTGTGATAGGAAAAAAGCGTATCTCTATTTACATAGTAGAGATCACACTCACCGGGAGAGGGTAACCTACAAGGACAAAAACAGAAAGGTTACAAACAAATGTCTAAGAATTAAGTAGCTTCACCCCCAAGGACACTAACAATTGCATCAAACCTGGTAATACTAGGAACATAATTGGCAACATCAAGGCAAAGCAACGCATTGAGCCAGGATTCAATTGGATCACCAGACGCATATCTGATAGATTCGGCCAGTTCAATCTTCTTGAAGAGACGACCTACATTTGTATAACTTTAAAAACCACATACATGTGGAACAAAAGACAAAAGATTTGCATAGATTTCCCACATTAAAATATGTAACATGCCTAACAACAATCAATCACTTTAATTTTTCATGTTTGTTATATTTTCAGCGCCCAATGCAGGCTGAAACTCTGAAAAGATCTTGAATATGGAGGAATTGATATTAAACATAGTGCAATGGCATTAAAGAATTCATGTGGTTCGGCTTTGTTTGTTTTGTTTCTTAGTGCTCTAGGATTTGTTCCTGTACAGTAAAGTGCTCCTATTCAGAGCCATATATGGCTTTATCAGCTAGAAGCAAAGTCCCAAAAGTGTGTCAACGAAACATTTACTTATTGACCAAAATAAAAACTTATTGACCAAAATAAAATATCAAAGAGGATGGACATTCCTCTGTATTTTATTTGCATATTACAGACAAAATGCAATATTAAAATTACCAGAATGAGCTGCCTCAGCACCATTAACTGTTGCATGACTTTGCTCTTCCAATTGCTGTAGAAGTTTCAGTGATAAAGAACGCCCGGTACCTTCATAACTGTTGACAGGGAAAAACTTATCAGTAGACGAATTGTACCATATGTACTGAATACTACAACCCTTGAGCCAAAGTGTGTGATGTATAAGCTGACAATTCACCACTTACTTCACTGTAAAATCTGACTTAGTAAAACTGCCTTTAAAGCCCTTGTCTCTTTTGTAAAATTGGTTACTAAGGAGGGAAAAGGATACATTTTGAAAGTTCATTGATTTATGTGCCTTACTTTTCAAAAAATATAATTTTGTTGAAGTTAAACTGGGAGAGAGGATGAGCAATTATAACAAGGAGGGTGTTATATCCTTAGAGTGCTTAAGGAGTTGAAACAACGAACATTTAAGGAAGAATGTATTTAAGTTGTGCCACTTAATGAAATTCATCTCTTGCTTCCAAGATAATTAAAAGATGAGTACAACAGAACATACCCATTTACTGTGGATGAGAGGAACACCAGATATGGACCAAGCAATGATTTAACAACTGGCAGTGGAATTGCAGCTGCTTCATCAACAACCAACAATTCAACTTGGGAAAGCTTCTCATGCTCATGTGGTTGTATGTACTGCAAGATGCATTGACAGGACAACTTAAGAGTAGAACCACAAAAAAAGGGGTAAGGGAGAGGGGAAGGAGGGGGGGAGAGAAAGATAGAGAGGTCGGGGGCAGGAGGGAGAAGGGTATTTATAGCTTTAGATATTCAGAATAAATCATAATCGATAACTATCAGAGTAAAACTAATGGTTCTACAAAAACATGATAGTCCTAAATAGAAAATCCAACTGTTCGTCCCCCCTGTCCAACAACTCATATTCATATCTATCTAGATAAAAGGAACAATATGCCCAATATGATAGGCGATTGGAAACAATGACTAATGACCTTATCAGAAGTCTGCATTAAGCCGCTCGATTGAGTACATGGTCAACAAGTATCTAGATAGAAAATGATGGACTTGGGCACAATCTCCACACAATGTACAATGCCTATTGACAGAAATTAACATAGCAAAAAGAACATTCTTGGGTTCAACTATCCTCTTCCACCAACCTGAATTGTTTGTCTGTGCTGCCTGTAAATATTAATTCTCACTATTGCCTTTTTAAACTCTGGACTGGCACTTCTCACCACATCATAATCAATATGTTCCTGAGACAGAAAGTAGCAGGATTCAGCTGAAAGTTGAATATATAAAAAAATCAAAAGCCCATGGAGCTCATATTCAGCAGAACCTTGTCCAACAATAAATGTGCCTTGAGCATTAAACCATATCGAAAACTTGACACGTATGTATTGTATCTACTTTAAATGGTACTTTTGTTTGAAAACCAAGTAAAATTGTATATTTATATATCCTTACATGTTTAAATCCATTCAGCAATCTTGCGCACCGTAAGGGGAGAAAATGCATAGCAACAGGAGTGTTGATAATTACAAATTAAACAACATTATCTATTCAAACGAAAATTTAGAAGTTTGTTCTATTTATCCTCAACTCTGATTCTTAAAGAATTCAATTAGGTGAAGAAGCAATCTTTCAGTTCAATTCAACTAACAAACAATGATTAGAAAATAAGTCATCACCCCATTTTAGAAACAAAACATGCAGAAAAGCTGGGCAGACCCAAACCAGAAACCTAATCATCCAGTCATAACTCAAAGGTATGATTCTGATTTATTTATCAGCACCCTATCTGATATGTCCAACAGAATAGTTCATCACACGGGTCAATCTTCAGTTCTAACTCAGATGCAGGTCAAAGTAAAAAGTAGATAACCCAACCATGACCATTATCTCTCGACTATGATTGGAGATCTAGCCAATTTGGTTGTAATGTCACTAACATACACTAAAAAATCTCACATCATCTCTTAACTGTTAGATGAACTTTTCTTATTAGCAATAACCCGAACTTAGACTTGGGGCTGGACTGTGATCTTATTGCAAAGCTAAGGAATTTTGCCAACCCACTTGGTGAGATAATGATTAATTCAACATACTAAGGAAACAGAAAAATAATATATATTACTGCAGTTTAATCCATCCAAAACAATATTCATTTGAATTTTAACTGATTTGCAGGAAAAGCACAAGAAATCAATATTCTGATAGGAAATAACAGAATCCCCATTTCATCGTTACCTTGCCTGGAAGGGAGAGAGAGAGAGAGAGAAAATGGTCAACATCCCAACAACAGTGACCATCAAAGCTCTTCAACCGAAACTTCATGAATTTTCAATGGAGCAAACAATTGATGCCCAAAACCCCACTTCTCACAACAAACACTGACAGCTCAATCTAAACTTAATACAGATGTTTAACCCATGACCTTACTAAATTAATCTGGTGGGGCTCTTATTTTTTCCATATAGAACAAGCATGTTCCATAAAAAATAATAAAGTGGAGATAAGCTGTTGACTCTGAGTTATCAATCATCCTGACTAGCAATAGAACATTAGAGTAATAGCAATAGAGAAAAGAAGGGTGAAAGAAAAAGCAGTGGAAATAAATGTACCTTGTATTCAAGTGAATCAAATCCCTTGCAAACAAATTCAAATAAAGTTTTCAAATTCTCTGGACTTGGTGCAGTCACAAAGATATTTGAATACCTAGCACAAAAAAACTTCAGTTATCAGGATGATGGAAACGTGGAATTGACCCCAAAAAAAAAAAGTATAATGAAAATGAAGAAATAATTACCCAGCAGCAATAGCACCGGCGATTGCTAAACCAAGGGCAGCTGATTTACCACGACCCCGAGAAGCAAGTAAGGCAATTGTATTACGTAGAGTCTTATCCAATATTGCATCAAGAAATGTAGTGACAGCTTTCCCCTGTCCAAAGAGATTGACTGTACTATAAGCCACTGAAGACAGATGAAAGATTTTTTCTAAGATCACTGCAAATTGAAATTCAGAATATCCACCTGATCTAGAGTGCAGCATTTCCTTATCAAAGGTCCAACAGGAAAATCATCATTGAGTTGCTCTTTTAAATCTTTTAGGTCCCTCTCCGCTTCTGATAGCCCTTCAGAGTCCTTAAACCACCAATTAGGAGGCAGACAATCAAATACTGTCCTGTAATAGTTGTAATGGGAAATGCAGGAGGTAGAACAGTATAATGTGTCGTGTTGGGAAGACCTACTAAAAGAGCTTAAACTTTCTACTTAGAGAATTTCCTACGCCAGAGGAAAAGGAAAATCCATTTATCACCTCTTTTGCCGGAGCTGGAGTAATTGATCTGATGTGAGAAGATATTGGTAAAACATTGAGCTCGTCATCCATAACGACACATGATTTGCAAGAAGCAAGTGATAACAAGAATCTTTCATTAAAGCGTCCAGTAGCCTCAGAATGGGATTCGGTTCGGAACCTCTCATGAACATCCTGTAATCACAATATTTTATTAGGTGGCCAAACCATAAGATATTACCATGAGGCCAATACTATATATCATAGTGATGGTGAACGAAGACTACTCGATGAAGTGAGAGATCTTAGCAGCAATATAATCTATTGCAAGATAAAGAGTACCAAACCATGAGATATTGCAAGAGGAGTATACAACATACCATGACCATGGTATAAAGACTAGTCAATGAGGAGAGATTCCGAAGCAGCAATACAATCAACCCACCACCCTCCACTGTTTCGATTGTTCTGGCAAGTAGATTTGGGGTCAAAGCTTCAAAATCCTAGAAGAGTGCAAAACGTATTTAAGCATGCAATACAAATTTAAATGTTGCAAATTACTATGATTAGGGGATTGTAACTAGAACTGCATGTGGGAGCAAATTGGAAAGAAGAACCACCTGAAGTATGCACATTCCAAAAGTGTTTCCAAGAATTCTTTCAGAATCCTTGTACAAGCAATATGTCAACCCTCCGGTTTCCACGAAGAGCGAAAAAGGGTCAACCTTTTCTGGATCCAAGAGGCCCCTCTGCATCAACTTTTTTATTTGCTTTGCCCGTTTCTGCTTGTGACTGCACAGAGAATCAGAATCATACCAGTGAAAACTAACATATCAACAGAATGACTGAATGCAGGCGATTATCAAGATAGGAGTGTAGGACCTAGAATGACTCTATGCGGATGATGCCATTACCCTAACTTCACATAAGAATAATGATTTCTAACGACGCCTGAAATACGACAATGCGACGCGGTGTGGACTGCTAATGCATTTGGGGTGTTCAGAAAGATGACAACCTGCTGAGTTCAAGCTTCTCCTTGTAGCACCACAGGACAGTCGGCCTAGACTTGATCACCGCCTTGCTCAGCATGTAGTGAAGATTCACAATCTGCCACAGCAACAAAAAAGTTCTCAACTTTCCCAAACACAGTCCAAGAAAAATGCCAACCCAGTTCGGCAAAACAGCAGGGCCACGAAACTTGAAAAGTTCACGACTTGCGGAACAGAAAAGGGGCAAAAATTCACGCATTCAACCGGCCGGGGCGAATTAGCGAATCAATACGCAATCGAGCTCGAACGCGCGAAATGGATTCCGGCGAGAAGGTGGAGTACCTGGTCGCGGGACTTGTCGCCGACGACGAAGAACATGGACCGGTGGCGCGTCTTGACGCCGTTCTCGATGAGCGTCCTGATCCGTTCGTCCACCTTCTTCCTCATCGTCGATCGTTTCCGCCGCTGATTCCTCCCGGAATCTTTATTGGCAGGGCGTGCGAATGCGTCCGGATTGCTTGCCCAGAAGGCGGTGCTAGGGTTTAACCAGCCGGCGGGATTAGGGTTTTAGGGGGAGGAGAGAAGGGGGGAGGGGTTTTGCGTGGGAGATGATCCGGTACCGGACGACGGTGTCGCGGGTCGGATCCGGGTCGGATCTCGAGCGACCCGTGCGACACCGCATGGGTGGGCGGGCCGAATCGGCCCTGAGCGGTTCTAGACGGGCTTGGCGACCCGGATAAGTGCCCGACATGATGATAACTATGTTATTTGGCGTTTGATGACATGTTTCGAACCGGATAAATCCGGATTGGTCAGGATAAAAAGTCAAATGAACTACTTCGGACCTTAGGAGTGGGATAACAGATTCCATTAAAACATTATTAAAAAAATTAAGACGACAAATACAATTAGTGTCTATAATTGCTTTATAAACAAATTCCTTGTTATAACGCTGCTTCCGACCATCATTAATAATCGATTACGAGTTTCACTATACATTATGATCATGGAGACCAAATTTTGCTATCATGCCATTATTATCGTCGTCTTGTCTCAATGGCATCTTGCAAAGATAGCTACCATGACGACAATCTCCATATGTTACCATCAATCGTTGATCTTTCTGTGAGCTTAGATGTATTTTCTATCGTGATGGTTAGAATGGATTCGTTCAATTTCCCAAATAAATTTGATTTCTTTTTTTCTTAATTCAAAGTAATTCTAGGCTCCTATCAATTAAGATATATGACATAAGAAATTCCCCGCAATAATCCCATCGTACGCCAACCTCATCTCAAATTTCAATCTAGACGACTAAATGCAGCTTAAAAACATTAATTTGGAACATCTATTGCCTAATAGTGCATGTCGGAACTTCATTCCATATAGAACAAGAGTACTCTCTCTCTCTCTCTCTCTCCATTCTCTTCAAAGCCCTCCTAAAACCCAGCGTGTACCTCTCCGTGCTCGCGTCAATGGCGGATTCCTGGGCCTGCACGAGCCATCTCCGTCTCCGCACGGCCTCTCTCCCTCCTCTTTCTGCGACCTCTCGTCCCGATCGCCTCGTCCCCAGCTTCTCCTTCGGCATCCCCCGCGGTTCCCCCGGACGCGCGCTCGTCCACCCACCTCCCCTCACGCGCCGCCGCCTTCCGCCGCTGCGATGCCGGCCCGAAAGACTCCACATTTCGCCGAAAGCCGCCAAATTGAGCCTGCCCATGATCCCCTCAGACGACGGCGGGCGTAAAGCCCGCGCCTTGCTCTCGCCCGCCGCGGGATTCCTCCGGTTCTTGTCCGAAAAGCTGGTGATTTGTCTTCTGGGTTCGTTCGTTTTCGTGGGGTTCGTCCATTCGAAGCCGGGTTTCGCGATGTCTTCTCCAGCGAGCGAGGCGAGCCCCCAGACGGGGGATGCGCAGCAGGAGGATGGCGATGAGGAGGAGATGAGCGAGAGGCTCTTGGAGACGGACCCGACGAATGTGGAGGCGCTGAAGGTGGTCTTGTATGGGAAGATGAGGAGAGGGAGGACCAAGGAGGCGGTGAAGTACGTGCAGAGGCTGGCGGATGCGGAGCCGGACGAGGTTGAGTGGAAGCTTTTGCTTGCTCTGTGTCATGAGACGATGGGTCAGATCAGCACTGCCAAGAGGCTGTTCAGGGAAGTCTTGGAAGAGACGCCTCTTATGCTCAGGGCCTTGCACGTATGATCCTTTTCTTCGGACTCATGCTTCTGTTGTTATGCTTGGCTCATTTTAATTAGCTATGTTAGACAGAATATTCCGCGAATTTTACTTGAAGTGGTATTAGGGGTATGCCCAATGGGAAATCTTGCATAGCTAAAGGTAAGTCGATGGTTGGTGAGAAGAATGAAATTTGTACACATGAGAAAGGGAAGGAAGGTGATTTGAATTGGGTATTTACATGGTTCTGAACTTTGGCACTTCTATAAGTGAGTTGGATGTAATGTATCTGGAGGTTTTGCAAACCAAGAAGTAACTTGTTGCGCTGGAGGAATTCTCTTCCAATCGAGAATCTCTAGGGTCATGGTCATCAAAATACTTTATGACCTTTAGAGTCGGGAAGAGGACTTTCTGCAGCTTCATTAATTATAATACATTTTGACTCGCTTCGTGTCCCTACTATTATTTGGTACTTTTCATACATACTGTATACTGTTTTACTGCAACTCCCTTACTGTATTCTTCATTCCTCGATATGGATTTTGTGGAAGATCGAGCTTCCTTATAGTGCCATCTAGTTGTATATAATTTCTTACTTGCACTTCAGCTTTCATTGACTAGCTATCAGGGTCATATTTAACGTTTTTTTCCTCTTTCCTTTCCCTATAAGGAATAGTTAAGTGAATGCCAAAAGTGCATGTGCAAGGTCTAGTATTGATAAGTCTGTGCCATAGGGGGAAAAATGACTTTCACTGCAAGTCATCGGCGTACTATGAAAAAGCAGGGCAGCTTTCGTATGTGTTAGTCTAATGCAAAGAAGTGCCTAAAGGGGTACATTTTCAGGTGCTAATTTATCGGTTTTTCTAAAGGCTTAGGTTAGTCTAATTCAAATTAGCGCCCGTTACGGTGCCAATTTGATGATGAGACAATTACATAAATGGGTCTGAACTGCAGCTTTAATTGGGTTTTAGGCTTTTAGCAACTCCTAGGCCCTTCATTAGAAATGATATTAGCTTATATAAAGAAAATTCACTGTGGTATAAAGACTGAACAGATGGTGCAGGTTTACAGTACAATGAATTGTTTCTTATGGAAAACAAAAACAAAGGAAAAAAAAAATGAGAGAATGGTCAGACTAAAGCCCTAGAAATTTGGAGTTGGAAAAATGGTTCAATCGCTTATTTATTTGACGATAATGTGTTATTGGTATCCTATTGCAAAATTTGTGTTGAAGCTTATGCTCTTTGTTTTTTAATACAGGGTCTGGCCATGGTGATGCATAAGAACCAAGAAGGGCCGGCTATCTTTGAGATGCTAAATAAGGCTCTTAAATTAGCCCGTCATGAAAATAGAGTCACTGAAGAGCGAGATATCAGGATTTTAATTGCTCAAATGCATGTTGTAGTGGTAGTTGATATCTCCTACTTGCTACCATGTTTACTGTATTTGCTTAAATACGAAAGCCAGATGACAGAAGGGAAGACCTTAACTCACTGAAATACAAATGGTGTCTCTACCCGCTAGTTGCCAGACTAGATAATAATTATGAGAAAATAAAAGGAGGAGAAGCGAATCTTGTACTAGCAAATTTTGCCACCTTTTCTAAAGGCAATTTGTATTGGTGTTTGCAGGGGAACCTGAATGCGGCATTGAAAGATTTTCAAGATCTAGTTAGTGACAATCCTCGAGATTTTCGGCCTTATCTTTGTCAGGTATGTAGCATGCTCTCTGCCATTTGAAATCAAATCCTTAATTTGGTTCTCCTAGACACGGTTTTTTTATTCCTAAGAGTATTAAGAGATACGGGCATTCTTCTCCCTTGATCCATGCAATCATACCGACAGCTTCATGTAGCTGCTTAAATTAAAAAGTTTCATACTGAATAAAAGTATGGAGTATTAAGAGATACGGGCATTCTGCTCCCTTGATCCATGCAATCATACTGACAGCTTCATGTAGCTGCTTAAATTAAAAAGTTCATACTGAATAAAACTATGGAGTATGATGGAAATACAGATTGACGTCGCTTAATTATGCTAATCTAGAATAGGTAAATTCGAATATACTCTAGCCTCTTGACCCTCAAGTTTATTCCCAATATTTGCAGGGGATAATATATAGTCTGTTGGACAAGAAGAAGGAAGCCCAAGAACAACTCGAGACGTATCGAAGCCTTGTACCTGAGGAATTTCCACAAAGAGGATTTCTCGACGATGTTGTTTTGGCAGCAAAATCGGCAACGTGGGAACAACTTCAGAAGGAGTTCAAAGCTGAACTTAGAAGTGAAAGATCATCTGGGTAGAATTTGACATTATCAGCTGATATATTAAGTTACAAACATCAAAGAGTTGAAATTAGCTTCCTCAGGGCAATGTATACTATAGAATTAGTCCACATCTGACTAAAATGGCCGGAGATTACATAGAGGTTGAGGAGTGGAAGCTAGGTTTTTCTTCACTGCCGAAAGAGAAACGAAAAATGAAAAGGTGGATTGGAACAAAGTAGGTCATTGAATTTTTCTGTCAAAATTCCAGGCATTGTGGCTTTTATAAATGGAATACTACAGATTCTTCATTTTTTAAAGTAATGGACAATCAGAAGTTCATCATGATTAATAAGATGCAATCGTAGAGGTAGTAAGTTACTAGCTTTCCCTTTGGTCTGACCGGAAGAAAATCACAAGTTGGTTTGCCATATGTAGTGAGCATGGGTTTGAGATTCATCATGTTTGGACAAGTGACAAGTAGAGTTTATATCGAAGCACTTTATCAACCATTTACAAGAAACACACCACACAAACACACCACTTGGAGACATGCCAAATGTTACGTAGTAACTTATTAAGGTGGCTTATACTAGAAACCCTGAAACTTAGACGTCGCTTTTAATGGAATTGCTGTATCCGCTTTGATCATCATAATACTTGGACCAGAGCATAACACCTCCATATTTTTCAGAACCTTTGATGGCTGGTAGTACTTTTGATGTGAGATCTGTCGCTGGTATGAAACCGCTTCCGGCTGCACTGGGCGAAGCAGGTAAACCTAGGAAAATCTTGGTGGCCTGAATGCTCGATGTCCATTGCTTCCATGCGTCTTCAAGATTGCCGATGTCTCCCGAGGAGTACTGACATGGAGGGTTGTTGTAGAATTGGACCCAGATATAATCGAATAGACCGGTTTTGAGGGCCTTGCCGACCGATGCATCAGGGAAAGGGCATTGGGGAGCAGCAGTCAGGTAGACCTTCTTCCCACGCTCGCTGTAACTAGAAAGATACCTTGCAAGATCATCCCAGTACAGGCCGGTCCCGCCTTCAATGTCGAAGTCGATTCCATCTAAGACTGCACTTCCCAACAGCCGAGAAGACGAACTCCCCCCCAAGAAGCTGTTCCAGAGGTACGTCGCCACTTGCCGTGCATCGTCGGAGGATGCAAGAGAGTAGCTACCAGCCCCACCTCCAATCGAGAGCATCACTTTGATTCCCTTGGCCTGGCATGATTTGATGTCGGCGCTCAATGCAGTACAAGGGTGACTGTATGGATCGTGACTGTATGGATCACAATGGCCGGCAAGGTTTATCATTGGATTCTGACCTGCACCGAAAGTCGCCAAGAAGGCTACATTCACGAACTCATACTTTCCAGTGGCGCACGTCTCCGCCAATGTTCCTTCATTCCCATTCTGACCCCAGTAGATAGAGATCCCTCCAGCATCGGACTCTACCGCTAGCGCGAGCAATGCCACCAATATGAGCGGAAATACTACTGCTACACGATATTCCATTCTTGGTTAATTAGCTAGATTGCTCTTCGCTCAATACTGAGAAATCTACTTCAAAGTAATAATCTTACAATTTGCATGCCAAAATCAGTTGAAGAACCATCGTTTTTATAGTGGAAGTAGATGGCCAATGTGAAAGGAGCTGTTTGGCTTTTGGTGTCGGATATCTAGAGCGTGCCTTGCTGGTCACTTGACCTTCATTTTTATCATGCTTTCAAATTGAATATTAGCGATGATGACAAGAAAAGGGCATGTCTTGAAAGGTAAACCATCCAAATCTGATCCTGTCTGAATGTTTTCATGTCTCTTAGCGTTTGTCCAGGGCGTCCGGGTCTGGAAGAACGGGAAAACAGCGTGCGTTCTCGAGTGTTTCTTGTCGTATGGTGAGTGACAGTGTTTATTTTGTACCGCATCTACGGTTTTCTTCTGGGCGTGCCTTGATGGACAGTTCAAGATTTAGAAAAATCCATTGGGCTACAATCAAATTTACTCTTATTATAAGTGAGTTTGGAATCTTGAGGATGACCATATTGGACACAAGGTGTATTTACAAAGCAAATCCCACTTTAAATCATAATCAATAGCAGCAAGGCGTAAAATTGGCGTCCTAATCAAATCTGGGGAGGTTTGTGAGAACAGAAAATGCAAGTTTGCAACCCTTCTTTGTCATGTCTAGTGCTTTGGCTGATTGATAAGATCATTGCATGGCGTTTGTGCAAAGAAAGCAATGAAGGAGAATCGAAAGGAAAACATGAAAAGGCAAAGAAAGAATATCTCCAAATCCCAAGTCGGACGGAAAATAGCGAATGCTTAAATTTATAAAAAGCACGTTAAACTGATGTCGTGAGCTTGTAACCTAATGGAACATTAAAATGATGGAATATCGATAATGAGTTAAATAAGTGGATGGGCCAAGGCTCTGAACCATCCAAATCGGTTTTACGTGCCCCATCCCCGGCTAATAGGGACTGCAAAATATACAGCAATTCAACATGTGAAAGAATTAATACAGACTACAGAGATAACCATCAACTTCTGCCTCAATATTTTCATTTCCGATATTTCATGTTATCTTTTCGTTGTAATTTGGGATAGATCAAGTAAATCACGGTAAGTATCATATAAAATTTGGTAATTAAAATTGAGTGATATTTCATGGAGGAAAAATTGGCAAACCTCTTAAATGAATGCCCATAATTTCATATAAGAGATGTTGCACTAATACTTTGGTAAGTTTTATCAATAAAATTGGTATTTTGAAAACAATCAAACAAACATTTAAATTTAATGTGAGAATATTCAACTAGCAAGTCAAAAAAGAAATTTACCAAAGGTGAACATTTTCGCTCAATTTTCTCAAACTAAATGATAGAATTGCCCTTACACTATACAGCACATTACTACGAGAAAAACAATCAGCTCCTTCAATTTTACACCTTCAGGTTCACACTATGCCCTTTGATACTCTATCCTTCTACACATAAGCTTTTCTCCAATGTAGCTACACATTAGCAGATGACCATTAAATAGAAGGAGGCAGAGTGGAGATAGCCATCACCGTCAAGCAATTTTTTTGGACTTAAACTACGTAATTCATTCCAACAAAATTGTACTAATTGTGAAGGTTTGGGTCAATTTGACACGGGTTATAAAGGGGTAGGGACAAAGTGATGATATAAAATTTCAGGACACAATACTTGGAGCTTCTTCCAGAGCTCACTCTATCATTAACCAGAATAAAGTTGCAAGACATCCTGCAGGTGTGAACCACCTTGTACCTTTAGGCTCAGCCAAGAACATGACAGAACTTTTTTTTAAATATACTCACTCAGAAATCACAACTGTTGATTTTAAATGAAAGAATACTTCATTTTCAACCTCTTCCGAAGGTACCTAATATATATCTAAATGCAACGAATACTGATTGCCAGTGGATAGGGAAGGTGTACCTAATATACCTAAATGCAACAAATGCCGATTGCCAGTGGATAGTGGAAAAGTTACACCAGACGCCCCCCAAAAAAACGAAAGAAAACGCCGGTGAAGCTTCAATGAAATTTGTCAAAGGAAAAAAAAGGAGCTTTTCGAATTCCACGGGGCTCTGATATGAAAGAACATTAAGACAATATGCTTGGATGCTCTTTCCAAAAGCTATCTTCAATGATATTGGAATGGTCTATGATTACTTTCTGTTTGACTTCTTCAAGCGTGCCATTCTCGGGCATCATAGAGTCTTCTCCCTGCACGTTACGCAAATGTTTATAATCTCTTGATGAAAATCCAAAGTTTATCAGCAGCTAGAAAGTCAACTTTGTCCAAGTATAAGTCTCATTTAACACTTTAAATTAATTGTGACAAAGTTAAAATCTTTTAAAAAAAGGAGAGTAATGAACAATGTCAATAGAGGCATGCTTCAAATGTATAAGATCAAGCTAGCTCTTGCAGCCAGCATTTGTCACCAATTCGTCTCATTGGTTTTGCATAGATTAAAATAATATGCGACAACATAAATGAACAACAAACCTTCATGCGAAATACTGAGGAACCCCGGCGGAACATTACAGGTAGTGTGTCGTAGTTAATGTTAAACTGTCTGATTAGAAGTTCATTCTTCTCTCTTGCTTGTGTGCCCTGAAAGTAAATAACACAGGATTAAAAACTGCTAAAATATAAGGAAAATTCTCTCACGACTAAATGAATTTAGCATCATCATAGTAGCTGAAAAAAAGCTGAGCTCGAAAATGCTTCTGCTTATACTTTCCTTTGGGAGAGGGGGCCTAGGTAGAGAGTAAATATTACATGCTTCTGGAGCATTGCTCCAGATGCATCTCAACCACTGGATATACGGAAAGACATTTAATGCATAACATTCTCAAACATCCAACAGCTGGGATGTACTAAAACTGCACGCGCAATGGTCCTAAAGCACCCAATAAAAAATTCCTCGGCAGAAGAGAGAGAAACGGAGACTTGAAAATTGACCCAGACTCTTAATAGAAGATCTGGAGGAATAAGTAGACAAGAAAACTGATTCACATCAAATAAACTCAAAGTGGTTGAATATTAATGTCTTGTAGAGCAAACTTTTCAAGTACATGAAGACAAAAGAGGTCTTATAAGATGTTTAGGCAGTTGATAAAGATGCAACCCTATACTTGGAATTTTTGTTACTTTCCAAAACGCAAATTCTTCTCTAGTTGAAAAAATTCCAGATCGAAGTCGTTGAAACAGCACCAATAGAACAATAAAAAATTTGCATTCAGTCATTTTAACAAATATCAGCATGGATATGCACAACATGTGGTTGTAAGGAAGAGAGAGGACTGGAGAGTGCATGCAAGCTGGTACATGGGTGGCATAAGCGAGAAAAAGTGGGGTTGTGGAGAGACTGAAAATAAAACATATACAGGTAGAAGAGCACTAAACTGAAATGCAATTTCATATAAATAATAAATTTTCCCAGATGATAATATGCAAAAACTTTACATACATTTAACCACCACAAGTTCTCTTGATTAGCAGTACAGGTTTACGAATTTGCATTAATCAAAAGCAAGATGCAAACATTAGATTGCATATACATTGCAAACCAAGCCATTCGCACCGAAATTACAATATGCACCAAATTGATGAAAAATTAGACATGTAAACAAAAAGAAGAGCACCACTAACATGACATGGGCCAGAGTCATTAAAACACGTAAACAGACGGAGTTCTGTTGCCCATAGGCCAGAGATATAAGATACAGCAGATGAAAGGGAAGTGAACGAAAAAGAGAAAACATGTTCTAGGACTATTAAAGGCTATCAATGCTGAGGCCTCAAAGTTCAGATAAGAGATGGTCAAAAGCACCAATTATGTTTCTTGAAAAGAATTTGGCACCTTTAAATCACTCTGAGCTTCACTTTTACTCTTTCCTGACTTGACAAGCATCCAGAAACATGTGTTGTACTGATTGTTGATGTGGCCTACAAATTAACAAAATACGTTCACAATATTCTCTAATTAAATAAATAGAATGAACTAAATGTATTTGACTGTAAAAAATTCAAAACTATCTCTTCTTAGCCCAATACTCACAATCAACTTGTCTCCATGCCAGATAATCTCGAAGTATTTCAGTGGAAGGATAGCACACAGCGCGTCCATCAAAAGAAGGAGAATACTTCAACTCTTTATATGGGAAAAAGTCTTTCCATTTCATCACATACGCTGAAGAGAAAAATGACACAATGACAGAAACTATTTGGCTGCAAACAAATGGAAGTGTATGAGGCAACAACATTTGATTGAACTAGACAGCACAAAAGCCACTATTGCAAGCAAAGTCCATAAATTAACATTATGATATCAAAATCTGGCACATTCTCAAAGTTATATCTTCCTGCCACCTATTATGGCAGTCAACTGTTAACATTGCCCGGGAAAAACTGCACTCCAAAAAGAAATGGTTATTTAAAAGAAATATCAATCCATTTGATGACCAGTATCAAAGATGGAAGTGTCTAAAATTCACATTCTAGAGGGAACAAACAGGTACGAACTTTCAATAAGCCACATGGTATACTCCCCTTGAAAGGAGATGCTGTTCTCAGTTATTTCCCACTATCTTTAAATAGCTTTTTGTGACTTTAGCAGAGGCATCTATCTTCAACTAATTATTAGAACCATCAGTTTTCTGAAATGATTGGCAAAGAGAAAGGAGGAATTCTTAGAATAGTCCACCTCTCTCAAGAAAAACCACCAGTAAATCATACTGTCTATTACTTGAAAGATCTCTAACATTAATTTCTACTTCCGTGAACTAGGAATGTTTAGCTGAAAGTAATTGGTAATTTGTAGCATCTATGAGAAATATGTCTTCCAGATGTTAATTGAGGTCTCATATATTCCACTAAAATATTCAAAGTTCCAATAAGCAGTGGCAGAATCAACAAAGACTGAGGGAAAATTTTGAAGAGGTACCTGGCCTGTCGCTGGTAAAATTTAGAATCCTTATTCAAAACAAAGCTGAAGAGTATAAACCCAAAGTGTCAGTACACCATCAAATGGTGCACTAAACAATGAATTGGAATATCAAGTAAGAAGATACCTATACTCATCGCTGACCCCATAAGAGAAGACAATATCTTTAAACTCTTCCAGAACTGCCACAGCACATGAATTCATAAGGTTCAAAGCTTGCTGATCATTTGGCTTCTCAAACTCATGAACTTCCGAAAATCTACCAAAACCAAACCAAGAAATATTTCAAGTAAAAGCAAAATTATAAGATGCCGTAGTTGTAACTTAGCATTTATGTACCATTCATGATAATGAGAATATCTTAAAATCATAAGTTTCAAGATAAGCTGAGTATCCAGAGACAAAGTAATTGACAATGACAACTTAATCTATCCTAAAAACCAATTCTATCAGAGTAAAAGTCCTATCCTTTTATGTCCCCCTTACCATCTGCATGTCCCCATTGTGTACCTATCAAATGCCAAAATCTACTCCTACCCGGAATTTAATCAAGAATCTTTTAGTTGTAACAATCAGTGGACACAGAGGGGAGTCCTAAATCTAAAATGTCGAATAGATATCCTTTGTCACATGCTTGCTTCAAAGAGTACACAAGATGAGAGAAAAGGGAAGAAAGTGCCAATCTCCCAAAAAATGAGCATTAGATCAAAAACTCCTTCTTAAGCAATGTGTCCTTAGCTGTAATAATGATTGTAAATAGCTCCCATGACCATGGACAGTCCTATTCAGGGGATCCTGGAAGAGCTAAACATTGAATGGAATAATCTAATTTTGACGTAAAAGGTCAAGGGTGTACTAGCAACAAGTACCATACCTGTGGAAGTGGCAACCGTCAATTCTGATCACAATCCAAGTAGATGGCATCAACTTGTTTTCAAACAAAAAGGATCTGACGTATTCTGCTTTTATCTTCTTTATATCATTCTCAAAGGCACCTAGTTCCGTCAAGAGATATTGCTGTCCATTCCAAAAGTTTCGCCCAGCTATATGTTCATCGTGGATCATCATAGGTTTTCGCCGCATTCTTTTGATGGGAACTCCATGCTCATTGTACTTGACTACGTCTTCTGCCTGAGCAATATACACAGAAAATAACAATGTGACATTTTTTCCTTTTTGCTAAATTCAATTGACAAGTTAGAAGTACTGTGCAACAAAGAGCCAAAATTTGAAAAAGAAACCACTTTCACTCCTATCAAATAGCGATTCATAACAGTATAGACTGATTCAGGGGTATTTCAAGCAAACATTACCTAGCAAAAATATAACTGGTCAGGTAAATCTGAAAGTCCTAATACATATTCCACAGAACAAGCAAAAAAGTAGAATAATGACAGTAGAGAAGTTCCTCTGTTTTATCCACATTAAATGACATCGCCTCTGGAAAACTCTGTGGTACCAAAGTTGCATAAAATGATACAAAAAGTGCATATACATAGAGTGTTGTTAAACCCTGAGCCGACTGGCCGGTTGAACACGTTGAACCAGGAATAGGACCATGGTTGGGTTCACTTTTCATCTAAGAACCAGAATGGTCAAAAACTGGTCATATTCCTGGTTTAAAAGCTAAACCTGGTGAACCAGTCAGCAATGTGACAGGATCTTGAACCAGGTCCTTGGCTTTCAAAAACATCAAGCAGGAGGCAGCAAGGGGAATGGAACCCCTGACCACAAGAATGCACATCTACTGCCAAAGCTGACTGAGGAGTCATCAACCTGATTGTACAACCAATTGAACTGGTTGCCTTGAACTGGAAGTGACACCGTTTCTTAACAAGTCTGGGTATAAAAACATTGCATACATATGATCTCCCAGGATGTGACTCTGTATATGCATCTCTTAAACAGAACCAATAAAATTCATTGAATTTTTCGCCCATGTGCACAGCAATAGGATGCAGTATTTCTTTGCAATATAAAATTTATTGATTTTGATGATCACACAAGTTGCATATTCTTTGGACTTTCAAAAAATTTCCCCATGGCAATCATAACACTTCTCACAAGATTACTCAAACAGTATGAGAAGTCCAAATTCAAGAAGATCCAACTGAGAGGAAACAAACCTGCGTCATAAAGATACATGACCCTTGACGAAACATTTCAGGAAGCATTCTGTAGTTGATCCCGAATTGCTGAAAAAGAAGCTCATTTTTCTCTTGTTTTTGGGTACCCTGAAAATATGGCAGATGAATTTAGCCAAACAAAAGTAGGAATTATTACTCGGTATAGTTACCACATGATGAAAGCAGATGAAATAGGAACCAACACACAAGGAACACAGAGACTGCCAAAATAAGGCTGAGCTACAGAAAATTCTATAAGAGTAGAATTTTCATGAATTTCATGTCAAGAACTAAAGGAAAAATAATTCAGATCAGATAACATCATATTCAACAGATCAAGCAACAAAGCCCCAGAGTTCTCTATTTGACATCCTTGTAAATGAATAAGAAAAGCAACTCCACTCTAAATAACAATCCCAATAACAGCATAGAACAAACCAGCTCTATTCTAAAAGAGAGAACACATGCATACATAGAGAAACACAAAGAACTAAAAACCTGTAAAACTTCCACTGCTTCCTTGGCAGATTTTCCACTTTTAATCAGCATCCAGAGACAAGTATTGTGAAGGTTACGGATATGACCTGTAGAAAGACAAAACCCGCAATGACTTATCAGTTCCACTAACTCACTAGTTGCCCTTCAATTATATTCCATCTGCTTAGATTTTTCATATACATAAACTATTAAAATTGTGTCTGAGATATTCAAAGGAGGTAGTACAATCTAAAACCAACTTTGGTTGATTGATTTTCCATATATAATAACTTAAGACTTATATACTTACATTCATTTTGTCTCCATGCAAGATATGCTTGAAGAACCTCTAATGAGGCACAACAAAGAACACGTGCAAGAATGGAAAGTGGACACTTCATTTCCTTATGAGGAAAGAACTCTTTCCATTTTGTGGCATAAACAGAAGAGAAAAAAGACACAATCAGCGACATTATTTTGCTGCAACCAAAATATCGCAAGTTAGCTACATACACAACATTCAGGAAAAAGAAGCAATTACAACCTCAATATCTACAAAAACAACTCTTTATCCCCAAATCTGTGGCATGAAGTCTTAAATTCTAGAAATATATTCTTCAGTCCATTCAATATGCCAAGTTACTGAAATGCTTTCTTAAATTGCTCAGTCACCACAGGGATGAATTCGAGTTTGGCACTATCCCAGTATTCCAACAATCAGAGATTGCATCTAGCAATGACCAGAAAGAACTTCCATATAGAGAAGAATTGGGTTTTCCACTCGAATCACCAAATTATTCTATTCTGGATCACTTCATCCCTTTATGGTTCACTTAGCTAATACTCTCTTCTATATTGTCCTTGTTCTATAATGCAGCTCCACATAGTAGCCACCACTTTTGCAGCAATAGAATCAGCTCAATCAATTAAACAGATATCAATGTACTCAAAGAAGTTAGAAGAGAATATTAGTTCCTTTCCAGTTACTTTTTTTTTGTGTCCTTAACCCCCACGTACTTGCAATTGACATGGAATCTCGAAAGTACCTGGCTCGTCTTTGATAGAACTTTGTCTTCCTCTTGAAAACAAAACTGCAAGCCATATGAAAAACAAATACATATAGGTTTACAACATTAATAGCAATAATATTGATATTTCACCAAAACCTAAAATATAGAAGGGAACAGATTATAGCACCTGTACTCATCATTAAATCCATAAGAAAAAACTATATCAGGATACTCCTCCAAGACAGCAGCAGCACATGAGCTCATCAGGGCCAGAGCTTTCTCATCGTTAGGTTTTTCAAAATCATGGATGTCAGAAAACCTAATGTTGAAAAAGTCATAAAAACATGAGTTGCTAAGCACGATTAAGCAAAACAAACATTAAAGTCCTTCACTTTGAAGAGTTAGCGAGTGCTAGGCTTGGCTTCTGGCTTTTGAGGCTTTAGTTTTTACTTATAATGTTAAAAGTGCGACCTTTGTCACATTAAATGCCCAAAACTTCAAAAAGAGAATTACGTTGGCCGATACATACCCGTCGAAATTGAATGCCTCAATTCGCACAATGATCAAATTCGGCGGCATCACCTCATCCTCCACTTCAAACGACTTCACGTACTCGTATTTGCTGTTCGCCATTCTCACAAACAAGGAATTCCTCCTCGACTGGTCACTCAGAACAATGAGCAAGCACCTGGTGGGCACGAACAAGATAAAGCAATTCGCCAACCGCCGTACCCGGGGAAGAAGAACCCAAGATCAAAACTTGACCCCCGCAAGCAACGCACATTGAACCCGTCAATTCTCGACCCAACTGTCCATGTGCGATGCCCCGTCAATTACGCCATATTCACAACAACAGACCCCAAAAAAAAAAAAAAAAAAAATTCGTTCAAACCATACACGCTGAGACGTCAGAGACGTTATGCCACCACTTAAGTTGAGCAAAGCAGGAGCGACCCACAAACCCAACAACAACAACGAGCAAAGTTACAGCAGAAAGGACCAAAAAGCGAAGAACATCGAGGTGCTCAACTTTCACTTGGAGTTCGATCAAGAACCGAGAGATACCTGGTAAATTATCGAACGGCGACCCGGAAAGCCATCAAATTCATCCACCCGCGAGTACCCAATTTCTAGAACTTCATGCTGGAGGTCGGAGAGCGGAGAGAGAGAGAGAGAGAGAGCAATGGAAACGTAAGACGGCAAGAATTGCAGAACAGGAAGAGAGAGTGTTTGGTCGTCGGAGACAGAACTTATCTCCTAATTTTTTTTTGGGTTTTCCGATGATTACGAGCTAATGGTAGTTTTTCATCTTTTTTAATTGATGTTGTGACGTTTACCGTTTCTAAAATATTTTCAATTTGCTTCGAAAGCCAATCTAAAGGGGCTTTTAAGTTTGAATTTTGCAAAATAGAAAGTCAAATCCGTCATTCAATTTCTATCCATAGATCAATCAATCCAACTGAACTTACATTGATAGAATAAAAGCCTAATCCAACCACTAAAAGGTTTTCTATCTTGATTGCAATATCAATTACTAGATTTAGTCAAATCGATCCAATATATCATTAAAAGGGCTAATTCGTACTCCTTGAGTGCAAATAAATGCAACAACACTTCCACATTGAGCCAAGATAGAATCAAAGAAAGAGATTCAGAAGTTGGCACATGGAATTTAAAATTCGAAAATTTCTCCTAAATAAAAAAATAATAATTATCATGACCGATCACCCAAGTACTTTTTTTTTGTATCTCACTTCTCTTTTCTCTTTTCTATACATATACATATATATATATATATATATATATATATATATGTATGTGTAGTACTCGCAAGAATCTAACATTAAATTTAATACTTTTCGGCTTCACCCCAATTCCCTCGAGTGTGAATAAATGGGTCAATTTGTACTCTTTAAGTGTAATAAATGCAATAACACTTCCACGTTGAATGAGCCTAGATGAAATCAAAGAAAGAGAGGTTGAGAAGTTGGCACATGGAATTTAAAGTTTGAAAATTTCTCCAAAAAAAAAAAAATTATCATAATCGATTGCCTGAGTATCTTTTTTTTTTTTTTTTTTTTTATCTCATTTCTCTTTCATATGAATTTGTATGCGCAGTACTCACAAGAATCGAACCTTAGAACTTAGTACTCTCCGTCTTCATCCCAATCCCCTTGAGTGTGAATAAATGGGCTAATTTGTAATCTTTGAGTGTGAATAAATGCAAAAACACTTCCACATTGAATGAGCCAAGATGGAATCAAAGAAAGAGAGATTGAGAAGTTAGCGCATGAAATTTAAAGTTAAAAAATTTCTCCAAAAAAAGAAAATAGTTATCAGGACTATCTTCCAAATATTTTTTCTTTTTTTGATCTCACTTCTCTTTTCTATGTATATATATTTGCAGTACTCGGAATAATCAAACTTTAAACTTAATACTCTTTGGCTTCATCCCAATCAATTACAACAAAGTCCTAAATTGATGAAGTTAATTAATATAACAACGAATCAAACTTGCAATCGTCTTCTTTTTCTATTTTTGGATTTGAGAAGTGGCAATTGTCGAATTGAGGAAGCCGTGCATAATTAAGCCCCCTAAATTGTTTCTATCTTGGCTAAAAGTCATGCATAATAATGTAGTCGTGTGATTATGCTACTCGATATGATGATCGAAAGAGCAACTCAACTAGACTTATAATATCCTCTTTTCACTATGTTTATTGTCCTCACAGAATGATCGTTCAACAGAATCGCCATTCATATCCGCATGCAAAACATTTTTCTTTTACCTTTTGATGTCTCTTCGAGAAGCAAAAGGTGGAAAAGTTGTTCAAAGATGGGAAAAAAAATAAAATAATATATAGTTTTACATTGTTACATATATACTTTAAAAGAATTGGAGTGCCGTATCAAGGAAGATTTAAATTACGAGAGCTCTCACAAGCTTTAATAAAAAATAAAAAAAAAGGAAAAAGTGAAATTACATACTAAACCTAAGTATAATAAGGAGAAAATTGCATGTCACCAAATAAATCCAAAACCGAACGCAACCACACAACAGTGTCCTTCAAGTAATGACAAAGATAGAATAATAGAAAATAATAACAACATAGAAAAGTAAATTTATTTATTTATTTCAATTTCTTTGCTTCTAATCTGTGCGGTCGCGTATCTCGCTGGTTCGCCGCGAGCTGGCCCTGGCCGTATATTATACGCAAGTGTACCGTGCACGACCATCCACCCAACAAAATCCCCCCGAAATAAAATAAATAAAAAGTCGAAGGAATTTCCTTAAAAGGAAATAAAAATGGAATTTTCCCCTTTTAAGGAAAAGAAATAAATAATAACTATAATATAATTTCCACCACTATATCCTCCTGTCTCTCCTTCTTCTTCCAGAGATCAGACGACCCTCTCTCTCTCTCTCGCTTGCAAGCTCGAACTGCTCGCCATGGCCGGATCCTCCAGATCTGCGATGCGTTTCCCGTGAGGTGATTTCTCTGCGCGCTTCATTCCGTACAGTTCACGTTCTCTTCGTAATTCGATCGCTCGGCTGGTGTGGAGCTTAAAGTTCTCGCCTTTGTTAGGATCAAGATTCGTTCTTTATTCGGCAGTGATAGGAACTCTTGGCGGCTCTGTTGCGAATTTCGATTCGGCTGCGAATTTGGCTCGTGCCCGATTGGTTTTTCGGTTCTTTCTGTGGGAATTGCGAACTGGGTCGTTGCTAGAATGGACGAACAATCGCAAAAGAGGAAGCTTCGGGACGTGGATTGCGAGCAGTCGTCTTCGAGCGACGATCCGGTTCTGTGCGCGAACGAATGCGGTTTCTTCGGGAACCCAAGTACCAATAACCTCTGCTCTAGATGTTATCATGAGTACCTGCTGAAGCAACCGAAGGATGCTGTGGATTCGACGGCAGCTGGGTCGGAAGGAGCTGGCGTCAGCGGCGGCGATGCAGGGGATGGTTCTGGTTGTGTCGAGGAGGCACCGGCTGAAGATGTAGCTAACTGGGCAGAGCTGGCAGCTGTTTCGGAGAAGCAGGAGACGAAGCTGGGTGATCATTCCGGTCAGCCTTCTTCAAGCAATCCGGTTCTTTGCGCAAATAGTTGTGGGTTCTTTGGGAATCCTACCACCAATAACCTCTGCTCCAAATGTTACTGTGAGTATCTTTTGAAGCAATCAAAGGAGGCTAGTGGTTCCGCTGCTGTGGCAGAAGACACCAAGGATGATGGCACTGTGGATGGTTCTAGTCATGCCAAGGAGGCACCAGTGGCAGCCACGGCTAATCGAGTGGAAGAGGTGGTGGCATTGGAGAATCAGGAGATGAGCCCCGTGAACCGCTGCGGTTTCTGTAGGAAGCGGGTCGGCCTGACAGGTTTCAAGTGCAAGTGTGGGGAGACGTTCTGCTCTGTCCATCGATATTCCGATAAGCACGACTGCGTGTTTAATTACAAGAGTGCAGGCAGGGATGCTATCACTAAGGCGAACCCCGTTGTGAAGGCTGATAAGATTGATAAGATATGACGGGCATGGCAAGGTATTGCAGTGCCATTAAGTGATACACCTGTCGCCTCCCGTGTGAGCTGAAGTCAATTTAGTCAACACATTAGGAATTGAAGTCTATTTAATTTATGCATTAGGAAATAAGATATTATGTTCGTGAGTATTTTCATGTCTTATGTATAGTTTGGTTTATTTTCTCGATGTCACAATGTATCCACCGGATAATTTCATTCCAAGTTTATGTGGTAGTGTTCTTTCCTAAATTTAGCTCATGGTATGCCAAGTTGTGAGGTTGCAAATTCTTGATACAAGTTTCCAGTAGATTTAGATTTGTTATTATACATTTAGTGGAACCTCGGTAAGGATTGGGAAACATTGTAGGATTCTTGAAGTGTGTGTGACCATTTGAGTAAACTGAACTTCTTTAGCTAACGGCAGCTTGCTAATGTACTGCACCATACTTTTTCTTCTTTCCATGAAGTCTGCCAAAGTTTCGTGATTGCAAACTACGAATTCTTTTCCTAGAAAAATAATTTGGTTCACATTGTGATGAAGCTGGTGCTTTTGAGTATGTTCTCTATAGATATTTTTTCTTTCCTGTTTGAAGCATGCTTACTATATTTAGCTATTAAAGGCCAGTTGTGACTAAAAGCGTTGGTCTAGTAATTTAGATTCTTTGCTGCTCTGAAAGATTACTGTATTACGGAGGAAGTTAATTTGCGTTGGCATATGAGCTCGCTCCTTATTATCTGGACTTTACACAGTAGTTGCTTTTTATATGATCTTATTTTAGGTTGAGTGGGTCACCTGCAGGGTTTCGTTGATTGCGGGAACCTTGGGAAGGATCAAGGGAGATTGTAGGATTCTTGAATTAACTGAAGTGTGTGTGACCATTTGAGTAAACTGAACTTCTTTAGCTAATGGCAGCTTGCTAAATGTACTCCACTATACTTGTTCTTCTCTCCATGAAGTCTGCCACCGTTTCGTGATTGCAATCCACGGATTATTTTCCTAGAAAATAATGTGGTTCACATTGTGATGAAGCTAGTGCTTTTCGGTATGTTCTCAGTAGATGTTTTTTCTTTCCTGTTTGAAGCATGCTTACTATATTTAGCTATCAAAGGTCGGTTGTAACTTAAAGCGTTGAGCTAGTAGTTTAGATGATTTTGCTGCTCAAGCGGTGAAAGATTACTGTATTACAGAGGAAGTTGATTTGCAGTGGCATATGAGCTTACTCCTTATTATCTGGCCTTCACACAGTAGTAGTTTATTATTTGGTCTTATTTTAGGTTGAGTGGGTCACCAGCAGGATTTCGTTGATTGTGGGAATTTTACCTTTCCATTTCTGTGACACAGTAAATTGTGCATGCTAGATTGAATTGCTTTCTGTGCGCCTACGTAGCTTGTCTCCCACTGTGTTCCAAAACCTAAGTGAATGTAGGAAACAGGGATCTTGATTCAGGGTCCTTACATGATAAGTAGAAATGGCTTCTTCTGTAGCATTTCAGCAATGACATCGATTTGCTCCCTTGTAAGGGTTAAGGGCCTTCTCTTCTAGATTTTCGATTGTATTCTTTGAATGTGCTCGTGTTTGAGTTTTGGGAAAATCAACCCACTACGAGATGTTTTCCTGCATTGAAGAAAAGTCATGATCATTGTGCAGGGACCAAGAATCAGGAGCCTGAGTCAGTGGGTGCAGGTTGGAGGACGAAAATTTGTTGCCTGCCTTTTTTGTTGGAACCCCCAAAAGGAGACCTTTTTCAAGTGCTTCTTACAGTTTTTTAGTAGGAAACGTTGAATAATGCCGAATTAAAACACAGTGAATGGACGTTAAATGTTTTGTCAGTCTCCAAATATCACCTAGGTGGAGTGAGGACAGGAGTGGTTGAACTGCAAATATTGAATATTGCGGCGAAGAATGAGGTTCGATTGATTTTATATGACGTGAATGAAGCGTTTGAATGTAACTTTTAGAGGTTTAGGCGAAACCGAACCGGCTCATGATGATTTGGTACACAGGGTTGTCTGTAACGCTCATAGTCAGCTTTGATCCTGTGGAAAACTAATTCGAAGTCCGTTCATGCTCTTCTATAACCAAGCGCTTCAAGGTTTAGGCACTGCCCTGGATGTAAATTTACAAACATTTGCAACTAAACTGAGACCACTCTAATAATATGGTACATGCAATTTGACATTCTTCGCAGGTTGAAGACAAAAGTAGTAGGCATTTACGATGAATTACCGATGAGGAATGCCATATCTGGTGGCATTGTAAGCTTTTCTTATGTTGAGTCCTGATTAATATCTAGCACCTGGTAGCTATGGCTTCAAACGGGAGGTGTTTGGTCTTCTGCAACAACTAAAGATATAATTGGCTGAAAAATCCTCAGGATCTTTTACACCTTGTTGGGAAAATCTACGTGTGATAAAATTATGCACAGAATAAAATTTTGGTCTCTCAAATTTGCATCTCATACAATTGAATCTGGAACAATGTGAAGGTGGTGGACAGTTAAAATTTAGCTCATCGGTGTGTATCAACCTTAATCAACGGTTTTGGCGGCACATTATTTGCATCGCTCTTAGCCAAACATGTTACATTTCTGCGACTGATGGCCAGAAATGGTTACACGGTTACGTACGCAGTGGCTCAAGGCAAATTAATAAAAATCCACACTAGATTGGCAAATGGCCCGTAGGAAATGAGAGCAATGAACGTAAACAAGCTATTCATCAGTCCAGAAACGTTCTGTTTTTCCATTTTCCCTCTAGCTATTCCCTATTTGGTACAGCTAAAGCATTCATTTTCAAAACCTGCATAAGCGGGCTAAGAACATATTAAGCAGTTGCACCAATTCAATGGGGGCAATCTCCCTTAACACTTACTCTATCTTCCGCTACAGGCTAGTTGATGCAGATTTCTGGGCAAACCTCATGTGGATAACAAAGCATGAAGACCAGAACTGTTCAATATGAACGATGTTGACCCCGACGTGAGTGCCAAACCTACTTTCGGCTAGTTGGATCTTTCTTGGGATGTGGAGGTGGTGGAGGATGTCTTTGAGAAAGGAACCGCTTAGTGCTCTCCAGGACGCCAAAGAATATCGACCCACCAATGCCAATCCATAGTACCCTCGGCTCGATTCCCTGAATTATACAGGAACTCAGAGAGGAGGGAACATTAAGAAAAAGGGAAAGGTTATATGACAACCTTCAAAATACCACGTGTTCTGCAGTTCATGATAACAATGTTGATAACTACAACAGCGATCAAGTTTTTTTCCTGCTAGGTAAACTCTACTTCATGGACGCTCGTATGAGGCTATGCCATTGTGCTATCTTGTACTAATCCTGACATTGAGTTTTTCCTTCAAATTATCTGCCACGTCATAAATGCATTGCACAACAAGTGCCTTGGAGTAGAAAGTTTGGTGTAAGATATTCGTGAAAATCAAGGCCGGTTTCTCCATGTACAGGGTCGTTTATACCAAGAAACTGTTTGCATGTCGTACATTTACAAATCGGTAAAAAGAAAACATATTGTGATTATGCACTACTTCTACTATTAATAAGTGCTCCATTTCATTTAAAATTAATTCTTTGAGAATTGAGAACTTGTTGTTTTTCAATTATAATATGAGGCAGAAAACAGAGTGGAAACACAATAATGATGGAGCAATCAGAGAAAAACAGATGGTCATACTCAACGTCTAGCTCAAAAATGTGCGCGTGCACATGTGAGCGCGCGCGCGCGCGCGAGAGAGAGAGAGAGAGAGAGAGACCTTGAGAAGAGCTGAGGGACCCTCTTCCCTCACAATAGTTTGGACACAATCGAATACCCCTCGGTACTGGTTTGCTGGTCCCTGCATGGATCAGAGTGAATCACTCAATTATCATAGACAGATACAAACTTTGTGTGGCCACTGATAGCCTATACTCATAAGAGGAGGAAAACTAAGAAGATCGTGATAAGGTGGAAGTTAGAGGCAGCTTCCTAGTACCTGAGTCATTAGCCTTGTCTTGATTACATCAAGTGGAGTGGTTATTGCTCCAGTTAGTGCTCCTGCAAAACATAACATCCACCTAAAGAATGGTATAAATCATTTCATGCATATTTGAGCAGTTCATTCATTTTACTCCAACAAATTTGCATACAGGCTGAAGGCATGAAATTTCTAACTATTGGACAAGAACCCGATTCTTTTGGGATTTTCCTGGGTACTATAACTATGCATTTGAGAAACTGAGCAGTGAACTAGGGGAAAAAATTCTAGGGCCTCTAAATTCTCTGATCTTACAAATTAACAAATATAAAGCATTACACACAGTTCAAAATTGGTGAACACCTTAAATACATTGTTCAAAAAAGTGTAGGGGTGAATAAGTATCAACAATAAATACCCTTCAGATTAAGCTGCACAAGAGAGGCAAGCTAACTTAACTTAAATTCATAAGTATTATTGATAAATCAACTGTACAAAAGGAAGTGAAAGCTCAGGGACAGTACTAGGCAGACAGAGAAAAAGGCATCAACTTTAGTGGCTCGGCAAGTGACTACAGATTTGTGACTATTCTAAAAGCACATAATGACATCAACCACCAGCTTTAACTCAATGAGGGGGGTGAGCTATATGCATACACTAAGCCTTAATTCTAATGCAGCAGATGCAGCAAAACTGTTTGCCTGTTCAGACCAGCGTAAGAAAGCTGTAGGAATACCCAAACACATATCACATGCCATGCAGGAATTAATTGGGCAGTTAATGAACAATTCTCTTCAAGTTTGATGGAATCATTTTTCGCGGTGTGCCGCAAAATTTCCTATAACACAATCCTATCCGATCATATCGTTGTAATTGGCAAATTGCCCCAATTGAGAGCCTTTGAAGACAAAATGATGTGGAAAGAGAACACAAAATCTCACCTGTATGCTAATTTAAGAAGAGTCTGGAACCAAAATATTCACCAACCTTTACGCCATGGCAAATTAGGAAATTACGCATCTAATAGCTGTCATATTATCTTCATTATTCTCCATTATTCAAGGGTGAGGTTAAGGGTCATAGATAAGTTACGAGCATATAGCAACATGCATTGGTTTAGGGAGCATGTTGTTCCTGAGTCTATACTGTGGACTTAGTGAACTAACTGAAGGTAAACCATTGCGGCAATGGGAACTTTTTGGTGAAACCTTCACCTATGGATGGAAATGGAAATAAAGTAGTGCACACCACCTCTTCAGTCTTTGGCAGTTACTGGTTCCTTGAACTGAACTTTCACATTTTATGTGCATGGAGCAATTGCGAAAAAGCTTATTGATGCAGTACAGAATCAAAGAACCACAGTCATCAGAATTAACAGCAATAAATAAATAGTTAGAAACAAATATTGCACCAACATCTGCAAAAGCACCAATAAGTACCTGCAAAAGCTCCAATTGCAGCATTCTCTGGATCATTCAGCTCTCTACGTGCCTGTTTGGGAAACAATGAAAGAATTCTTAATCTCTTTTGAAAGGCAAGAACGGCTAAAGTAAGCACACATGACGACATGACTTTGCAAAAGTGCTTCCTCTGAACGATGCAATAGCCATATTTAATCAGTTCAAAAGGTGGTCCCATGGTGTAAAAATTCTATGAAGAAAACAGATGTCGATAATTTACTTGTTAAAAAGACATAATGGAGATGCTTACTGCCGCTTTATAACCAAGCCGAAGCTGCTCATAGATGCAGAATTGGATCGCATCAAATGGCAAATCCCGCAACAAAAACGATCCATATCCCTAGAAAGAATGAGATCAAAGCATCTGCTGAGTGAAGCTGACGTTACAGAAAGCGCTGATGGATACATTCTTTCGGCGGCAGTGCTTATATGATTGTGAAACAAAAGAAAACAATGTCTAATACTCATAAAAAGAAGATCCTAATATTAAACTTAATCTTAAAATAGCAGTTTCTTTAGGTTTTGTCTTTTTTCCCCATACCGCATAAAGACCTTTAAAACCTTCTTTAGAGACAATAAGGCGGACAGCATCAGGGGCAGAATTAAACTGCCTTGTCTGCATTCTTTGCTTAACAACCTGGAAAGTGTTCAGATACAAAGCAAGTTGGTTTTCTTAGGACAAAAGAAAAGGAAACGAAATGGAAAAATTTGTGCGGATAGAACAACTCGACCTCTGTCGGAACACGAATAAGAGAAGCAGCCACTCCTCCTAAGGCACCAGCAGCCTACAAAATGCTCAATAAACTTCAGGAAAGTCGATTTTCTCAAAATGCAGCAGATTTAGACAAGCAGCCCAATTTATATATGATTTCTATCACATAGCAAAAACAAGAGGAAAGAAAATCATGATATAAGGGTATGCCTACTTGAGACATAATCCTCCTCATGATATTAAAAATTTACTATGCCATCAAATTAGCCATCCATAGCCAAGCTTGACCTTATCTTGACCGAAGGCTTTACCACTGAGCCACATTCTTTTGAATTTTAATTATGAAGGTGATCACACAAAATCTGCTAGCTGTAATTTGCTCCACTTGTTGGATCCATCGATCCTCAATCCAGTACTGTAGTGCAATGACTAAACACCAAATATATGGCACTCAGGAGCTCATTCTGAAGATCCCTTAATGCTAGTTGGATAACGGGATTTATTCAAATCATAATTTGAACAACTATGTAAACCGGATTTAACCACATCACCATCTCTTTTCAATCAAATACAAGTAAGCCAGTTAAGTTCAATTCAATGCACACGTTGCTTTACCAGAGAAAGCATTCGCCAGAGGAAGTATGTAAGGATACCTTACCAAATGAGCAAGAGCGCTGAAATTCTCAGGAAATGTCCTTAGCAGTTTTTGCTTTGTGGGCTCATAAACACCAACAAATAGAGCAGAAGCCCTGAGAGGAGAGTGACCCTTGTCATGTAACTAATAGAACCATTTTCCGTGTTAGAAAGAAAAACATATTGAAGAACTAATCCACAAAGAACATGATAGATGCATGATTTGTTCCTAGTATTTTTATTTGGGTATAATTTCCCACTTGTCTGCCCACAAAGAAATACAAAATTCTATAAGGTAAACGAATCAAGATTGTTTGACCTAGTAGAAAAACCTAAAGCTGCACAAAGGAATAGTTGATTCACACATTATTTCTAGCCAATAAGTAAGTTTTGCATCTTAAAAAAGGAGCTTACGGTAATACGCCAGCGAGATTTCCCGCCAACCCAGAATATAAGCCTTGAAAATTAATTTTTCCTCCACCACGAACTACCTACAGTAAATCAAAAGATAAATTCAGCAAGTCCATAATGAAATTTGAGCAAAATTCACAAAATTCACTCATTGATGCAAGATGGATAATTGCCAAGAACAGATTCATTCAGTTTCATGCAGTTTATCTATGGCGTCGGTGACTTCTCTCTTGATGCTGTCTCAGCTTTTAATGGATTGATCTTAACATAGAAGGAAGACCACCCACCAGTCCATGGTACTTCAACAACTAAAGGAATGATAAGGGCTTACTGAACGATTGTCCCAATGGAAGATGGTTATGTGATTAATGAGGCTTCAATACTACGTTAGAAAACTGATAAAAGCTCATTGCTGAATGAGAAAGAACTTAAGAGACTTCGACATATAAATTATCAAAGAGAAAGATGGAATTTGGCAATTAACATCAACACAGGCGAGGCGAAATCTCTCGATGATAGTCTTGTAGAGACCAAAAAGAACAAAAATGAGGGAGTAAAGAACGGATGATCAGATGATCCAAGATATTCAAATTGAGAAATTGCAGTTCCCACATCTTTACATCGAGAGAAGGAAACAATAGCTGATTTTGGACGAAAGAACCATCAGAGTATGCAAGTGGGATTCCCTTTGTGTCTCTCAAGGGAAAAGGTTTTTAAAGGCTTTTGAGGGCATATCAATAACATGCTTGACATAGTTGGAGAACAGTGCTCTATAGTATTAAACTCTTTCTTTCATTTTTATTTTATGCAAGGGAATTGTTATGCTTATACTACTGATCTATTCCATGTCTTGTTCTTCTCAAACTTCTTTTGAAATCAGTGCATAAGAAAGTAGTGGATATCGGTTACCGCTTTATAAACAGTACCAATTTTTATAGGAAACCTGCCTGCAGCCTTGTCTTTATCGTGTCAATGGGGTATAAGGCTGTTTCAACAACAACACCAGCCGTACCTCCTGCAATAACTCCATCTGCAGATTGCAGCAAACATGGGAGAATAGATTATACCATGTAACATCACATGCAACACCAGCACCGGTTCACATGCAGAATAAGTGCTGTAACAAAAGGGAAAAAGTAATGTCTCCAAAAATCAAACAGAGGAAACAAAAAAACTGGCTCCCAAAAACCCGAGAATGAATAAAGATGTAAATATATCAGATGGCTCATCTTTTCATATCCTTTCCCAGCCAAGAATTGCCATGATTGTTTCCCATTCTCTTGACCCAGACTATGGAAAGACAATCACCAAGAATGCTGGACTCCCCTCCCTCCCCATATGCTTAATGCTAGTCTTTCATCAATATTTCCTCTATGCTTTTGAGTATTCTGTGCTATAGACATAGACTTTGCTTCAGATGCCAATAATCTCTGAATTGGATATTACTTGGAGACAGGATAATTACAAAGTCAAATCAATTAGATGGAGCACAGAAATGTAACTCACTAAATGATAGCCCAAGATACAGTCACTGGAAGCATACCCAGGTTGATATTTTCCAACTTACCAAACAAAGCACGGAAAAAGTCGAAGGGCTTTTCTTCTCCTGCGCTAACTGAAGCAAAGAACTTTGTTGCATCCAGCTGAAAGTTCTGAGGTTTCATCATGAGCATATCTGCGGAGAACATCAATTCTTTGACAAGATAATCAACAGAATACGACAAAAAAGTACAGAAACATCGAATGCATATATTGCCACAGCAATCAGGGCACCGTTAGAAAACAAGATCACATTCTTTCTTAATCTGCATCAGCAACCATAGCATTTTAAGAGCAAAAAATGGTTAGACGTATGCATCCATCAACAATAAGAAAAATTAATAAATCTCTATTTAACACAGACAACCAACCACAATCAAATATGCAGATAAGTCAAAGCAAATGTTTCCGTCCTCTTTGTTCTTTGATTCCTCCAACAAAGATTTATATGAATTGGGATCCAAATGGGTTGATCCTATGGCATCTAATTGACAACCTATCTCACAATACAGAAACTAAAACAAATTCCTTTTCCTGGGGCGATTCCCTGCATTTCCATGTACCGACATCACAGAAAGCAAGCGCAAAACCACCAAAAATACAAAAATTTACCTGAAGGCGCTTGCGAAGCTCTCTTCGCGTCGAATGCCAGCGCTAAAGGACCCATCTTTCACTGACTACAACTCGACTGCACACAAAAAAATCACCGTCAGCCACCTAAAGATATCCCGAAAATTTACAAAACCCGCCAAGTCACAACTGAAGTTCCAGCAAAACCTCGGACGAGAGGTGATGGAAAGGCTACGGAATCGCGAACTGGGAAAGAGGAGAATTCATCAAGTTTTATACAGCGAGAAACGTGAGAGAGATGGCGGAATGGAATGCGGGATGCGTGAACACGAGCGTACGACGTTGTTGTCGGAAGTGTAGAGTGAGAAAGAGAGGATTACCAGAGAGAGAGAGAGCGAAGAAGAAGCGTGCTGTCTTCGGAGGCGTCGGGGGAAGGAGATAGACCGTTTCTTGTCTGGACTGCGCGCCACCCGCTGGAGCGGCAGATACACTGCACTGCAGCAGTACAGCGTGAGCTCGAGAGAGATGGCATTTTGGTTATTATTCACCTTCTTTTTTTTCTTTTTTTTCCTATTTGTCGGTTATTATTATTTATTTACATGCCATATATTTATATTATATATTATTTTTGGCCTGTTGTTCAGGAATATTAGGAGGACGCTTTTACAAGATGCCCATGTGATAAAAGATTCTAGACCAGATGAAATTGGAAGTCAACGGTTAAAATGGAAACAATTGGTGTTTTCTATTTAAATCTTTTTTATAATGTTTCCCTTTTTTTGGTTTCTTTTTCGTGTGGGAAAAAGTAGACATATCTTTTTCCTCCAAAATGGGAACAAAAATCAACCAAAATACGGAGAAAAATGGTTATTTTGCTAGAAGCATGGTCATATGCAATGCATACTTATCTTTAGATCTCAATGAAATATGACATACGGAAAGGAAAAGAAAAAGGAACTTCTCTAACATAACAAAGGCGACTCATATCAATTGGAGATTCAATATCATAGCAAGTGAATCCAAAATTTAAGAAATGCTCACAAATTTCCTGAAAAATAATGTCATATGAGTTTAAAAGGGAAGAAGGTGTAAAGAGAATTTCAATGCCCATTTCGTATTTTTTTTTTAAGTGAAAAGCTCAAAGAAAATCACAAATGAGTGATCTTTAACTACATAAATCTACTAATTTTGTTGGGCAGAAAACTCACAATGTTAAGATTGGTGAGATTGAAGTTTAAGTTTCAATTAGTTTAGTCCAAACTAATTATGCATTCATAAGACATCATAAACAAAAGTCTACTCACTTCTCATATGCCTTTTGTGATTCAAAAGAGGATGAATAAAAGTTTACAACTTTAAATAAAGTGACATGAGGATGAAGGGATAACATGATATGGTTCTCAGAGTAAATATGGCAATTGCATATATAAACTGTTGAAAGACATAGTAGTAATAAGACTAGTTTTCTTTGAACATGTTGCAAAATAGACAATATATTAAATAGCGAGAAAAAGGTATTTTTGTCTGGTTAACTAAAAAAATAAATTTCTTAACCAAAATGAGAATAGAAATAATCTTATCCAAACTCATATCCAATTACAATTCAATAAAATCTTTAATGAACTTTGAGGTACATACTGCCCTTTAAGATCAACACATGATTACATTGCAAGTTAGAAATTCTCAAACTAAAACCATTATTGCATTGTCATTAAATGTCTTTTGTAGACTATTCACTTTCGATTGAGGAAGAAGACAAGATACTTGGAATTGAGGAAGAAAACAAGAGACTTTCCAAGTTCTAAATTGACTTTGCTTACAAATACAATGATTTCGACAATGACCTAATTGATTATCGAAACGATTCCTTTGCGGGACACGACAAAAGGTTATTGAGCCCCGCTTATGCTTGATAAGAGTTGTCACACACACATTAACATCCGAACGAAGTTAGGCAAATTGGGCGGCGACGTGCTCGTGTTTCTTCTTCATATTTCTTCTTCTAAATTATTTTAGGAAAAATTCCACAAAAAAAAATCAAAATACTCTCATTTTCTCAAATAAGGATCCGAAGTGAACATTATTTTAAATAAGAGCCCGAATTAGTTCTGTCCGTTTCAAAAAAGGGCATGAAGTAACTATATTTGTTTCAAAAAAATGCTTAACTTTTTAGCGATTAATGATGTTTTCGTCATTTATCATTTTTTTTTTTTTTTGTGGTTATCCTTCTTCCTCTTCGTCGGTGGTCAACTAGCCACCAACGATGCCCACAAAGGACTAGGCAAGGGCCGCCCACGTTAGCCACAAGCGAGAGATGGCCTTGCCTTGGCAAGTTGACCCTTGCCCTAGGAGAGGCCGCCCCTCGCGACCATCCATGAGGTCGGCCCTTACTAGCCCCGGGCAAGGTCGACCGACAAGGGCTCACCAAGCCATCGTCGGCCTTTGCTAGCGGCCGCTAAAAAAGAAAAAATAAGAAAAGAGACGAAAGAATAAAATTTGGACAAAAATGTCATTGAATGATCGGAAAATTTAGCCAATCGACGACTGGCGAGGTCATGCTCTTATTTAAAACAATTATAACTACTTCAAGCTTTTATTTGAAATAATTAATATCACTTTAGATCTTTATTTGAAACAATTTTCATTTCGTGCCATTATTTAAGAAAATGATAGGATTTTGAGCATCTTTTTTGGAATTTTCTCATTATTGATCGCATCATAACAACGGGATGTCATGTTAGATTTCGATCAAGTGACACAATTTAAAGGTATCCCTAACTCCGGATGATGAGAAAGACTCGATTGTCCAAAATTGAGATGTTCAATAAGCTCAAATGCAAAAGAGAAACGAGGAAGTTATTGAACATCAACACTAGTCCTAAGGTCCAAATGTAATTTATTGCAAAGTGCGCAAAGGTGCGAACTTTATAGCTCCAAGCCGAAGCTCGCCTCTTCTTCCCGTATCTCTCCGACACATCCGATTCTCTCAACTCGAGTCGCTCGAGATTGGTACCGTCCGCCGCCGCGTCCGGCGCTCCGATCGACGGCAGCCGTGAACCGTCGCATTCCGAATCGGGATCCCCCGTGCCGCGGCCGGTCGCCGATCGTCCTACCGAGCTCGCACTGTGGGATTCGTCTGAAGAAGCAGGAGCCGCCGCCGCCGCTCGCGCGGATGTGATCGGGTGAGGGATTCGGTCGCTCGGCTCGAACCCGAGAGAGGAGGGGGGGAAATGTCGGCGTGGGCGTAGACAAATTCCGGGTCGCTGGTTTACGTTGTTGCTGTCGCTGGTTGTTGTTCCATTGCCATCGCTCTGGTCTGGCCCTCTTCCTTTTTGCCTGATTACTTGCTTGGTTGCTTGCTTGATTCTTGTTGTCCCGTCGCCATCGACGCTTGTCGGATAATGTGTGAAGCTCAAGCATAGAAGAATCCTCCCCCATCCTTAACCGACTCGGTTCCGTTCAGTCCGATCTCTGCGGAATTCTTAATGGTTTAGAGGAATACGGAATTGCAAACGAGGGCAAAGCTCGAAAGGAGAGATTTTGCGTCGATTCGATCGGAACCGATTGTCCCCCGGGTGGTGGTGATGATCGGGGCTGTGCAGCTGGGGGTTCTGGCTGCATGCGTGGTGCTGTTTGTGCCGATGGGAATGGCGGGCTGGCACCTGAGCCGCAACAAGATGCTGTTCTTCAGCGGGGCCCTCTTCATCACCCTCGCCGTGGGCGTCCACTTGTCCCCTTACTTCCCGTCAATCTCCCACTTCCTGATATCTCCCCCCGGCACGGTGGTTTTGGGCGACGGCCGCGGTTCTTGTCTCTCTGTCTTGCACGACGTTGTCTGGGATGTGAAGCCAGCCAGACTTAAGCGATCCGTGAGCTATGCAGATGGCTATACGAATGGCAGCAGTAAGAGCTCTGCCTACGATCGTGAGTTGTCGTGGAGCTGGGCAAGATCGAAGTCCGTCCTCGAATGTGATTTTCAGAAACTGCAGTCTTCTGATGCTTCGGATCTACTTAATGGGTCATGGGTTGTTGTGGCTGGGGACTCGCAAGCACGTTTGGTCGTGCTGTCTCTGTTGAATTTGGTTTTGGACTCGGATCAGATGGAATCTGTTAGAGGTGATTTGTTCAAGAGGCACAGCGATTACAGGATCATGATTTCTGGAATTGGGTTGAAGTTGGATTTCATTTGGGCTCCTTATGTTTCTAACTTAACCGATTTGATGTTAAGGTTCAGGCAAAATGTGAACCTTCCAGATGTTCTTATAATGGGTTCTGGATTGTGGCATATGCTTCATGTGAGCAATGCCTCTGATTATGGTGTTTCACTACAGATGATGAGTAGTTCTCTTGTATCAGCATTACCATTTTCGCGGGAACTGGACAACGATGGACCTGTAACAGGGTCTGCGCCAATTAGATCGCAACATTTGTTTTGGCTTGGGATGCCAAATTTAATAAACTCGATGCTAAACACAGAAGAAAAGAGGGAAAAGATGAATGACCTAGCTTTCTATTCATACAATATGGAGCTCCATAAGAGTAGGATACTGCGGCAAGCGGGAGGCCATTTCTTGCTGCTGGACATTCATTCATTAACCCAGAGCTGTGGACCTCAGTGCACAGAGGATGGAATGCATTATGATGGAGCTGTCTATAGTGCTGCTGTACAGATTGTCCTCAATGCACTGCTTATTGAATCCAATCAAAAGCTCTGAATGGAAAGTTTGGTATTTTTTGCGTAAGCAATCCATAGGCAAAACTGACCACGATGATTTGAACTGCCACAAAGCAGCCATCTTCCTCCCAAGAAGAGTTTGTACTTTTTTTGTAGTTAGTTTGATCATTGCGATTGCATTTCTGTTGATTAACAATATGTCATTGCCAATCAAGCAAATAGAAAAGTTATTATTCTTTTGTTCCCTTAATTTTGTATCTTTAATTTTGGTGGAGCACTTCACTGGAGCACTTCACTATGTTACGATAAGTACTTACTAGTATTGGCTATAGTCATCTTTAATTGAATTTGGAATCCTTTTGTCTACATTTCTGCTGCTACTCTTCCCATCTTTCATGAGTAGTCAATTTGTAAATCTTAAGATCACTTGCTGATAAATACTTGGTGACAATTGTTCAACATGTGGCTTCTGTTACTTGTTTTGACAGAGCCTATGAAGTGTATTAATACGCAATTGGTTTGTTCTTCTATCTTGTTGGCCATTACATAACATTGCATGATCGTTTGAGTTTGCTCATTGAGCATTGGGACAGCTGTTCTTTATCTATGGATGTACTATCGTTTACTTGTATAGAAAGATGGCAGTGGGAGAAGCACATGGGGTAACTGATCGATATGGATGGTGACTAGCATATTGGTAGGAATAATTCCAAGGGTGACAGTGATGAGGTAATTGCTCTTTGGTGCATTTCTCGATATTCTTTTCCCACGTAATTTAGCTGTTCTCACCAGTCAGTTACTGAGGTTGATTTTTAGCTCTTCTATTAATAAGGGATAAGTATTTGGTGACAAGCTTTCTAGATATAGCTTCGACTATTTAAATCAAAGCAGCCTAATTCATTTGTTGGGTGAACGGTCTCAGAACCATTGGGTGAATTCAAAACAGCCGTTGTTTTTTTGGGAGAGGAACTCTTTGGTCTTTGACATCATGATTGAGCTGTCCACAATGTTGTTGTGTTCTTAATTTTTATGTCCTTTGTGCTATAATTAATTATATTTATTTAGAGCTTTGAATGGATATATATTTAAAACTTGCCTCAAGTCCCTAAAAGAATCTAGTTTATGGTTCAATGCATAAACTACTGGTCTTCAAACTGCTTGAAGATTGAATTCATCATGGCATCAAATTTGGCCATAAAAACTGCCTGACCATTTCGACATTGCTGCCTGTGTTTTCATCTTCTGTGATATATGCTTGCAATGGAAGTTCACTAGTTTTCTTCCATACAGGAAAGTTATTTGCAAATTTGATGAAAGTTATTTCTATTGCTTCTCTTTGGACAGTGGCTGTAGCCTGTAGTGTTCGGTCCATAATAGTTTACGCCTTGTTGCTTTCAAATAAACTATACTACATGAAATAAGAAGAGTGAGCAAGTGTGTGCTGTCAATTAATGGTTAGACTTCAAAAGGTTATCTCAAGGTTATCTCAGACGGCTGAGTAATTAGAGGGCTTAGAATAGTTCATGTAACAAATCAGATGAAAGCTGTGTATCATGCATTGGCAATTGAGAGGATGATGCAAGTTATATGAATTAACTTTATTCAAGAGATCTACCTAATGCACCTTCCTTTTTTAAAACTTAAATAAAATATGTGGGGATCACTGCAGTTTGCTTTTCGTAGAATTCAGTTGACAGCATGTTCATGTTGCATTTTAGTGTAATCAGGTAATCAATTTCTGTTCCCTCTTGTTTTCTGGCCTGCCATTTTGAGTTAACATTTCTTTTGAGGATGTTTTAGTATTCTTTATGGGCCTTTTGTCTTACATTGTCTTATGCTAGTTTTGGTTTCTCATGTAGATGGAGTAATCGTTTTAATAGTTTAGGGGGTGTATGACAAACTAAAATTTCTGTCCCAGAAACAATTTTTCTATTCCAGACTTATTTATGGAATAGAAATCCGTTTGATAAAATTATTTCATTTTTCTATTTCTGAAATAGATTTTTGTTCTAGAAATAGGTTTAAAAGAGAAATTAGAAGTAATTTTTTTTTTTTCTATTTCCAGAACAAAAATGTGAAATAAAAATTCTTCTTATCGTTCATTCTTGCTACGAACTGGTGGTCCATCCGTCACTGTTGACCACCGTCCGCCGTTCGTCGCCGGCCGGCGCCGATTGCTACCGCCCCTGTTGTCGGCCATCGTCCGCCGGTCGCCTGCTGCCGTCCGCCGGTCGCCGGTTGCCGCCAACCACTACTGGTCACTGTCGTCCAAAAGGGAGAAATTTTATGTCCTTATCAAACGAATTTCTATTTTGGGGTAGAAATTTTGTGTCGTTATCAAATGGGTATTTTTGCTTAAAAACTCATCTAGAAATAGAAAAATCTATTTCTCTTCCAAAAATCAATTTCTGGCCAGAATAGTTATCATTTGCGCCCTTAGTGGCCTCTTGTCCTTTGGTCAAAAACCATTAGCAAGGACTGTTGGACTGACATAAGTGCATGCGAGTAGTGCCAAGCAGAATCTGTCATCTGCTGGTTGATTTCATTGGTCCCTATTTCCAAGCTGCATGACCTCTTAGGCACCTGTTGATTGCCTCTTTATGTTTAAATCACAAATCCCATTGCATGCTGATAATCTTGCAATGTAACTTTTATGCAAATCATATGGCTGAAACTGATTTTGGGTCTAAGCTGAAAATTCGAGTTCATACTTCAAAGGCAATTTTGAAAAAACAAAGTAATAGTTTAGGGTTTTCTCATAGGAATTTGCAGAAGCCAAGTTCTCATGGGGAAGCTAAGGCTAGTTGGGACAGGATATATTACTGCAAGATGACTAAGAAGCTTTAGAACGGGGAATTGATGAATTCTCATTCTACTTGGAGAATGACACCCTTAGGAGCAAAGAAAAGGTCATGTGCAGACCTTTAAAGGAAGATCATTTTCTCATAGGAGTTTTGCAGAAGCCAAGTTCTCATGGAGAAGCTATGGCTAGTCGGGACAGGATATATTACTGCAAGATGACTAAGAAGCTTTAGAATGGGGAATTGATGAATTCTCATTCTACTTGGAGAATGACACCCTTAGGAGCAAAGAAAAGGTCATCTGCAGACCTTTAAAAGGAAGATCATTTTCCCATAGAAGTTTTTCAGAAGCCAAGTTCTCATGGAGAAGCTAAGGCTAGTTGGAACAGGATATATTACTGCAAGATGACTAAGAAGCTTTAGAATGGGGAATTGATGAATTCTCATTCTACTTGGAGAATGACACCCTTAGGAGCAAAGAAAAGGTAATGTGCAGACCTTTAAAAGGAAGATTATTTTCTCATAGGAGTTTTGCAGAAGCCAAGTTCTTGTGGAGAAGCTAAGGCTAGTCAGGACAGGATATATTACTGCAAGATGACTAAGGAGCTTTGGAATGAGGAATTGATGAATTTTCATTCTACTTGGAGAATGACACCCTTGGCAGCCAAGAAAAGGTCATGCGCAGACCTTTAAAGGGAAGATCATTGACTTGTTTCATGCAAAAAGCGCTCGGAGAAGCATGCAAGGCAATGCACACATTACAGTATTTGAGGACTTAGCTTCTGTAGGATTGTCGGAGCCACTGCCCAATTCATGTGCTGGCCCATTCCCAAGTGCTACTTGGGTGGAAATTAGCATGGAAAGTATTGATGGCTTGCTGCAGTTTCATGGGAAGGATGCTGACTTTTAAGCCCGCTGATGCTGATTTTGTGGTTCTTTCTCATCCAAAATCAGCTGTTCAGGTGCCCGGTTTTCCATGAACTATGTTCCTAAAATGCACAGTGTGTGCTCGTTCATCACGACTGAATAGTTATTCAGTTTTTTGACTCGCTTTTGGCAGGCAGTTTGCTGGCTAATGGCTAGAGAGAGTTCATTTGCACTTACTTACCACCTACTACGATGAAGTGAGAGCAAACCCAAGCTGTTAATAGGTGGCTTAAAACTTATCATGTGTGTGATATGTGATTATTTACACAGGTGATTCTAGTGACTGTCTATGATTGAGTCCCTTCCTCTATGAATCGGCCTTGAACATTCACGTGTTCCTGGAGATGCACTCGTACCTTTGTGGAGCAGTTTTGTGTTGCAGCCTTTGATCTCACCTTCACGAGGGTCAAGCTAGAACAAAGCAGTTAGCTGCTGTACGGGCGTCAGAGGGGCAGTTTGTTGTAGTAAATTTGGCTGATGTGGATCAAAACGATTGTGGGAAAGAAGTCCGATATGTCAATGAGTCGGTTTTGAGGTTGACCTTTATAGGACATTGTCTTACTAATTGGGAAGCCGTAGTTCATACTCGCTCATCTAATGTGTTTTTTTCGTATGATAATAGTAATAGTTAGTATTAAAAATGACCAAAAAAAGAAAAGCTTCCTAGTTTTGTGGAACAATTGTATTGGAAAACTGAAAAAATTGATAAGGAATGTCGAATTACACCGAAAATATTTACAAGGATCAAATTAAGAGGTGATACGTGATAGAGTTATGGAGATTGATAGGGAAAAGTAATATTAAAAGGTCAGAGCTTTTAACAGGGAAAAGTAATATTAATGGTCAGAGCTTTTAATACTAACGGCATGCATATAATTTTCACGTTAAAGCAAAGAATAGAGCTTGGACTCTTATTATATTCTAGGGCAATATTTTTTGTAATTGTAATGTAGAAAATTGTAACTATGATACTAATAGTGAATAGATTGTCTAGTGTGGCATTGTGATTTTCCCTTTTCTGATTTTGAAAGGGTTTTTCCTGTAATAATTTGCTTATTTTCTTCTATTTTTTTCTTCAAAGATTGGCGTTCTTAAAAATTGGTAGCAAAAAAATATGAACAAAGGGAAAGGTTTAATGGCAAGAACCTTGGTTTATGGAAGATGTAGATTGAGGATCTGTTGTGCTGTATGAGAGAACTTGCATTAGCATCTGTTGGGAGAGAAACTAGATTCGATCAAGCAAGGAAAGTAGAAATTGTTGGAACCGCAAGCTTTTGGTATGATTCGTCTCACATTGGCGCAGAATGTTGCCTTTGACAGCGGCAATTAGAACCCTTCTACATCAAATAAAATATTTTGATGCGTCTTCCCTTCAATCTGAAGATAGATGGTGCTCTTGTGACAAATCACATAAATGAATTCAATGTGATCACGACTCAATTGAGTTTGTTGGAAATCAAATTTGATGATGAGGTAAAAACTTGACTTTTGTTTTCTTCTCTACTTGAAAGTTGGAGTGCAATTGTGATTGAAGTGAGTAGTTCGTCCGATTAAAAAGTTTTTTCATTCTTAGCAAAGGTATTCGCAGAAGAAAATCGAATGAATTTTTGTATGCTGCTTTAAATACAAAAGGTAAAGGGAGAAGCAATCAATAAGGCTGGAATCAATTCTATGGTAGATCGAAGTCCAAAAGGAAGAAGAAAATGAAGACCTTGCAATGAAATAATTTGTTGGAATTGCAAAAAGAAATGCCATATGAGATGAGATATTGAGTCCTAAAGAAGAAAATTCAGTATCATAATCGAAATTAAGAAAAGAGAAAGTTGTGAATACAAGTCTTAAAGAGACATTTGGTAGTAGTGCTTTAATTTTGAACATTGACAATCTGATTGAGTCTTGAATTCTAAACTCAAGTGTGTTGTTTCACTTTACTTCATGTAAAAAATTAACAGTTGATATACCTAAACCCACTTTAAGAAGATCCAGTAGAATATCTAGACTTGTATAGAAGTATTTTAGGTCATTGCATTTTTCACTTTTGACTTGCGTTGGTGAGCTATAAAATTTTTCAAAAACGATACAAGTTAAATATTCTATTAAGTGGAAGTTAGCAATGCGAAATGAGTTGGATTCATTCGAGAAGAACATAACTTGAGTGTTGACTTAGTTACCGGATAGGAGAAAAGCATTGTAGAATAAGTGGGTATACCGGATCAAAGAAGAGCGTGATGACTTCAGAAGTGCAAAGTAAGACTAGTAATAAAAGGTTTTTAGCCAAAAAAAGGAATTAATTATATATTTTTTCTCTTGTTGTGAAATTAACTTTAATCATGCTAATGTAAAGTATTGTTGTACATCTAGAACAATTAATTGTAAAGAATTGTGTTCCTCTATGGTGACTTAGAAGAGAATATCTAATTGGTAGAATTATAAAGTTTTTTAGGTTCCTGAAAAGAAAGTTATGTCTGCAAGTTGAAAAAAAGCACATGTAGCTTGAAACAAGTTCCGAGACAGTGATATAATAAAATTTGACATCTTCATGTGCAGTAACTAATTCAATAGGAGTGAAATGGATTATTGTTGTTACTACAAGAAATTGATGACTACTATATTATTTTGCTATTGTATGTGGATGATATGCCTACTATAGAATTTAGCATGAGGGAGATCAACATAATGAAGTGGTAGTTGTTAAAAGATTTGAGATAAAGACTTAGGAGTAGTGAATTAGATTCTTGGGATGAGGATCATGCTAGATAGATATGAAGGAATTCTAAAGTTATCTTAAGAAAAGTATATTGAAAGGTGTTGGATAGGTTTAGAGTTCAAAATACTAAGCCCAAACTCCTTTAGGAAGTCATTTCAACTCTTGAAGAAGTAGTTGCCAAAGGTAGGTGAAGAGCCGGAGCATATAGCTAAAGTGTCTTATGCGTCGGCTGTTGGTAGTTCAATGTATACGATGGTGTGTACCAGACTAAATATAACTCACACAGTGGGAATTGTGAGTATATACATGACTAATCCATGAATAAGGCATTGAGAAGCTGTAAAGTGGCATTAAGATACTTGAGAGACTTTTTTTTTTGGTTGAACCTAAGAGGCACTTTAGATATGTCATTATGTTTTATGAAAAATGGTGTAACTCTACAAGACTTTATAGATGTAGATCTTGGCGGTGACTTAAATACTATGAAGAGCACTTGGGTTGTATTTTTACTTTATGTGGCACTACAATCGATTCAATTTTTAGACTTTAGAAGTGTGTGGCTCTTTCAATTATTGAAGTAGAGTATGTTGCTATTTTGAAGATGGCAAGGAGATAATTTGGTTGAAAAATTTTCTGAAGAAGATAAGCAAGGAGCAAGATAGTAGTGTTCTTTTCAGTGATGGGCAAAGTGCTATTTGTTTTGTAAAAAATCTGATATTTCATTTAAGGACAAGGCATATTGAGTTGAAGCATCATCATATTCATCAGCCGATGGATGCTGGAATATTGTCATTGAAGAAGATTCACGAAGCAAAAAATCCAACAAATATGTTAATGAAGGTTGTCACCACTGAGAAATTGAAGCTGCGTATTGCCTCAATTGCTCTCCATATCTAGAGGAATTTTTGGTTTTTTTTTTTTTTGGGGGGGGCAACAAAGATGAGTGAAGACTATGGAAGGTTATTGCTGTTTTGAAGATCAACCTTCAAGTCGGAGATTAATAGAATTGTGGAATTTGACAATTGCCTTTCATGGAACATTTAATTTTTAGCTCTGGTCATTGGTAAGCTCTATCAACGTCTTTATTATTTCTAAGATATCTCTTAATGCTTTTCTTCTCACACAAAGATTTTCAAGAGCTAGATGGATCTCTTGCTAGGTTTCTCCAAGAGTAGCTTCAACTACTCTTTTCTACTTGATGTTGAGAGATTTCTAATGCCTAACATATTTCATATAAAGCTTAGAGCTTTTATTGGAGATAACATGCGTGACATTTTCATGTTAAAGCAAAAAATAGAGTTTTTCTATGCACTACTAATGACATATATGTAATTTCCATGATAACTATGTATGTCTTGGACTCTTGCTATAAATTGAGGCAATATCTTTTGTAGTTATAACGCTAAAGCTCGTAACTCCGATACTGATAGTGATAGGAAAAGATTGCCTAGTACGGCGCCGTAATTTTTCTATTTCTAATTTTGAAAGGTCTTTTTAAGTAAAGATTTGCTTGTTTTCTTCTCTATTTTTTTTTTTTTTGGTAACCGAGGACTCCGCCTTGACCCAGGCCATCGGGCCTGACTCCTATATCTCGGAGGAGACTAGCACAAGACCCCATCACCATGACCCCCTACTTACAACGCTTCAGCAACTGCGAGTTTCTAACCTCAACCTCGGCGATAAAAGAAACTCTAATCCAGCACAGCTGCCCACGGTTGGGTGTTTTCTTCTCTATTTTTCATTTTCAAAGATTCGCGTGGCTAACAATAAGTACAGCAATAACTAGAGCACCGATGCCTTTCATTTTGATACCTTCCTATTATTCACGTGGCTAACTAACACTTAGATTCTATTCTGTTCTAATCATCCATTCCCACTCTTCCTCACCTAGTGTCGTCGAGAAAGAATTATATCCATGTCGCAGGCAGAGGAGCCGAGGCGAGTGCCAGCCACTGTCACATGGTCTGAACACAAGTGTATCGAGTACATTCGACCTATCGATCACCTGAGGACGAATGATCAATGAAATGAGTGGTGAATATAATCAAGAACAATCATAATAATGCAAAGAATAGTGAGGACGTTTCCTGCTTGTGCGATTTAACAAAGCGAGTTCACCCCCGGTGCACTATTAGATGTGCTTGGTATTTGGACGAAACTTGTTACTGATTACACGTTAGAAAGCTCCAAGCTATGCCGGCCAAAAGGACGGAGAGTATCACAAGCATTTTTTACTCCACCCACGCTCTCGTTCATCATCTCCAGCGCAAACTTGTCCAAAGTTTCGTTCGTTACAATGTTGTCTCTTCGCTCTCTCCGTTGCATTAATTCTCTGGAACCAGTTGCGCTCAGACCCTCTTCGGAACTCTCTCTCCTCTCTTGAAACGACAACAATGGGGTGTGCTCAGTCGAGGCCTTCCAGGACCTCGCCATCCCACGGCCTCAAGAAGCTGAAGCTCCAAAGAGGTTACGTCAAGGCTGACAAGGATCGTGGCAACAATAAGCCCGCCATCAGGCGTGAAGCCAAGGACAACAAGATTGCCATCACGGTAGGAAGTGCCGCTGAAAGATCAGGTGGAGTAGGAGGAGGAGCGAATAAGGCAGTCTCGAGAGGGCTGGACAAGGAGAGAGCGAAGAGCAAGAGTGATGGCAATGTCGGGAATGATAATGTCCTCAGTGATCAGAGAGTGAACAATAAGAAGATCAACGGAGGCGGAGGAGATGATCTTGTGGATGGTTGGCCCAAGTGGCTTCTTGATAATGTTAACAAGGATTTTTTGGTTGGTTTGGTTCCTAAGTCTGCTGATTATTATGATAAGCTGGCCAAGGTTAGTGAAATCAATAAATCCCTTTAAGCTGTTCCTTGTACTTCAAACCTTTTAACTATTCTTCCTTGAAGATCCTTATCAGTTTGGATGATGGTTTAGAATTTTTAGCAATAAGCACGACTCACCTAGGTGTTACAGATAGTAGCATCTCTGTAGTCCTAGTTTTTCATGCTTGTAATTGCATGATGTGCGCGTGAATTTGAACAAGACACAAAAGTGAAGCTTTAGGAAAAACCTTTTTTGTACGACGTGCCGACATATAATTATGCACTTGATCACAAGCAATCTCATTTTCAGTGAATATAAAAATTTACAACCAAGAAAATGACTTGATAAGTTAGTAATATCATGTCAAGGTTACCCTTTATATAAATATTATATGATGATTCTGTATCTTGATACTGTAATTTTGTTCCTGATATTCCCTGAGTTCACCCTTTGTATGAGTCTGTTCTCCTCCATTTGATTTTCTTTACTGCTACTATACTAGCACAGATTGCTTTCCTTGGACCCATTTTGGTCTAAATCTTACGGGTGTTTGTTTTGGCAGGTTGGCCATGGAACCTATAGCAATGTGTATAAAGCTCGAGACAGGGACACCGGGAAAATTGTGGCTCTCAAGAAGGTCCGCTTTGATACGACAGAGCCTGAGAGTGTCAAGTTCATGGCCAGAGAGATCATGATATTGCAGAAGCTAGACCATCCTAATGTGATCAAGCTTGAAGGGATTGCCACCTCGAGGATGCAGTATAGTCTCTACTTGGTCTTCGATTTTATGCAATATGACTTGACCAAAATAATCTGCCGCCCAGGCTTGCGTCTCTCAGAACCCCAGGTAATTAATTTTAGCTTGTGCACTCACCAACTATGAAGTTACTTAGGCACCAAGCAATTATGTCTTGTTAGAATGACTCATTAAAGATTCAACTCTAGAAATAGTTGCAGTATCTCAATTTGTTTTCTTACAAGTTCCTTATAGACTTGAGCGTAACAAATTTCATCTCTGTTGCACCTCTCTTGTACAATGACAGATCAAGTGCTATATGCACCAGCTGCTTTCGGGTCTCCGCCATTGCCACGAGAAAGGAATTCTCCACCGAGATATCAAAGCATCGAACTTGTTGATAGACAAGAGTGGCATGCTGAAGATTGCGGACTTTGGACTTGCTAATTTCTTCAATCCTAATGAAAAGCGTCAGCTCACAAGCCGAGTCGTCACGCTCTGGTACAGAGCTCCAGAGCTCCTGCTAGGCTCTACTGATTATGGGGTCAGCATTGATCTCTGGAGTGCAGGATGCCTACTGGCTGAGATGTTCCTTGGAAGGCCATTCATGCCGGGGAAAACAGAGGTAAAACCTATATGGATCTACCTTAGCCCATAATTATAAAGCATTTTTCTTGCATTTCGTGTCTGAGGTATATGGGCTTGTCATTCAGGTCGAGCAACTTCATAGAATCTTCAAACTCTGCGGCGCGCCCTCGGAAGACTACTGGAAGAGAAATAAGCTACAGACAACCTACCGACCACCGTCACATCATCAGCCTAGTTACCGTGAGACTTTCAAGGATTTCCCATCCTCATCGTTTGGTCTCTTGACCAAGCTTCTTGCTCTGGACCCAGCTTATCGGGGTACTGTGGCCTCTGCTCTGAAAAATGATGTGAGCATGAGAAATTTCTCATCTGCTTCTTTTCCTGTCATAATGATCAGATTTCGAGGGCTTATTCAGTTATCAACTTTGTGATAGCAATATATGTCGATGTGATATTGAGTCATAAGCAGGTTGATGATGCTGCAGATGACGGATTTATCAAATTCTCCATTCTAGGAATCACCTTGATAAACGATGGCATCTTTGCTCTGTCTAACATTATTAGAGGTCTCTGCTTGCAGTTCTTTAGTTCCAGTCCACTGGCATGCGACCTCTCAGGTCTACCTGTGCTGCAGATCGAGGAGCCTCCACCATCTCATCAAGATAAGATCATAAAGAGGCAAGTTCTGCGCCAATATTACAAAAGTTGTTTTCATTTGAAGAATAGAAGTAGCGCCAAAGATGGTGCAATAATGAAAAAAGTTTGGTCGCTGATTAACGTACCATATGTGGGGAAAACTGCAAATCATGCCTGTCATCATTGATGCATACACGTTGTCTGCCTGATACATGGCAGCACTTGAATATAAGAGAGATCTAACCGCTTGAGATTAAAAAGCAAACATCTTATGTTGCATTGCCTGATAGCTGATAGCTCATGCATGGCTCGAAGCTAGAAAGCCCATCAATGTGCATGTATTTTTTCACTCGACCCTTTTCCAGTGCTTTGGAAGGTATGCTTGCAAATCGTTGTCTAAACTGTATGTAATTGCAGATGAACATGTGTCAAGGTGATACAGACATTCGACCGACCAGTTTTTGCCACCTTAATGGCAAAACAGACGATCAACATATAGCGTATGGAGTGTTAGAGGTTCAGATTGAACACAATATTGTCATGATAGTCTACTATCAACAAATGCATTCCCAAACTCTTCGAGAGCTTTTCACATATCCTTATTACGTTCATTCCATTGTGCAGACGCAAGTCCTCGAGATCAAAGCAATTGTCTCAAACGAACAGGAAAGCACATGATGGGGAGGCCGTTTTAGCCGTCGAAGCCAAACAGGATTCTGAATCTTCTAAAGAGGTATGCATATTCAACTATACTATAATCTTCAAATGAGCAACCATACACGTTCCGGCCCAAGGCCAAATCACAGAATTTCATGCTTCACTAGTTGTTTAAGAATAATTTATCTCGAAGAGCATAATACTTTTGAAGTGTCTCCTTAACATCCTTAAAGGGTAGTTTCTTTATACGCACTTCAACAAAGAGTTCTTTTTTACAGGAGAAGATTGCAGAGACAAGCATCCAGAGTCAAGAGGCGACGAGCAATAGCACAAGTAGCACTTCCTTCAGCCTGAAGCCGAACTTGCATGAGGACAGCATACACGTCTCTCTCTCGCCAATGCACCGATCCAACCTTAAAGCATCATCCCCGAGGACCGAAGGCCACCCGAACGCTGCCAGGAATATCCAGAACTATAGCGCCCTCTTGCAGGCCTCCATAACGGACATCATCAATCCCAAGGAAGGCAACCAGGTTCCGCATTTCCGGAGATCGCTCTCCACTCTGGATTACCTCAACCCCGAGAAGATATCCAAGCTCTTTGAAGTGGAATATTAAGGATTTGAGGCCACAAGAGTGCGATTCCATTCATCCTTAAATTGCCTGAAGCTTCATTGTCCATTGATCATGCCTCTTCTTTCTGTTGAGCATTGTTCCTCTTTTCTGAGTCATAAATCGTTCTTTTGGGAGGCTACTAAAGTTGTTAAAGTTGTACAATCAATAAATTCGTCCGTCCATTGCAAAATAAAGGAGTATGCAGTTTGTATATTCAATAAATTCGCTGATTCATTGAGAATGATTCTATGTAACATATGATTATGCACTTTATAAATCCAGTAAATTGGTCTGATGTGCATTGAGAATGAATCTTTATAACGTATGATTGGCTCAGGTGCAAGTCCTAACTATCCTAGGCAAAAGCTCCTCGTGCTTAAGTCGGTGCATGAAAGTTAAAATGTAGGCAAAAGTATCGAGTGATTGAGTCTTCCAAAATATAATCAACAAGTCCTAACTATCCTATTCGTACCGGCCCGGTCCAGTCTACACATGTGGCGGAACTCGTCCGTGTCAGGACCCGAACTCTGCCGACCGCATTTGGAGCACGACAGATCAGTTTTCGAGTCTTATTAGGGTCAGCCATATGGTGCAGAAAGAACCACGCGATGCGGTTGGATGTGGAATGTGATCCACAACATGAAGCTCATTGATTTTGTGATCTTGGGGTCCATTCTTGTCGTCTTGAAGAGGGGTCGGACCGGGGGAGGGGCCCCGGTCAGAATCTCCCCGAACGTGCCGGGTTTGCTTTGGTTTCGGTCGACAAGGTGTCCCCACTTTGTCTCGACGGGACAAATCACTTTCGGGACCAAAACATTGATTTGATTCAAGTTGGTGCTCTCTTCGAAGTCAACAAGTTCTGACTTGCCAAGGCGGGAGTGGATTTCCATGGAGATTCCAACCCTTCTGTGATCTTTTTCTTCTTTCTTCATAGTCAATAACAATGTTCCCAACTTTTAGCACATCCAATAAAAATTTTATGTGATCATTTGTCAACCGTTCTAAAAAACTTGAATCATAGGATGAAGGGGTGTAAATTAAATTGCAAATATTCTAACATTCATCCTCCTAAGCAGGACTTCTTATGAGACACGTGCCAACCATTCTAAAAGATTAACCTTATAGACGAATGCATAATTTAATATTTAAATATTCTACGTCATACACATTGAAAGGTGATGGTGTGATCGGTCCCTGCTCAATCTACCCAAATTCAAAGGATCGAATAATTTTCGGTGGTGATAATTATTACTCAGAAAGGGCCCCTAGAGTCAACGAAAAAGATGCAATGAATGTCTGAAAGAGAAAGAATGAAAATGCTAATCTAAGATATTAGTGATCACAGAAACTTAAAGTGGGCTCTATAGTGTGATCGAGCTGGCTGGATTAGCGTCAATATGGACCGGACCCTCACCCTATGCATTGACCTTTTCAATGGGCCATCTTATTCATATTTTCATTTACTATTGTTTTGCCTTTCTTTCTTTTTTCTTTCATGTCCTAATCTGTCCATGATGGAAAGCATGTAAATCTAGTTGCTTATTTCTCGGGACAAAATTTAACTTTGAGCCACAATTCGTGAGAAAATATCTTCGCCTCTCAAATGTCAAAGAACTATTAATGGAGGGAGGAAAGTTGCGTTCTTATTTTTTTGAAAAGGAGATTTTACTTTGTTCACCGTTGATGAAAAGAATAGTTCACGGGCAAGTGATGAACACGTGGACATCTTCTTAATTATCTTATTGACACAACTGTTTAATTTCTGTGGAATGCTTATTCAGAGGATTTTAAAGCATTTAATGACTCATTTTATCTCTTTTTCATTTCATGATACCAAATTCTTGTCAATGCTTTCCTAAGGACATTGAACATGGGTAAATCCTAAATACATCAAAAGAGGCATGTAAGGGCCTTCTTTTCACTTTTATTTAGTTTGATTCCTTTAGCTTTTTATTCCCTCATATTAGATTTTTCTGTTTCCTTTTTCTGATCTTTACTTGGCTTAAAAAGTATTTTGATCAAATGACAGATGTTTTGTTCGCTTATGAAGGATGCATATATTAGAATCATTAGGTAAGACGCTTTAGAAATTTGATTGTTGTCGAGGGTTTTGGCTTTTTGGATGCTAAAAGATATCATTACATATATCAGGGATATTCGGAATGTCATTTGAACTGTTGTCATCTTTCATAATCTGCATAAAATTTTGATAGCACGTCTGTATATTTGCGCTCTTCTTTCGATATATTGGGTCATACACAGTTTCTTTTTGATAAATCATTTTATTCAACAATGGAAAAAGCAGCAGGAGGGCACCCAGCTCCAAGCTCATTTCAGTTTCAAGGCAACGAACTAGACAGTCAACTAATCTACCGTTTTCCCTACCCCATGTTCGACAAACCCTAGTTCTTGCAGCTCCTCTACAATGCCAGTTGAAGAAGAAGGAAGGACAGGGGCGCCTGCCATCACCCTCCGTAGGAAGGCCGGATAAAGTCCTGGGAGGTGGTTGGTGATGGCCTGAACGGTAAACATCTTCTGAGCTTACAGTTCCAGGCCTGTTTCAGCAGCGATTCCATCTTCTTGACCTTCTCAGCCGCCAGAACGAACATCGCTAGGGACGGCCTAACACCGGCCAATCGAAAGAATACGAGGATTTTACTAATAGAGATAGACAGCAACGAAGAGAACTTTAAAGTCCATTAGACAACTAATAGCAATGTTTCCCTTGGAGTTTTTAATTTTCCCATGACATCCTAACATATAACTATTTTGGGATGGTTCCTTTCAAAAGAATTAAGATATGACAGTAAATATTTTTTCATGTAACTTTGTTGTAATATCCATATCATAAGCGGTGCTCCGCGCCAACACACGGGCACTTACTAGTATGTAGGACATGCGAGTGTGGTTCGACCATGCTTGATTTCCTATTATATAGTGCTGATTTGAACAATATCGATAACAAGACATGTGTCATGACCTTATTCGAGCTAGGCATTGCCCTAGTTGAGCTCATTGCACAGCAAAAATTCATATGAAGGCAAGTATATATGGTTACTTTCCCCGGACAATGATATGTGATCTAATATATATATCTGCACACTCAAGACCTATCCATCGAGCCTCTTAAATCCAGTTGTCCTATCTCTTCAATCAATTGATGTCTCCAATTCGAAGCCCCAATTAACAGTACGATAGATCACGTTTATCATTGTATGCACAGTCTCTTTATAGACAAGGCAGGGCCACTTAATGGATGATCATTAGGGCATGGCCATGTGACTTTGGTACGTACATCAACACGGTCATTTGCCTTATCTGAAGCTCGAACCTTGTCTCTTAGTCCCTTTTCACCATTATAATCACCGCTTTTCAAAACTTGATTGAATCAAACAAACCCTCTCAAGATCTTATAGAAGTCATACTTTTTAAAGATGGGTTTTGCTAGTTAAAGACTGCCTTTGAAGCACTTCTTATTAAGTATCCAAATAGGGGAAGTGTACACTTTTCAATCTACAGTTGCAGCCATTTTGTTTACAAACGTTGGAAGTCTTATTTGTCAGCACTCTCACGACACTTGTTAAGTATACTTAATAAGGATCATCTTGATGTATAACATACGACTACACATAATACGAATGCGTTTTGAATTTGGTGAAATGGTTTTGGTGAGGATTTCTCTATTCAATTCTACCACCTTACACATTATCAATAGTCTGGTCGGCCAATAATATTTGATACGTATCATAGTCATTTAATGTGCCTGGAGAGTATGCAATGGAAATCCGTGTGACCTACTTCAATTCTCACTAAAAAGAAACGAAACGAAACGATTCTCTGCAGCAACAACATTATTATGTCAACTGGACACAATGAGAAGGCCATTGACATTTAATGTTGATCTAAGATTAGAAACATGAATACATATACAGGTATAGCTTGCTTGAAGCTGTTCCCCGCCTGTTTCTTGCTACAGGCTTTGAGCCACCTCAACCACAGAAAGCAAGTAAATCTTGCTCAGCTGGGCAAAGATATCCACTCAAGGGGAGACAGTGGTTTCTCCGAAATCATTCAGAAAAGGTATGTTAAGATTAATATCCATACACCTCCAATAACCTGGCTTTAATTTGTCACTGATGATGCCATCAAACTTTAAAAAAGTTTCTCAATACTGTATTAAAATGGAAAACCCTGCTTCCTCCAACAGGATGAGCTTGGAGTGGTGTCTTGTCCGAAGATGTGTAGGATGTACATCTTAGATTAGCCCTAGGCGAATTTTAACCAGAAAAAATACTGATGAATCAAGATATAAATTACTGAATTTCATACAGTGGAATATAGAGATATCCTTTATCAAAACATTCGCTAATAATTAAATTATCATCAGCCAAGAAGCTCAAATGTGGGACTCTTCTATCATATACTAAATTCATAAATAAATAAATTCATGTCGACTTTAAAATATTTCTTATGTACTTCAATATGAATCCGACTTATATTCTTACCAACGCCTATGAAAAACATGTTTTCCTCGAACTATATTTAGACTATTGACATGGTGGAAATTCAAGTCTAGTAAATCAATATATGATCATTCTATTAATAGTATTTCTCCACAAACTTGTGTGGTTAATATCTGTTTTTCGCTAATGGTGGATGGAACGAATATGATTGATTTTCTAAATCATCATGATTCATAAGTCCCTTTACAAAAATAGACCTTTCAAGAGAGCCTATAAATTTAGAAAGCAACCCAAGAGGATCCAATATGTGCTTTGTTAATGGAGGACGACATTTGCAGTCTATAGCACGATACAACTATTTTAGAAACAGTTTTTTGAGACCCCTCCAAAGAGAATCCATAGTCTAAAAGCTTTTTCCTTTCTATTTTCATTTTCAAGGTTTGGACTTGTATTGGGACTTGGGAGAGTTATCTTCAAAACCTAGGGCTAGCATCTTCATGCAGGACAAAGAAGGAGACATCGATGTGGACTTCACGTAGAGAATTATTACAAGGAAGTATTTCTGTCACCGTCATAGAACAATTCATGTCCATGGCAAGTACAGCTCTATGTCTATATAAAGAGAAATATTATAATGCAGACACACAAGAAGTGACATGAAAAGAAGATTGACTACACATATATACACATATAGATTAAGGGAAGAAGCTTGTGAGGAATATGGCCAATACTAATAGGCTCTCATGCAAGAGACTTGTTTTTGTGGCATTTTGCTTCCTCTGCTTCCTCTCCATCACTGCTCAAGGTAATTATAGTTCCTGTGTATCTCTTTCTACGTATTTTCTCTAATTCCCGATGCTACTTTTTCAGAATTTTTACAGAAAGGTTATGGCAGTCCACGTTTAAGCTGATCAGCTTAAAGGCGTGACTCAATTTTATGGTGGATTTAGATAAAAGAATGATATACCTTTTGCAATATCTACGATTGTTATGACTTCTGATGTGGGTTCAAGAAGATGAACTTGGATTTGATGAAAAGAAAATCCTATTCAAAGCTTTGAAGAAGTGCATATGTAAATGTATATTATTTGAAATGAGGAGGTATACATCAACATTTGTATTAGCAGTACTATGATGATTATGAGCAGATTGTTCTTTTATTATTTGCAGGACGGAGTTTGCATGCTGCTGCTGTGGAAAATATTGATGTGTTAGTTCCCAAAGATGCAAATACACCAAAAGAAGAAGGAACAATGGAAGCCGATGATGATTTTTCGTTCATAGATTACTCTCCTGCGAAGAAGAAGACTCCGATCCACAATTAAATTTGCATAGTCTCTGTCACCCCAAGCAAATCTAGTTGTTGCATATGTACTTGGTCATTTATATTCATGCGCAAAACCTGGATATGCAAGAACAAAAGTTTTTAGGGATGGAAACCGGGTGATTTCTCTACTACATGTATAGTATATATAGTTTCTATTGATTCAGCGTCAACTAGACGTTAAATTATTGTAGAAGAAATGACAGTACGCACAGTACTAATCAGACAAATGCATCATGAACTCAATGGTGAGTATAATGTAAATCAAGTCATTCACCTTTTCTATTTCAATTCATTGAGGTCATGCAGGCATCAGAATTGAGTACCTGCCAGGTTTGTTACTCGGGAAAGACTTGGATGAATCATTGATTCATGATATTAGATGAAAAAATCGAGCTAAATGTATTTGTTCCTTCCCTTTTTCCAAGTATCTCTTTTCTATTCTGGATAGAGGGGTCTAATTTCAGCTTCTGCTGTTATACAACCTACTTGATCATGGTGGGCTGTACGAGTGGTGAGATTATCTCAAAGAAAGGTTTCCAGTTAAGCTTGATACGTAATCACCATATTTTTTAGTCTGTTGATGACGAAAGAAGAGGAACAGAAGAAATACTCCATTGGAAGTGAAAGGAAAAGAATCTGTTGAGTGTTTTTTATAAGACCCTAGACGTAACACTTAAGTAAAATTGGCCATCTCTCATGTCTCCGAAGTTCATCAGGCTAAACCTCGATGTCAATTGGTTAAACACCTCGATGTCAATTGGTTAAACGCGACGAGTTTTGGGAGCTATTTGGAGTTGCCAAAATGAAAATGCCCACCAACAATAAGTATGCGTAGGAGATTTGAATTGTTTGGATTGTAATCCATCAGCAAGGGGCGTGGATGATATTTTCCCCTCTTTCAACAAAAAATTGGTGGACAAGAAGAGGTAAATATAGATCACGCCCCACCGACTGACACATCATGACGAGAACATCACATGACCTGTCCGAATGATATCGCTGATAACAATCCGAGCATCTTTACTCGTGGCTAACCTTGTATATGTCAAACAAATCAGAGACCCCGTATCATACCGTCCAGGAAAGCGTTTTCACCAAGTGAGATAATTGGCAAGTGTCCAGCTCAACTTATGAAAATCAATCCTCATTTCATGATTAGATTTCAATGAAACACTGTGTTCTCTCCTAACACAACTTAAAAATACTATGTATTTCTCTCATAATGACCATAACAGATAGGCGTTGGTACACAGACACACAGATACATGAGTGTACTTTTTGTTCTTCTAGTCATCCTCAGTCTGTCCTTTTCAATGAACACACTTGTACACTTCTGTGCAAAATAGGAGTAAGAAATATCATTTATTGATGGGTAATAACCGTGTGAACCTGATGACTAGTGATGCAAGTAACCGTGTAACATCCCTCTCAACAATTCAGATTCCAGGTAGGAGAGACATCATCATTAACATATAGATGGTGTAATCAGCCACCTGTTTGGCAAAGTACTTAAAACCAGAAAGACAACAAAATTCAGAATGGAAGTGGGTGGTATTTTGGCTTCCCTATAATCCTATCCAACGAAGATTGAAATTCTAATCAACAAATGAAAGAATCCTACAACCACTGCCCCAAGATACATCCCCTTGATGCAAAAACAAAAATCTGTCTCAAGGATACTCTTTCATCACGGATCTTTCTTGCTGGCTTGCATGATCTGCTCTGCTGAAATCCCCATATCCTTAGAAGACAACATAAATCGTTTGATCTTTTTCTTTGGGCAGAGCATGCCCTTGACTCTTCACCACGCCAAGGAGTCTGCAATTGTATAAAATCACCGGTGTCTGGGTTGCTAAAGCTTCCTTCATGTCAGATATGCACTGTTGGTTCGCTCTTCATTTCTCGAAAGTGCATTTGAAAAAAAAGCCTCAGATTCTCTGATCATGGAACTTCAACCATTACAGGCAACTAGTTGTTACTTTTAACATGTACATCTCAGCCCTAAACCAATCTCTCATAAAAAAGCAAGCTAGCCTCAGCAGCAAGAACATCACTTTCTGACACATTGTACACCTCCGAATCTGAAATGTAAAACCATTGTTCTGAGGCAGTTTCCGAGTATGGCTGATTTTCCTCCTCAGGCGGCTTGGTTCTTACCCTTCTGTAAACTGTATAATGGCCACTTCCTGTTCTTCCAAAATGTTCCACCACTGAAACAAGACGGTACCAATGACTTTTTGAAGCTTGGGGTGTCACATCCTACACTCCAGGGGGCAGAAACATGGAAGCTTAAGAAAGCTGGGCAAGTTGATGGTCAAGTATGTTGGAGAATACCAGGCTGTAGATTTAAAATTTCTAGCTAACTTGTGAGAAATCAATTACTCAACAAAAGAACATAGAATGCCTTTGCATTTAACAGAGGGCACTTTGAGAGCAGGGACGATGATCCAAGACCAGAAATGAAACACAGTAGCTATGAGCTTGCCAAGCAATATTGCCAAAAATAGCTACATGCAGCCAACTCTTATTTGGATAGATGGTCAGTTTAGTTCACTATGGACTTGTCCTAATAATGTGATTTTATAGTCATTATTCACTACAGCTAATCCAGTAGCACATCAGTTATGGATTTTACTAACCTTGCCATGGGATATAATGCATTCATCATTACGTGAGCCACTAGAGCTGGATCCATTGGCCACCTCCGCCTCTTCTTTGAAGGGTTTCTGCTGCACAACAGACCCAAATTCATAGTCGACTAACCCTCTTAACCGGATACTGTGACTTTCTGAATCAATGTGCATGTTAGACTGCACAGAAAGAGGGCTTATTTGTTGACTATTAAGGTTCCCTTGCCCAGCGGGAACACTTCCTTTCATGATTTGCATCCCTACCCTATTTGTTGTGTAAGGAGAGAGGTCCAGAACCAACGGAAACGAAATGTGGCCCTACAATCATCAATAATGTTGTTGCGCAGTGAGAATAGCCCAAGACTGGAACACAGCAAGTTTCAAATGAGAATACAATTAAAAGGTCACAAGAAGACAATCATGTGGTATCTACTCCCAATCTGCTTTGAGCTGGAAAAGGGGACAAGGAAAATCATTTGAATAACATGCTTGGGAATGGTCAATATGACTAATAAAGATCCAGTGCTAGACAAGGTACTCAGTTGAAGACAAGTACACTATTAGACAGCAGATTGGGAGAACTTCATCAAGTAATAAACAGAAGTATGGAACATATCCCTAGAAATCTTGCCAGCGCAAGATTGCCAGTGAAACCTCAAGGCAAGAATCCTCGAGTACCTGAAGTTTAAGAGGCTCTCCAAATTCATTCACTGAAGCCCGTTGCAACTGAATGCACAAAATCTGCAGGCAGAAAGCACACAAATTTAGCCCTCCAAATATGGAAAAGGCTCTTGCTAACTAGTGTCTCCAATACACTTGTTAAACATACTTTACTTGGAATAATACAATTTTCAAAAGACTGATCTCTTAGTACTAGGACAATAAATGTATGGGAAATTGCAGAGTTTCCTGAATTAATTACTTAATCAATATCTCTAGTGTACTTGTTAATAAAATCCACATAAAAATTGTTTTAGCTCATGATAGGAGGGGAGAAAAGGAGAAGCTCTACATAAGGAAGGTTATGGTCTATCCAGAATGATTTCTAATTTTTAGAACTTTTTGCTTCTCCTTTTGCTTTTAGCATTTCAGATTTGGTTTCTATTTACATACATATGTTGACATTTAAGGTCATTCAGAATCATCTCGAATTTTTACTTTTTTCACATTAACATAATTTTATACAGGAAAGTCAGATAAATGTTTTTTTTTTTTTTCATAAAAGAAAAAACAAATTAGGCTTTAATCTGTGTTTTCTTTATTGCCATAGCATAGAGTAGCATCCACATTTCCCAGGAGGGAGCTTCTGTCAGCCCAATAAGGCTGGCAAACAATGGGATACCTGCTTCAAGCTAGGTCCTCATTAAAATTAAAGAAAGTGGGTTTGCATGTTGACCTCATCCTTCACTTCCAACATGTCAAAAGAGAAGGCCTTCAACCAACAATAGAAAAAGAAAAGTCTTACACTCAAAAGATTTAAAAGTCTATTAAATTTCACCTTTCATAGTATACTGGAGTTAAACCCATCGATTAAAAACAAATATTTGAAGTGAAGTTCCTGAATTCACAATATAATCTCCAAGAATATCCACTTTCACAACGAATATGATGCTATATCCACTTTATAATTGCTTCCAGAAGCATGAGCCACATCTACCATGAACCATTCTAAGCAAATTCTATTTGCGAGAATGAAGCATGGTTTTAGATTTCATGAAATTCAACATCCTGTGTAATTGCTGCTGTGCCCACAAGAATGTGCACTATGTATAAACAGGCAAATGCAATATGTGAGAAGCTTAAAAAGAGACTTCAGGAATCTAATTTCATTTATCAAAAGAGATCATGGCTTCCTTTACATTGAGCAGAGCAAAGACTCAATAATACCTCCGGCGGACGGGCAATAGTTGACTGCCTAACAGTTCGCGAAAAATCATTTGACCAAGGTAGCATCTCGAGATTGAACTGATTTTGGCAGTCACATAAATCTCCACCACTGCATGACTTAAGTTTCATGATATCCCTCTGGGGAAAAAGGCACAAAAGCAACATTGATCTATATAAGCACTAAGTAACTTCAAAATATCGTAAGATTTTTTCACACAACATGGAGAGATGGGTGGAGTCATATATCCCAAACCAGGATTAAGGAATATGCAGATGAGAATGTAGAACATGCACAAATTTAAGTATAATTTGCCCCAAAGCAGTTGAGAGAGACGGAATAAGTTAATGTCTTTGAGTAAGTACCTCACTTGGCCTAACCAATGATAAGTACTTTGCTGCAGCGATGTGCCAACATTGACTACAATGGTAATTGACAACTCTCTCGGCAGCAACAAACTGCTTTAAGCAATCTCGCAATGTACAACCTCCTATCTATTCCAAGCAAATAAGTTCCAAGGTGAAAACAAAATGACAAAGATTTCAAACTATATCCAGGTAGATCCTTAGTGAACTTACAATGGTTGAGCCATTACACAGCACAGGAGAAAGCAGCAAAGTGTGGAAAAATTCAAAATTCAGTGAAATCTGCAAAACAAGAAAAGCCCATATTCAGCAGATGAATAAGTGGATCACTACAAGTCTACAACCTATATGTCCAAACCTGAACAACAACATACAATTCAGATCCAAGGTCAGAGACATAATGTGCTTCTGACAAAATGACAAAAGTGACTCATCAAAGCTTTTCAAAACAAATATCCTTGTGAATGCCATATGAACCTGAGATGAACAACTTTGACACGTTAAAAAGCTACGAATAATCCCATCAAAAGGCCCGAGGAAGTGCTTCTGCCATCTTTGCTGTTCACTTTGGTTGTCTCTACTCTTTGAAGAAAGAACCCTACTGGTAGTATCAGAAACAACGGCTAGAGGACTTCGAACTGGAACGTACCACTCTGAAAATTCCTCCCTTAAGGAGGAGAGAAGATGGAGGAGTGCTTCTGCTGCATCCTAAGCACCAAACAAGGAGATTGCACTAAAAGTCTGAAAATCTTAAAGTCATCAAATAAAGCAACGCAAGAGATGTAATAGCACCTGCTGGCTTGTCAGATTGAAATTGGGTATATAATGGGCCATCTCAAGCATCACTCTTCGAGGGCTCAGTACTACCCTCCTATCACCAGAAATGCATAGCTCTGCAAAGAAAGGAAAATTTGTTGGAATTAGAATTGACATGTATCAGTTCTTGATAACTAAGTGAAGAGCAATGAAAGAAACTTTTGCAATGACCAATAAGATGATTATGCAGTCTAATTGACCCTTGAATTTTTTTAAAGGTTCAAGGATTTCCACTTTTCTTCTCTTCATTCTTTCAAATTTGGGCTAATAAAAGAAATGATACACGTTTAATCAAGCTATAAATGTAATACTGCCGCATGTCCATTCAGAATTGTGAAATTCCAGCCAACCATAGGATGAAAAGGGAAACGCCCTACTCAACTTGCAACTTCCAATAAGTTTCCACCATCAAGTCATTTTAAGATTAGCGGAAATATATTGCCTCCCAAGTTGCGACCACAAACTTACAATGAGTCTCCATTATAATTGAAGTGTTACCTTCGAGAAGATCGTCCAATGCAAGGGTTAGTGGCATCATTTCTGCCTTCTCCTCCACGACTGTCAGTTCACATTCCTCCAAGAACTTGTGAACAAAAGGTTGGAAGCACGAACAACTAGCCAGAGCCTGCAAAAGTCCCCGTCTTCTTTAGCCAAACAAAATCAACCCCATCAATCAGACAACCACCCAAGCTCAGGCACATGAATATCCATAATCACAGCGAAGCACCCAAACATCATCATACGCGCTAATCAAGATTGTCTCTTTGATCAAGATCTCACTTCCACGTTCCATCCACAAGCTCCTTTAAACCAAAGAGCTTCGGCAAAACGTAAAGACAGAACAAAGAAAAGGGGCAAACCAAGAAAACTCAGCCACCAAGCATGACCACCACGGACAAGAAACCTCAGTACCTGCAAGACTGCATTGAGGAAACAGTTGTTGCCGAGGTTTTGCAAACCGGGCACGGAGAATTTCGCTTCAAGATGATTCTTTCTCTGGAATAACAACGAGAGGCCACCGAAGGACCCGACTATGCCATCTCTTTTCAAGGCGAAGACGAAACCGGCAACACCCACAAGGCCCGCGAGGGAGAGATGGAGCTTAGAAGCAGAAACCCACTTCATGGGCGAACCAGAAGAGCGCTACTCCTGCTCAAGGTCGTGTCTTTGATAGCAGCAACACATTCTTCGCTCGCCAAACTCCTCCGCGTCAAGAAACGACTTTTCCAAACTCCTCTGCAGAATCAGTGAATCACCGTACGTCTCCCTCCCACAGTACAAGCCGGCACTGGGCGGGCCTAGTAGGCTCCGCCCATCAGCAGAGCTCAGCCCATGCCCTCTCAAGCTTCGGACCGAAATGCTTTGAAAGCGTTTGGTTCGACATTTTGAAAGCCCATTAAAAAAATATAAAGCAGTTTAACCTAAAAGATTTTAGGCAAATGAAAAGACTGCTTGATAAACTATGTTTTGAGAAACAATTTTGAGAGAAATGTCGTTTGGTAAAAAACACATTTGAAAAGTCATTTGGGCAATTAATATTAGTTTTTTAAAAATTTTATTTGTTTAAAATTGAAAAAAATAATATATGCAACTTTTTAAGTATAAAATTTGACAATAATGCTAAAAATCAAATACATATATATAATTTATAAAAAAAAAAAATCCTTTGTCTTTTTTAACTTTTATTTGTTTAAAATTGAAAAAAATAATATATGCAACTTTTTAAATATTATTTTGAAAATAATGCTGAAAAATCAAATACACATATATGATTTTTTTTTAAAAAGACCAAACTCTTCGTTGGAATTTTTTAATTTTTATTTTTTTAAAATTGAAAAAATAATATATGCAATTTTTTAAATATAAATTTTGACAATAATGCTAAAAAATCAAATATATAAATAATTTTTTAAAAAGACCAAAATATATTTAATTTTTTTAGCATATATATATATATTTGAATTTTTTTGGCATTATTTTGATATTTAAAAATAATAACAAGGGCAAAATAAAAAAATTGAAGAATGAGTGAGGATAGTTTTGGAAGAAAAAAATAAGTTTCAGCATTTGATCAAATGTTGAAAGCCCAATGCTAGTAATTTAGTCCCTACTAGCATTGGGCTTTCAGTCTTCCCAATGCTAGCTTTCACTTGAAAGTTACTTTAAAATGGTTACCAAATGATCCAATATTTACTCAATGGACTTTGAAAGCTGAAAGCCCTTTGAGAATGCTGAACCAAACGCACCCTTTGTCCGAATGAGAGAAACCATCCATGCATCCACTTGTGGAAAAACAAGATTGTACTAGGTGAGCAAAGAGCAAATGATCAAAAAAAATTCTCCAATTCTTGGTTCTTTAGTCTCTAGGGGACTCCCAAGTCTCCCAATTATAGGCCAAGAGCGGTCCACTTTAGGCCCAAGATAAGCATGAATTATAGGATGGGAATATCGTTCTTTTATAATTTAGAAGCATGCACATGAAGACTGAACTATCTCGAGATTTGTGAAATACAAATTTCATGAATCGATTAAGTTTAAATTTTTTACAAGTACAGATGGGCCGACCTAGAGCAGTTTGCAATACTATTTATAAAATTTGAACGGCTGACGAACTCCAGTTCCTAAGCTATAATTCCCAAGACCCAACCAGTTGCACCAACCCTCAGAATAGATTGGTAGGTTTATGCTATAGCTATTACTAAGTTGTATACAATTAGAGAGAATAATATTGCCACCTCAGTCGTCGCGACATTGTTGAGGCAGTCAAAGATGGTGGTCCGCAAGCCACCGATGGGGAGAGAGGGTGGATGAAGAAAATTAGATTTTTGGATTCTCTATATCATGGAGATCGTCATCATTGATAGCTATGTCACATAGTGCAATGACGATTTTGTAAAGGTTTTTCTAATGTGAGATACAATATAAAAATTCATTGTTGCGATAGGGCGAGCGATCGAACAATAATATAGACAGAAAAAGAAAAATAAATCGGACATCAGATTTACGTGGTTCGGTCAGTAAAAAGCACTACGTCCACGGGGAGAATGGCGAGCGAATTTCACTATAGATCAAGCGATACAAGGAGATTACACACTCAAGTCACTTAAACACTCTCTCGGTGTTTCTCAAACCCCAATTTAACCAAAAACTCAACCCACGGCACAAAATTATCGCGCGCTCAAGCTCAAAAACAATACACTCTATATTTCTTCAAAGCTTCGTGCGGAATCTGGCTCGACGGACGTGTGGCTTCACGCTCACTTCTTCTACGTAGGGTTCGGCGGCAATATTCAGAAGCCCGAAAGAAGACCTGCAAAGATCTGCTTTTATACGTGGGTGTGTAGGACGTGTGCAGGGGCTCCATCTTTACGCCAAAGGAGGAAATTGTGCGCCCAACCTTGAGCCCACCAACGCTCCTTGCTTCGCTGAACGTGTGTGTGCGCCCAAGGTCAAACCTTTGACCTTGGGCCCCACTACTTTCCATTCACGTGGAGGCTTCATGCAGCTAAGAGAAAAACTTCCCCTTTTATTAATGTGTGCCCATTTGGGCCCCACCTGCTTCCTTTTATTTTCTCATGCGTGCATAGAACTCCTTCACGCCAAAAATCCACGAATTGATTTCCTTCAATTCGGAATCCTCAGGCTTCTCGGCAAAGAACTTTCCTCATTTATTTTATTTTATATTTCTTCTTTTATAAATCTTCAAGAGTCAGCGAATCTCAAACTCGAGTCATAAATTAACAATCTCCACTCGCTCGACGTTTGGCCAAGCCGCATCGCTTCGCAAAAAATTCAAACTCGCCGCTACTTTCCCATGGCTCCCGATGGGCTCAACCGCCACGATATTATTCAAGTCCAAGCCTCGCTTGAACTTCGCCATAACCGAGGACCTCATCGAATACCAACTCCACGTGCACTTTTAATCCGCTCCACAAAGATTTTTCGACGCAACCTCCTTAACCGCAGATAAAACAAAACCATTATTAGGAGATCGAATACGTACCTTGTAAATATCAGCAGTTACAGCAACCATTGGCTCTATAGGCTCCACCTCGCTATGAGCACCATCTGTGTCGATTACTTTGTTCGTACTCATACTCGCTTCCTCAGGAGTTTCTGGTCGCAACTCCACCTCAAGCTGAACACCGTTCAGATCCGTTTGAATATTGCTATAATCACTCATAGCCAAAAATATTGGAGACTCATCAAAGGTAACTTCTGTGCTGTCAACAGGTGAATTTATATCCGGGCACCACAACTGATTGCCCCACTCACCTTGTGTATAGCCATGTAATATGCACATTGCCCTCCAATCAAGCTTACCATCACTCACTTGAAAATAATACGGGCAATCAAACATTCTAATAATAGAATAATCAGCAACGTTACCTGACCATACTTCTTTAGGAGTCCACCATTCAATAGCAGTTGATGGGGATCTATTCACCAGGTAGCTTACCATACTTAGCACATCGGCTAGAATTCTTCTAGCAATACCAAAGACTAGAGATAATTTTACGGGCCGTCTCTAGTAATGTTCTTCTCGTCAATTCTGCAAATTGTTGTGATTTATTGGCACTAGTGCGATGTTTCACTATGCTCTCTTTCATGCAGAATTTATTTGCCAGCTCCGAGCAGAACTCCATGCTATTGTCAGTCCGCACATGCTTGATCGACTTACCAGTCTCCATCTCGATCAAAGCTCTTGACTGCATGATCCTAACACCAGCATTAAACTTGTGCCTTGGCACAAACACCTGAGTCTTCCTCGAGCAGTCAAAAGACTCTCGAACGATGCATCCGACGTCTCCGCAACGAAATTTTTCACTGTCTCACCTTGAAGTTTATACAGGCCTCCATGCTTGATTCCTTTCATTATCACCAAGGCACCTCGTACAACCTTCGAACTCCACCTTTTGAAGAATACCGCAACCAGCCTGAATCTAGGGCACCCAAGGAAATTAAGTTCTTTTTCAACTCCGGAACATGCCTTATTCTAGTCAATGTCCTCACAATACCATCATGCATTCTGATTTTAACATCACCAACACCCACAACATTGCACTCAGCATTGTTCCATAACTAGACTTTATCACTACCCGTGCACTGATAAGTGATAAACCAATTTCTATTTGGTGTGACATGAAAAGAACAACCAGAATCCAAAATCCATCCATCAAGCGATGAATCATTAGTGACAGACAAGACATAATCGGCACTATCTGCTACAGCTGCAACATTATCTGCAGAATCAACCATAACTCCATTACCCTTCTCATTCTTCAGCTTTAGGCAATCTCTTCTAAGATGCCCCCTCTTGCCACAACTCCAATAGACAACATTAGCAATCCTAGACTGACTACACCTGTTTATATTAGTACTACTATTACCCACACGTGTTATAGATCTTCCTCTGTTTTCACATACTAAAGCAGCAGATACAGGTTCGCCAGATTCTCTTTTACGAATGTCCTCGCTAAGAATTAAATCTCGAACCCCATCAAACGTCAAACTTGTTGACCCAGAGGAATTACTAACAGCAGTAACAGTAGTATTCCAACTATTAGGCAATGAGGATAACAGAATCAAAGCACATACCTCATCTTCAAAATCAATCTCAACTGAACTCAATTGACTAATAATCACATTGAATTCATTGATATGATTTGCAACTGACGCACCTTCGTTCATCTTCAAATTAAACAAACGTCGCATCAAATGGACCTTGTTGATCGCAGAGGGCTTCTCGTACATATCCGACAGGGCTTGCATCAAATCAGCAGTGGTCTTCTCCTTTAGGATGTTAAACGCGACGTTACGAGCCAACGTCAGTCGAATAACACCCATAGCTCGTCTATCTAGCAAATCCCAATCAGCTTGCTTCATCGTCTCTGGTCTCTCCCCAGATAAGGGTAAGTGCAATTTCATCTGGTAAAGATAATCTTCAATCTGCATCTTCTAGAAACTAAAATCCTTCCCATTAAATCTGTCTATTCTCACTTTTACTTCTTCTGTCGCCATCGATTCGCTTCAACTTAGCCAAGCCTAGCTCTGATATCAATTGTTGCGATAGGGCGAGCGATCGAACAATAATATAGACATAAAAAGAAAAATAAATCGGACACCAGATTTACGTGGTTCGCTCGTAAAGACCCACGTCCACGGGAGAAAGATCGAATTTCACTATAGATCAAGCGATATAAGGAGATTACACACTCAAGTCACTCAAACACTCTCTCGGTGTTTCCCAAACCCCAATTTAACCCAAAACCCAACTCACGGCACAAAATTATCGCGCGCTCAAGCTAAAAAACAATACACTCTATATTTCTTCAAAGCTTCGTGCGGAATCTGGCTCGACGGACGTGTGGCTTCACGCTCGCTTCTTCTACGTAGGGTTCGGCGGCAATATTCAGAAGCCCGAAAGAAGACCTGCAAAGATTTGCTTTTATACGTGGGTGTGCAGGACGTGTGCAGGGGCTCCATCTTTACGCCAAAGGAGGAAATTGTGCGCCCAACCTTGAGCCCACCAACGCTCCTTGCTTCGCTGAACGTGTGTGTGCGCCCAAGGTCAAACCTTTGACCTTGGGCCCCACTACTTTCCATTCACGTGGAGGCTTCATGCAGCTAAGAGAAAAACTTCCCCTTTTATTAATGTGTGCCCATTTGGCCCCACCTGCTTCCTTTTATTTTCTCATGCGTGCAGAGAACTCCTTCACGCCAAAAATCCATGAATTGATTTCCTTCAATTCGGAATCCTCAGGCTTCTCGTCCAAGAACTTTCCTCATTTATTTTATTTTATATTTCTTCTTTTATAAATCTTCAAGAGTCCAGCGAATCTCAAACTCGAGTCATAAATTAACATTCATAACTAATCAAATCAGGGGTTGATTTTGTGTGGACTGAGTAAAGCCCGGTCTGTGATGAGAATGGTCAAGTTATTTCTTTGACCCTCATGTATGAATAATCTCATATAAAGAACAATATTGAATGCAATTCTGTGATGAGAATGGTCAAGTTATTTCTTTAACCCTCATGTACGAATAATCTCATATACAGAACAATTATTGAATGCAATTTGTGAGGGGTGGTCTAATTTAATCAGTGATACATAGGGTAATAAAAGAGAAGCACTTGAGCTTCAAAATATTATCATTCCGCATTAAAAACAATGAATCACAAATTTCTTTTTCTTCATTTCTATGTTCTAAATTTTTATTATCGAAATCTTGGGATGTCATTTTCGCGGTTTACAGATTTTACATAGCTGAATAAGAACTTAAGAAGACAGTGATTCATGAGTATGAAAAAATCATGGAGGCCAAAATGCGGTTCGAAAGTTTCGCTCTTAAAGACATACGGTACGCATTCAAGCGTTCGCGAGACTTTGGCGGTATGAATGATGCCTGGCATCGTAATTGAAACCGATTTACGAACAACTATAAGGCCAATTCTGAAATCACAAACAGGTGCATATACAACTAACGAAGATAGAGCGAACAAGACTGAATAAGCAGGAGACCTGAGTATATTCAATACTGCCTAGAGAAGGAGCTAAAATGGCCAGGACCAGACCGAGTGGGGAAAGCAAAAGATGCTGCTTCTGAAACTGAAGATTAAGAAGAAGACGGCGAAGAAGATGATGGCAACAGATTAGAATGCGCGAGGTCAGGATCAGGAGACAACCAAGAGCACCATTCATCGCAGCCACGATCCGGACCCGAGGCCAACTGATGCTCCGTGTCTGCCGGAACGGTCACATGGGTCCTTGCGGCGTCTGGAACCGTCATCTGGGTCGTGGGAGGAGCCGCCAGAGACAGGCGGGCCACGACGTTCTCCGGGAAGTTGAGCTTGGCCTTGTTGCCTCGGTATTTCAAGGCTGCGACGTCGTACGCCTGGGCCGCCCCTTCAGCCGTCTCAAACGTGCCTAGCCAAACCCTCGCGGCCTTGATTGGGTCTCGGATCTCGGCTGCCCACTTCCCCCACGGCCTCTGTCTCACTCCTCTGTATTTTCTTCTCGGTTGGTGTTCGTCGTTAGACATCGACATCGTAGCTGTACTGTTGCTGTACTCATAAGTTGGAGTTGCATGGTTTGTTGTCTTCATGCTGGGACCTTCCATGATGCCTATAACAAAGAATTGGAAAAGAAAAGTACAAAAAAGTTGGTAAAGGTTCACACCACAAAATATGTTGCACAACTGTCGTGATCCACATACCGATCAAAGTTCCTATGCTTGTTTTTACTTTTTAATATACATTTTAAGGACAAGATTATTGAATTATAAAGTATATAATATCACATCCGTGCGTCATATGATTCTACTGTTATATAAATATTAGAAACGCTACATTTCAAGGAAAGGACCATCTATCGGCTAAATCAATAATTGTGTTTACGAGTTACACTTCAGATCCTGCATAAAATTAGACGAGTTTAATTGCCTCCTATCAATGAAACAAATGTGCGTCATAAGCTAAAGCAAATGTAAAGAATTAGCTGCAATGCAAAAGTGGAGTTAAAGTACATGTTAGATATGATATTAGTAGTCTAAAACTTGTGATTTATAGTCTCTGATATTTAGATGATTTACATTAGATTTATGCTGAAGGTAAAACCGATGATATGAGTTCTATATGCGGAGTATTTCATAGCATACGTCATCTCCAACTTATATGATGTCTCCACATTTCATTATTGTTCCCATTTTGTTGGATGTCTATGGAATGCCATTAAACTCATAACCATTGCAATTACCTCTCGCAGCATCAACGGACGACTCTCTTCCGGGGGCTTTCCGAAGCTGCGCCTCCGCCGATGGCTCGGCCGACAGATCTCCATGGTCCCTCTTCAGCCTCAGGACTCCGGAGGGAAAAGGACACCAATCCTCGGCATCGCCGGGGACTTCCCCGGCCACCACTCGCGCCAGGGCCTGGACCATGGCTGACATCTCTCTTTCCCTGTCCAGCCCGGGATAGAGGATCGGCGCTTTGTCATTCGGATCAGCCACCTTCAGCCCCGACATGACTCGTGCACGCACCGACAGCGACTGCTCGCAACGCCGTCAAAGCCCTCAAATACTCGATAAACGCTTGCCAAACTCAACGGACGAGAGCTCGAACGAGAGCTGGAGAAGAAGGGTCACGTAAATATAGGGTCAGGGCTGGCGATCAGTTTGGTGAGGAGGCGACAATGTAATGTAAACGCCGCCTTTCGCCTGCAACTCTCTAGTTGGTCGACATCGGAAAATACCTTATAATAATAATGACGATAAGACGTGATAAGACGTGACGTTTTAGATATGGGAGAAGAGTATACGGTGGGAGAGATGGATAGACGTTGGGGCCGGAGTTGGCAATAAAATAAGTCAAAGCCTCATTAAAGATTCTGCAACTTGGGAAAAAAGATAGATTGAGTAGGAAAGGTGAACAGCAACCGTGCATGGATAGTCAACAACCATGGTGTAAACAGGCTTCCCGTTCACAGCAAGCGGTCTTCGTCTCGAGGTGGGGACCGAAAAGTTTTTCACGGTTTCACTTTTACCCGCACCGAGAGGGTGGCGGTGATATTATTATATATTTTAGTTGTTACGTTTAGTTTTAAACCTTCGTGCAAAATTTCAATGTAATTATCCCGCTCACTGAATTAGTAAATTAGCAATTTCCGATGGAATGCGATCGAAATGATCACGTTAAAATTTTACGCAAAAGTATACGACTAAACTGATAAAATTGAAAAGTTTTAAATATGAATTGTTAACTCCACGATAGGTCAATAGCTGATAAGGTAATTTTTCAATAAGCTAAATATGATGATTTTATAATCATGTTTAAATTGTATTATCTCGTTTCCTTTGGGAATGTGTGCGCTTTAATCGATTTATTGTAAAGTTCACACTCCGTTCATAGATTCTCTGTTTTTTAAATGAGAGCGATGGGCGGACCACACCGACGATACTGCGTGTTTCGGATAGGACCGAATTGCAATCCGGACCGACATGAAAATCTAAGGCTCCCCCGCTCAGCTGTCCACGTGGGCTCTCGCCATTGGGCCCTTGCAGCGGTGACACCCGGGACACGGTCAAAATGTCGGGAAGATAGTCAACTCTCGCCTCGGTCGACTCCCGCACGAGCGAACGCGGTTTAACCCCATCCCCCCACGTCAGCTCGGTGTCATTGGATTTCCAGAAGCCATTTTGATTGCACGGTTGGGATTTGCCTCGCTCTTGACTAGAAAGACAGTGATGTTGGCGTCGACGAGGTCAGATATTGTAGGCCCACTTTCGACTCGAGTACGAGTACCCTTTTGCAGAAGGCGAACAGGTTGCAAAACCAACCATTTCATACTTCAAATTGAGCATTAGATTATACACATTCCAGAGCTCTAACAACCCCACATCAGTATTTGAAAACTATACAGATAACTCGTCTGTCATTCAGATTGAAACCTATGGTGCCAAAGCTTCTTCGGCTGGACCGAGCACACAAGCCGCGTGCTCCATTCGCCATGGCGATAACATGGCCGACCTGTTTGGTGAACTCATTTTTCAGCTTCCGCATGCCATGCATTCTTCCCTGTTTGCCAAGGAACACACCAGCTGAGCCATTTTTGTGTCGTCGTCTTGAGCTGCGGCAGGTTCCTGCATCACCGAACGTAAATGGGCCATAAAGAGAATGAACTCCACATAAGTCCAAATGCTTGTGTACAAACAGAAGTTAAATGTATAGCCTTACTTTGGTCACTGAAGTATCCACTGTGAACTTGATTGCATCGGCTGCAGCACGGGTTCGCAGATAGTACATCCCCGTTTTCAGACCCTTTGATGACAAACATTAATGAATGAGATGAGCTGCTAACAGATTAGCTTGATTAACAAGAGATAAACGACAAGTATACATACCCTGGTCCATGCATAGAAGTGTAGGGATGTCAACTTTCCGAAATTGGGTTGATCCATATGAATATTTAAGCTTTGACTCTGGTCAATGTAGCTTCCACGGTCCGCAGCCATGTCGACCAACGTCTTCTGCTTGATCTCCCACACAGTCCTGTGAGCAGATGAATTTTTTTGAACAAGACAAGACATAACCCCAAAGGAGGGGAAGGAATATCCAGTGAAACACTGTTACATACTTGTATATAAGCTTTAGCTCTTCAGGAACCTCTGGAATATTATGAACAGAGCCATTCTCAATTATTATCTTGTTCTTGACAGCTGGAGACCAAAGACCCATCTCCGTTAAGTCATGAAGAAGATGTTTGTTCACGACAACAAATTCACCACTGCAAAGAGAAACACAGATGGACACAGTCAGAAATTGCATAGCAGTATGAAAGAGAATGAAACAATTACTGATGCCCGAAAGAAACCTTAGAACTCTTCGGCTGTATATGTTGGAAGTATAAGGCTCAAAGCACTCATTATTCCCAAGAATTTGACTGGTTGAAGCAGTCGGCATGGGAGCTATAAGAAGTGAGTTCCTCACTCCATTCTTTGATATCATGTTCCTAAGTGCAACCCAGTCCCATCGATCAGATGGAGTCACATTCCACATATCTGGCTGAAGAACACCCTAAGGCATGGACCAAAACATTGCCAGTTAGGATTAATTAAGATGGCCTACCAATACATATAATAACATTCAGAAGAAAGAATAGAAAAGACAGGTAACATCGTGAAAGGTGTCATGTGAATCAGTAGCACCCAAATGAACTGTTTAATTTTATATTTTCTACCTTTTAAGTACTAGCTATAACAATGCAATAAAACAGAGAATCACAAGCCTACTCAGGAATCACGACACTACAAAATAGGCTCCTTGCAGAAATATACCTTGCTGACAGGACTTCCTTCATACGTCTCATATGGCCCTTCTTTTGCAGCCAGTTCAGTGGAAGCCTTCAAAGCATGGTAGTAGATGGTTTCAAAGATGTCTTTGTTTAACTGCTGAGCCTGAAAGTGCACAGCAAAAACCACTGATAAGAACAGATGGACTCACAATCACCAAGACAAATCAAGATTGGACTTGGCTTACCTCTGGCGAATCAAATGCCATGCCAAGCAAAATAAACGCATCAGCAAGTCCTTGCACACCAATGCCAATTGGCCTATGTCGTAAATTTGACCTTTTAGCAGTTTCAACAGGGTAGTAATTGACATCGATAATCTTGTTCAGGTTCGTAGTAACAATTGCAGTAACCTGACCAGACATTACAAGGACATAAGCTTCATCACAAAATGTAATGAAATCACATAGCAAATAGTGTATGCAGTGAGTTATAATGCAAACCTCTGCCAGTTTGTCAAAGTCAAAATATTTGTTCTTAAATCCCCTACTCCCGACAAGCTTGGATGGACTTGATTCCATTCCCTGTGATCAAGAACAGTTAAATATAACCAACAAAAGGACATACTAATGGAGTGAAACCAAGATAACTCCTAATGGAAAGTCATGCCATACCTTCTCTCGGACAAATCTTGGCAAAGCAATAGATGCAAGATTACACACAGCCGTTTCTGTTGGACTTGTATACTCAATAATCTCAGTGCAGAGGTTGGAAGATTTGATGGTACCCAGGTTCTGCTGGTTGCTTTTTCTATTGCATGTATCCTACATGAACAATAAGATAAGACAAAAGACTAGATTATTCCCGTGAACATCAATGTAGAACACTAGCTCAGAGAACATATATTACAAACAAAATTTCCTCACCTTAAAAAGCATGTAGGGGTTTCCAGTTTCGATTTGAGCCTTCAGTATTTCAAACCACAAAGCCTGGGCCTGGACAACCTTCTTTGCTTTACCCTACATACAGAGAATGATTACGTTTAGCTTTTACTTCCAGAGACAAATAAGGCATACCACAAGCAAATTTAAGTAACAGAGCAGACCAACAATAGTTACCTCTCTTTCATAGCGCAAATACAACTTTTCAAATTCTTCACCCCAAAAATCTGCCAAACCTGGAGATTCACTTGGACAGAATAGTGACCAATGGCCATTACTTTGAACCCTTTCCATGAATAGATCAGGCACCCAAAGGGCATAAAAAAGATCCCGAGCCCGATTCTCTTCCTGCAAAATCAAAGTTTATCAACAATGAGAAGAAACTATTTCAGAAATAGTCAATCGGCACATGCTATTGCACAAATGGCAGACATTTGAATTAAAATAAACACAAATTTTAGGCATTAATAAACTTCTACAAATTCATTGGCAGATTATTTTTACCTTCCCATGGTTTTTCCTGAGATCAAGAAACTCAAAGATATCTGCATGCCAAGGCTCCAAGTAGACAGCAAAAGCACCTAAATTGCAGTGCAAATAACAAGTTAAAGATATGAAATATTATAACGGCATCACCAGAAAACAAAAAACTAGAGAAAATAATAGAGATGGCATGCTAAAATCACCTTTTCTCTTGCCACCCCCTTGATCCACGTAACGAGCTGTATCATTAAATACTCGCAACATCGGAACAATGCCATTGGAAGTTCCATTCGTCCCACGTATGTAACTACCAGTGGCACGGATATTATGAACAGATACACCAATCCCTCCAGCCGATTTGCTGATAACAGCACACTCTTTCAAGGTATCATATATGCCCTCAATACTATCTTCTTTCATGCACACAAGGAAGCAACTGCTTAACTGCCAACACGAATCAACAGTATGATGTCAGCAAATCTGAAAATTCAAAACAGCAGGAACATGCAATTCCCAACAAATATCAAATCTCAGCCTTATGCATGTAATAAACATACTTGGGGCCGAGGTGTTCCTGCATTGAACAGGGTGGGGGAAGCATGTGTGAACCATCGCTGAGACATCATATGATATGTTTTGATGGCAGAATCGATGTCATCCTTGTGAATTCCAACAGCAACCCTCATCAGCATGTGCTGTGGTCTTTCCACAACCTTCCCTTGGACCTTCAGAAGGTAAGACCTCTCAAGTGTTTTGAAACCAAAGAAGTCATAGTCAAAATCTCGATCATAGATGATTTCACTGTCCAAACGAGCAGCATCCTGCCAGAAAAAAAAGAAGCACAAAACTTAATCATAAGAAGAAGCCTCACTTCTATAAGCAATCATTACATTCCAGACAAGCTACTATCTCGAGGCCTAATTTCACACGTAGGAAACATGGCCAACAAAGTTGCCAGCCAATTACCTTCATAATTATCTCATAAACATCATCAGCGATCAGAGGAGCCTTTAGCCCTGACCTCTCATTGAAATGGTAGTACATATCCTTGATCCTGCATCAGAAAAAGGAAGAGGAAATCAGTAATTTTTTCAGTAAAGGAGATGAGAATCTTGCCCATCCCACAAGATAATTTCAATAATACATCAGTAAGAGGTGAATTTAGCAATACTTACGTCTCTGAAAATGACTTTTTGGTGTTCTTGTGAAGATTCGAAACGGCAATCCTAGCAGCCAACTGCAAAACAACATCATGGAAAAACGAGGACATCAGATCAAGTCCTCATAATCTGTGACTGGGGTAACGCAGCAATTGTTTATGCAAAGGTCAAATCATGCGCAATTCGGAGCCCTAAATACACCATCACCCCAAAAATTCAAAACCTAATTGATTTAGCTGATTGGACAAACTGGACACCACTTGAACGAACACGATGGTCATACAGAAACACAAATCACCTTCTACTGCAGCATATCCATCTAACAAATCAATAATCATCGGCATGATCGTTACCAAAACAGAGAATCACGCCCAGGCCATACAGAAATCAATGTTAGAAACAACACAAGTGCTTCTACTGAAACACGAATGCGCACACGCCGCTGCACAAACACACAAGCACAATCAGGGCGGGCATCAACAGGCTCGACGATCTCAATCACTTGCCCAGAGGACCCATTTCAATTTCAAACGAACAAAAACGGACGGGGCATCCAACTCACGCAAGCATAGTCGGGGTGATTGGCGGTCATGGCGGCGGCGGTCTCTGCAGCCAATTCATCAAGCTGGCTGGTGGTGACGCCCTTGTAGACCCCGGCGCAGACCTTCTGCGCCACCGAGACCGGGTCGCAGTGCTCCGTGCTCAACTCATAACTCAGCTTCTTCAACCTCGCGGTGATCTTGTCGAAGTGCACCGCCTCCTGGCGCCCGTCCCTCTTCACCACATACATCTTCACTCCTCACCCCCGCTCTCTCTCTCTGAGGAATTTCTCTCTCTGAGGAATTTCTTCAAACAGGTCGCTCGCACAAACCAAAGCGGAAGATGGGTCGGATTTATATAGCGCCCCAGGTGCGCCTGCGTGCTCGGGAAGACTGAATTCGAAATTCGTAATTCAGGGTCGGCCTGGTTTTCCCTCTACTGTGGCCAATTCAGGTCAAGTTTGAAACTTTGGCGCCAAAAACGAGTTTTTCTTCTATGTGCTGGCTCGTCGTAGTTGGGAAGATTTGAACAGGGAGCGTTCGAAATTGGCTGGAGGTGAGTTGTCTTCGTGGGCCCAGATAGGCACTAATTTAAGGCGACCCACCATGAGATTTGAGGGGAAACGGGAAGGAATCAAGGGGAAATTAGGGCACGTAATGGAGCGTCCCCTTTTGGGGGCTTGGCGCAACTTTTCGATTTTGGCGCCCAAAGATATGAGAGTGAGAGAGAGAGGGATGGAGGGGGACCTCTCTTTTGATGGCAAGTTAATTCACGCTAGCTCACATTGTTAAGAGAAATCTGGAATTAAATGATCAAATTCAGGAATGGTGGACTTTGGTATGTTACTTAAATCTAGTAGGGGAGGATGGAAATTAAAAGTCTTTTATAGCGGAAGTGATAGCTTCCCAAGACGATTTGGTCCCACCCAGGAATCAAGAATCGGATCAAAATGATTGATCTATAATCTCTTGAGCTAAGGAACAAATTGGGCTGGCTAAACTGGTTCAGTTCCCAAACAGTCCAATGAAATTGATTAGGACACGATATTTCTGAATCTAAAGAACGAGCAAGAGACGAAAGAAATAGATAAGGCAAAGTCATCTTCATTTTTCATATTTGAACATGTCTCACTTAATCCATTTCGTCAGGAAGAATATGGGCCTTCGCCCAATCTTACAGTCTAATTTAGAGATGCATGTGAAGCTCGCATCCAAAAGAGTAGAGCATTGTCTTGATGAGATGCAAAAATAGAAAAAGAGAAGAGGCGAGAGATGAGACCGTGAGAGGAAGGCGTGAAGCTCGAGTGAAAGGGACGTGACTTAGGTGAGAGAAGGTGGTGCCGTTTGAGAGTCGAGCGAGAAGGACGTGACTCATTGACTTAGGCAAAGGAGAGAAAGAGATACGACTTTCGGTGCGTTTGGTTGGACTTTTAAGGAAAGTTATTAGGAAAATACAAATGATTTTTGGTTAAAGAGACTTTTCAGAATGCAAATTGTGTTTGTTAAATTGTAATCTGAAAGTCCATTGTTAAGTATTTTTGAGTAAAATAGTGTTGGGAAAGACTATATTTACAAATAATCTTTTATGATAAAAAAAAATTATCAAAAGAAAAATAAAGAAAATTGGCCAGCAAGGGCAACGATCGTTGGTGATCAAAATTTGTTATCGATGGCCGACATCGACTTAGGTAGCCCCAAAAACGACTGGGGAGGGCTGCCCGAGGTTGAGTAACCCCTGAAGACCACCGGCAAAGGCTGCCCGAGGTTGGGCGACCTCCGGCGACCCCACCGCAACACCGCCGCAACCTCCCGCCGTGACCTAGATCTGGGGCGGCGAGGTCACACGTCGTGCGTCCTCGATTGAGGGCAGCAAGATCCTTCTGCGACCCTACTACCCCAGATTTGGGTCGCGGCGAGGTCGACAACCTAGACCTCGCTGCAACCCAAATGGCGTGGTAGTCACGCCACCCCCCGGCGATTGTCGCGCCTCCCCCTAATGATGGTCATCTAGGCGACGGTCATCGATGACTACCTGCCCTTCGCTGGCTACCGCTCACGGAGAAGAAGAAGAAGAAGATGATGAATAGTGAGGGCAAAGTCGGAAAAACGAAAAATCAACGAGGATAATTTGAGAATAAATTTTTTTATTTTACTCCCTCAATTCAACATGCTGAGAAGGCTGGCATTTTCCACATGGGACTTGAAATTTTTTACCAAACACCCCTACATTGGCCCAAGGATCTTTGGGTGCGTTTGGATGGGCATTCAGAAAGCCCCTTCAGCCCTCAAAGCCCCTTCACCCAAATATGGGTGTTTGCAGAACAACCCGAATGAGCTTTCAAATGAAAGCCAGGCCTTGGGAATGCTGAAAACCTTTTTCTTTTCCTAAATTACCCTTATTGATTTTTCATATTTCCGTTATTGCCCCCGTATTTATTTATTTTTAATTGAAAAAGGAGTGCCCCTTCTTCGCCGGACCGGCGAAGGGCGACGGCCGCCGGCGAGCGATCGGGCGCGCCGGCCGCCGACTAAGGTCGCGCGACCCGGCCCGAGGGCCGCCGGAGGTCGCCCGACCCTCGCCGAGGGTAGCCCGAGGTCGGGCGACCTCCGGCGGCCCTCGGGCCGGGTCGCGTGACCCTCGTCGGAGGTCGCTCGACCTCGGGCGACCTCATCCGACGGCCGCCGGCGCCAGATCTGGCTCGCGGGCGGCCGCAGCCCTTCGCCGGTCCGGCGAAGGGCTTAGCTGAATTTTAAAAAAATAAAATAAAATATATATATAATATACCCTCAAAGCCCTTTGCGAATGTGTGTTTTACCAAACGCACATCCAACTCAAAGTCCATTTGCAAAAAAATTTTACCAAACACAATTGCATCTTCCCCAAATAGCTTTAGGCTTTCAAAGATTTGCATTGACTCAAAGCCCATTGCAAATGCTGAACCAAACGCACCCTTTAGGGGTTCAAAGTGGCTTCTCAAGGCCACTCCCAAACGCACCTTATGTGTGACTCATAGTTGAGCGAGCCCCGAGAGTTGAGAGGCAATTAGGGTCTGTCTCCAATGAGCTACTGATTTAAGTGAGAAGAGGAAAAGAGGAGGATTGTGTGACTCGTGAGTGGTGAATAGGGAAGAGAATGCGTGAGGCTTAAGCGATAGTTTATTAAGAAATAAAAAAAAAAAGAATAGTCGGTTCGGTCCAGGGGTCTAATTCATTCTAGAATTGGGAATCAAATTGAAATAACTGATTCCAATTTTATAGAACGTAGAACTGAATCGTGGCTTTCAAAAATCACCCAAAGCTGGCCAATTTCCAGTTCGATTAGTTTGCGTTGCTCACTCCTATAGGCTTGCTTGGTTGGAAGCATGGAAATTCATTCCTTTTTTGCCATTATTTCAAGAGAGGAAGTATTTGCAATTTGGAAAAAGACAAAGCACTTAAAAAAAGCGATGGAATTGGCCGAAAACACTACCTTGGCAATCGCCGGCTCAAAGCTTGAGTAGCTCCAGCCGCGAGCTCAAGCTCTAGGCTCAAATGGCCATGCCGACCGCGAAATCAAGCGCTCAAGTTGATACTTACCAGCGACATTCTCTTGGACTTAAACAGAAAAAATTTCAAAACATATAAATGCTGACAAGTAGAATTATATATAAATTGCCCATTATTTTATTTAAATAACAGTTCAAGTGTTTACAGTAAAAGAGTACTTTTTGCTTTCGATTAAAGGCAAACAGCAAACTCTTTTCCCTTGCAAAGGAGTTACTACTCTCTGTTGCTTATGTAATTGTCTAGGCAGAGGCAATAGCCTAGGAAGCCTTGGCAAGTAAGAGGGCCCTTAGTTTTTATGGGGAAATCGATTACATTTACATACCTATCTCAATATTCCAAATATCAATATTTACATTGTCAACATCGAGAACCCTATTTTTGTTTTCTCAAAATTGAGATTTATTGAACATTATCGACATCTTAGGAACGCTTACAACATTTTATCTATTTTTTAACGGGAAAATTATATTTTTGGTTCTTAAACTTTTATTTATTTTTTGAAATTGTAGCCAACAAACTTGTGAGCTATACCATTAAGTTCCTGAACTCGAAAATTTTTCCGATCAAGTCGTCTTATCTCCATTTCTAGCAAATTGAAGATGATGAATAATGGCCATTAGTCGAAAGCGTGGGGGCGGAGATAATTAATGTTGACGCATGGAAAAAAAAAGCTACGGAGGCGGCCATATTCTGCTTGCTTCGTCTAGTCGATTACAAGTTGGATTATGATTATGTATTTTTAATCCAAATGATCAAAAGGGTAACCATAGTTTCTACAGCCGCATGAAATCCCATTCATGAAAACATGAGGGGGAGAGAGATTTTTTTATTTTTTTTGGGGAGGAGTGGGGTGCGGTTTAGAGTAAAGGTAAACTAATCTCTTATTCAAGGATCTTCAAAACAAGTACATGAAAGCCACGCCATTTCAAACTCTAGGGCGAGACTTTAGCGCATCATGTTTTTCCTTTGGAGTGAATTTGGAACGAAACACAGGTGGATATTGGCAAGCACAGAAACCATCACAATGACAATATCTTGGGTCTCCACAATCCCCGACAGTGCTGCATGGTGGGTTGAGGTTTCGTGCTCCGACCATCGCTTGAGAACCTATACCAAATAACACATGCACATCAGGTTAAACCATAAGCACTTGCAATAATATGAGCAAGTGAGAGAGAGATAATATGAGAGAGACCGACCTAATGCAATGACCAAAAGCACGAGGAGCAGGATTGACTTCGATGAAAATTTCTCCATAATCTTTAGAAGGAGGACGAGAGATGATAAAATTGGAAAAGTTGTTCACTTCCGTGTTCTTTTGATGAGGTTTGCTTTGCCAATCCCACCGTGTACATATTTATACAAACTTGATGGTGAGAGGACTAGTAACAACACCTAGAGGGGGGGTGAATAGGTGTTTAAACAAAACCTTGACAAATATATGCGGAATAAAATAAGCTGTGAGCAAAGTCTGAAGAACATCAGACTTTGAGCGAGATCAGACTTTAACACAATAAAGAGTTTAGAGAAGAGAATAAGAACACAATGTTTATAGTGGTTCGGCTTAACCCAAGCCTACGTCCACTCTCCCACGCTAACAGCCTTCTTGGCTGGATTCCACTATGCAATCAACAAGAGATTACAACTTTGAGTGCAAACACTTAGTAGTAGATCACACTATCTCACTAAGTCACTCTTTTGGTATTTCTCTCAAGATCACAAACGTTTAAGCTCACGAGAGACAAGTGTATGATAGAAGATCGCTCAGACTTTGGAATTATAAATTCTACATTCTATCTCTTACTTGCTCATCGGTCCTTCATCTCCTTAAATACTCCTTTACTTCCAAACTAACCGTTGGACAATATCTTGAGGATCGTCTTCCAATATACCCATTGGACAGCTCGGTATCAAGAATATTTGGTAGCCGTTGAGTAACAAAGGTAGAATCCCAAATTGATTCCGATCGCCCATACAAACGAAATCTTGGTTTCCATAAGTAAAGCTTCTTCGTATAGAAAGTTCTTGTCTTCAAGATCTAATTGTCAATCAATTGGATTGAGTCAATCAAATCAATCTTGATGTGGAATCCAAACCAGATCACTAGCCGTTATATCTTCGGGGCTTGAGTTACGTTCTGTTGGGTCTAGATGTAAAGTCTGAGAGCAATAGACTTTACAATCTGAGTCTGACTGCGATAGACTTTGCAATATGGGTCTGAACAGATTTAGCTTTAAGGTCTTAACACACCGTTATGTTCGCTTCAAAGATAGAGTCTCGTCTTTCCGGTTCGCCTTCGCATAGAGTCTGTCTTCGATGTAGAACAGACTTTGACACTAAAGTCTAGCGGTCTTCAGACTTTGACACGAAATCTGGAAATCTTCGAATATACTTTGGAGATGTGTTACGTTCAGTCTTCGGCCGTCTTCGACTTTGACAATATCCTTTACATGTTCAATCATTTGCATAGTCTATTACTCAACCATCAAACATGTTAGTAGCCTTTGATTTATTTTGTCATCTTCAAAACATCATAAGGGATTTCCCTAACAGATGGCAGTGTGAATTAAAAGCTGATTTTTCTCTGGATTTCGTCTTGATACGCATTAATTATGCTTGGACACACTTACTCCATATGCAACGAACTGTCAGATTTTTTTTTTACTCAAATCACTCAAATTGGATTATTAAAGTAAAGTGCAATAAATGGACATTAACGTCCATATTAAGATATCCTTCCTTATATTCACAAAGACAATCATGAAAAAAATTATAAAAACAGAAAACATATGAAAATATTACTATATGCTCTAGATGCACGTATCCTATTTGTACAGACTACTTGATTTAGAATTTATCAAAAGTCGACTAGCTGGTCTTGTGCGTTGCATAAGGTTAATTATTCGATGTCGATTATACTTGTTAGATTGATTCTATATAACTGAAAGTGTGTGACCCAACCGAAGTTATGTAGGTGAGTAGCTCGTGAATTCTATCTCGATGAATTAAAAAAGAACCAAGTGCGCACCAACTCTATACATGATGAATATGGCACTCCCTTTGTTTGTAATTACTTTCGAGGCAACAAAAGCGGTTGAAATGGAGTTTTGGATCATATTTATCATTATATGAACTGCTAACACAAAGGCCAAGAAAGGGGTTGAGTTGATCTATTTAATTTTTGCAAAATACAAAAACTTTTCATAGAAAACTCATCCATGGGTAGTGCAGTTGGTTGACAATCCCTCCCTCATCACTAAAGTCGAGAGTTCGAAACCCTGAGTTGCTAGCAATTTAAGTGGGGGGCCATGGCGATGGGTTACTGTGCTAGTCTTCCCCGAGGTATAGGGGCCCGGTCCTCAGGAGCCTTTCGGGCACGAGGGGCATGTGGCGGAGTCCTTGGTCACCCAAAAAAAAAACTTTTCATAGAAGGAAAACAGATGAATAGGTGCAAAATCATCTATCAAATAGAAGATGAATTAGTTGAAGAGATAGAGACATTTTCAAACAAATATATAGTTGTTCAATCATTCCCTTCGATTTATGTCCAGTTTCCAAGACTAACAATCACAAATTATGTTGGAATCCATGAGTATACTTAGGAGGCTACAGGTAGTAGAAGATGCTGCTTCTACTCGAAACTTAGTAGATAGCTCTACGATACATAAGCACCTCTATCAACATAAGCATTCTCTATTCATACATTGCAAAGCCCAAAACCCCTTCGGGGATTGTAAATTAGAATAGAAATAATAAATCTCACTCAAGAGCACGAAAGTATTCAAGACAAAAGAGAATAGAGCTTTCTATTTCTACCGCTTTCCTCATTATCCATCGAATCCGCTTTTATAAACTTCCATATGTTATTCTAGCTATTGGAAAGTCCTTTATGGATAAAATCCGTCGGATACAAAATCTCTACTTAGCCGATCTTCAAACTACACAATCAGTCTAGTCAAATTTGGTTAGAGATTATATCTGAATACTTTCTCCACAATGAGTGTCAATTCCTGAATTTCATAACGACTAGCCTCACCTTGTATTCTGTCGGAAAATATGCGTGAATTGTTCGAGATCCATTTTGAATTGAGATCAATACACTGAATCAATCAAGATCAATCTAATATTGAATCTAATTAATAGGATACACTATTTCCTTTTTCTTATACGCACATTGTACTATAATACAGAGCAATGTAATTGAATCAATACATAATAGATATACAGAAAATTCTTCTCTGCAAATTATCTTCTCCTTTCCTTCGGTTTCTTGCTTTCTTTCATATTCGTTGTGTGGCATTATCAAGTCCAACTCTCATTTGATTTGTTTTTGGTTATGAATTTGTTAATGTCTCTTTTATATTATTCTCAAAGCACTACTATAAAAGTTTCAATCTTTTTTTTTTTTTCCATTTTAAACAAATTAAAAATTTGAAAAACTTAATTTGGTCACACCAAAGGGTTTTCCAAATATATATTTACCAAACAGTCTTGCATTTTCCTAAAGCACTTTTCAATTACAGTTTACCAATCAATCTTGCATTTCCCAAAACATTTTAGGCTAAAGGCCATTGCATTTGATATATGGTATGGAAGCAGTCATGTCCGAAGTGGAAATTCCTCAAGTCAAGCTGACTCAAGCAGAGTGGATGCGATAGAGCTTAAAGTAGCTCAACATGATTAGTGAGAAGTGATTGAAAGCTCTATACCACGATCAATGTTATCAACAATGAATAGCGAAGTCTTTTAATCAGAAGGTTCGACCACATTTTGAAGCCAGTGATATGGTCCCATGGAAACTATTGCTGATCATTCCTGATCCCTCGAGGAAGTTCCCTCCAAACTTTAGTGGACCATATGTCGTAAGGGAAGTACTTCCGGAGGTTCTTTGATTCTAGCAGAGATGGATGGAGCAGAGTTCGCCGATTCTGTAAATTCTAAAGCTGTGAAGAAGAACTGCCCATGATAGAAACTAATTCTTCTCGCATAGGTAATTCCTTTAAGTGTCTAGTTTCGTTTTCAAGATAGTTCTTCTTTGAATATATTGAATTATCTTTTAAGTTATAAGCTCTTTCATGCTTAAATCTTTCGCAAAGAGATTTCGCATATTAATTTTACTTGGTTAATTCACTAATTCTACTAAAGATTATTAAGATAGACTAATTTAATGAATGATGCAGAATTAATTATAAATACTAAATGAGACATGTTAAGATGATGAAAGGCACACTTGATCCTACACATAATCCCTTGTTCATAGATTATGAGATGGGTGGAAAATTCCATTCCTCTAGATAAAGGATTTTCTTGTGAAAGGTACGCAAGCTGAATGACAAGGGACATTTCATTTCTTTATCCGAAGTAGTGTAGGTAAACCATTGTCTAACCTCTTTGAGCTTAGATGTTAGGAGAATTCCTCTCACACTAGCCATTGTCTAACCCCTTTGAGTGCTAAATTTTTGTCGGCGTAGCCGCTTGATCACTCTTGCAGGTTAGTAGTTGAGGCTTAAAATCAATCAAGATCGTGTGCAACATATTTTTTATAATAAAAGAGAAGAGGTACCCAAAGCGCCTTAAATTAATCTATCATAACCAAATCATCATTTCCATGAATATCTAGTTCACATAAGTATAGTATTCTCCTATATTTTAATTGGGTTTTTAATTGACCCCAATTGATTAGTGGGAATTTCAAAAGGTAAGAATATTGCATGTTAAATCAAGTACCAAGTTGCTATTAGTAGGGTTTGAGAGAGTTTGTACTAAATGGAAGTGATTGTCTCATGAGAGAAACTTTCGTTCCCATTAGCTTTCTTCTTGGGCATTAGCTTTCTTCTTGGGCAGTTCATTTTTGGGAAGGTCGCGACGGCTCCTGGACTTCAACTTTTTTCAATTGAAAATGGAGAGAATTTTCATAACATCTAAATATTGAAACATAAATTTATGTTTATTTTTTAATAATTTTTTTGGAAGTTATATAAAATTTAAATTTTTTGGTAAGAAACTATTTTTTTCTTTTGATTAATGGCATACAAATTGATCATTTCCCTCGTAAAGTAGTTACCAATCGCGTGTGACCAATGACCATGACTACGAGCTCAGAGGACAATTGTTGCTTGCGAGCCCATGTAACTCTCTCTCTCTCTCTGTGCAAACACATGCGCGCACACACATATACTAATCATAATATAAATGCGTACTCCAATGTCTAACTCGACAATCCGATTGTCCATATCAACAAAATTCGACCAGCTAGGGAAAAAAAAAGATAATGAAAGGACTTATAAGACATTTTTAAAAATAAAGGGACGCTTTTGAACAAAAAATATAGGCATGGTTTTAATTTTCTAGTAAAACTACGAGGATTACTGATAACACTCTTATATCCATATTATAATGAGTTAACTAATCGATATTATGTGCCAATAAAAATATCTCTAGTTGATACTTACCTGATTATTGCAACTTTATAGAAGTCTATGGATATACTCCAGTTTATATCGAGCAAGTCTCGACTGAATTTTACTTTTTTTATTAATCAAATTCTTGTGGCTCCTTTTAATCCAAAACAGCAAAATTTTCAAAATATATAAATGTTGCCAAGTAGAATTATGTACAAATCACTCATTATTTTTTTTAATTTAAATTACAGTGTAAGTGTTTACAGTAAAAAAGTAAATTTTGCTTTCAATTAAAGGCATATATATATAGAGCCTTTCTTTTATAAAGGAGTTACTACTCTCTTGCTGCTTATGAAATTATCTAGGCCTTGGCAAGTAAGAGGGCCTAGTCTTTATAGGAAAAACGATTATTTTTACATACCTATCTCAATATTCCAAATTTCAATATTTACATTGCCAACATCAAGAGCCCTATTTTTATTTTCTACAAAATTGAGTTTTATTGAAATTTATCGACTTCTTGGGAATGCTGGCAACATTCTATCATTTTATTTGAACGGGAAAATTACATATTTGGTTCTTAAACTTTTATTTATTTTTTCACATTGTAGAGAGCAAACTTTTGAGTTATACAACTAAGTCCTTAAACTCATAATTTTTTCCAATCAAGTGGTCTTATCTCCATTTCTAGCAAATTGAAGATGATGAACAATGGCCTTCAGTTCAAAGCTTGGTGCAGAGATCATTAATGTTGACGCATGGAATGAAAAGCTATTGAGGTGACCATCTTCTGCTTGCTTCGTCTGGTCGATTACAAGTTTCCCTTTTGTTTTCCTAAAAAGAAAACGAAAAAAAAAAAAAGAAGCAAAAGGGGAACCGTAGTTTCTATAACCGCATGAAATCCCAAACATGTGAACAAGAGAGAGATTTAGAGTAAAGGTAAATTAATTTATTATTCAAGGATCTTCGACACAAACACATGAAAGCCACGCCATTTCAAACTCTAGGGCGAGACTTTAGCGCATCATGTTTTTCCTTTGGAGTGAATTTGGAACGAAACACAGGTGGATATTGGCAAGCACAGAAACCATCACAATGACAATATCTTGGGTCTCCACAGTCCCCGACAGTGCTGCATGGTGGGTTGAGGTTTCGTGCTCCGACCATCACTTGAGAACCTATACCAAATAACAGGGAAAAGTGTTAAAAAATTCCTAAACCTTTGTATTTGTGTCATATTTCGTACTTATAAAATTCGTATATCGAGTTTAGTCCTAAACCTTTTTACGTTATGCCAATTCAGTCATTTCCGGCCAATTTTGGCCGGATTTTGCTGACTAGACACTGGTCGGCTGATGTGGCCTGATCGGTGCTGACGTTGACAATTTTTAATAATATTTTAATTTTTTGAATTTTGAATTTTTATTTTTTCCTTCTCTTCCTCATTCCTTCGGCCGGTCGCCGGTGACTAGCTAGAGGCGACTACTGGTGAGGTCGACCTCACTAGCCACCTTGCTAGTGGCCGCTAGGGTGACCTTGCGTTGGACGGTGAGAAGCCAGCTCGAGGCTGCCCAGGCCACGAGGGCGGCCTCACGTCGGGCTGGCGAGGTTGGCCCTTGCTAGATCTAGCGAGGCTCAACCCTCATCGCCCAAGCCTCAAGGGCAGCCTCGCGCCCGGATCTAGCGAGGTCGAGCGTCGCTGGCCATGGGCGAGGCTCGACCCTCGCCGCCCAGGCCTCGTGGGCAACCTTGCACCTAGATTTGGCGAGGTCGAGCGTCGCCGGCCATGGGCGAGGCTCGACCCTTGTCGCCCAGGCCTCGAGGGCGACCTTGCTAGCCATGGACGAGGCTCGACCCTCGTCGCCCAGGCCTTGAGGGTGGCCTTGCGTCGGGCCGTTGAGGATGGCCTCGCCGGCCATGGACAAGGCCCGACCCTCATTGCCCAAGCCTCGTGGGCAGGCTCGTGTTGGGCTGGTGAGGTCGAGCCTCACCGCCGAGGCCTCGAAAGCGACCTCGCCCATGGCTGGCGAGGCCGCCCTTGAGGCCTGGGCGGCGAGGGTTGAGCCTCGCCAGCCTTGCACGAGGTGGCCCTCGAGGCCACTAGCGAGGTGGCCGGTGAGGTCAACCTCAACCTCACTGGCCGTCGCCTCTGGCCGGTCACCGAGGTCTGGCAATCAGCTGAAAGAAGGAGGTGGAGAAGGAAAAAATAAAAATAAAAAGAAAAAAAATTAAATATTAAAATATTATTAAAAGTTATTCACGTCAGTGTCGATTAAGCCACGTCAGCTGGCTGGCGTCCAGTTAGCAAAATCCGGCCAAAATTTGCCCAAAAAGACTGAATTGGCACAATGTAAAAATATTTAGGACTAGATTGGCACCAAAAAAAGGTTTAGGACTAAATTGGCACAAATGCAAAAAGTTTAGGACTTTTTTAACCCTTCTCCCCCAAATAACACATGCACATTGGGTTAAACCATAAGCATTTGCAATCATATTTGAGAGAGAGAGAGAGAGACCTAATGCAATGACCAAAAGCATGAGAAGCAGGATTGACTTCGATGAAAATTTCTCCATTATCTTTGGAAGGAGGATGAGAGATGATAAATATATAAAGTTGATTAGTTTTCTTTTGATGAGGTTTGCTTTGCCAATTTCCACTACGTACCTATATATGCAAACTCGATGATAATGTGAATTAAAAGCTCTTGTTATATCTGGAGTTCTTCTTGGATCCTCACTAATTTAGCTTGGATACACTTACTCAATATGTAACGAACTGTCGGTTTTTTTCACTCACTCAATCAAATCGGATTATTAAGGTAAAGTGCAATATATGGACATTAACATCCACATCAAGATATCCTTCCTTATATTCACATAGACAATTATGCAAAAAATTATAAAAACAGAAAATATCTGAAAACATTACTATATGCTCTAGATGTATGTATCTTATTTGTACAGACTACTCGATTTAGAATTTATCAAAAGTCGACTAGCTGGTCTTGGGCGTTGCATAAGGTTAATTATTCGATGTCGATTATACTTGTTAGATTGATTCTATATAACTGAAAATGTGTGACCCAACCGAGTTATGTGGGTGAGTAGCTCGTGAATTCTATCTCGATGAATTAGAAAAGAACTAAGTGCGCACCAACTCTATGCATGAGTTATTATAACCAGTCTAAAGAGATATATTATAACCAGTCTAAAGAGATATATATATATATATATATATATATATATATATATATATATATATATATATATACCACTCCTTTTGTTTGTAATTACTTTCGAGGCAACAAGAGCGGTTGAAAATTGAAATGGAGTTTTGGATCATATTTATCATTATCTGAACTGCGAACACAAAGAACAAGAGGAGGGTGAGTTGGTCTGTTTAATTTTCGCGAAATACACAATTAAAAACTTTTCATAAAAGGAAAACATATGAATAGGTGTAAAATCATCTATCAAATAGAAGATGAATTAGTTGAAGAGATAGAGAGATTTTCAAACAAATATATAGTTGTTCAATCATTCCCTTCGATTTATGTCCACTTTCCAAGACTAACAATCACAAATTAGGTTGGAATCCATGAGTATACTTAAGAGGCTACAGGTAATAGCAGATGCTCCTCCTACTCGAAACTTAATAGATAGCTCTACGATACATAAGCACCTCTATCAACATAAGCATTCGCTGTTCATACATTACAAAGCCCTAAACCCTTTCGGGGAATGTAAATTAGAATAGAAATAGTAAATCTCACTCAAGAGCACGGAATTATTCAAGACAAAAGAGAATAGAGCTTTCTATTTCTACCACTTTCCTCAGCATTCATCGAATCCGTTTTTATAAACTTCCAAATGTCATTCTAGCTATTGGAAAGTCCTTTATTGGTCAAATCCGTCGGATTCAAATCTCTGCTTAGCCAATCTTCAAACTACACAATCAGTCTAGTCAAATTTGTTTAGACATTATATTTGAATACTTTCTCCAAAATGAGTGTCAATTCTTGAATTTCATATCGACTTGCCTCACCTAGTATTTTGTTGGAATATATGCATGAATTGTTCGATATCCATTTTGGATTGATATCAATACACCGAATTAATTGAGATCAATCTAATATTGGATTTGAATTATAGGATACATTATTTCCTTTTTCTTATACACACATTGTACTATAATATGGAGCAATGTACATTGAATCAATACAGAATAAAAATACAGATAAATTCTTCCCCACAATTTATCTTTCCCTTTCCTTCCGTTTCTTGCTTTCTTTCATATTCGCTGTCCGGCATTATCTAGTCCAACTCTCATTTGATTTGTTTTTTGTTATAAATTTGTCAATGGCTCTTTTACATTACTCTTGTAGCACAAATATAAAAGTTACAATCATTGTTTCTATTTCAATTTTATATAGATTAAAAATTTAAAAAACTTAATTTGGTCACACCAAAAAGCTTTCCAGATATATATTTACCAAACAGTCTTGCATTTCCTAAAAGCACTTTTTAATTACAGTTTACCAATCAATCTTGCATTTCCTAAAACATTTTTAGGCTAAAGACCATTGCATTTGGTATATGGTATAGAAGCAGTCATGCCCGTAGAAGTGGAAATCCCTCAAGGCAAGCTACTCAAGCAGAGTGGATGCGATATAGCTTAGAGTAGCTCAACATGATTGATGAGAAGCGATTGAAAGCTCTATACCATGATTAATGTTATCACCAATGGGTAGCCAAGTCTTTTAATCAGAAGGGGCGACCACATTTTGAAGCCAATGATATGGTTCCCTGGAAAATATTGCTGATCATTCCTGATCCCTCGAGGAAGTTCACTCCGAACTTTGTGGACCATATGTCGTAAAGGAAGTGCTTCCAGAGGTTCTTTGATTCTAGCAGAGATGGATGGACTAGAGTTCGCCGATTTTGTAAATTCTAAAGCTGTGAAGAAGAACTACCCATGATAGAAACTAATTCTTCTTGCATAGATAATTCCTTTATGTGTCTAGTTTCGTTTTCAAGATAGTTCTTCATTGAATATATTGAATAATCTTTAAGTTATAAGCTCTTTCATGCTTAAATTTGATAAAATGCTTAATCCTTCGCAAAGATATTTTGCATAATAATTTTACTTGGTTAATTCACTAATTCTACTAAAGATTGTTAAGATAGACCAATTTAATGAATGGTGTAGAATTAATTGAGAATACTAAATGGGGCATGTTAAGATGATGAAAGGGACGCTTGATCCTACACATAATCCCCTTTTCATAAATTATGAGATGGGTGGAAAATTCCATTCATCTAGATAAAGGATTTTCTCGTGAAAGGTACGCAAGCTGAATGACAAGGGGCATTTCATTTCTTTATCCTAAATAGTGTAGGTAAACCATTGTCTAACCTCTTTTTGAGCTTAGATGTTAGAAGAATTCCTCTCATGCTAGCCATGTTAAGAATTACTCCATATTACGTTATTGTTTTGATAATCATGATAATTGAGAATTTGAGCCGCAAGACATCGGATCGGATTTTTGATTATTTTGCTTTCCTATTTTGGGTTGTGGTGAAGATATGATTTATATGAGTTTATTATATTGCATATTTTAACTCAAGAATTTTTTCAATTTTGAAAATACAAAAAACTTTTCATTGCATGATAAGATAGATTGCATTCACATTTATTTACTATCTTAGAATAGTATATCTAGGAATCAAGTAGTTAATTTACAATAGGATTTAATAAAAATTATTTCCTAAGTTTTAATTAGGTATTCACATATTTTAAAGTAGTTTCATGTCTTAATTTTAGTAGAAAATCACAAAAATAACATGCATATATCATGTAGAATTAGTTGCATAAATTCAATGTCATTACCATGTGATTGATGCCCTGCCATCGCTTGTCATGTCATTGCCATGTCATCATATTACCATATCATTTTCATGTCATTTTGTGATCGTATGTTTAGGGTCATATAAATTAGATCACAATTGGAATGGTCTATATAACTTGTCATTAGAATTAGATCATTTAGATAGTTCATGTTACATGTTGGTAATTGAATTAGAATTTGTATAGCCATAGTAAAAATTGGAATTGCATCTCATGCATTGCATATAATTTAATTTTCATTGAAAAGAAAAACCCATAAAAAAGAAATTACCGTCTCTGCATTAACAATAGTGTTTAGGACAAACATGCATGTTTGATTAACATGTTGCTAATATTTGGAAATTAATAAGTTTGCATTTTGTTTGTGTGAGGTATTTATGTTCTGACCCTATTTTAGCAATTTATTTATATGCTTTGATTATTGAGTGTTGGAGAAAACTCCTTGATGTTTTTAAGTTGACAAAACTTATCTAAGTTCTATTCTGAAAATTGCCAAACTTCTGTGTCAAAGTCTATCCACTCTGACAAGTTCTAGACTGAATGCAAGAATAAATACTTAATCAAACTCAGGATTATTTTCTTCAAGGTTTCAGTACGAACATGATACATCAAGCTTTCTGGTTGGAAATATCACTTACCATATTTGTTATCTTAATTGAAATCAATTTCGAAGAAGCGAATCATTTTGGAAGGCAAGCTTATTTGGAAATAATCTACTTATGGAAACTAAGATCGTGATTGTATGGGCGAACAGAATTGACGGGCTTTCATCTCAATCTTCAACGGCTAGAGATCTCCTTGATTGATTTTGTCCAACGGGTTGATTGGAAGAATTACTCTCGAAAGTGCCAACAGTTGACAAGGTATGGAGGAGTAGATTTTTCAAGTCATTCGAGTAGAGTGTGAAAGAAAAATTCCAAAGTCTAAAGCTTCAAAATCTTTTATCCTTCATCATTTAGTGCTTAAACTTGTATTCGAAAGTGAGAAACTCTAGAGAGTGATCTTGTGAGAACAATAGAGACTCCTCATTGAGAAGTTGAGATCACAGGGCTGTAACATTCTCTTTCGATTCATAGTGGAAACTAACCAGAAGGCTATCAGCGTGGGAGAGTGGAAGATGTCTATAACCTCTTGAATGTAATATTCTTTTTATTTTCGACAATCTCTTTTAGATTTCCTCCGCAAAAATGAATATTCTCCACATATTGCCAAAGATTTGAAATTGCAATAGAATTCTTCTCAAATTTGAAATCTCGCAAAGATGAGTTCGTATTATCTCATCGAGGATACGGGTTTGGGCCAATTTGCTCTCTTTGTAGGCTTGAGCCAAATGCAAATAATAAATAAATGCATCTAAAATTATATTCTATGCAATTAATCAATTAAAATTTTTTTAGGGATTACAAATTAATCCCTATTTTTTATGTAATAAATAAATAATTAGATCGCCAAAATTTATGTGTCAACAATTGTTGTCGTACATATACTTATTAGATCAATTTTAATAGTTCACCCAATTAAAGTCATGTGGATGTGTAGCTTGTGAAATCAATTTAGACGAATTAAAAAAGAAGCGCGCACCATCTATATTTATGAGTTATTATAGCTGGTCTACAAATATATATGCCACTCCTTTTGTTCGTAATTACTTTCCAAGAAGAAGTGTAGTTGAAATGGAGTTTTAGATCGTAAGTGATTGGTCTATTTAATTTTCACCGAACACTTGAATAAAAACTTTTCGTAGATCGAAAACTGATGAGTAGATGCAAACACTTCTATCTAACAGAACTAAAAAGGCGAATTAAGTAGCTCCAAACTTAAAATTGATGAAAATTTTTCTACTCACCCAAAGATTCACAATAAAAGTTGGACATCCTTAAATGACAACTTGATAAAGTAAATATCCACATACGATCCTATCGGATCCTCATCGCAAAAAAACCTAGTAGAGGACTGTCGATGAAAGCCGGAATCAAGCTATGTAGGCGGTGGTGGGTGATAATGGTGGCTCTCTATGGTGGTCTAGCTAATTCTAATTCATTATTAATTTCATAACGATTTCTCATTCTTTGGAATGCAACTCAGTTCCAACGGGCGAACAAGTATCGATTTCACATTTTCACCCATTTTCACTAGAAGAATGCATGGACAATTATTAAAAAAGTCATAAGTTTATTGTAATTGTGTCAATCCAATCATAAATCTTTTTTTGACCAATTGAGTCTTAAAATTTTTGTATTTGTGCTAATTCAGTTTATCTAATCAAATTTGGTCCATCAATGCTATCGCGGACAATTTTTAATATTTTTGAATTAATATTTTTCTTTTTATTTTTTTTCCCTCTCCCTTCTTCGTCACATCACTGGGCGAAGGCGAGCTCATCTAGCCATTAGTAAGGGCTCGAGGGCGAGGTTGAGGCTAGCCTCACCTAGCCATTGGCGAGGCTTGCCCTCATCAGTGGCCAATGAGGTCAACCTCATAGGTTCTTGTCTTTGGCTATTAGTCTTGGTTCAGCGATCGGCCAAAGGAAAAAGGAAGAGGAAAAAAAAGAACAACCTCCCTCACCCAACGACAACAAGGTTGAGCTTCGCCAAGGGCAGAGAAGGCTTCCCCTTTGCTCATGGCTGGCGAGCTCAACCTCATAGGCCCTCACCTCTAGCCGATCACCTCAGTCTAGTGATCGGCTAGAGGAAGAAGGAAGAGGAAAACAAGTAAAGAAAATAAAAATAAAAAATTAATTAAAAAATTTGATAAAATTTTCAAATATTATTAAAAGTTATTCACGTCAGCACTGATCGTGTCATGTCAGTGCTGGCTAGTCAAATTTGGCCGAATATACTGAATTGGCATAAATGCAAATGTTTAAAACTTAATTGGCATTAAACAAGAGGTTTATGATTGAATTGATACAATAGGTTTAAGATTTTTTTTGGTAATTTCCTAAAGAATGCAAGATCTTGTTGCTACAGCTCCTTAATGATGCGAAACCAAACTATCCAGTTACAAACACAACGCTGCAATTCAATTGCTTTTTATTATCCTTCATTATGACCCATTTTTTGCGATCATCATCAAACCCAGCCCATGCAAGGACTCTTGAATCACTAGAAACCTCGAAGTACGCAAAATGAAGGTAACAAAGAATTAGAACTCAACTGTGAGAGAGAGAGAGAGAGAGATTTCTCTTTGATGGCGTTTTCACTCCTACGAACGATTAAAACCACCAATTCTCGATCCAATCTTACATCCTTAGCTTCACAAAATGAAAAAATTATTCGGTGTCTTCTCGTTAATGATTGTCACATATCCTCTCATCCATTTGGCTTAGTCTCTGTGTAAATCGCGACGATATATCTGTACTGCCTCTTCTGTCGATGAAGCGTGTCACCTCAATCAAGAACCACCTTCATTTCGTTTTTCTTCGTCGAAGTTGCCTTGCTCTGGCTCTGATGATCGCTGCCCTTGGACCACCAACCTTTGACGGCCCAGCTTGATCTGTTACTACGATGACTGCTGTTGTTGCAGTTCTCTGCGTCCCACAGCTGCATGAGCTGCCGCGCTGCAATGATCACGGAGGCTGTGAGGCCCTCTCGACTGCATAACCCGATCGATCCCTTAATCTTGTTTAATTGCTTCTCTAGATTTTCAGGAAGAGAGAGTTCGATTCAGTAGTGGTATATAAATGCAATTTTGGCAATGGCTTAACTAGTACACGTTGGACGCAAATTGCGCAATCCCAAGATCTCCATAACCAAAACAATAACATGCATAATTAAGCAGAAGAATTAACGCACCTGTTTTGGAATCCATTGATCTTGAAGCGGAAGCGGAAACACAATGTTCCATGCGCAAGTCCTTCTCCCTCTATTGCCCTCCGTATCACCGGCTCAATGAGGCGGCCCCCTCACGTTTGGCGTTAGGTAAACGCCCTTAGGTGAGGATACATGTGAGAATTAGGGTTAGAGGAGAGACTTAGCGCATTTATAGAGTTTCCAGCTAGGCCCCCTCATTACGGGCCAGGCTCAACTCGGCCCACACTAGCCAGCCCATATTAGACTAATTAAGAAACCTTCTATCTCACCTTAGACCAATCCCCGTAAAACGGTAAACGTTAAACGGTAATTACAATATCAATTAATGTAGTCCATATTAAGAAAACTTTTACATTCTCCCACTTGGACTATATTAATTGAAATCGTACTTGTATGTGCGCACATTGGTCTAGAGATAATTCTTAATAGTCAATCCTATCCCATAAAGTCTCAAACACCGAATCATGGCGGTAACTGCATGTATACACACAGAGCCTTCCATGGTCACGAGTGTTCTCAACTCTATTGATATGGATCCAATATGGTAGTGTGTCAAATGGATAACATCTCTCATAGAGATATCTCATTTGTCAGTCACCATTCTCTTACCTTAAGCGTCACAAAAACTTGTGCCACTAGAGAATGTCCATTCTCTTACCTTAAGCGTCACAAAAAACTTGTGCCACTAGAGAATGCATTTATGGTTCCATGAACTCACATATGTCTTGTCTTTACGGTTAACCATTCTTTATGTATAACAAGACATATGGACAAGGCTAATAACCGGATGCCCCTAGCCTTCACTCAAGGTTTAAGCAATACCTTGAGACTTTAACAATATATATATATATATATTCAACATAATAACAATACATTCAAAAACATTTTATTGAATGCAAAAGTTGACATATATATATATATATATATATATATATATATATATATATATATATATATCAAAATGTTACTAAATTGTAACAAAAAACAGATGTAAACATTATTCAAAGAAAAATAAAACAACTCCCACTAAATAACAGCATCCCAAGATGCTCCTAAGCCCATGCTAATGACATGTCGCTCAAATATACATGGACGTAGGCCTTTAGTTAGTGGATCTGCAACCATATCATCTGTTGGAATATAATCTACTGCAACGTCACCATTTTGTACCAATTCCTTTATAGTCAAAAACTTGACCTCCATGTGTTTAGACCCATTTGAGACTTCTGTTGTTATTAATAAACAACACATTCAAAAATACTTTTAAGTGCACTGACACAAGGTACACCTTTTAATTAGATTTTCTCAATATCTAAATAAGGACAATGTGATAGATTCAACCCATCACCCTTAACAACAAGGAGCAATTCCTGGCTTGCAATAATGTATATTGAATATTTCCAATATACAATCAGTAAATGTCCTCCGAGAAAATCTAATATAATATGGCAAAAAAAATTCTTACAAACCTTAGTACAAAGGATAAAAGATGCCTCAAGGTCATTACTTGTAAACAAAATATCATGTACATAGAGTATGAGAAAAAATAAATTTCCTCCCACTGACCTTGCAATATATATTGAATTACTTTGTTCTCAATTAAACAAAATAACAACACTATGAAACTTTAATAATATTGCCTGGAAACTTGCTTAAGACCATGAATTAATACTTTTCAGTCTACACACAAGTTTACTTAAATCTGCTGCAAAATTCTCCAATTGCACTTATATAGATTTTGTATCTCTTTGACGTAACTCCATATAAAAAATAAACTATCAATGCCGTGTTCACTCTGAAAGAATTAATAAAGAAATAATTATTTCTTCACTAACTATCCACCCCTCTTTTAGAGTAATATATATATTATTATCCTTTTTTTATGGCGTTTAATCACAAACTTAATTAAGAACAAGAAACGACATTTATATAAGTTGCTAAAACAACCATGTAATGGATATTGTAATCATGCTCTCACAAATAGACTATATAGTCGATGGTATAACTAATTGTCTTTCCCTAACAAATCTCCTTAATAAAGCTGCAACCACTTCATTCTGCACTTGAGAGGTTTAAGAAATTTCATTATAAACTATATCAAGAATAGTACCTTAAACCTCAACAAGTTTAGTATATGGTACAGGAGATTCCATAATTATCTGTATAGATAAAGACAAAAACACAACCCCCATCACACTATTATCTTTAATAGTCTGAGAGCAGCTATCCTTTACAATTACGTCGATCTTAAGAAACTTTAAAGTATGTGATTTCATAATTTTTGTATCTTCTTTAGGGTCATAAGATCAATACCCCTTTAACAATTTGGATAAGATACAAAATAATACCGAGTTGATCTGAATTGCAATACACTTAAAATTGGATTAGAGAATCTCACTTCTGCATAACACCCCTAAATTTAATATGATTAAGGTAATCTATGCCCAATCTATAACACAAAAGAAGTTTATGAAACAACTTTGATAAGGACACTTTTTGTATGTGAAAAATTTGCTTTCATAATATCGGTAAAACTGGATAAATTAGTTTTATTCTTTATCTCGTCAATTTTACTTCAACAATAATCTATAGAAGTCTTTAGATAACCGTTAAGAGTAAATAGAAAAATTTTGGAAACAACTTTTCATCCTTATATGAGATGTATATATCATTAGGACTTAAACACAATCTTTGCAGATATGTCCTAATTTCAATATTATACAAAACATAATTTCAAGCAACTAAGGCTTCCATCATATTATAGCAGTGCAGTCCACGGGCAAACCTCTTGTCTAGTATTCCAGAATGAAACGCTTCATGGATAGTAAGCAAATTTTATTGCATTCTCAAGCAACAAATCATATGTCCACAACTTAAAATTTGAAGAAGTAAAAACCTCAATAATAGTGGAATTATTAATTACAGAAAAAAGTGACTAAAATAACAAGCAATGTATATAATTAGCATCATGTGAGCAATGTGTAACTTGACACACAAGTACACATCCAGAGAGTTACATGCAAAATCACATAATCACCTTTGGGCAGAATACATGATAAGCGGTTGTAAATTCCCACATGATAGAGGTTATAAGAATATATTCCAATTTTTCGTGAATTCATCACCTTTGGGCATATGAATCACTAGAATCAGTCACTCATCCACCACATAATCATGTATCCCTCCATGAACTAATATATAATCACCCCCTTTGGGAGTATGACTACAGATTAGAGCGGGGAGACATCCCAATCAATATACGAGACCGAAATTTCTCAAACCCAATCAAGCGTGCCACTTTGGCGGTCACTACTCAATTGAATCCTTGAAACTCTCTCATACCAGGGATATAAATTTTACTCCTCACATACACCATATACATGTGATTTTAGCTTTAGTGATAGGGGCATCATATCACCAAAATCACATATTATGCTAATTACATTGCTTAATTCATTAATAAAAAATAAAATTTATTGTATATTATTAATGAATAACACTCATAAATTTCATGTGATAACATACCAGTAACCCAACACTTATATTTCCAAAATCATAGGAAAATACAAGAAAAATACGCAAAAATACACTAAAAATACGCGTATTTAGGGCTTTGTATGTATTTTCACATTCATAAAATCATCAAATATGTAATATAAATACACCTCGATGTAGAGGATGAAGATAGGAGTCCAACACTATCGACCACGCGCGAAAAATATATATAAATACAAATCTTCACAAACCCCATCATCCTAGTCGCGAACGAATTCGATATTGACTAGCAAGAATGGGCAAACTTACCACGGTAATAGAACAAAACCGCCAAGAGGAGAAAGTCAATTCCGAAATCAGAGACGGATGAGCAAAAGAGTGCGCACGATGATCGACAGTTTATAATTCAAACGACACGATGTGATGCAAAGAAAAGAGTGGAGAAGAAAAACGAATGTAACGCTAGAATGTAACTTAAAATTCTAGAACTTTTTTATGTATAAACCCTAGAATTTCAAATTTAAAATTCTCACTCAATTCTCAACAAAATTATACAAATTATATATGGTTGGAAAGATCTCGACATGTAGAACAAAAACCCCATGGTTTCAGGATCATCCGAATTTGTGATTTTATTTTATTTTTATTGAACAAAAAATCTCGAAAATCACAAATTAGGGCAAAATTCAATGCGTTCAAGTTCTAGGGTTATGGAGGCTCTGATACCACATGTTGGACGCAAATTGCGCAATCCCAAGATCTCCATAACCAAAACAAGAACATGCATAATTAAGCAGAAGAATTAACGCACCTGTTTTGGAATCCATTGATCTTGAAGCGGAAGCGGAAACACAATGTTCCATGCGCAAGTCCTTCTCCTCTATTGCCCTCCGTATCACTAGCTCAATGAGGCGGCCCCCTCACGTTTGGCGTTAGGTAAACGCCCCTTAGGTGAGGATACATGTGAGAATTAGGGTTAGAGGAGAGACTTAGCGCTATTTATAGAGTTTCCAGCTAGGCCCTCTCATTACGAGCCAGGCTCAACTCGGCCCACACTAGCCAGCCCATATTAGACTAATTAAGAAACCTTCTATCTCACCTTAGACCAATTCCCGTAAAACGGTAAACGTTAAACGGTAAATTACAATATCAATTAATGTAGTCCATATTAAGAAAAACTTTTACAGTACATACATTGCAATAAATTTAGAGGGATAAGTGACAAAAAAGTCATAAACCTTTTGTCTTTGTGCCGATTTAATCCTAAACCTTTTTACGTTGTGCCAATTCAGTCCTTTCCGGCTAATTTTGGCCGGATTTTGCTGACTGGACGTCGGCCGGCTGATGTGGCCTGATCGGCGTTGACGTGGACAACTTTTAATAATATTTTAATATTAAATTTTTTTTTCCCTCCAGCCTGGTCGCCGGACCTTGGCGACTGGCCAGAGGCGACAACCAGCCAGGTTGACCTCGACCTCGCCGGCCACCTCGCTAATGGCCACGAGGGCAACCTCTTGTCGGGCGGACGAGGCCGCCCTCAAGGCCTGGGCGGTGAGCCTCGCCCATGGCCGGCGAGGGCGAGCCCCGCTAGCTCGATGCGAGGAGGTGGCCTCAAGTTGGCCTCGCGCCAGGCCACCGGAAGCTTCCGACCAAACGATGAGCTCCGTGTGCCGTCGAAAAAAAGCTGACCGGCACACTACTCACCAGACTCGAAATTGCCCGGGTTCCTTCAATTAGGGAAGGATCACTCCGCAGTCGATCGAGACGAAGCGTCTCGCATCGTTGAAGGCGCGAGGGACGCGGAGAACAAGAGGATCGCGAAGCAGAGGGAATCTCGACGGTCGCGCCAGAGAGAGAGAGAGAGAGAGAGAGAGAGAGAGAGAGAGAGAGAGAGAGAGAGAGAGAGAGAGAGAGAGAGAGATCTTCGACAGCACACGGAGCTCATCGTTTGGTCAGAAGCTTTTGGTGGCTCGGAACGAGGCCAACTTGAGGCCGCCTCCTCGCGCCAAGCTAGCGGGGCTCGCCCTCACCGGCCATGGGTGAGGCTCGACCCTCGCTAAATCCGGCGAGGGTGAGGCTCGCCGCCTAGGCCTCGAGGGTAGCCTCGCGCTGGGCGGGTGAGGCTCACCCTTGTTGGCTGTGGGCGAGGCTCGACCCTCGCTAGATCCAGCGAGGGTGAGCCTCGCTGCTCGGCGCAAGGCCGCCCTCACCGACTGTCGCCTCTGGCTAGTTGCCGGACCTCGACGACCGGCGGGAGAAAAAAAAGAAAAAAAAAATAAATTCAAAAATATTAAAATATTAGTAAAAGTTGTCCACGTTAGCGCCGATCAGGCCACGTTAGCGCCAATTAGGATACGTCAGCCGGCCAGCGTCCAGTCAGCAAAATCCAGTCAAAATTGGCCGGAAAGGACTGAATTGGCACAACGTAAAAATGTTTAGGACTAAATCGGCACAAAGACAAAAAGGTTTAGGACTTTTTTTGGCACTTATCCCTAAATTTAGACCATAAGATCTAGTGAATCTACAGAAACATCAACCATTTCAACCGGTCCAAATTCAGTTTTTATCAGGCTCATGCAATGATCTTTTCTTAAAAGGGTGGCGTAGAGCGCAATTCTTGTGATTACATATGTGTTTTGGATGAATATTGGAAACGAAGTACTTCATAAAGTCATCCTATGGAGATAAGTGTTTTTGTTTTTGCCGGATTAGACGTGAACTTCTATAATTTCTTGAAATTGATTTATTTTCAGTTGTTTGGAGTTTTAGGGCGTACATGATCATCATTTTATTTTTCATGTTTCTATTTTTCTGCTCCTGGAAGTAGGTTTGGAATAAAAATCTGTTTGGTAATATAATTTCATTTTCTATTTTTTGAACATATATTTGGTTCAGTAATAGGTTTGGAATAGAAATAAAAAGTAAATATTTTATACTTTTTTATTTCTAAAACAAAAATGAGAAATAAAAATTTTTCTCATCGCCCGTCCTCGCTATTACTCAACCGCCGCTTTCCCTCCATGTATTTTTATTTAGAAACTCGTCCAATAAAAAAAAAATATTTTTAGATAAATATTGAATTCTGAAATAGAATAGTTGTTATTTGAGTCCAGATCGATATTGGCTTGTGGATATATTTTCCAGCTGATTGACATGGGAAATTGTACTTACCTTGAAGAGACAAAATAACAAAATATTTAACCTTGAAGAGACCTTAATGGTAGTGGTACATTATTTTTGTCCCTTTCAGTGTGGAAAAAAACTGTCATCTTAGTAATTTTGTCTCCACACACTTGCTTT